>OY992781.1:6250000-7500000 GCA_963921375.1 Tiliacea citrago | reverse complement strand
TATAAACAAACACGTCTATTTAAAGATTTATGGCGTAATACCGAAATGCAGGTATAGTAGTATAGTCAAAAAAATACTCATTAGAATTGGAAAGTACTAACAAACCCAATCCTGATTCATTAATCATCAGTCCTATGAATTTGATTGTCGAATCGCGAACAAGAATAAGCCTTTCTGAAGACACTGATGTCTCCAGGAAATCCATTGTCGGGAATATGGTGAAAGACGGAAATATTTTCAAGAAATAATATTTATTTGTATAGAGCATGGTGTATAAAGTTGTTTTAAAAATACATTGAAGAGCATACCTACATGTTTTGCATAATTAGTACATAACATAGCATGCAAATATTATAGGTTAAATTACAAAATGTTTCCCGTCAGTAAATTCTTTCATGCTGTAAAAATTATTGTTGTTTAAAACCATTTCAGTAATATTTTTTTAAACAATCTATAATCTAAAGTTTTTAAATCACTTGGAATTTTTAACCGACTTCCAAAAAGGAGGAGGTTCTTAATTCGGCGGTATGTATTTTTTTTTTTTTTTTTTTTGTATGTTTGTTACGCGATTACGCCATTAATTCTGGACCGATTTCGAAAATTCTTTTTTTGTTTGAAAGGGTATACTCCCAAGGTGGTCCCATTGCCACCAAATCAGAATCAGATGAGGGGATCCCATGGAAATCGAGGGAAACCCTCAAATTTTATAGGCAAACCTATAGCGATTTGGGTATTTTTTATAGTAACTCGTGCATTTGGTCTCGGACAGCACCATTTGGTGAAGTGGAACTGATGATGGAGAATTGGAGACCACATAGGGCCACCGGAACAACATAATATTGAGTACCCCTATTTAACGGGTTGCGATTAAGCAATTTATGCTCGTCACTATGCATATGGTGAGTGGCAGTTCTCCTGGTTCTTACCAGGAGAATTCCTCAACGATCAACGTCCCAGCATCGGGAAAATAAATATTTTGTAAAAGGTGATGAGCAGTTAACATTAGGCTATTGTAACTTAGATAAATTCAAAACTGACCCACTAAAAAGTGCTAAATAAAAAACTTTTTACAAAAAAATAAGAACCGACTACCAAAAATAACACTACAAAGTGAAAAATAACTTTAATTTCGGAAGTCGGTGGCAAAAAACTCAAATACAGATCCAAAGACACCGACTTCCGAAATTAAAGTTATTTTTCACTTTGTAGTGTTATTTTTGGTAGTCGGTTCTTATTTTTTTGTAAAAAGTTTTATTATATATATTTGAACACACATGGCTAAACAGCTTTTATTATATTTAGCCAGTCTTGGTAAATCATTTAATCTCGCGATCTCAAGGGTTTTTTTTTTTAATCCCTTGAAAAATCAAAATATACCGGCAGTATTCTCAAACGTAACTTCTTCTGTCACTTTCAGGTGTACTATACTGCCAGAACCACTTTTATGAACATCTTGAGAGTTCATGATCGTTTGAGAATTCGGAGAATTTCCCGTCTATCGATAAATTACTCAGGTATCGATAATTCTCATTTGATCCCAAAGTGCACGTGCTCTAAACCGTGTATGAGTGACGCAATTTGCGCGCATGAAACATGCAGAATTACGTTAACCTAGATTTGTGCCTGAAATACCCCAGTGCATTTGCAAGGGAACCAATATTCCTATTTGGTATTCAACGCACGGCCGGGCGCGTGTTGATTGGATATAGAGAATTTGTTATGAAAGTTTAATTATAACACGACGTGGACCAGCTTTTCTACTGAAATTGCGTATTAGCGTTCGATTTGCATTTATATGCAGGAATAAAGGTTTTTTGTGACTGGAAATTATATTATGCAAGAAGAGAGAAATAATACAACGTAATTAAAGGTAGCAAAGTAGGTTGAATATCTACGATACCTGCCTAATTGCAAAACACACTATCACTCACAGTCTGAATGATTTTGAAGTATATTGCTAATCCATTGCTTCTTAAGTTCGAAAAATGTGTCTACTCAACAACGTAATTAACGCAATGAATGTTGTTGAACTGTTAATATGAAACCCATAGCTACTGTCAGTGTGTTACGCAATTATCCCGCTCGCAAATTTAAATAAACTTTTTTACAGTCCGTTTAACAGATTTTAACTTCTAGGATGGCATTAAAAGCAAAAACGTGGTTACAATACCAACTGTTTATTACAGCTGTCAAACGCAATAGAAGTAATATTATTTCAAATGGAGTATAGTTTGTTATTTTTGGTAAAATGGTAATTAAAGACGTAACCGATTATCTAAAAACTTTGACATCTTATGATTCAATTGGAACAGCTTTCTTCATATTAAAATCTTTTATTTGTTTTTCGCCTCATTTGGGACTTCAGACTGTGTCTCAGACGCGATTTTATTCGTAGGTACTACTAGGTAGGTACCGTTTTTATATTATCATTAAAGTTGTCTCTTGATGAATGGAATTAAATAATTTACGTTATTGTAAAAGTCGGAAACTTGCTACCGTAGCAAGTTTAACAGAAAACTGTTGAAAATTGTTCGAGTATGGTAACATTCTCAAAATATCATCTATTAACCTACCGATAAGGTTTATTTTTCATAGAACAAATACATAGTGCAGTGATAGAACAACACAGCGACGATGTTAGGAACTCTAAACATTTTACAGTAAACATCTATATTTTTTTATTCTTATTAAAATATATCAAACATTCCTACAGATACTTTTAGAGGACCTTTAGTAAAATATTCTCAGAAAAGTGTCGATAGGAAATGAAGATGATGAATGATGATGGAGTCTTTGGACCCGTTTTACGCAGAGGACATACAGTGATCTGCATGTCCAATATAATAACGCTTTTAGGATACTGTTGGGGCTGTCGTGGAGTGGTATTTTGTTGATACTAACAATATGGACTCGTTGTCTGAAATAAAGAATTTGAATTTGAAAAAGAGGATTAAATTCCGTGGAAAACACGCTCTATAAACGATGTAAAATTCAGCTTAAACGAAACCGCACGACCCACTTTGATAATAATAAAACTAATAGCCAGTCTATTAGGTTTTGCAGTGCAGAGCAGTGTACTCCGACCTGTAAATTTTTTTTTTTTTTGCTAATTGGCCAGTTCTTATATCAGAACCATCAAATTATTATCAATGATGAAATAAATTTTCATTGACCCAGTTTCAAATTTTGAAAACAGGACGTTCCATTTCTTAAACATAACATCATACAAGCTGTCAAAACCGTACGTTAACATCCCATTAACAGCTACAAGAACTATAAAAGAACGATATTACACTAATAGAAGCAAAACAAAACCATAGCTTTCCTTTGTCTATGATCCCAATGAAACAAAGATAGTAAAGGTAATCTGGACGTCTAATAGAAACCGTAAGGTGATACTGGCAACATTAGCGAACAATACATGTTTGTGTCGAAGTTCTATTGTCTGTTCTGGCAACACTTTTACACGTTTTATGACAACCCTCGTCCACTTTGACCCCGTTGAGTCACCCTCCTTTATCTTTCGGTTAATAACTTTACTGACGACTAGCTGCAGCTCGCGGCTTCGCCCGCGTGGCTTTTAAAATTAGCCTTAGTTACTCCTTATAACATCAGCTATTTGCCAGTCAAAGTCCCGTCAAAATCGGTCCAGCCATTTCGGAGATTAGCCGGAACAAACAGACAGACAGAAAATTTAAAAATTGTTTTCTTGTTATAAGTACCGTATATACTCTCATACGCATTTAGCAAAAAGCTGTTATTTTGACATTACAAACAAACGCTTCGATCCTTTTTATTTGTATATAAAGAAGATGTTAAGTCATTTATTAACAACCATACTCCTTTAGGGTGCCCGCCCACGAGTGATTTTCTCGGCGATTTTTTCGGCGTTTTTTGTCAGAGTGTATTACATCTGACAAAAATTGCCGAAAAAATCGCTCGTGGGCGAGCACCCTTACTATTACTTTATTTTTTTTTTGCAGTCCAGGCTTATTTTATTTAATTATATTGAGAGTTGGCTGGCTTGATTACTTAATTACAAACACTTGTACGCCCTCTGTCATAATATCGTAACGCACTCTTTATTATCTTTATATACCATTATTATTTATTATACCTATGTTCAATAAATGACTTATGACTTACTTGTCCATACTTTTGTAATCTTCTTAATAATAAACCAATTAGTTTTTCCTCATTCTCTCTTTATCATCTTCCTGCCCCTGTCCCATGTTACGTGGGATCGGCGCAACACAATGAGATTTAAAATAGATACTATAGAGAGGCCATCAGAAGTAATATCATAGAAAAATTGTGATCCCATGTCTCTGTGGCGCCATCTAGCGTAATACAGCAAAATTCAATAAAAGCTAAGTTTGACACGTTACACTTTTACCGACACCAACCTTTAATTACGAACCGTCAAATAGTTTGAAACATCTAAATAAGAAAATTATTTATTTTATCTAAATTCTGGGTAAATTACAAAATATTAACGAAAATAAACCGTGGATAAGTCTAGTAGTTTTATCACTACGAGATTTGCAATACTTACCTTATTGCATAATTAGGCATATACTTCGTAAATAATTATCTTTTGGTGGCCACGAATGCGACTTGACATGCAGGCGTACCACACTAGACTGAGCGACTTTTGCCCACTAGGACAAATATATCGGATTACGATTTTGTTCGCTATGTCTATTGTTAAGTAAATAATTTAATGTCTTTGGCGAAATACATTTTCTTCTTCCATTCTCCCCTGTCAACCGCCACGCTATCATTCACTCCTTACTTATCTACATATTATCGGTTTTTAGGAGATCGTCATCAGCAGTTTTTCCTATCCAAATTTCAAAAGTCAGTCTAGAACAAAATAATCCATTAACTACCACTTATTTTGATTAAGAAATCTGCCTAATCAGCTATCTAATAATGCTGTCATCAACTCTAGACATTTTCAATATACACCAGTATTTGTTAGTTCAAAGTCTGCATTATACGATGATATAGTCGGCGTGGGAGCCATCTGTATTGAAGAGGACATTCAAAATAGACTGGATGTCGACATCTATCATTCTTTTTCAATTTCTATGCATAACGGTAATACAGTATTGAGTTTATTCCGATAGAATTTCCATCTGTATGTTGTTAAAAAGATACTCAATAAAAGAAATCTAGTTTTTGAAATCAACATTCCATTTTATTTCCATAACTAGCGCAGTGATATTGAAGACTTCATTAAACATTATTAAATGGAAAACGTAGATGAATGCTAAATGTGTTTTGAAAACACATTTAGAATTTTCCTTTAAAGAAACATATCTTTTGTATTTCTACCACTTCGGAATGGAGTTAATATTTATCGGATTGTTAATAATGTCGGTGACCATGTATCCATACTTTGATTGGATTACATCGCATCGGCTCGAGACGTGTCGACACCTCTATTCGAAGGAATCTATCAGTTTAGCGGTACCGGTAATGCTTTCATCAATAACTGATCTGAAACGAATTTATTGAACCTCAAAATAATCCATGGATTACCGGGGAACAAATATTAAGATAGCAGCTTAAGACAATGTTTATTGCTTTATAAATATTATACGAAGTAATTTTATTGGAAACAGAACTTTTGCTAATCCGTAAGTGACTGATGAGACCATTTTGGCTATAAACCTATTGTTTTCAGAACCAATGACGTAACTTATATCGCTATTAGTTCACAAGGAGACGAAAACAAAGAACTTGTTACGTCTCAACTATTATCCTCAACAGGTCGTTATCGAGAGAATTTAGATTGAAAATTTTGGACATTGGGCTAATTCACAACATTTTAGCAAACCTTAGATTGGCTATTGCAAAGAGGTTGTGTGGCCTGGTGACGATGATGCCTAGTCAGTGATTCAATTTCAAATACAGAATATATATCGTTATAGTTGTAGTTACTTTAATTCAAGTTAAATAGTTGATAAGGTACGATGGGGTTGGCATATCCATATGGATAAAACCCCATTTAATTATTCTCAGATTCAGATACTGAAAGCAACGTGTTCCTGGTTTACGTTACTCCACTCCAATACAAGAAAAATCTAAAAGTCCAGTTTTCCCCGTTATTTTCTAAGAAACAACCCGTACATTATGTCATATCCAGCTTTACTCCACCAGCAATTAATAGTACACATTAACGTCATCACTAATTGGATCCATTGTGCCGTCATCACTTCCTAGAAACTGCTGCTAACTGCTTTAATTTCTACTGATTAGTGGAGTGCATTCAGCAATTATGACAAACGCTCCGTGATCTCAATTCTCTATTTTTAGTGCGAAGTGCAATATAGGAACTAATTGGACGGCAGTATCTATTGCTTTTATGATTGCTATTAAAATAATTAATATGTCAAAGTTGAGCTACTGATTTAGCAGAATGTTACTGATGTAGATAAGCAATGCAAGAATGTAAATAAAATTAATGAGTGTAGGGTGTCTGGTTTATCAGCAGTATTTATTGATGTGGCTTTTGGGAATTGTGGTGAAATCAAGCTAAATGGAGTGTCATTCCTGCTGACTGATGTCGCAGAAAAATCAGTAGTAACAAACAAAGCAATCACTGAAACCCAACTCCAGATTAATGTAATTTATCTTCAGCCCACACGTAATCATTCCATAAACACTCAGTAAACGGTACCTATGTTGAAAAGCCAAAACAAACTAAGTTAATTTCAATGTGTCTTTAACCTCTGATTCCGAATTCGAGCGTAGACCTTCGTCTTAATAATCATCAAAGGCATAAATAATTAGTTAATATATTTACGATTTGGCCATTGTATTGATAAAAACTGGAGTACTTTTAACAACATTTGGACCCAAACACATATTTACTTCGTAATCAGTAAAAATATGTATCTTACACCTGACACGTGCACAATAGGCAGACACTACATGCCTACATAGACATATTCTTCTGATATAATATATTTTACGACTAACTCATCGATAGCGGTCTCTATCAATTAACAAAGGTTAAATTCATTCATTTTAACCCATTCAATATATTTATTGTTTGATGAATCAATGAGTTCATATCCAAATAGACTTGTATTTTATCACCGATTGCGTGTACTTTTCAATAGAAGATACTATTAGTAATGGCTTATCTGTTAGATATCTACAATCTATAATGTACTCTTTGTTTTGCAAGGAAATGCTAGCTGACTTAAAGACATCCTCATCAAATTCAAACTTCCTAGATATTCATATTGGAAGACTAGAGGAAGACCAAAGAAACGATGCAGATTACGAAAGATAAAATATCTGGAAGAAGCAGATAAGCAGCGTCAACTCGAAATAAATTGGGATAAGGCAAGAGGAGTATGACGATATTATGGAAAGTCCACAAATAATCAATCACCTACTAGGTACTAAGTTTAAAAAAACTAATTTAGTATGCCTTAAGCCTTTGTACGGCTAGTCTAATCGTTTAAGGTTATTATGGGTATTTGACATTTAAACTCCAAAGGGATCCCATTTCAATTAGGTACAAGGTACACTAACACGATGCCATGATGGGCAGTACTAGACACGATAGTATCGATAATAAACAGTACTTTAAGTAGTCTATAGACAATTTGCAATTCTATGAGCTATTTCAAAAAGCAATGTACCTATTGCTTTGTACATCTAAAGTTGAGTTTATTCATGACCAAATTCCCGACACGACAATATTGTTAGGATAAAATTCTTCTTTAGAAGAAACATCTTGGGTACGTTCTCAATAGACTATGTATGAGAATGAAATCTAAATTTTTCTTCGTCTTGGTTTTGTGTTGGGGTTTATGCAGTTCACATTTCTTTCAGGAAATAAAACTAAGAAGCTGGTTGTCCATCAAAAATCGCTTGATACAAGTCTCCTATGCATTATGCAGGAATTATAGTCTTCTTTGCCAATATGTCTTCCAATTCAGAAGTATATTCACTACTGTATCTATTTCGTACATAATATTGTTTACATTGGACTATACAAAATGTTTCAGCCCAATAAATAACATTTTCTCTTTTAAATCTCATCTGTTTTTTCCAAGAGCCATAGGTCCGAACAATGTTACTTTTCCACGTATTTCTCGTGTATTATCCTGTGTTCCTTTATTCAACATATAACATCGAGTCTTGTTAGGTGAAACTTGTGTCAGGAGCACGTGGGCGTAGGTCAGCGGCCACTTTAATTGTTAATCCCTGTTAGCATAGCCCATGATTCAACTGAACGTAATGCCTGGAATAGCAATCAAGCTTCGTCGGAGCCGGCTTGAGTTTCGTCATTATTTAGTTAACTACTACACTGTTATGTAGATAACAGAAGGTTCTCTATTTTTCCTGTTACAAGATTGACTGATTATATTATTTTATTTTGTTTCAGGAAAAAAAGTGGCTGTGGATGCAACACACGAGACACGAGAATACGCTTGCAAAAACATCCAGAGAAAAACGGCCGAAATGGTAATCGTTTTGAAAGCTTTCTTAAACTAAAATATGAAATTAGCTATTCATTATTTTAAAATCCAATTGAATACGAAAGATTCGAACGAATTTACTACATGATTATATAATACACGGAGTCTAGACGTAGACTTTGAATAGTATCACAGATAATGATTCCATACAAATTCAACCCACTTATCTATTCAGTTGGGTTCGGTTCGGACCGCATCATTAATATTGCAACTAGGTAAACGGTTAATAGCTTATATCCTTCCGACAAAGACTGGGTTTCTCCGAATTTGGTCGTCCCAGTCCGGTCCAACCGGTTTACAAGTCGAGATTCTGAACAATACCATAATTTGGGCGATCATTTTTTGTACTGCAGCTACTGGCTGGTAACTTGAGCGCGGCAAAATGTATTGAAGATTGGCTACGCGATTTTTTAAGCAGTTTGAATTTAAAATAGATAAAATAAAATGGCTACTTGGTCTCGATAAATGATTTGACACAATGTAAAGTCTTTTCGGGGGTAATAACGCATCGATCCATGTTCTAAAGGTACTCATATCAAAAGAACAATGAGGATTTTCTAAAAGATGGCAGCGCTGAGACGTCTGTGAAATGTGTTAAAGCAACTATATTTTCTTTAACCACGACTAAAGAAAAATATATAGACCGTTCATCATTCAGTCACGACTGAATGTTGAACGAATAAATGAAAGGAATGATGAACTTCATCCTATGTTTTTTAATATTCATTGTCGAAATGGAAAACGTCTTGTCAAAGTGGCGGCAACTAGTGGCGCGAATTTTCAAGAAAACCCTCATTGGGATCAAACTTTTTCAAAGGGGGTTACTGTGTTAAAAGTTATGAGACAACACTCACGACCCTGTGCCAATCGCAGCACCTATGATGTATCATACTAGGAGTGCGATATAAACTGCAATAAAATATAAAAACCCTTGGACTACATCTATAATAGACGCATTTGGTTTCACAAACAAAACAGAACAGTTTTGTATGCCAAAATCGTAAACGCCAGATGAAATAGGACAACCTCACATATTTTTGGATCATGAAGTAACAACAAACATTACCTATACTTATTTTGGATCATGTAGTATCAACAAAAATTACGTATACTTATTTTGGATCATGTAGTAACAAAAAACATGACCTATACTTATTTTGGATCATGGAGTAACAATAAAGCCGATGCATTAAAGAAAGGAATCTTAAATGGCGGCTTGTACTTGCGTTGACAGATAGTACAGTTAACATATAAAATTTCAAGTCGAAGATTTTTATCAAAATAAAAATAATAAAAACATGACCGGGCCGTATTTATTTCAAACTAGCTTCTGCCAGCTGCTTCGCGCAAATAATGTACAAAGTACAATATTTATCACATTACCAAAAACTATAATAACAAGGAATTCGTAAAAAGGATGAGCGCGTCAATTCAGCGTGAAAGCAAATCAAGACTGATTTTTTTTTTGCCTATGGTACGCGTGTGAGGGAGTATAGGCGGCACTAGTGTGCAAGCGAGAAAACATGATAAGCACCGCCATTTTAGATTCCTTTCTTTAATGAACCGGGTTACACGAATACTTATTTTGGATCATGTAGTGACAACAAACATGACTACTTATTTTGACTGACAAAACATCAGCTTCATCGCCTAATACGCGAAGATTTTTAATGTGTAACATATCTTACCTCTCGTATTCTGTGGGAGTGAAATGAAATGAAATGAAATCGTTTATTCTGTAAATAGGATATCAGAATCACTTTTACACGTCATATTAAAAAGTAAAAAATAAGCTAGATGTAGTCGACATTTCCTATCTGACTACCCGTGAGAAGAAATGGCGAAACAAACTCAGGGTTCAAAGTCTCTTTTAAAGTCCAGACATAATCTTGGTCAGATCATGTGAGGACCATGTAGATCTGTGTCTGAAATGGTCTTTTGAGGAAAGAACCACACAATTTTGAGTGGACCTGTCCAATCAGTGCAAGCATTTGTCGTAATCATGCAGCTCGACTCAAGACTTAAGGAGCTCAACGACTCGACGAACAATACCAAAGAAAGTACATTTGGGTAGGCCTCATAAAGTGCTCAAAATGCCAGACCACCATTAAAACTGAGAAAAAGCATAAAATAATAGGAAAATATTTAAAGAAAAAAAAAAAGACCCACATAGTGCTCACATTCACAATAAATTAAAGCAGTAAATATAATACTTTTCAAAGTAAACATTAATGTAATATTGTATATAATATTCTGCAATGTCAATATTTATATAAAATCATGCATAATAACATTAAATGTCAAGTTTTCCAGTTTGATCACAAGGCTTGCAGAGCGAGCAGCTCAATCCCAAGCTTTTTTGTCTTCTAAATAATCAGAAATTTTATAGTACCCTTTTTTACAAAGTTTGGTTTTAATACAGCTTTTAAATCGTTTAATGGGTAAGTTTCGAATGTCAGTAGGAAGTTTGTTGTAAAAGCGTATACATTGACCCATGAACGAGTTGCCTACTCTGTGGAGGCGAGTGCGATGTACAGCAAGATTGTGTTTATTCCTGGTATTTAAACAATGAATATCGGACATTTTCTTAAAATTTGATATATTTTTGTGTGCATACAATAGATTTTCAAATATATATTGAGAGGCTACAGTCAGAATATCTATTTCTTTGAATTTTTCACGAAGTGAATCTCTTGGACCTAGATTGTAAATGGCTCGAACAGCCCTTTTCAGGGCTGTTCCGCACAAGTTCTCCAGAGAAGAATCCCATATGACATAAGACTATGAAAATAACTAAAATAAACAATTCTGGCAGTATCTACATCAGTTATCTGTCGAATTTTTTTAACAGCATAGGCAGCCGAACTAAGCCTTCCTGACAATTTTTCTACGTGTGGGCCCCATTGTAATTTACCGTCAATAGTTATCCCAAGAAAAACTGTCGACTCAACAGGGTCCAACTCTATTCCATTAAGTTGAACATTGGTAGTTAGCTGCCTGACATTTGGCATTGAAAATTTAATGAGCTTAGTCTTTTTTTCGTTCAGGAGAAGATTATTTACATTAAACCAATGAACAACCTTAGAGAGTGCATCGTTAACATGTTCAAAATTGACTAGCTGACGTTTGATTTTAAAAATGAGGGAAGTATCATCTGCGAATAATACAATCTTGTGATTATCCCTTATGTGATAAGGTAAGTCATTTATATAAATTAGAAACAAGAAGGGACCTAGAATTGAACCCTGCGGAACTCCCAGATTTTGTGAAAAGGGACGGAAGTGTGTTACAGGAAGTGAGAGCTTGAGCATGGAATAAGTAAGTAAATACTTTATAATAGCGTGGAATTGGTAAGTAATATATAGATTGTGAGTAGAGGGGTCGAATTTCGACCAGTGGGCGACTATACCCACTTTAAAATAAGATTAGAAATTTAAATAAACCTTTTTACACTCCGTTCAACTGATTTTGACTTCTGCTTCTTCTTGATTTGATTCAAGAAAGAATATTTTTCTTCAATTCGTAGAATTTTTTCCTCTTTTCTCATTACCGTACACTTTATGGCCGAAAATGAAACATATTTTTTCTAATCTTATTTGAAATGGAGTATAAGTAGTAATGAATAAAATTCGAATAAATATTTCAGTACATACAACTTTTTTAAAAATTTTAGGTTAATTTCTGTTGCTACTCTATTGCGTATTACCAAGGTGAGATGTCAGATGTTGGGATCCTGCCGTTTTGCCGAAACGATTTTGCCAAATTTTCACTACCCAAACAAATTTTAGCAACCTTTTTTTATACCATTGCAATATTTCGAATGATTTTAGTACGCATATTTTCATTTGGTCAAATTTTTACTTGGTAAAATATTACCAAGTATAATGTCATTATGGCATTTGGTCTTTAATCAAATGATTTATTACAGCAAACAATCTTCAGACAATAAACGTTTTTGAGCGAGCGAAGCGAGCGGTGCCGCAGTAGCGGCCGGCGAGTGCCAGACACGACTTGCATTAATAGAAAAAAAGATATTGTTTTTAGTAGGTTACCCGGAACATAACTATTTAGATTAGGTTAATTTATTTTTAAAAGAAATGGGTAGGTTAGGTCAGGTTAAAACTGTGACCTCCTACGCACGAGCCGAGCGAGCGAAGCGAGCGGTGCCGCGGTAGCGGCCGGCGAGTGCCAGAAACGACTTGCATTAATAGAAAAAAGAGATTGTTTTTAGTAGGTTACCCGGATCTGAACTATTTAGATTAGGTTAATTGCTTATTTATATTATTATTTGATTTTGCGTAAAAACTGTTATTCCAACTGAAATATTTGACTAAATAAAAAATGTAAAAAGTACTAGTTGGTAAACAAGTTATAGTTTAAACGTTCATTTGTCAAACATTAGGTTTGCGTTACAATTTTTTGTGAATAGATTTTTTGCTAAGTAATAATTTGGCAAATGAAATTATGCGAGAAATTTTTTGGGAAGTGAAAATTTGTCAAATTCCTTTCGGTCAAACAAGGGAGACCCGTCAGATGTTACACATCATACGCGACTACTGTAAGGCTAGCTCGTTTTATTTCTATTTTTAATTTGCCTTTTCCTAACTATGTTGGGGTCGGCTTCCAGTCTAACCGGATGCTGCTGAATACCAGTACTTTACATGGAGTGATTGCCTATCTGACCTCCACAACCCTAAGTGCCTAAGTGACAAAGGAATATGGTAAACATAACATATGGTTTCCGTTATGCTCAAAAGCGTGATAACCATCTCATATTTGAGTAAACTCAAGGTTATTCCTTGTAAACTACGTTTTATTTCCTAAGCCCTGCCAATATACATTAACACCAAATGTTATTGCTGAAGTGTGCTGAATAATTAAATAATTTATCGACTGTTATGGCATATTTTACGAGAATATTCACACGGTCATACTCCAATACTTAGTTTGTCATGACAGTAGTCTTATTATGGACAAAAAATATCGTCATTGTAATTTCAAAAATTATCGTGAATCTTATTTCGGTGCGTAGGCGCTTTTACATAAAATCGGCGGTAATCCGAATCTGGTCAGTTTTACGATTGTTCAAGCAAAAAAACATTCTGATTATTTACATGTCGTTTTTAACGATGAGAAACAGAGTTTGTTTCGCCAACATTCCTGTCCACTGAAATCAGCTTTCACCCCGTCTTTAAATATCAACTTTTAAGTAAGATATCTCCTGCAGAATAACAGCAATGCATTAGCTGGAGATTCAATTAATTTAAAGATACTTTTTTCGCCATGAATCATCCTTACACCCGGTTCATTATTTATGCATAATACATACGAACCTACGGATCATTTTTTACCCGACTGCGTGACGCAAAGGAGGGTAATGTGTTTACCAAATCTATACATCAATCTACCTACACACATACAAATAAATCAAATTTAAGTGTCTGTTTGTAATGTCAAAACATCAGCTTTTTACTAAATGCAATAACAATTTTTTTTTAATTACTGTCTTGTCTGTCTGTTTGTTTGTTTCGGCAAATCATCGAAACGGCTGGACCGATTTTGACGGGACTTCCACTGGCAGATGGCTGATGTTATAAGGAGTAGCTTAGGCTACTTCTACTTTAGAAAAAGCCACACGGCCGAAGTTGCGGGCAGCAGCTAGTCTTAAGATATGATAATGCCTGATTGGGCCTTTAAACAGATTCTAAAGGCTTTTTGCAAACGCTACGCCAGCTCTTCTAAAAAAAGGATGAAGGAGAATGAAAAGCTCTATGCAAAGGAGTGCGGAATACTACGCTATTGATTTAGGAAAATGAAAAATATAAACGTTTGCTGCTGAGCGTAGAACTCCTTATTGACAAGCTACAAAACCTGACCATCAATAAATGCCCTTTTAAAAATTATGTTTAATTTAAAAACACAAGCACAATTTTTACTACCTTGTCTTTGCAACCTTCGGACTTTATCGGATGTTAAATTTTTAACAAGCTATTCTTCGGACTGCGACGATGGCATGAACTTTTAACAATAAGGATGTAAAAGAAATAAGTAAGACGGCGCAGTAAGTCTAGTTGGGTGGCCAGTGGTGGTAGTCTAAATTCAAATTCAAAAGTTTATTGCTCATTTTTAGGGTTCCGCACCCAAAGGGTAAAACGGGAACCCTATTACTAAGGCTCCGCCGTCTGTCTGTCTCTCTGTCCGTCTGTCACCAGGCTGTATCTCATGAACCGTGATAGTTAGACAGTTGAAATTTTCACAGATGATGTATTTCTGTTGCCGCTATAACAACAAATACTAAAAAACAGAATAAAATAAATATTTAAGGGGGCTCCCATACAACAAACGTGATTTTTTTCCTTGTTTTTGCTCGATATTGATAACGGTAACAGGTAGACGCTTGAAATGTTCTCAGTATATTTATTTATATATTAACTTTAAAAATAAATAATTAAATTAAAATAAAACTAATATTTAAGGGGGGCTCCCATACAACAAACGTGATTTTTTTCCATTTTATAGATAATGGTACGGAACCCTTCGTGGGCGAGTCCGACTCGCACTTGGCCGGTTTTGTCTATTTTGTTACGAAGTTACTGGAATTACCGAAAAGGTCGAATAACAGTGATACTGGCTGGTGACAGTCACTCTAGCAGAGCGTCGCATTGATGGTTGCGTAGCGGCTGTCTTATGATGACAGAAGGTGTCAGGCGCTATCGTACCACGTTCACGACGAACTGCTATATTCCGGCACAATCCTGATGATATTGAAGTAGGTACTAATACGATCATCTCTTCTGGTAAAGGCTATCCTGCGCCGTTATGTACAAGATTAGTTATCTACTAGAAAAATCGTATGTTATCGCTTCTGAAATGTCTTCATCAAACGTAAAAGCGACGAGACTTCATGGATTTAATTATTTATTTATTTATTTTAATTACGCCAGTAGCACACCTCCGCCGCGAAACCATCACAGCGAAACCACAGTAGTTCAATTCAACTGGCTCCGCGTCATGTTTCGCTACTCGAATCAGATGCGACTAGCGGAACATGACGTGAACCAGTTGAATTGAACTACCGCGGTTTCGCTGCTATGGTTTCACGGCGGAGATGTGCTACCGGCGGGCGTGAATCCTTATTATTTATCTTCAGTAAAAGGAACTACGTACTAGGTACTAAGTTCTATATGTTCTTAATTTCTTTACTCTATTGCATTATACATAAATATTCGGTATAAATTATGTAGCCACTTCTAATTTTATCGTAACTCGTGTCACAGGTCACAGCGTTATGACTTTATATGAATTAACAAAAACAACTACGCAACAACTATGTATTGAGACTGTGGACTTTCTACAATATTTACATTACATCAAAACGCTCACCAATAGATACTTTGGGAAAGAAAAAACACCTTTTTCCTCTTTTTTTGCCACAAAACACTGTTGTTGTACGTAAATATTATTAGAAACTATTCCCTTCAAAACACGAACCAATAAAATCTAATTCGAGGAACTACATAGCAATAAATCTCTCGTAGCCATTTGCTTTGTAGCCCAATATTTTGCTTCTGAATATCGTCAACGTTCGACTACACGGTCTGTCAAAAATTGGCGCCAATCCAACCTGTATGTTTGTAAACTTTCATCTTACACTTCTATATTTATTCGGTGAATTTTATATACGGCTTCGGACGACCTCGCAAAACATTTTTAGTTACAAAATATTCGAAGAGTTTGGTAGGAAACTGAGCGATAATGCTAGTAAGCTCATAGTATGAATTCATATCGTTACTTCAGCAGTTAGCTCTGGAATAATTTGTATACTATAGTAGTATTGTCTCTAAAGTGTGATCCCTCTATATCCGCTGTAACATACAGGCCTCCATCGTAAACGTTTTATGACTTTTTTACAGAACTGATGATCGCAACTTTCTTCAAATTCCTGTCTTGAAATGGTCTTCCACTGCTGTATTATTATTATTTTATTGTTTTGATATGTCAGGTGACGCTTAATGAAAAATACCATAGTATTTTTAACAATATTTTTACTATCCTCGAAAACTAGCTTTCTACATTTGACTCGAATAAACTAAGGTTTGAACACTCCATCGTCAAATATTTTCGTTAAAACATGAAGATGAACTAAAAAAGAAGCATTGTCATTTTGAATTGCCATCAATTTATTGAAAATCCATATCATCTCTGTCTGTCTGTTGCCTTCTCCGGCGGAACGGATTTTGATGACATTTGGCACAGTATGACCTGGATTAGGACATAGGATACTTTTTTTATTCCGGTAGTCATTCCCGTGAGACATTTCCGACATCCACGCGGGATAAGCCGCGGGCAAATGCTAGCACAGCCATAAATTGTGAAGTTACTATCTAGGAAATCATAAAGAACCTATAATCATAACACAAACGAGCTTAGTAATCCTCTTATACAAGTAAGATTACTACAATGACTATTTTATTATGGTCACTTATTAGTTAGTTATAACTAACTATATATATTATGTTCAGCTTCAAAAAGAAAAATGCTAACTAACCGGTGTGATTCTAATTACTTTTCATTGATTTTATCGTATACAGCAATATAATTTACATAAATCCCTTTAACTTTGTATATAAATAGTGATGCTAATTTATTCATAGATTTTTATGTAATATTGGTTAAGTGATCAACTGTGACGCCCTAACTTATTTATGTACTAGCTTCTTAATCGTCAACGATACTACCCGTATTACCAATTAAAAAAACCGGCCAAGTGCGTGTCAGACCACGCACAATGAAGGGTTCCTTAGTTGAGATGAATTTATCCCAAAAACAAACTTAACGTTGAAGTTAAAAACATATTCTCCCATACATCGATATACGCCACGGTCAATTTTCCAACTGGAAATGTAAGTTTGTAATTGCACAAAAATATTTTTTTTAAGTGATATAACTACATATTGTAGATTTTCTCTCTTCTGCCTTTACTTGTGCTGTGAGACCTTGCTTCTTGCCAAATTTCATGATTCTATAGGTCAACGGGAAGCACCCTTTAAGTTTTGATTTGTTTGCGAGTATCAAAATATGTCGCATAAATCGCCATATCTTTTTATTGCGTTAACTTGGAAGCTTGATTTTTTTAGAGCTTCAATGGTCCATATATAGAACTACGTATTTGATAAATTGAACCTTGATACCTCCACGCGTCCTTGAGAAAAAGGACACACAGACTGACAGACTGACAGACAGACAGACGGACAATGAAGTGATCCTAATAAGGGTTCTGTTTTTGCCTTTTGAGGTTAGGAACCCTAAATATTGGTCAGAATGATTCAATGATTTATAAGTCCAATAATGCAATGTATGGTTTAAGTACCCTGAGGGACCCCTTGTGGAAACAGCTTTAGCCATTGTAACTCACTCAAAGACTCGTTAAGCTTCTTATACAGGTTTTATTTAACGAAAATAAAAATCCGGTTGAATTCTGTAGCAGTTACAACTTTTTTGTTTCTTCAAAACGTTTACTAATTTGCTTATTGTTTTCATCATTAGCAAATGTACGATTAGTTATACCTTCAACTGCATGCATGATTTCGCGGATTCCTTTCTGGTTTTTTTTCTCACAATCCTGCCTAATGATCGATTAACATTTTACTCTAACGTTTACAGGTTGAACATCTATAAACTGCAATGGTATGATATTTTACACTGCGTAGTCGACATTCTCTTCAGTGATCGAGCATCTGCCTCTTCAGCTTCTTAAATAATAACAAATTAAATATTTTACAGTCTACGTAAGGTAGCTCTTAGAATCTAATAATATTTTTAATATCTCGTTAATCGTTCGAGTGGTGTGAGGCTGACCATTAAAAGTTATACATCCATACATTTTTATGTTCTGTTTAACTTCTCACGGTGTCGAGTGCTTTGTTGCTATTTATATTGACGAGCTCATTAACGTTCATTTTATTTACATCTTATCTTGAGTAGTTAATGGGAATATTGGGTAGTTCTGGGTATTTTATTATTCAACTTGTAAACTTAGATTGATCATGAGAGTTATATGTAAAACTTAATCCAGTGGGGTTCCTTTGGATCAATTCTGAAACAGGCACCCCACATGAGTACCTAAATTGATAGGTCTATAGATATCACTGTTTTATAGGTCCAGACAATATGTTTTGCCTAAATTCCCATGATCATGTTGCCATCAACTATTTGTTTTGTCTACAAGAAAGGCTCATGTTTAACAGTAGATTACTTCTAGTTAGTGGGTTATTGTGAAATGATTTTCAAAACACGTTGACCATATTTGATACTTATTGTCTGCTTCCAAATTTCGTTTTTTCCGAGAACTAAAACATTAAATCCGAATTGTTTGCTTGTTTTGAACGGTAATAGTTTAAACTTTAGTTTATCTCTTTAGTTAGTAACTCAGGAGAGTTGGTCAATGAAGGTAAATAATTCTAAGATAGAACGTTTCCATTTTCTCATAATACTAAAGTTTAATTAGAGTAATCAGAACCGCAAACAACATAATAAACTACCAAGTACAGATAGATGGATCCTACACAAAGAATGAAGACCTTAATGTAAAGATTTAATTGTAGTCCAATTAAAGCGACTATGCCACAAATTATGTGTTGCCGACTATGCCACAAATGATGTGTTGCGCAAGATCGGCGCCTGCGCCGCCCAGCACGTTTTTGTTTACATTCGTAACTGGTTGTAGTGTTAACAAAACCAGTTTCGTGCTCACTAGACCCACGCCGAACTCCCAATATCCTCCAAGTTTTGCGACAACAAAAGAACCTTCAAATTATGTTCAATCACTTCTCATTCTGAACAGTTCGCAAAATAGACGTGTGGATGAGGATACAAACCGTTTGAACGTCGTCTATTAAATTGCTGCCATACCAAACGATCGTATCATTGCTCACTCAATTGGCTATAATAGTGTGCAGTGTTTATATTGTAGACCTTGGTCACTAACTACCGAGCTTCTGCGGTACCGAGCGACGGGTGAAGTGGCAAGCTATCTACAACATCATAACACTACGCTAATTACATAAGACATTCTCCACACGTTCCGGGCCCTCGCTTCGCTTTACCTGGAATCTGATTATCTATTCGGTAAAATCTTGTTGTTTACCAGTTTCCAATGCAAATAAAGTCCCGGGCCTAGTCCTGTTTTGGGTTTGCCCAAAGGCCAAATGGAATTGATTTTATCCTTTGTAGGTATTATTATTACCTGACAACGCCGTGTTGTTAGGGATTATATAAACATCCGTTCGAAACGAACTTCGTACCTATTAGTAAGCTAAAACAAAATAAAAATGTGCAATCATCTACTATTTTAATATCAACTACGTTTATTTTTTTGTGTTTTGGCCCCTACACGTTTTTAGTTCAAAGTCGTTGTAATGTTGACACCTGGTTTTGTAATCAGACATTTAATCTGTGCGAGTAAACAAACGTGCTGTCTAATGATATGGACTCACCGTGTCCTGCAAGTCCTTGAACTCGTTGAACAGTTTGTTCTTCTCGATCTTCTGGCTGAGGGACTTGACGTTGGCGGACATGGCGATCATGTTTGCCGTCAGCTCGTCGACCTCATGGCGCAGCTGCCGGATCTGCACCTCCCGCACTATCGTGAACACCAGCAGCCACGCCACCAGCGCACCAACCACCACGGCCAGCGTGATCAACCACGTCTGCCATCGCCTATCTGTCTTCTCAACCATCGCACCCCTAAATTGTCTTTCAAAATCCCCGCTCATCAAATTCTTCGATATGTCTTGCGACTCCTTCATGTTCGTCTGAGTATACATCGAGTTGGCTTCGGGTATAAGTGCGTGATTCTCAGCCATCACAGCCCTGACACTGCACTCGCGAACAGTCACCCGTCACTCGATCCCTAAGTGGCAAACTACGCGAGTAATTAGCCTTTATCGGCCCATTATCGAGGTTCGTGGAAGGCCGGGTCGAGGGGCCCGTGAAAGAGAAAGAGTAAGTCGGTGCACGTGCCGAGTAGTTCGGGGGCTAACGCGCGTGCACAACGAGACGGATCAGGAGCGAGTGCGGAGCGGCGGTATGTAGATGGATGCGCGCGCGGCGGACGACTGGACGCGGAATCAGAAAAACGGCACGGCAGCCGGCGCGCGCGCATCGCTCTGACCGAGCCACCCCAAAGTTTGTAGAACCAGAAGTTCAAGTCCACACATATCTTAATTTTTAATTAATGGGTTAATTAAACGTCAAACAGAACAAAAATACTAATAGCGCGTATAATGTGAGACTGCAGTGGTTCGAAAATGTTACCTGCTTGGACTGGAACATAACTTAAACTTCCTTTTTATAATGACGAAAGGACACAACTTCGGTCTAGACTTTTATGTTGGGAGACCGGGATGATCCCGAATATCGGCGAATACGGCGCATGCATTTTATAATAACCTTCATTGACCGCGCGAGAACGAGAACGACACAATTTTAACACAATTATGGAAATGAGGTAACCCGTTTTTGAGATCGACAAACAAAAGAAGAAGACTCGCGATTAAAATATACGAATGCAGAAAAAAATATTCTTTGCAGGTAATTAGTTTTCTCGAAATACTTAACTTATACTAATAAAAACTTTATAAAAATCTAAGTTGTGACGTTTGCAAATCTTAACCATTCGCGAAAGATAACAAACTTTTACAACAGCACTAAACTGGAGAAAGAAGAAATGGTATGTAACTAAGAAATAACCATAATTTTATTAGACCTATCTATTATGGGAATCACACAAAGATCCCTTTACAATTCCAGACAAATCTATGAACAGCCCAGACTTGCTGACGCACTCAGAATTCTAGTTAATTACAGATAACATATTCATAAATACATACCTACATAGTGTTTATTCAATAAATGGGTACGTCATAGTGAGTGCGGTTACTCCAGTGATAAGAGCATCAGTAAACAACATTAATGAACGTAAGTGTTCCAAACCATACTGAATGAATATGCATATTTATTCATTAGTTCATAACTATGTACGAAGACGGGCCAAGAAAAGTAATACGAAAAGTACTCCATTTATACATTAAAATAATAACGGCCAAATAACTACAGTTATTGTGTAATATTGTTGAAATGTTATTGGTAAATAGATTAGGTATATTGCTTTGTATTTATCGTGAAATAACGGAGTTTATTTCGGGTACATCGAAATAACGAAAGAGTGCTAACCGTTATTTTTCTAATCCTAACTACACTGGATCGCAAAAATTCCGGGTCGCTAATAAATGGCGTGATAGTTTATTAAATATATAAGACTAATTTGCGAAACTATAGTATAATGTAGACGACTGATTAATATATACCTACTTATAAAAAAATGTCTAACTCACTATCACTCACTATATAACTCTCATTAAATACTAAAAATTAAGAAAAATTCGCTTCTAACTTATGACAACAAAAATACACTTCGGAGTAAATCTTAAAAAATAAAAGATTTTTCGTCAATTAAATATTTTGTATTTCCTCCACGAGCCCGTTTCACTTCATTATGACGATGTGGCATGCTGTAAACCAATTTTTTAATACGATTTTGGTCTTTGTTTGCCCATTCTTCCACTAGCGCATTCCCTAACTCGTGTAAGGTAACGGGAGCAGGAGAGCGTTGACTCACGCATCTCTCGAGCTCGTCCCATGCATGTTCCATGGGATTTAAGTCTGGGCTGCGAGCTGGCCACTCCATGCAGGTAATACCGACGTCTTGAATATATTATACATATTGACCAAACGAGCAGTGTGTGGTCACGCATTATCGTGCATAAAAATAGAATTTGCACCCATATTAACTAAGAAAGGACCAGCATGCTCATTTAAAACCTCTTCTACGTATCTGACAGCAGTCAGAGAACCGTTCCCAGTGATCACTAACTCCGTGCTATCCTCTGAAGCTATCCCAGCCCAAACCATTATTGATCCTCCACCGAATGGCACCTTTTCTTCAAAACACGCTTGATGATACCGTTCTCCTGGTCGTCTAAATACTCTTCGTCTCCCGTCGTGCGTAAATAAACAAAATCTGGACTCATCGGAAAACATATCCTTGGATCAATCTTAATCTGTCCATCGTATGTGTTCTCTAGCAAACCGTAACCTGGCAACTCGATGTTCTCTGAGCAGTTTGGGCCGTTTGCTGGTCTATAAGGCTTTATATCAGCTTCACGAAGACGTCGCAGAATCGTATCAGAGCTCACATTGTTGTGGTGAATTTCTTGAAGACTGTTTCGGACCTGAACAGCCGTGAGATGTCTTTCTTAACATAGTGCTCACGATGAAGCGGTCTTACGTGTAGTTGTGTCTGTTCTAGCAATGCTACGCTGACTTCTTCCTTCTTGTACCATGGTAATAATCCGTGTACATTCTTCAGGTGTTAACGACATGATATAACACTGAATAGTCTGATCAATCCAAGGAACCATTTGTAATGACAGCTCGGTTTGAAACAAAAGCAGAAAAAATATTCTTTTCCTAATTTTAAATTTAGAATTTTTTCAAAATGCAGAATAATTTGTTTTTATCTGTAACTTTTAGATATTTAGCAAGCATTAGTAACCTGCTTACTACATATTATTTATTCTAATTTATGGAGATGTTACGGTTTTTACTAGCGACCCGGAATTTTTGCGATCCAGTGTATAATTATAATAAAAATGTGTTTGTTTTTTTGTTTGTATTACGCTTACACGGTTGAACGGATTTGTTGCAATTTATGTAGTTATATTTTCATTAACGTTAATTAGAACTTGTAAACATCGTTTTTAAAGTCATCATTACCAGGGTTTTCCCTTATAATATGTTAGGCATTTGATACTGTGTCAGTTCCTATACGTAAGGGAACTCGACAATAATTCATATAAATAAGGGTCTTGTTTTGTTATAAAGATTTGATATAGACCTCTCCGTGCAGTAGGAACGCATGATAATGATAATTAGTCCTTGTCAATACCTCACAAGATGGTTACCCGTTGGTATACCTCAAGGCAGCATTTTGGGACCCTAGCTTTACACGTAATAAATAAATAAAAAGTGAAATCACCGTACCTGGTTATCGTAACTCCCTATAGACGACAAACACACCTGGTCCATGCATTATGCCAGTATGATTATTAAAACGTCAATCCAAAATAGCAGTTCCAAATCGATATTTAAACTCCTTGGTGACATAACAAACTTCTGTCAAAAGATTCAACAACTGGACATAATATTCGGTACTAAGTATGATCGTTGCTGAGCCTTAAAAAAATGCCGAGAATGGCTTATTAATCAATTTTATTAAGTTAGCCGATGTTGAATGCAGGGACGCCTCGCCACGTGGACGTCCAACACAAGGCTTGTATTTTGGTATATCACAGATGACTGAAACAAACAACAGGGTGATCGCGAAACACACAAAGTGACAATTGATCGCGATGAGTTTCATTTTGACAGCTCACCCACGTCCATTGCGTTATTTACGTCGTTGACTTGACGAATTTTTCATACCTACGAAGCAATCTGCAAGCTGAGTCATTTTAATAGGTAACATTTGACGTCTGTCAGTTTAGTGAAAGCAAATCGAAAAATTACTCGTATCGGTCATTATTACAATAAATATGTAATCGTAATTGAAAAAAGTTAAGCAATTGTGCAGTTCTAACAAAACGAAAAAATATATTATTTTATGCCCGCCGTTACGTTGTTGAATTTTGATGAATTGTCAAATGTCCTTCAGACTTCTTGGCGGGAAAGTGAAGCGTCATGTTAGCAGTTTTGTTTTATTTTCAAAAATTTGTGTTTAGCCGAATATGAATGTGTAATAGTGGTGGATTATTAACCATTAAGTGTTCGTGAACCTGCATTAATGTAGGCAAATGAAACAAAACAGTGCAACATCACTTTAAGTTCTCTCAAGAAGTCCGCGCGAGGTTTCAGTAAAGTGCCGCGTCTTCAATCAATCATCTTTATCATGCATTGAGTGGAGTTCTTTTCATAATTATTTAAATAACTTTGTACTTGCTACCTAATTTGACATGACACTGGCTAAATGCACAAACCGTGCAAAGCCAAAAAGAAAAAAAAAAAAAAAAAAAAAAAAATGTCCTTCAAAACAACAACCAAACGGACTTCTTGGCGGGAAAGTGAAGCGTCATGTTAGCAGTTTTGTTTTATTTTCTAAAATTTGTGTTTAGCCGAATATTAATGTGTAATAGTGGTGGATTATTAACCATTAAGTGTTCGTGAACCTGCATTAATGTAGGCAAATGAAACAAAACAGTGCAACATCACTTTAAGTTCTCTCAAGAAGTCCGCGCGAGGTTTCAGTAAAGTGCCGCGTCTTTACTTAAACTCAAGGGGAGTGGGGCGGGATATCATCAATCATCTTTATCATGCATTGAGTGGAGTTCATTTCATAATTATTTAAATAACTTTGTACTTGTTACTTAATTTTACATGACACTGGCTAAATGCACAAACCGTGCGAAGCCAAAAAGAAAAAAAAAAAAAAAAAAAAACAACCAAACAACTTAAACAACCAATCTTCATTAGGTATTAACACTGGTAAAGTTTACCAGTGTTAATACCTTGTGAAGATTGGTTTAATAAAACAGATTGCTGAAAGAAAGGGATTATCAGCTGATCCCAGACTGGCCCTAGATCATTGTAGCGTCTAAAGAAATCGGCACCCTAATTGCGTAACACAATTTGAATCAATCATAACACAATCCGAGAGTCTAGCTCTTAGGGCCTAGACAAAGTGACATTCTATTAGGGTTAGCGATGATTGAAAAGTCAAAAATGTATGAAACTGACATTAACTACCGAAAAGCTTATGTCAATATCCTGTTGAAAGTCGTTATAGGAACACCAACCGCTTCGAAAGCGATTTCCACTTGTGGGTTATCTTGAGAAGTCCCACCACCATACCTATTTCCGCCTATAAAGCCTGAAACTGCAGGTCCGCGACCACTCAGCCCGCTTAGACTCGACCCGAACAATAATGCCAGATGTTTTACTACCAATTTAGTGCCATTTGTACAGTCAGGCAAAGTGATATTATAATATTATACATAGAATATTTAATATTTTGTTATGATACATAATTTATCCTGGTCTAGTCAGTGATTTCGTTTAAAAAATGTAGCTTTATAAAGATAGCCTCTACCTCACTTAAACCGGTTTTCTGGAAACAATAGACGAAGCGGTTCATTGCCTCTATTGTTCGAACTGGTTCTGTCAATTTCTAGCTCGGCAAAAATGCAAATATGTAGGGTGCTGATATGATAAGAAATCATCAATCATGCTTATTTTATATTTTAGAAGTCAGTACCTAATTATTAACTTTATAATTACAATCACTTACAGAGACTGATTCAATAAATACCACCGTGCCAGTAGCTTTATGATTGTAATAACAAATTAACAATACATTAGAGTTTTACGTAGATTTAAGCAAATTTGTATTTAGTATTTCAAATTTGTATTTAGTATTTCACCTTTTTACCTGAATAAACTTTTTATTTATTATTATTTTATTTATTTAATAATCTATGATTTTTACTACATATTACAAAGCGTATACTATATTAAAAACGGATAAGTACCTACTTACTTGTTTAATTATCGATTTATTTATCCAAACATTATTTTAATTTTACACTTTAAGGGTGCAAGCGTTAAATCGACACTTTTCTGTATACAGCGAAGTTTTTACGCCTATCAAAACATAAATATCCAGATATTATTCTTCGGGTCGAGTCTAAGCGGGTCGAGTGGGCGCGGACCCGAAACTGCGTTACGGTGAATCCGCAGCAGTATACCGCAGAAATTCAAATTTTCTTACGTTTTTTACAATTTGCAGGTCAGGGTCAGGTTTTATCTTGATCAAAATATGATTCGCGACTATAACATAATATATGATTTTACAGAATTATATTCATTAGAATCATTAATACATCTCTCCAAGTTAGATTTGTTCCCCAATGTCATGATTTCATGGAAAAATTATTCAATTGCGAATAGCAAAAAAAACGTAAGCTAAGTTTGAATTTTGGGGAGACCACTGCAGATTCACCTTAACGCAGTTTCAGGCCTAAGCAGTACTGCTCATACGTCAACGTGTACTATAATAAGTACTTTAAAACAAAAAAAACCGGTTAAGTCATGCCTACACTACAACTAACAAATCTAACAATGCCATTCAGCAAAAAGGAATGCACATTTAAATTGCCAAAAACAACAAAATAACCGCGAAAGCCTTTTCATACAAATGAAAAGTAGGTCAGTTACTAGTATCTGTCAACAGCGGACAATACTGTGTGTTTGAAATTTACGGGTAAAGTCAACGAAGAACATCCTTGTTATTTATTAACGTCAGCTACTACGCTACCTACATACAGGGTCAAATTAAGTTAGCTAGCGAAACTCCGAGCGAGACATGATGGGTATCGATATCAAAAGTTCAAAACACGAAAAAATAAAAATGAAAAAGATTTGATGTTTTTTTTTTTGGTGTCAACGACCGCTTGTAAGTTATTACTGGAAGTATAGTTTGAGAAAATCTTTTTATTATTATTTTATAACATTAAATCACGCCTTGTTTCCCCGAGGGGTTGGGCAGAGGTGTACCTATAGTACACCCACATTTCGCCAGTTATGTTTAAATCCTGTGTAATAAGGGCAAGAATATTGCCATCAACCGGGCACAAATCCATACTCCGGGCTACTGAGAAATTTCTGATAGAAAAACCTATTTTTTCCCGACGCGGGAATCGAACCCTGGACCTCATGCTCAGCAATAGCGCTTGCGACCACTAGACCAACGAGGCAGTAATTTTTATTTTATCGTTTTTTATTAATCGATACCAGCACGTCTGTGAAGTTTACACAAAAAAACTGATATTTTAAATTTATATTTCATGCGACTACACTACCGGTGGTTAAAGACCCCAAAAAAAAAAGTTTTCAAATTAATATATTTTTTGTTTTATCTTGTATAAATAAATAAATAAATATAAATTTATTTCAGGCCATAAGTCCATAAACAACACACATTACAATTTTATACACAAAACATACACACATACATGAAAACACATACCTACACAAAAAATACAATAAAACAACTTATTTTAAATAATGGAATGACGCACGATGAGTGGTCAGCCATTGCCACATAATTGGACTGTCCATCCTGTCGGCTACTATAGCTACCAAGTTGTTAGAACTGTCGCGCACTCGCCGCATCAGGGATGCTATCCGTGTCCGCATCAGAGCGTAAAAATCTGGCACGCCATTCTCCGCGAACATCCCCGATGCACTGCAAAAGCGCGGCAGCCCCAACATAACTCTGAAGGCATTATTGTATAGACACCATACCATACCCATCAAGTCTGCGGAGTTTCGCTAACTAATTTAATTTGACCCTGTTTAGGCAAGCACAAAAAACAGTAGAATGGACTTGTTTCTATTTTGAGGCAAAGGCATTGTTATTGTTGGGTGTGACCCCGGCTAAGTTTTCCAAACCAACCATGGTGTCCATGGTCCATCTTCCATCTCGTCCTACACCTGCCGAGCTTTTCTGTAAAAATCCCACGGTGAAAACATAGGTACCATCGTGTGTATCGAGTCGTGCCGGACGTAAAGAATAACACCATCCTATTTCTTCCCGTGGGTGTCGTTAAAAGCGACTAAGGGACTTACTAGAGAATGGGCTACAGCATTCTTTAAGCATTTTATCGCCATACTGCGATCACCAACCCGCCTGCCAAGCGTGGCAATTATGGTAACCCCACCCCAAATGTTTGGGGAGGCCTATGTCCAGCAGTGGACGTCTTTCGGCTAAAATGAATGAATGAATGAATGATGAAAACATAGGTGAAGTGAGCTGTCAATAGTGTCAAACCGTAGCAACCAATCTGCCTAGCCTTTTCCCAACTATGTTGGGGTCGGCTTCCAGTCTAACCGGATGCGGCTGAATACCAGTATTTTACATGGGGCGACGCCCATCTGACCTCCACAACCCAGTAAATCATAGGTACTCCATGGTAAGACTGGTTGTCAGACTTTCGGGCTTCTGACGACCCGTAACGACTGTCAAAGATCCACGAATGACAGCAGGGATCATCGGCTTAACGTGCTTAGTGTCAGTCCTTAGCATCAGGTGAATGAAAGCTTACTGTAAGCCGTGCCGTGCTGCCGAGAAAGAACCTACATCTTTTCAAAAAAATAAGTGATAGACATAATTTCAATACTAGAAATAAAGATAAAATAGATCAGCCATGTTTCAGATTATCTAAAGTACATACATCTTTTATGGGGTACTGTGTTAAATGTTACAACAAAATACCTTGTGATATATTGCAATTAAATGAAAGAAAATTTAAAACTCATATAAAAAGTACACTTTGTAAAAAAGCTTATTACAAATCAGAGGATTATATCCAGGATAAGAACGCTTGGAAACATGCTGGTCCAGCTCCATAGGACAATCTGGAGTCTAGACAAAATCTAACTGATTGCTATTTTAATTGTATATTTTATTATTTTTTGTGACATTTATTTTACACTCTGTGATTACCTTAACTCACACACTGATTATTTTAGGTTTTTTTTTTTTTTTTTTACAGTGTTTGTAAATATGTGAGCACCATGTATCTATCACATAATTAATTTATCTCATTGCTTCATTATTAATTCTTTTTACCTATTGTGGTATAGTAATTTTATTCTAGGTGCATCGTCTTCACATATAATTATATAATTGATGTACCAATACCAAATATTGTAAAACATTTTAAAAGAGTAACGGTGGAGTTTCTTGCCCATTCTTCTCCATACGAAGCTACCTTTTGGAAGGGGCGACTAGAATCAATTCTATTTTATTTGTAAATTTTGACGTTCAAAAGTGCCATTTATGTGCCTATTTGAAATAAATAATTTGACTTTGACTTTGACTTCGTATTGCAGCCGGGACGGCTACAATGGGGAGGAATTAATAAAATAAATAAAAATAAGTATGTTTGTCACAGAAACACGTGCATACAAAAAGATAATTAACTCCAGTAACATTAACAGAAAAATAAAACGAAAATATCTACAATCACGAGCACAAAACAGAAATAGTCAGCAGCAGCTAGCACGTCATGACTGTGACAAGAAGGCTTCCACTCAACATGATGGTGTGCTATGGGGGACCCACAGCATAGCGCTGATTTTCAGTGGTCATCCAAACACTGCCAAAAACATTTTCCTTTTCCAAATGATTTACTACGTAAGCAATATTAAACAAATAGGAATATAAACTTAGCTCAATAGTTTTTTCCTCGTATTGACTCATGTAATTTACCTAGGTGTAGTTACCTATAAACATATATATAAAACTAACGATGTATTATCAATTATTATATTTCAATATTTGCCTACTTAGGCATTAGTTTGCAGTTATGGAGGGATATACAATATACAAATTACACAAAGGAATACGTGGTCAGTAAAATATTTTTGAATCACCAGCTCGATGACATACTCCTCCTCTATTAAAACTTTTCTTTTGTACGTATATCTATTTAATTCGTATATAGCTGCATATTTCTTTCGTTCAAGCCAATATCGGCTTCGGCTAAAATTCTACTAGGAAAATTCTGCCAGCCAAACTAGCATGATATTAAGAACATTCAATTAACTATAATCAATAGCTATTATATTAAAACTGATGACGCAAACATTCCAAACAGAGATCGGTCCATTTGATTTCTAGCACGGATGCGCGTACGCCGAGAGCACCGCTTCTTATGTCAATTGTGTAATATAGACGCGCCCGCATACTATCTTCATAGAATTGATAATAATCTACCAATGACTATGGGAATAAGTTTGCCACACTGATGTGTTGATTGCCAGGAGTTGCACATATAAAATGAATCCTAGGAAGTGCTACATAAGTATAATCCATCGGTTTAGGTAGTTAATAAAGGTAAACAAATCATAAAAAGGGTTTTTTATAGATGACACTTTCTTGTTTAAAAATACGTAAAATACTTATTCAATTTATTTTTAATTATTACTATAGTTTCCTCTTATTACTGTATGTTAAACTTTATCATGATATTTTCTTCAACTACTCTTCGTAGATGTAACTGCTTCAACACAATTTTTCGTTAGATTTATAACAATACTATAATATTCAGTAATCTGTCTATTACAAAGAGTCCAAAAAGATAGGTCCTCTAAATGTCAACGAAATAAAATGTTGCTAAATTGAAGAGTACAACTGTGACGTAGCCTGACAACTGTAGTGACAGGTATTACGTTTACTCGGTTACTTGACAGCTCTCTCGTCACGTGTATTTTTATTTACCTTTATTTAACTACCTAAACCAACGGAGTATAGGTACCCGTAAAGTTCTTGAATCTTTATAATTGTTTTGCAATAAGTAAATAAGTAGTAAATTTTCTATTGGCATAAACTGTATAGGCATAAAATTTCCGCTGCCAACTGATTTCATGAACATTTTTAATTTTGTTTCCAAAGCCAATTTAAAACTTGCAAAAATTGTTTCAGGAAAATTGAATTTTCCACACCGCCCAATAAGTACTTACTCATTTTATAAAGTAAACAGTTTCGCCGGCTAAACAGTATTATGTTAACAAAACCACGTTTAGAACATTAAACAATAATATTATGCATTGAACTAGCAAAGTAAAATAACTTAAAGAAAGAAAATACGTTTCTTTGCGGTAAACATAACGCAAAGAAATAAAAACACAAACACGAAAGAACAAGTTGCGGGAAAATATGCGTCACATTCACGCAAAACGGCCATCGCTCAGCATAATGCTGCGACCCTATGCGAGACAGAGCCCCAGCGCTGGTTTTCAGCGACAGCCGACCTAGATCTGAGGAATATAGTTCTATTTTTTTTTTTTTCTTTTCCTTTTGGCTTCGCACGGTTTGTGCATTTAGCCAGTGTCATGTAAAATTAGGTAACAAGTACAAAGTTATTTAAATAATTATGAAATGAACTCCACTCAATGCATGATAAAGATGATTGATGATATCCCGCCCCGCTCCCCTTGAGTTTAAGTAAAGACGCGGCACTTTACTGAAACCTCGCGCGGACTTCTTGAGAGAACTTAAAGTGATGTTGCACTGTTTTGTTTCATTTGCCTACATTAATGCAGGTTCACGAACACTTAATGGTTAATAATCCACCACTATTACACATTAATATTCGGCTAAACACAAATTTTAGAAAATAAAACAAAACTGCTAACATGACGCTTCACTTTCCCGCCAAGAAGTCCTTCAATATAGTTCTATGGTAACTAGGACACTGGCAATTAATGTTGGCATTATAATTTTTTTTTTTTTTTTTTTTTTTTTTTTTTTTTTTTTTTTTTTTTTTTTTTTTTTTTTTTTTTTTTTTGTGAATCTCGTGATCGCTGGCATACCATACCTCACCTCACTTCAAGTGTGTCATAATTATCATAAAGCTACAAAATATACGATTATTTTATGTCATGATGTTCACAATATTATGTTCTGGAATTATTTATTTTAATTGGCAACACAGCCAACCGCAATGGCGTTTGAATTTAAATAATACCATGGTGGGGAAAATGTGAGACGATCCTCACGCTTGGGCTCGCCAGTTCAGTTCGCAAAGAGCGGTCGACCTAGGAAGATAATTTGAATAACAGGTTAAAATAAGTAGTTAAGATTATGGCAGTAAAGGGTGCCGTAGCTCAGAACAAATACTTACCACATGCACCATGGACCTAAAAAAAAAGTCTTATACGTCCATGACATGCACATTATTAATTTTATGACAGCAAAAGCTAGTTTGTATTTATAATATTCCTCAAAGAAACTGTGAAAATCAAAGTAGCTAATTTCCGCTGTTGTAACTGAAAATAATAGGTTGGGGAAAAAGTTTCTTCGCATTTTTTAAGAAAATTCAAAACGCTTTTTAATATAGTTTATTTACATTTAACTAAAGTATGTAGGTACCATTTTGTTCGATAACTTTTTGCCATCTTGTAGCACATGATCCCATTGCTATAGAAATTTTGGGACTTCTGATCAAAATACCGCGACAAGTGGTTTTGACAGTCCTCTCGTGATGTTAACCTGACACTGCCTAAAGAATTCTGAAGAGACCGAAACAGGTGGAAATCTGAAGGTGCAAGGTCAGGACTATACAGCGGATGCATTAACACTTCCCAGCCAAACTCTCTTAATTTTTGCTGAGTGGCTAAAGATGTGTGAGGTCTAGCGTTATCATGATGAAAAACCACACCACTTCTGTTGATTAACTCCGGCCGCTTTCTCTCAACTTCTAGCTTTAATCTCATCAGTTGTTCGCAGTAGAGTTCAGAATCGATGGTCCTGCCTGGTGGTAACAGCTCATAATGAATAATGCCCTTCCAATCCCACCACACACACCATCACCTTGTTGCGAGTTAACCCGGGTTTCGCCACATTCTGTGAAGCCTGACCGGCCTTTGACCACGACCTTTTTCGCACGTTCTTGTCGTACGTGATCCACTTTTCATCACCAGTTATCAGCTTCTTCAAAAATGGTTCGGTTTCATTACGTCGTAATAAAGAATCACAAATGAGTACACAGTTCATTAGGTTTATTTCAGTGAGCTCGTGAGGTACCCAAATATCGAGCTTTTTTGTGTACCCAGTTTTTTTCATTTTTTTTTCGCGGCTTGCGTTGCATTTTTACCTTTTTTGTAGTAATATTTGTAAATGTATCGAATTTCTTCATTATATTCACTCATCTTGACAGTACTAAAAACAAATGAAAATCACACATTTTCCTAATTTGAATTTGGAATTATGTTCTTTAAATTATGTTAGTTTATAATATTGTAAAAAATAATTTCCTCTTCACACAAAATTGACGATATCGTGTTGAGTTTAGGAACATTTTTCTTCAATATTATATTATATTTTTTCATAAATTTAATTATTAAAAATATTGTATGTAAGCAGATATGTTCAACTCAAAAAGTTAGCAAAAAGAACTGATCAGATGTTACAAATAGTCTCAGAAAACAATGTTGAAAAAACCTTTTTTTTTTTAAAAAACGCTGTCGGTAATGTTTTTGTTCCTATTATTTAACAAACCATATCAAGAAATTTAAAAATCACACACTGGGCTTCAGCTATTCGTGTGATAAAATCAAAATTTTATTTTATGATTATACAATATCTTCATTAAGTAAATGAACGGCGAAATAAGCTATATTTTCGAGAGCGCAAAAGTGATGGAACTATTAACAGGTGCTGAGACTGACACGAATTGTTTATCACCACGAAAACTGTACTTTTATAGTTACACAGACTTAATGTTTCAATTATTTCAAGCTTTCTCACAATTAGATAAGAAATTGACGAAAAACTTTTTTTTTTCTGATAGCACCCTTAATTATGAAATCGAACACAGACGCTTAAATGAACAGTTTTTTTTTCAATCCTCCTAATACATGTATGGGGACTCAGGGCATGTCACCCCTACATTATCTTCGTAATTCCACTACACCATTGTTTAGTCGCGCATAGAATTTCACCTCCCCTCATCATCTATACTGCTAGCAGTGTCGGCGTAAAACGGCTGTAGCATACGGACGGACGGACAGACGGAACGAAATTATGGGGGATCCGTTTTTAGGGTAACAACAACCCAAGGAACCCTTATAGTTTCGCTATGTTCGTTCGTCTGTCCGGGAAGCTTAGCTCAGAGACTCTTAGTACTAGAAAGCTGTAATTTGGCATACATAATATATAACACCGACAAAGTGGTAAAACAAAATCTTGATATAAAAAAATATTGGGAACCTTTTCGTTACACATTATATTGGAAATTATATTTTTTTTCTCGTCTATCCCATGATATGGGGTATCGTTGGATAGGCCGTTCAGAAATATTTAGGGTCTGGGAAGACCATTTTACGATTTCGGGAACCGTTTGCGTAATATTAAGCTTTAAAGTGCTATTTTTTGTTAGAGTCAAGAAAGCCAGCCAAATGCCAGATAAAGGTTGCTTTTGAATATGTGAAAAAAATCATGGCAGTAGTAAGTAAAACTATCACAGCGTTCACAGCTAAGTAGGCTTTACAAGTTAACGAGTAATAGTCGACCAACTTACATTTGCAGCTGGAGAAGTGACCGTCGTGACGTATATCGATATACGGGAGAACATCGTTATACGTCATGAATGTTTTTCGTCATGTATGTTTCGTATGTTTTTCAACTAAAATATTAAGAATTTATCAACTAACCCTTCATTGTGCGTGGTCCGCACGCACTTGGCCGTATATTAATCTCTGCTTGGCCGGTTTTGCGATTTGGCTACAGAATCCTAAAAACGGGTCACTATATAAAAATATGTATTTATGTAAAAATCAAAAGATATATTATATAACAATATCTAACAGACTTTGTGCTATTAAAAATTAAAACAACATTAACAATGTATCATCAAGTCCAGGCGGAATATGAAACAAGTCTAGTAATTTTACGCACAAATTCACTGAAAAATCTAAATTACCTCCGACCCCACGTAAAAGTACCACAAAAAGATTAATTCGCTACACAAACAAAGCTTTGGGGGAGAACGGTAGCGATTTCACTCGAGAACACATTTTAATTAGGTAGGTAAGTACATAACTTTTATACGTTGACATCCGCCATTGTCAGCCCTTCAGCCAATTCCTAGCGTTTTTCTTCAATTCTAAATACAAATTCTAATTCAAATCTTCTTCTTTCCTTCTCGAAGTCCTGTTTAAAAAAATCAATAATCATTTACTTACCAAATTATCGAATTTAGATTTTTTTTCACTCTGTATGCCACAATGTAAAATGATCAGAGTATAGCTAACCTGAAATTGAACCCATATTATACTTAATACTGTTAGTATATTTAAACAAGTAGGTACATTCTCAAGCTAGCACTAAAGATGTTTTAAACAGGCGTCTGCATTCAGTCTAGATTCCGCACTGCTAATAGATTCATGTAATACGAACAAAAAGAAACACAACGAATCTCTATTTGTAGACTTGGTATTCTAGCCCAGCTATTTTGCATACTGAACCAAACAGGATACCTAGGATTAGAGCTTGTTCTGTACTACCTACTGATTGCCTTCAAAGTAATTGCGATCTTGTCATCTTGTTGATTAAGGAAATAAGGTAGGTTAATTTCAAAATGTTCTTGTAAAGCTTGATTTACACGGTGAGATTTTTTTCTCTGCGGGATATTTACTTTGTGAAGTATTATATTATTTTAATTAGGTATTGTGAATGTTTTTTTTTTCTCTCAGGTATTTTCAATATTGGTTGATTTCAATTTGAGTAATTTATGCGGCCTGCCCAAATCTCCTTTCTTTGGTATTGTTTAAAATCAAAATCAAAAGTCATTTATTCAAACTAGGCTGAGAATCAGCACTTTTCGAACGTCAAAAATTACATAACACAGTCCCCCAAAAACGCCCACCCTTCACCACTTCCTAGTGCTTTAGCTGGGAAGAAGAAGTGGCGCAACAAACTCCCCAGCAGCACAGCTGTCTGTTCAGATATAAAACTTGAATCTATACAATAAAATGTAAACGAATTTGCATTACGCAACACAACATTAGATTATTTGCCTTATGTTAGCTAGCACACGCCACTATACCAAAAAAAAACATAAAAATCGTCGAAAACTATACTCAAGCAGAAATAACGTAAACAGAACGTACCTAAATAAAAGCCTCCAGGCATAATGGGCGTGCCCGCCCACACAAAGCTATAGCTGCAACTCGAAGTCAAAAATGATAAACTAGCACCATCGTAGTAAAATAAAAAACAGTTAATCATTAATAACAATAATAAAACCATGGTCAGCAAGACGACCAGTCACCACAAGCAGCACCCGTTCACGAGCATAACGCAAAGATCAGCCATCACCCCCCTCGCCATATTTGAGGGAAGGAGGCAACCCGACCCCCGACGCTACCGCAAGCAGTGACATCTAAGGGAGCATGACGAACTTGCTGCCGGTTGCTCAGGCAAGAATAATATAATCAATTGTCTAGGTCGCTAGCTAACCACTTATTGCAATACAACTCATAAAAAAAACATTTTCATGAGTATATTATGTCACTAATAAATAAAAATAAATTGACTTAGACAGTCAAATAAAAATAAACAATTATATGAACTCATATAGCCTGTCAGTAGGTACGCTAATTCTGGAGAAAGAACATGAACATTGTCTTGAGTTAATCACAGCGACCAACTATTCTTATCGTTCGTCGAATCGTTGAGCTCCGAGTTGAGCTGCACGATTATGATGACCAAGATTATGTCTGGACTTTAAAAGAGACTGAGATTCAGTTTGTTTCGGCCTTTCTTCTCAGAGTAGTCTGATAAGAAACACCGATCTCATCTAGTTTTTAACCGACTTCTAAAAAGGAGGAGGTTCTCAATTCGGATGTTTTTTTTTTAATGTTTGTTCGCGCATAACTCCGTCGCTTGCCAACCGATTTGAAAACTTCTTTTTTTGTTGGAAAGGGTATACTTCCCAAGTGGTCCCATTGTCACCAAATCAGAATCTGATGAGGGTATCCTATGGAAATCGAGGGCAATCCTCAAATTTTATAGGCACACCTGCATCGATTTCCGTATTTTTTATAGTAACTCGTGCATTTGCACTCGGAAAGCACCATTTGGTGAAGTGGAACTGATGATGAAGACCACAGATAGCCACCGGAATTACTTAATAATAAGTATTACACTGTTTTAATTCGATTAGACACTTTAATATAGTTGCTAAGCATAAATTGCTTAGCAACTATATTAAAGTGTCTAATCACAATGCTGACACAACTGCTCGTCACAATGCATATGGTGAAGTCACCATCACTTCCAGTTCTTCTGGTTCTTACCAGGAGAACTCCTCAACTATTGACGCCCCTGCATCGGGAAAAGCAATATTTTGTAAAAGGTATAAGCAGTTGACATTAGGCTATTGTAACATAGATAAATTGCAAACTGACCCACTAAAAAGTGCAAAATAAAAAACTTTTTTATTAAAAGTTTTTTATTAAAATATGATTGACGTGTAAAAGTGTTTGTACAAACGTACTTACAGAAACAAAATCATTTATCATTTAATAAAAGTTGCACCGACTAAACAGTGGTTTTTACGATGCAAGTCATTTATTGCTTCAATTTTATTGTATCCCACAGGCAAGAAACTTGCACCGTGTAAATGGGTATTTAGTATAACACCTATAGATAGTCTTTTGTCTTTTAAAATTTTTAATTAAAAAAAAACATAAAACCAGACTGCGTAAAAAGTGAACTTTAATAAAAAGAAGGAAACAAGAAGATCTATTTGTATATCTATATAAACGATCAAATGTAGTCGGAGGCATCTTCTTTTTAACAATAAAGACCTATTGCCGCCGAATGCATGAGATTGTTTATATAGTTAGAGAAATAAGTCATCTTGTTTGCTTCTTTTTAAAGTTCAGTTTTTACGCAGTCGGGTTTTTTGTTTTTTTTTTTTACTTTTTTATTTTACACTTTTTAATAATCATTTTTCACGTTATTAGGACCTATTTATACGATTATTTATAAACTTTATCACAGCTTTATTATAGTTTAAAAAATTAAGTGAAAATGGTGTCTGACCAACTTTAAACTGCTATAGATCCCAAATGGTCATTCAAAATGAACAAACGATAAGAGAAACCTTAAGATGATTTTCAAAGACCTATTCAATGATATACCACTTGACATAGCTTGGTCGCCATATTGAATTTTGATTACCTACTGTCATGTCTTTAGTGACACTCAAAAGATTAGGACAAATCGATTGACGTAAGAATCATCAAAATCGGCCCACGCGTTTGGTCTCTAGAGCGACATAAAGGAACAAACAAACATACATACTCGTACATAGGCTGATAAACACATTTACCCTCCTTTGCGTCGCGCAGTCGGGTAAAACCAATTTATCGATACCTGTTCAATTAATATCATGATCTAAATTACAAACTGCTAATTAATTACGATTCCCAATTTGAACTTATAAGTAGGATGTTGACTTTTAGTTTAGAACCTTTGACTTGGCAATGGTCGTCATTATTAAGGACTGAAATTACAATGAATTTCAGGAACATAAACATCTGATGGGAATCTTTACATACAGCAGCTGGAGAATGCTAAATACGTATAGTTTTCAGTTTTGTAGTAAGTATGTACCTACATGGTTGTAACCTCAGACTACACTGTAACTGTTATAGATAGCAATGGCAATAACTTCTTCGTTCTACAGGTACTGAAAGACCCCTTCAGTATCAAATATCCGGGTGTGTAATGTATGGTATAATAATAAATTCTCTAATTTCACTTGAAATAACGTTCATATAATATAATTTTCATATGCTATAATATCAAATAACCGAAATTCATATGACCTAATGTTTTAATCATATAATTTTCCGTTAATATAATAACAATTTTTTGGGTCACGTTCCATTTTATGTTAAGTTCGATGTGTGAATCGGCTGTTAAAATTGTTCTCGTCTAATTTTATTTTTATTCTGTTTCTATTTACATAACTTTATTTTTTTTGATAATTGTGAACCATCAGCAAACTCCATCTGTTCTATAGACATTTGTATTCTTTCAAAAATTCTGCCCATGTTCTAGCGAGTGGGGGGGTTAAAGGAAAATGTGTAGTAAGTATTTTTAGTACTTACGGTATTTTTTTAATTGTTTTACACTTGTATTTTAGATACGAGTATTCATATTATTTTTATATTTATATTATATATTATTATTATTATTCATGGATGATGTAGCTGATCTTAACGACAGCTTCTTCTCGTGTTCTTCTTCTACTAGTTTTGTTAGTGCGGACAGTGATTCTTCCATACCACTTACTTTACAGGATAAAATCTCTTCTCTTTTTTCCAATGACGCTAAGAATCTGCATATAGCTCACATAAATGCTCAGAGTGTTCCTGGTCACTATTCTGACCTTCTGGCATCCTTTAGCAGTGCTCACCTGGATGCTCTCTTGATATCGGAATCCTTTTTGAAGCCATCTCTCCTCTCTACTAAATACTCACTCCCCGGCTTCGTCTTGATCCGCAACGATAGGACTGGCAAAGGTGGAGGAGGTGTTGCTATGTACCTACGTGCTGATTTACCATATAAGGTGGTCAGTTCACGTCCTTCACGTTCATCTCCTTCACGGTATTCTGAGTCCGCTGAATATTTGTTTCTTGAAATTGCTGTTCATCACACAAAAGTTTTGCTTGCTGTGCTCTACAGTCCTAATCTTCACATTGACTACTTTAATTCTCTCGACTCCACTCTCAGTGACCTTTGCCCTATGTATGAGCACGTAATTTTAATGGGTGATTTTAATACTTGCTTGATTAAAAATGACTCTCGCTCTATTAAACTCCTTTCACTCTTGTCTTCTTTCAACCTTCAAGTTTTGCCTCTCTCTGCAACTCACTATTTTCCTAATTGTACACCCTCTTTCCTAGATCTTATGATTGTATCCTCTCCTAATAATGTTTCTTACTATGGTCAACTTACGGCTACTTTTTCTTACCACGATCTCATTTATCTTTCCTATCGTATCCGTGTTCCCAAGCGTAAGTCTCAGCTTTTATATCTTCGTAACTACAAGGGCATAGACTTGGAGGCTTTGCAGCGTGATGCCGGCGAGCTCGACTGGACCCCTCTGGTCGAGATCGATGACATCGACGATAAGGTGAATTGTTTTAACGCAACCGTTCTCGGCTTATATGATCAGCATGCCCCTATCCGACGTGTCAAAGTTCGACATAACCCTGCACCATGGATTACGCTACAAATTAAAGAGCTTATGGCTCGCAGGGATAAAGCTAAGAGCAGATATAAGCGCAAACCTTCAGAGCTGAATCTCTCTTATTACAAATCCTTGCGTAATCGTTGCAGTCATTTGTGTCAAGATGCTAAGAGACGCTATTTCCACGATCAACTCATTAACCGCAGTTCCTCCGATGTATGGAGATTTCTCAAATCTGTAGGTATAGGCAAGTCACCTACCAACCAGTGTAAGGATGTGAACCTCAATGATCTAAATAAACATTTCTCTCTCCTTCCCTTTTCTCTTGATCCGTCTGTCAAAGCAGCGACACTGGAGAGTCTTTCTAGTTTACCGTTACCACAATGTGCTCACTTTAAACTTAGCGATGTTACTGAGGATGACGTTAAGAAATCTATACTTGCGATTACTTCTTCAGCAGTCGGTAATGATAAGTTGTGTGCAAGAAGGATAACTCTTATCCTTTCCACGTTACTTCCTGTTCTCACTCACATCTTCAACCACTCATTTTCCTCTTGCTCATTTCCGTCTGTTTGGAAACAGGCTCACATAATACCTTTACCTAAAACTAACAATCCTACTTTATTAACACACTTTAGACCTATTTCTATTCTCCCATTTCTCTCTAAAGTTTTTGAGCACATAGTTCATAGACAATTATCATTATTCTTGCCGTCAAACTCGATAATTTCCCCCTTTCAATCCGGTTTTCGCTCGGGTCACAGTACTGTGACCGCGCTTTTAAAAGTAACTGACGACATCCGCTGGGCAATGGAGAATAAGTCCCTCACTGTTCTAGTATTGCTTGACTTTAGTAGCGCCTTCAACTCAGTGGATTTCGATATTTTACTTGGTATCCTCAAATCTATAAATTTCTCTTCTTCCGCTTTAGCTTGGTTCGGTGCTTATCTACGGGAGCGCTCTCAGTGTGTTCGCCTGGAGGAATCCTTCTGCGATTGGTGTAGCCTCACGGAGGGTGTTCCCCAGGATAGCGTCCTCTCTCCTCTTCTTTTTTCTATTTTCATAAACTTTGTTACCAGAGTAATCTCCTCTAGTTTTTATCTCTATACAGATGACTTGCAGCTTTACCGACATTTTAATGTAGCTGACGCGGGTTCTGCAATTGCTGCTATGAATCATGATCTGGCTTGCATCAGCGTTTGGGCTAAGTTTTTTGGTTTGCAAATTAACCCAACTAAATCCCAGGCCATGATCATAGGTAGCAGATTCGTTCGCAATGTGGCTGCTGTTACATCTCTGATGCCTTTATATCTCGATGGTGTTCGCATTGACTATACCGAAACCGCCAAAGATCTGGGTGTCATTATTGACTCCAATCTTTCATAGCGTAATCAGGTCAACGAGGTCAGTCGAAAGGTACATTTATCCTTTCATTCGCTGAAAAACCTTCAAGGTCTCCTGCCCTTGAAGACTAAAATTCATTTGGCACAAACGCTTATTCAGCCGATTATAGATTATGCCGACGCCTGCTATCTGGATGCTACTGAGGAGCTACTGAACAAGCTTGAGCGCATGCAAAACTTGTGCATTCGCTTTGTTTTTGGTCTTCGAAAGTATGACCATGTTTCTCACCTTCGCAAGGAACTCAAGTGGCTCCCAATCCGCCTTCGCAGGAACACTCGGATTTTATGTCTCCTCTTCAACATCTTACACAACCCGTCTTATCCTTCCTACCTGCGGGAGCGTTTTTCTTACGCTCGTCCTAGCGACGCTCCATGTAGATCGCACCTTAGATCCCTCCTTAAATCTCATTCTCATAAAACTAGCTACTATTCTTATTCCTTCTCGGTGCATGCTGTAAGATTGTGGAACTCACTTCCGCCTAGCATTCGTGATTTAAAAACAATTTCCTCATTCAAATATCAATTAAAAAAGCACTACCTTTCCTCTCAACTGTGAATATTTTTATACACTCCTTTGCAAAAAAAACGGGCACCTTATAGTCATTGGCTTTTCTATAGATAATATTAATATTTTCAGTGTGTCATTAGCATAAATGACTAGAAATTTCTTATTACCAATGAGAATATAGTTTTTAACACTTGAATCCTAGAATCAGTGTTTTAGTCAATGTAAGCAGAGAGCCGTGTTAAAATGCACTTTTTTATCGGTATAATGAAATTAAGACTACGAGTCTTTCTATGGTATTTTTTTAAATAAGACATTAAAAAATAAAAAATAATAACGAGTATGACCTCCCCTTGCAGCGATTACGGCATGCAATCGTCTTGGCATGCTTTGCACCAGGCTTTTGATGGTGTCGTGTGGAATCTGTTCCCACTCAGCCGAGATCACGCGTTTAAGCTCCCTGATGTTTTGTGGAAGTGGTTGGACAGATCGTACTCGCCTTTTTAGGAGGTCCCAGACGTGCTCAATGGGGTTAAGGTCGGGATTCCGAGCTGGCCAATCCAAACGACGAATACCGACCCCTTGCATATAAGCATTTACGTCGCCAGAACGGTGGGCCCGAGCATTATCATCCATGTAAATGGCATCTTCACCAATTACAGTCAGTGCGGGTTGTGCATGTTTACAAAGGATTTCTGTTATGTACCTTTGCGCATTTAGGGAGCCATTTTCAATGAATACTATCTCGGTACGATAGCTGGAAGGTACGCCCGCCCAAAACATAACAGACCCTCCACCATAAGGGATGATTTCTTCAAAACACACGTCGGCATAGCGTTCCCCTGGTCTTCGTAACACTCGCCGACGTCGGTCCTCACCATTAGACAAATTCGAGCCTCATCGGAGAAGAGTACGCTACTCCAGTTACCTAGTGTCCAAGATAGGCAATTTCTAGCGAACCTCAATCGAGCAATCCGGTGCTCACGGAGTAACTTGGGGGCCCGCGCTGGTCGTCGACTGTGTATATCAGCTGCTAAAAGCCTCCTCCTCACTGTCCATAGGCCAACTTGTGCTCCTCGTACCTCTTCAAGGTTTCTTTTGAGATCTATGTAACTGCATTTGCCGTTCCTCAGCGCCTGAGTCACTAAAAAGCGGTCGTCTCGTGGTTGTGTGCAACGTTTTCTCCCAGAACCTTGCCTTCTCTGGACGGAACCTGTCTCTTGGTATCGAGTCCAGGTTCTTTGGACGGTTGAACGACTCACGTTTAACCGCTGTGAGACGTAACATTGACTACACCCCTCTTCCAGCAGCGCTATAATTTTACTAGCTCTTAATTCTTTTTCTTTCATTACAATCGACACAAAGATATCTGTTTTAAGTCACAATAAGGCAGGATTAAGCGACAAACATAAATTATTCTTCTAAAAATAACGAAAAGTTCGTTTTAGTTGTTTGATAACCTTTTAACTCCAAACCCGCGAAAATTAAGTAAAATGTCACAAATTGAATATAGGATTATTATTTTTTTAAACAAAAGTTTCGAATTTGGTATTAACTTTTTTTTATACCCAGACCCTTTATTAAGTGCCAGTAACACAGTTTGGCTATTAAAACCTCCTTAGAACTAAATGCTTAACAATAATGTAGACAAATCAAAACCGCCAGTTTTTTTTGCAAAAGAGTTTATATATGTTTGTATATATATGCTTTATGTATTTGTTTAGGTATATGTAAGTTTTTTGCACGTGTGTACGTGTACGTATTCGTGTGTAAATTTTATATGTATATGGTATAGTATAGGTATATTTATCATTTTAGATTAAGACTTCGCATATTCATATTTTTCTCTTCTTGTTCTCACACACTATTGTCTACATTTCTTTTTCATTTCTCCTTTCGCAGGTCTGCTGGAAGAAATAAGCAGTACCTTTGTACTAGTATTATAATTATGTCGTATCTCTCTGTATTTTACTGTGTGTACATAAATAATAAAATAAATAAATAAAACATTTAGCATAACGTTCATTTTATATAATTTTCAATATGTATAATATTCTTTTTATATAACGTTCATTTGACCTAATTTTCATGTTTAAACATGAAAATTAGGTCAAAAGAACATTAATGGTCACTGTTCTAGCCTAACCTAACCCAAATTGTTCAATAACAGTAGATGCTATCTTTATTTTTATTTTATTTTCTGGGTGGGAAATCATCAAATAACTTCTCCCGCTCTGGGCGGAGCGGGAGGGCGTGTCAGACTTTTACTGACTAAAACCCACCCGTGTTCCTTCCGTTGCCTGGGTGCCAGGGCCACGATTATATGCCAGTAGATGCTATCTGACGCAGATATGAACATTCAATAAACCACAGTATTCATTACCATATTTTCATTTCACCAAACGCCTAAACAATAGAGGGATCTAGCGCTCGGCTAGATCCCTCTATCGCCGCTGCCGCAGTAAGCTCGCTTCGCTCGCTCGCCTTCACGCGTTAATGGTCACTGTTCTAACCTTTTTTTTGATGTCGGTGTGGAAAATCCTCCGCCCTGGGGTGGTCGGAGGGGTCTGTCAGACTCTTACTGACTAAAAACCACCCCAGTGCTCCCTTCCCACACTTGCACCGGGGATCTTGGGAGCTAGTATTACTTCCGTGATCCCCGGCTAGTGCCGGCCCGCCTCTGCGGGCCACCTCAAATCTGGGGTAGCGGGAGGGTGAGATCTCTGACCACCCCCCCGCGACGTCTGAAACGGAGGCGCGTGGAACACTACGCGCCGCCACCTCGGGTCCAGTGTGATAGGGAGTGGCGGACGTCCCCAAGTCCGCCGTCCCTGGACCCATTTAGGGGGGCCGGAAGAGGGCATTGTCTGCCCTCTGCGCCCAGTGCGCCTGCTGCGGGCCGGGTGAGCGGACGAGATCTTATTATTTATTTATTTATTCAAAATCTGTATTAACAATTACATACATAAAGTCTGCCAAACTGCAAAACAGTTTGTCGGCAGTAGTTCTCGTCTAGCAATGGATTACAAATTTTGAAAATTATATGCTATAACTTAATTTAATTGTGCTAAGTAAACTATAAAATAAATACCTCCAGTTCAGATCAAAAATCTCAAATTTTACACATGACATGCATCTCCCGTTCCCTTTCCGCAGCCTCCTTCTGCGACACGACTGTTTCGCAGATGCCGTCCGTCTAACCACCGTCTAACCAAACCTGTTCGAGCCGGGGTGCCCTAAAGTCCAGATTGCATCCAGTTTCTCTTGGTAACAATAGTTGAGGTGGATTTTCAAAATTATATTAAAAGTTACTTAGAGATTATGAATATTATAGTAAATTAATAATATAATAAGTGAATATTATGTCAAATGTGCATTATAGGAAATGTTCATTATATCATAAGAAATTAGGTAAAATGATATTATATCAACAATTCATTATCTTAACTGATCGTTGTACTAAACAAAAGTATATTAACTGAAATTAGGTCAAGAGAACGTTAGATTTTTTGTTATTATATCAACCGTTACACACCCCAAATTTCCCTTCCCTCCTTCACAGAATTATCTTGTGAATTCGTATGTAAGTACACTCTTCGCTCTCTTATCTGATATTCGATAAGAACTTCAAACTAAAGAAACAAGTAATTAACAAAAATAGTCCGCCAGACAGAATTTCGGCCTTGGCGACCAATCTCAGCAGAGACCAGCCTTCGTCGCGGGAGATATTATAGCGCACAAGTGTGTGCGCAGATACAGGTGCACTCTCTATACCCTCACAAATAAGTACAACCTACTATCCGAAGCACCTTCGTGTCAATGTGCACTTGAAGCATCGAAATCAAAGATTGCAGCACTGCGCGTGCGCCTGATAGTATCGCGTCCGCAAAACTACAATCTGTGTTTTTTAACCATTAACCACGGAACAGATATATATCTATTCCCTGTTTTTTAATGAACCCGGATGGTTTACGGTATTATTTAAAAAAATAAATGAATACTATCTGTAGCTACTCATAGCTCTGGCTGTAGTTTTTAGTTTTCAGAGATAAAGGGAACCTATCAGAATCAACACTAATATAACTGCAATATTGTGTGTAGGAATTTGTAAATGTAGATTTTTTGTTTGTGTTGTTTTTGTCCGAAAACTTGTGAAAATTATAAATTACTTAATAATTCTGTTGTAAAACAACTCTTTGCAAAAGTACTCTGCTATAATAAAGTAAGGCCTGAAACTGCGTTAAGCGGGCACCCGCGCGGTTTCATACAAACCACCCGCGCGGGTCCCCGCGACGGAGCACTTTTGTATGAAACCGCGCGGGTGCCCGCTTAACGCAGTTTCAGGCCTAAGAGTTACATAGGTACCGCTGTATGTAACATAGCATATTGTAGGTACGGTACGCCTACATATTAATACTGAGCAATCGATTACTGAATAGTACTCGTAGAACTGCTTTTTAATCGATTTCGAAAAAAGGAGGAGGTTCTCAATTCATAGGATTCTTTTTTTTATGTTTGTTCCCCGATTACTTGAAGACGGCTGGACCGATTAGGAAAATTATTTTTGTGTAAGTACCAATTTATCACTGGATAATATTTCCTGCCCGTCATGAAATACGGTGCCGAAACGTGGACACTGACAGTCGGGCTAGTCCACAAACTCAAGGTCGCGCAGCGTGCTATGGAGCGGGCTATGCTTGGAGTCTCTTTGAAGGATAAGATCAGGAATGAAATTATCCGGAAAAGAACCGGAGTTACCGACATAGCTTGCAGAGTAAGCAAATTGAAATGGCAGTGGGCTGGCCATGTTTGTCGAAGGACCGATGGCCGATGGAGCAGACGAGACCTGGAGTGGAGACCGCGTATCGGCAAGCGTGGTGTGGGACGCCCCCCAGCTAGATGGACCGACGATCTTAACAAGGTGGCTGCGTCAGACAGGATGCGGAAGGCGGAGGACAGGGTGTTGTGGCGCAGCCTGGGAGAGGCCTATGTCCAGCAGTGGACTGCGATAGGCTGAGTTGATTGATTGATTGAATATTTACACAATTTAAAAGCTAATTAATAGTCTTAAACTAATAATATGTACACTAGTATATAAAAAAGGGAAGGGAAAGAATCATGGGGCATCAAAAAATTCGTCCGTACGGACGAATTTTGAAATTTGAAATTAATTAGGAAAAGTGCCCAATAGGCTGGCAGCACTGTCACGTTGTATGGCAATGCTGATTCTTTCACCAAGAAATAGGCCAGCCCTCTGGTCACGTGAAGAGTCCAATCGCTTGGCGATGTCTTGAAAAACTAAGTGGCCACTCGGACCGGCCCTCATGTTTCAACCCCAAACTATAAATACCAATGAGATTAGAGTTTTTGCGCCGTTTGAGGTTTTCCGGGTTTTCCGCACCTGCAGCAGCTGCCCTAGCATAGCCCGCCGTGCTAGGAAGATGGGATGACGCGAGGGTATCACACATTCATGTTGCATCCCTTACAAAAGGCCGCCCTAACTTTCAATGCGTTTTTGTGTTTGAAAGGTATACCTAGGAAAGGAATTGTCTTTGTCGGTGCCTGTCGCGGCCGTGATATCGCGTGAGTGTGTAAGAGCCTTTAATAGAAAATAGGCAGCAGCGTTTTCTATGACAAGCAAGAAGCTAGGTGGTCCCATATAAATTTTATTAACGTTGCTCGGGTAGTTTTTGAGATAGTTTCAATAATACGTATTTTTCCCACTTTGTCTATGTGTATGATGTTATATAACTTCTTGTCACTGTTATTTACATAGCAGGTAGTGGTATTCGAAGTTGTGTGGGGTAGGTAGGTAGGTACCCCAACTAAAAAATAAATACAATTTTTACAATAAAAAACTTTTTTTTAAATAACATTAATTTCGGAAGTTGGTGGCAAAAAACGAAAAAACAAAGATCTTTTCCTGCTCCAGCTGCATCCGGTTAGACTTGTTACCGACCCCAGGAGAGTTAGGAAAAGGCTAGGCAGATGATGAGATTTAAATACATTTTGCTAAGTTGTTAAAATAAGAAGAAAGCAAAGTAGCAGTAAATAGCCAGAAACAGTAAGATCTGGTAGAATAACAGCTCCGAGTTGGCTGTAGTCCTATCTCAAACTCGAACAGAACGATAGCTACCTAATAACATAAAATAAAAAAAACATTCAATAGTTTTCGGATATGCATGAGAAAGTATGTCAATAAAACTGTATGCCGCTGAGAAGAGACAGGATGCTAACAGGGATGTGTGATGTTACACGAAAGGGATAGAATATCAAATGAGTAGGATTTACCTATTGAAATTCAAATTCAAATATTTTAATTCGGAAATCATCCATATTGTGTTTGTTAGTATTAAAACTTAAAAAAATATGTTTGTAAAAAAAATTTGGAAGTTTGAAAGTGCCAGTGACTAAAAAGATGTGTGGAAATAAGTTGTTATGGTGCTCCGCATCACATACCCTAACAACCATAACCCATGTTATGGTTGTTAGGCTATGTGATGCGGAGGAATGAGGGAAATGTCGTCAGGAAAGTTTTGAGTAAGCATGTGGATGGCTATACGAGTAGAGGAATACCAAAGAAGCGATGGATGGACTGTGTGAGAAATGATGTGGCTAGAAAGGGAGCGACTACCGAGACGAATATAGAGAAGTCACCATCTACCTAGCGTTTTCCCAACTGTGTTGTGGTCGGCTTCCAGTCCGACTGGATGCAGCTGAATACCAGTATTTTACATGGAGCGACTACCTATCTCACCTCCAGAACCTAGTATCTGGGTAATACGATAACCCTTGGTAAGACTGCTTGTCAGACTTTCGGGCTTCTGACGACCCGTAACGACTGTGAATAATCCACGAATGACAACCGGGACTAACGGCTTAACGTGCTTTCCGAGACACGGAGGGGTCTTGGTATGGATTAGTGGTAAAGTCATCCATCCACGGTGTTGGCGACCAGTAGTAACCAACCTCTTTTTATACTTGTATTTATGTTTCCTTTTATATTTTTGCCTTTTGTTTCTTTCCATTGTCATTGTTTAAAAAAATCTTAAATAATATACTTAAGAAAGTTTATGTGTTTCCTTCATTTAAGTCCTAACTCATCCTCATCTTCAACACACGGACCAACCGCGGCAAGCTAATTAATTCTACTTACTAATTAATTCTAAGTATTTTGCATGCAATTGATACACGATGTTGTATAGCTAAACATGTGGACTATATTATATTACCAAACTGTAACACCTTTTATACCATGTTTAAGGCAAATAAAGACTTACTTACTTACTTACAAGCAGACGACTATAGAGAAGAAATATGCCCAAAAAGTACATGGATATTTTAGGAGCACGCATTCAATGCATGCACCTACTCCGTAAGAAAACATGACGTTAGGTAGGTACTTTAACAAACTAGGATTCTGCAGCATTACAAAATAATCACATAATAAGTAGCTATTATTTAATCATCTATAATAATTATAGAAACAATAACATATTATTGTTACTAATGGGAGGAATGCGGTGAATTAGCGATCAATAGAAACTTGAGATTGTATATCGACGCATTTCAATATAATATTATGCTATGAATAGATATACCTATTACCTACTTAATAAATCGCCAAACACAATGGACCTCATTAGAAGGCTGAAAGTCACCCAAAGGGCAATGGAGTTACGGGCTTTACTTGGAGTCTCCCTGCGTGATCGAATCAGAAACGAAGAGATCCGCAGCAGAACCAAGGTAACCGACATAGCCCGAAGAATTGCCAAACTTATGTGGCCGTGGGCAATCAGAAAAGATGGCCGATGAGGCTAAAAGTTTCCGGAGTGGCGACAGCGTAGGTACTGGTAGGCAGCATTATAAGCCTGGCCACAAGGTGGACCGATGACCTTGTGAATGCCACGGGAATCCACTATATAGATGCGAGAAGCACAGGACCATAGAAATTTAAAAAACTTCTTTCTTTTATCTATGCACAGGACCGATCAACGTGGCGACGCTTGGAGGAAACCTATGTCCATGCAGCAATCGACGTCTTTCGGCTGAAAAGATGACTTACTCAATATTTTAGTGCCTTCCACAGTCGTGATAAATAGTAAAACATAAAAGCTATTAGGTCATTATGGGCCCTTTCTAGCAAAACCCGGCCAAGTGCGTGTCGGACCACGCACAATGAAGGGTTCAGTAGTGGGGATTAATTATCCTAAGAACAAGCTTAACATTGTAGTTGAAAAACATATTCTCCCCTACATCCAACTGCAAATGTAAGTGTACGCACAATATTGAGAGATTTGCCATGTTATTTTAGGACCATAGACTTTTTATAGATTTTCCTGTAATCTATATGTTAACAACAACTTTCTGTATTTTTTTCAACATTTTTGGAATTCCCAAAATCTCCGAAACTACTGTTTTGGAGATAAGGGTCAATTTTTGTTTATTTTCTTAAATAATTTTAAAACAACTTATTTATTTTGAAAATTATAAAAAATATATATCTGAAATCTTAACAACAAGCCCTTTCATTTGATTATCACACGGTATAGTTGGCAAAACTTTTTTTTTTCTAATTTCCCCACCAAACTGTCCCGCATTATTCAAAATTCATTTATTTACGTTACATGTCCGTGTTTGGGTTACAGAAATTAATATGTGTATCAAATTTCAACTTAATCGGTCCAGTAGATTCGGACCAAATTGGCTGAGACAGACAGACACAAAAGTGATCCTACCTATAACGGTTCCGTTTTTTCATTCGGACGTACGGAACCCTAAAATTAAAAGATATAATTACGTAGCAATTATTTTTGTAAGTTCCATTATTATTTCGTGCCTACCCCTAATTTCTAAAAGTGTGCCGGACGGGCGTGATCGCTGGACGCGGTATGTGTGCGGGGAGTGTGTATGCCTATCCAGGGTTTTATTCCCGGTGTATGTGTAGGTCTCCCAGTCCATGCGGCGCTGACGTCCTGCACCTATAGTTCCAGGTATCTTCGGGCAGCCTGCGATCTTCAACTTCTGTGTACCAGTTAGACGGGAAGAGTTTTTAAGTGACCCCTGACGAAGGATTACGTTTTGACGTTTCTAGCTATAGCGTTTTTGACGACTCAGTGATAACGTTTTTAATGACTCAGCCAAAGGAGTATATTACCTGATTAAAACAAAAGTCTTGAAGAACACCCAGGAAGCAATTTCGGGACTCGTGGGAACACTATGAAACTACATTGAAGCTATTTAAAAGTGCAAAAAATACCTTGCCGATGACTACAAATACAAATTTCAATTTTCCTATGTTTGCTTAAGTACAAGCCTACTTTACCGTAACGAGAGCCGCTAATTACTTCCTGGTTTAAAGTTTATTTTAATGAAGTTTTCACTAATTAATAAGTACAATGTTGCATAATAGCACATGAAATATTCACATACGTATGGCATGTGGCATATTGTTGGAATCCTCATGAAATTCCCTATGACCTGAGGTATCCATATCAACTATACCTGTTTCCACTGAAAGAACTTTTCAGTGGAAACAGTAAAAATAATATTATTATTAATTATAATTGGTTTTCCAATGGCTTTTCTCGGAAACCATTAAACCGATTTTCATTCTGATTATGGATACCTCAAGCCTATATATAGACCTACAACAATCTAATATTTTAAACTATTCTATTTTTCAGGGCGTGCAATTACCGAAACACGGCCTTCAAGCTCAATCAAATGGGTCTATTTATCTGACTAGAGTCTTGACCTAGGCTACCTGGGCGTACTAAAAAACTATAAATATATAATTCAGGGCGTGCAATTACCGAAACACGGCCTTCAAGCTCAATCAAATGGGTCTATTTATCTGACTAGAGTCTTGACCTAGGCTACCTGGGCGTACTAAAAAACTATAAATATATAACTATATAGCCCACTTAATTGAAGTTGAAAGGGTCGTATTTATCGTTCTACATGTGAAACATTTTACATGTTATTTCTATACGTTAACTATAAGTATTTTAACTGGAATTTAAGTTAATATTTAAAAAACAATATACATATGTGACGCATCGTCGCAAACAAAAAGGTAGGGATTATTGCGTCCTTGATGGCATAACTGTTGTCGGCCATTCTTACCGAAACACGATTGCCGCAATTAAACAACGAAGATTGCGTAAAAAAGCCTAACTAAAGCCTAAAGGCCTTTTTTTTTTTTTTGCCGAGGTGGAAAATCCTCATGGATGTCCTCTGCCCTGGGGTGGACGGAGGGGTCTGTCAGACTCTTACTGACTAAAACCACCCCGGTGTTCCCTTCCCACACTTGCACCGGGGATCTTGGGAGCTAGTATTACTTCCGTGATCCAAGTTCCTCTCAAGTCTGCGGGGGGGGGTGAGGTGTTGGCCCCCCCGCGACGTCTGAAAGGGGCGCGCGTGGAGCACTACGCGCCGCCACCTCGGGTCCAGTGTGATGGGGGGCGGCGGACGTCCCCGAGTCCGCCGTCCCTGGACCCATTTAGGAGGGCCGGAAGAGGGCATTATCTGCCCTCTGCCGACGCCCGGTGCGCCTGCTGTGGGCCGGGTGAGCGGACGAGATCTCCCGCTCCCTTTCCGTAGCCTCCTTCTGCGACACGACTGTTTCGCAGAAGGATACCACCGCGTCCCAGGACTCCTCGCTGCCGGCCATCGACTCGACCACGGCCGGCAGCGACAGGTCACTGCCTACTTCTGAGATGAGGGCACGGCGTGGCCCCTCCCAAGCGGCACACTCTGCCAACGTATGCCGCGCCGTGTCCTCCCGGCAGTCGACGCAGTGGTGACACCGGGCGTCCGGCTCCCTGTTTATGCGACACAGGTACTTCCCGAAGTAACCATGCCCCGAGAGCACCTGCGTCACCCGAAACGACAGGGAGCCGTGCCTCCTCCCGAGCCAGGGCTCGAGTACCGGCCGGACGATGGTGGCGAGGTAGGGCGTGAAAGCCTGCCCCGCCATTCCGCCACCAGGGCTGCGCGAAGCTGTGACCGACGCAACTCCACATGTCGCTGCATCAGCCACTCGCCCCGCGCCCTCGCTTCCTCGCGCCACCGATACAGTGATGCGAGTACTTTCGCCTCGAGGTCCCAGGGCGGGGATCCGGCCAGTACACAAGCCGCCTCGTAGGAGATCGTGCGATATCCCCTGATGACTCTGACGGCCATCGCTCTCTGCGGTTTTCGCAGGACTGCGATGCTACCGGCCGTCAGGTTAGCCGCCCAGATCGGGGCCCCATAAAGGGCCATCGATCGCACGATCCTCACGTAGAGCCGCCGTACAGGCGTACCACGTACAGGCGGCGCTCGGGCCCCCCAGATTGGGAAGCAGCGTTGACAACGCCCCAGCCGCGCCCAACAACTTGGGCGCCAGCCGCCGGAAGTGGGGGCCAAAATCCCACCGGCTGTCGAGCACCAATCCTAGGTACTTCATGGTGGACTCGACAGCGATTTGAGCCCCCCCGACCACTATGTGTGATCCCGGCGGCGGCGCCCGGGGGCCATGAAAGATCAAGGCCTCCGACTTGTTGAGGGCAACCTCCAGGCCTAGGCGACGTATGCGGCCTAACGCTGCCTCCCTGTACGAGCTCCCCTGGGCCGTGACCAGTGTGTCGTCCGCATAACACGTCAGGTCCACGCCCGGCTGGAGCTCGCCCTGCAGCACCCAGTCGTACCCGATGTTCCACAGGAGCGGTCCCACGACCGAGCCCTGTGGAACACCGCACGACATGCGGCGCTGGTTTCCATCACGTCCCATGTAGGTGACACACCTCTCCGCCAAATAAGCCCCGACGATGCGGCGGAAAGCCTAAAGGCCTATATTAAGATAAAAGCTGAGAATGATGACAACCATGAATCTTCGCTTAAATTACAAACGAAATTAATATTCGGTAATTTATGTGAGTGATTGTTTGAGTTTTAAGACAAATTAATTAATGACCAAAGATTACAAAGAAACTTTTTACAAAAAAAAAAGAACAACAGACTTCCAAAAAAAACAATACAAAGTGAAAAATAACTTTAATTTCGGAAGTCGGTGTCTTTGGATCTGTATTTTAGTTTTTTGCCACTGACTTCCGAAATTAAAGTTATTTTTCACTTTGAAGTGTTTTTTTTGGAAGACGGTTGTTCTTTTTTGTAAAAAAGTTTTTTAATTTTTACTTTTTAGTGGGTCAGTTTGTAATTTATCTAATTTACAATAGCCTAATGTCTAATGCTCATCACCTTTTACAAAATATTGGTATTCCCGATGCAGGAGCGTTAATTGTTGAGGAGTTCGCCTGGTAAGAACCAGAAGAACTGATAGTGACTTTACCATATTATGCATTTTGACGAGCATAAATTGCTTATCAACCGTATTAAAGTGCCTAATCGAATCGCAACGGTGAAATTCTTATTATTAAGTAGTTCCAGTGGCCATCAGTGGTCTTCATCATCAATTCCACTTCACCAAATGGTGCTTTCCGAGAGCAAATGCACGAGTTACTATAAAAAATACTCAAATAGCTATAGGTATGCCTATAAAATTTGAGGAGTTCCCTCGATTTCCATGGGATCCCCTCATCAGATTCTGATTTGGTGGCAATGAGACCACCTCGAGAGCATACTCATCCAAACAAAAAAGAATTTTCAAAATCCGCCCACAATTGACGGAGTAATCGGTGAACATACATAAAAAAACAAAAAAAACGCACAGCGGAACATATAACCTCCTCCTTTTTGGAAGTCGGTTAAAAATATCTGGAAATTGAAAAAAATAAAATCGTTAGTTCGCCTACCAAAATCATTTCCGAATTTCGAAGCTATTATTTTTACAATAGCTGCCTTTGTTCGTCACTTAACTTGATTGCAGAGTCCATTAACCGCAGTCCTCGAGGAATGCTCACTGAAATTCCAACGTTATTCAGCGCTAAAAGATTACTTACCTACAAAGTTTCAGTAACATTTCAGATAACAATGCAATTTTGTACCCTTTGATTAGACCCGTATAAGCCTTCAAGTTGACTTGATTTTTCAGATTTAGCGACGTAAGTAACCTGACTACCTCGTGAAATAATAATATGAAAATGCCATATACAATTACATAATTGAACGACAGCAAAAAAAGTTCCTATCTAGGCGCCAAAGATAAATATAGAGCAGTGCTAAAATGGAGATAAGATTTTGCTTTCAGCCTTGATCTGAATTGCAAAACAGCCTTGAACTGTATCCTAATAAAGCGTTCATGAGTATCTAAACATGATACATCGTGCCATGGATGGGTCGGATAACACGTGGCGCGATGGTCATACGCTCTTGTTGTTTTCACTATTACAAAGTCTACTAACACCGTGGTTTCAATTCCTTGAAACACGTGAATTATACCGGATAAAATTTACTTCCTTATGTCTTGACTTAAAAATGTAGGTAAATTAACATTAAAAAAAAACATAAATTAAAAACATACGGCTGTGCTCCTCTGTGGTGTTTTCATATCGAGTTGATTATTTTTCATGATATCTTTCTAAAATAATAATCTGATACTGTTCCGTAATGGCTCGTCTAAAAGTGATATTACCGAATTATATTATAATAAATAGGTAAACGTACATATCTAAATCATCATCATCATCTGCCTAGCCTTTTCCCAACTATGTTGGGGTCGGCTTCCAGTCTAACCGGATGCAGCTGAATACCTAAATATCCAATTGAATTCAAATGAAGGTTGAATACGAATTTCAATTTTTATTGTACGGTAACGTCGCGTCGGTAATACGGATAGGTAGTACCCAAACATCATTATCTAAAACTTTTATTTTCCATCAAGATCATATAGGGCATCAAAAAATTCGTCCGCATCGCTGTCAACAGGAAAAGTGCCCAAAAGTGCTGGCAGGATTACCACTTTGTATGGCGATGCTGATTCTTTGGCCAAAAAATAGGCCAGCCCTCTGGTCACGTGAATTTAAGAATCAACCAACCGCTTTGCGATGTCTTGAAAAACCAAGAGGGCACTCGGACCCCATGGCCCATGGCCCGCGGAGCGTTGAAATCCGGCCCGCGACCATCAAACAAAAATCAAGTTAAGTTTTCGTATTGTTAGAAATTTAATTCTCATTGGCGGTGTGCCAAAAGTTTTCAATACCTAATAAAACTAAGAAAAAATAGTCTTCGTAGTAGGCTTTCGGATGACCACCTTTTTTCACTGCTAAAAGTTTCAGCATCAAAAATGGAGCCGGCTTATGATGAAATCATGCAGAAAAAAAACAGTTCCACATGTCACATGTCCCCACAAGGACCAGCGCTCCTCAACCTTCTACTTCGCAGCTAACTTAAAAGTTTAATTTATTTGCAATGTCTTTCTTCAATAGTTGTTTTGTAATATTGCACAATAACAACATCACATAACATAACATCACGCCTGTAATCCCCGAAGGGTTAGGCAGAGGCGCACTTATACACCCACACCCACATTTCGCCAGTTATAAATATAACTAAGACCCATGTAATAGGGGGCGAGCCTATTGCCATCATTCGGGCACAAATCCAGACTCCGGGCTGCCACTGAGAAATTCTTGGTGGAAAAACCCAATAATCACTTTGCCCGACCTGGAAATCGAACCTTGGACCTCGTGCTCGCCAGTAGCGCTTGGGACCACTAGACCAACGAGGCAGTCACAACGCACACAATAAATTAGTGTTTATTCATAAGTACACGCATACGTATACTGTCCTCAGTTCTGCAATCCCTAGAGAAAAAGTATATTACCTCCAGATTAACACTAGAATGTCACAATGCACTGGAGCGAGTGACGGTGTGCAACCGTAACACAGTGACACTGCAATCGATTAAAGGACACAGCGGATCACTAGGTAACGACGCAGCTGACGAACTAGCTAGGAGAGCATCCGGCGCGTCAGTCTGTGGACCCGAACCCATCGTACCCATCCCCTTTAACCAACTACGTAGGTGGCTACAGGAGTTCACCCACTCACAAGCGGAGAACTGGTGGACCTCGACACCGGGCTGCAGGCAATCTAGGGAAGCCATGCCATCCTTAGATGGCAGACTAACCAGGCGTTTGCTACGCCTGGACAGGAACGGCCTGCGCCTGGTGACGGGGCCTTAACGGGACACTGCTCAGTAAACAAACACTTACACACAATGGGCATAACGGACAGCCCTCTGTGCAGGGCGTGCATGGAGGCTGAAGAAACCGTTGCGCATGTGCTCTTTGACTGCACAGGCGTCACCCAGATCAGAACAGAAACCCTCGGGTCACCCAGATCCTTCACAGATATCCTATGCAGACCAGAACACCTAATCAGCTTCTGTAGGGAGGTGGGCTGGTTGGAATAAACCACTGACGGCCGCCATGGCCCACGCACAATGGTCCACATGAAGGACTAAGTGCGGAAACCAAACCCTCTAACATAGAACATAAGTACACGCTTAGTTTGTTTTGTGTTATTTCTTCTTGGGAGCGAGACTGATTACTTAGATTCAGGCATCTGCCTAGTTAAAATGTCAGGGTTTCATTTTCTATGATTTTGGCCTATATTTTGTACATCTTACCACTTAAAACTGTTTTGAATGGCTTTGATGAAATAAATTAAATTACTGGTAACAACATATCTATAGGAATATGGTGTAATGAAAACTGTAACAGAAACTTTTCTCAGACTCTACTTCCAGACAGCACGGCACCGCACAGTTTACATTCATCAGAAACCTATAACGATTCTCAGATCAGGTAGCTTACTTTAATAATCGATTGTTTTGAAAATAATCAATTCTTCAGAAAGATGCGCGAATAACTCAACAAAGTTAACACTTCAGTTTACCGACTTCGTTACATCCCTATTCTGAAACCATAGAGTTAAAACTGGCGCCTGATTTTCATTTTCTTTTTTAAATCGACTGAACGCGGTATTATGTTGAATGAACTTACGATTCCCTGCGTGCGTGACTCATAGTGGAGTATCGAGTGACGGATTCCTGTAACTAGGCATTGATGATGATAATGACCAGCACGTGGACGGCTACATTAGGTAGGTACCTATCTACTGCTCCTGAAAAGTCATTATGTGCGTAAGATTGCATTGTATACAAACTACACAATCGGTTCGTATGACAGCTATTAGGTAAAGCAAAACAAGTGCTTGATTTCTGGGTTATTATGGCCTGGTACGATTTTATTTAGGTAATGTTTGCTAAGAGGTGTGAACCGTGTGTTCGTGACTTGTTTCACTTAACTGGCTTTGGCTGGTGGACAAACCACAACTAAATATGTGGGATACTCAGAAAGTTTTGAGAAACTGAAAAACCAACTTATATTTATGGATAAAAATAATTTTATTAAATCTTTTCAAAGAACTCTCCGCCAGCCTCTATACAAAGTTTCATGCGCCTGAACCAATAAAAAATAAAACAGTTTTTCCAGTCCACCGCGGACACCCTTCTACGACCTTCTCGAACGCTGCTAACGCATCTTCCGGCGATGAAAACTGTATCCCTTTCAGTTGATTTTTTATTTTAGGGAATAAAAAGAAGTCGCACGGTGCCAGATCAGGACTGTTAGGAGGGTGACCCAAGACTTTGACCGGTGTAGTATCCAGGAAGTCACTTGTTTTGAGCGCTGAGTGCGCGAGCCCGTTGTCGTAGTGAAGCAGTAGCCGCGGAGCCGGGTGTCCGGTCGCTTGTTGCTCATTGCAGTGTAAACTTCTGGCAGGCATTTCATAGTATACCATTCGGCGTTGATGCTGCTTTGATTTTGTAATGGAATCGACACCAGATACCCCGTCAAAGTGAAGAAACTAGCGATCAAAATTTTCCCTGCGCTTCTCGATCACTTCACTTTGGTAGGCGTTGGTTCGTTTTGAAACAGCCAAACTGTCGACTGACGCTTTGTTTCTGGATCGTATTGATAAATCCAGGATTCTTCACCTGTCACAATATCGTAAACGCGCCGAGCCTGCTTCATCATTCCTGCTTCATTCAGCATTAATCATGTCACGGCACCATTCCACACGGGCCTGCTGCTGAGCTTCGGTGAGGTTGTGCGGCACCCAGCGTGAAACTATCGTTCTCACGCGAAGGTGTTCGTGTAGAATCTTGTTAACGCTTCCCGATCCAACCTGCAATAATTAATTAATTATTAATCTCTTCGTAAATAATTCGCCTGTTTTCTTGAATTAAATGTTTCACTGCTAGCACGTTTTCATCGGTAACAGCCGTCGAAGGATCGTCCACTTCTTTCTTCATCCCCCAAAATTAAACGACCGCGCTTAAATTCAACTTATGCCAACTGTAGATGGTCGCTTTAGAAGGGGCATCATACATTGCCATTTGAAAACGATCAAACGACTCATCCGGTTTTAAGCCACATTTGAAATCATAAAAAATAATCACGAAAATGTTCCCGACGCAGATTCAATTTTCAATGAAACACGACAATTCAATTTAGCTCTCAAAAAAATGTGGAGGGAAATTCAAAATTCGAACGGTTTTTAACCGACTTCCAAAAAGGAGGAGGTTATATGTTCGTTTGTTTGTTGAGGCTGTATGTTTGTTTTTTTTTTTTTTTACTTTTATGTATGTTCACCGATTACTCCGTCAATTGTGGACGGATTTTAAAAATTATTTTTTTGTATGGAAGGGTATGCTCCCGAGGTGGTCCCATTGCCACCAAATCAGAATCTGATCTACAATTAACGCCCCTGCATCGGGAAAAGCAATATTTTGTAAAAGGTGATGAGCATTTGACATTAGGCTATTGTATATTAGATAAATTACAAACCGACCCACTAAAAAGTGATAAATAAAAAACTTTTTACAAAAAAAAAAACAACCGACTTCCAAAAAAACACTACAAAGTGAAAAATAACTTTAATTTCGGAAGTCGGTGGCAAAAAACTAAAATACAGATCCATAGACACCGACTTCCGAAATTATTAAAGTTATTTTTCACTTTGTAGTGTTTTTTTGGAAGTCGGTTGTTTTTTTTTTGTAAAAAGTTTTTTTTATTTGTCAATCAACAATCAACTCAGCCTATAGCAGTCCACTACTGGACATAGGCCTCTCCCAGGCGCCACAACACCCTGTCCTCCGCTTTCCGCATCAAGTCTGTGCCAGCCACCTTTTTATTTGTAAATAATCATATTTTTTTAACTAATTATAATCTGCCAGGGCTTCATATAAAAACTTATTTCGCATTACTTTCTGAGTGGCCTGGTAATTATGGAATACCAGATTGTAGATTGAATAATGCTGAAGCGGCAAGAGGTTCACGAGTAGGTACTCAATTAAAGGAATAAAGGCTCTTACAAACACACGCGATATCGCGGGCGCGACATGCACCGACAAAGGAATTGTCTTTGTCGGTGCCTGTCGCGCCCGCGATATCGCGTGAGTGTGTAAGAGCCTTTAAGCAGGCAAGATAGCATCGTTTTTCGGAAAATCAATCGCAATGGGTTTTATTTTGACAGTTCTTCCACGATCATTGCGTTATTTACGATGCTGAGCAGACTATTTTTTCAAACCTAAGAAGTAATGCTTTAGCAATATCCTTCAAAACTCTGATTGTGATTGAAAGTGTGAAAAAACGCACAGGAGCGTCCCCAGAAAAGAGAGGCCTATGGTCAGGGGTGGGTGAAGTTGGGCTGTATGTATGTATGATGATTTTTCACTATTTAATCATCAAGCAACAGTCCAGGGGCCCAAGTCTGCTATTTTTATAAATTCAGTCATTCCAACACGATCCCATTGTCATGCCATTGTCATTTTGCTAAAAGTTCGTAATCTGGTAAATTCATAATGGTCGATCATTGGTCGGTCAATGTTCTCGTAATATAATTGTGTTATTATAATGGCATTGTCGTATTGCCATTATTATAAAACCCATTAGTAGAAATGTCATCCATTTGTCATTATGTACGAGATTACCAATATATGCAATTTCTTTCAATGTAGTGTCAACTGACACTACATTGAAAGAAATTGCAAAGAAAATGATCGACCATTATGAATTTACCAGATTACGAACTTTTAGCAAAATGACATTGGCATGACAATGGGATCGTGTTGGAATGACTGAATTTATAAAAATAGCAGACTTGGGCCCCTGGGCCTCAAGTCTGCTATTACAATAGTGTCAGAATGGTCGATCATTGATTTCATAATTGTTGATTTTGACAAGTTTGGTAATCTACTATTATAATGGCGTCATTATGGCTTTCCAATGGTCGGCCACTGACACTACATTGCAAGAAATTGCATATATTGGTAATCTCGTACATAGAGACAAATGAATGACATTTCTACTAATGGGTTTTACAATAATGGCAATACGACAATGCCATTATAATAACACAATTATATTACGAGAACATTGACCGACCAATGATCGACCATTATGAATTTACCAGATTACGAACTTTTAGCAAAATGACAATGGGATCGTGTTGGAATGACTGAATTTATAAAAATAGCAGACTTGGGCCCCAGTAAGAACAGCAGCCTAATTGCGTAATACAGTTTGAACCGAGAGTTTTTAATGGAACCAAACGGAATGATTTTTATATTTTTTTATATTGCTAGGCACCTAATCCATTGCTTGATATGTTAGAAAATTTGTCTGCCCAACAACATAAATAACTCAATGAATGTTGTTGAACTGTCAAAATGAAACCGATGGCTACTGATAGTGTTTCGCAATTAGCCCGCAGGAAGAATTTCCGATTTTTTTCATAATAATATGCATAAACTGCCTGACTGCCTCGTTGGTCTGGTGGTCGCACGTCTGCTGAGCATGAGGTCCCGGGTTCGATTCCCAGGTCGGGCAAAGTGATATTGGGAATTTCCATTAGGAATTTCTCAGAAGCAGCCCGGAGTCTGGATTTGTGCCCGGTTGATGGCAATAGGCTCGCCCCCTATTACATGGGACCTCAAACATAACTGGCGAAATGTGGGTGTACTATTAGGTACACCTCTGCCTAACCCTTCGGGAATTACAGGCGTGATGTTATGTAATATGCATAAAAACAAATTATTTGCTATTGATTGTGCTACTCTGCGCATTTTATAAATGAATCAAATACATTTCACCTAATTCTATAATAGAATAGGTAAACAATGTTTGATGATAACATTGTTTACCCTAAAATAAACACCGCAATGAGCAAACGTAGCTACAAAGGACGTACAGGACATCAATTAGCTTACTAGTCAACAACACCTTATGCCCCCGATATCTTAAAAAATCATTGAAGCTCAAATTACGCCACAAGGTGGATAAATACAATGGTTATTAATTTATTATACTAAACAATGTCTCGATATCATCGGCTCTTATTTCATAGATCAATCAATATTTCCAATAATATCGTCAAACACGCCAATATGGCTGACACAGCTGTTAATCTTCAATTGTGTACAATTTTGGCGCGGAAATGTTCTATTTTTCTCACTATGCAATTTCTACGTAATAATACAATATTATTATGAAATATTTTGTTTGATTACAATAGTCAGCATCCAACTAAATCAGCGTTATTAGGTAAATATTTACATCTTAGAAACTAATAGAAACTGCGTCTAATACAACTAAGGAAGGTCCTCGATAGAAATGCGTCGTTTTATTTATTACATCATTGATACATTGAGGTAGATCAAAACAAACAAAATCTATGTCATAAAAAAAACCGGATTAAAAAAAAACATTGCAAATTCCCTGGAGAAAACTGAGGGAGCACCGTGTTTCTATTTCAATTAATTTAAGCTCGTAAATTAAAAAGAGTAATTAAAGGCTCTATGATAGGTATATAAGCCATGAACCGGGTCAAACCCACGTACGACACCACCGACGACGGCAACGGTACTGTAACATCATAATACCTATTTATAAATAAATAAAATATAAAAGAGTTACGGTGGAGTTTCTTGCCCATTCTTCTACGTATGAAGCACCTTTTGGAAGGGGCGACTAGAATCAATTCTTTATTTTTTTTTTTAATTTTGACATTCAAAAGTGTAAATGTAAATGTGCTTAGTTGAAATAAATAATTTGACTTTGACTTTATATTTACTCTGATAATACATAAGTAGGTAAAATTTGGTAAAAAGAAGAAAACCACACACCATTATTGGTAGTAAAGATAGATAATCTGCATCATAGAGATATAATTATAAAATCAATGGTCTGCATGGTCCCCTCTAAAACGAATGCCTGTAAATAAAATAATAAGTCTTACCTATCCATTGAAGTAGGTACTTACTTATTCCACGAAACCACGACGAATTTCTACTCTGAGATAAACCGAGGTCTTCCGTTACTCCATAGGCGCCAAAACAAACCTCATTTTCAATTTACAAGTCTGCTGACCCCGATTCCGCGACATTATTTTTGAACTAGAGTTAACGTGACCGCCATTTTTTCAACTTTTTTGTTCTCGAACTGGCTTTCACCGAGGCAAAGGAGATGTGACTGTGAGCCTAACGGTCCGACCTACTTACACAAGGATCACAGACTGCACGGTGTAAATGAGCTACGAAATTAATTTACCGTTGGTCCTTGCATGATTGTATTCCACCATCATTCTTTAGGTACCTACTTACTTATGTTGGCGTAGTCGGAGTAAGAGATAATAATGATGAATCTAAACCACTAGTAGATACCTACCTAGTTAACTACGTCACAGTAAACTTTATTTTACTGTGAGCTGTGACTACATATTAAGGCTTGTCCAGACTGGTGTGATATCGCGGGCGTAACGCGACCCTAGTCGTAGCACAATTTATTTGCCGGTGCCTGTCGCGCCCGCGATATCGCACCATTCTGTACGAGCCTTTACGGAAACTCGACAAAAATTGATTGACGACTTTAATAACTTTCCTATTTTCTCTTTGTAACTACTATATATTTGCCCACAAAGGTATTATTTCCCAACTTGTTAAATAATATTTTACTACTACAAAGCGGATCGGTCAGTTGCCGTAAACATTGGAGGCTTTATAAGCGAAAAATGTTGCGTGTTTTCCGTACGGGCACTGAAATAAATTCGTTCAGCCTGTTATGATGTTAGTACACTCGTTTTTCCGCTGCATGACAGTAGCTTCACTCAAAGTGAGGTCTACACCTGCGGTTGTTTTGTTTGTTAACATTGTCACTAATCACTATGATGACGTTAAAATAATATGTTAATGAATAATCTATAGACATAAAAACATATCAGGCTTGGTGTTATTTCAAAAGACAAAAATTAACAAAGCAGCTTTTTCTGCTTCCATAATTTTGAATAACCTGATATACTGATTACCTACTTTAATATACCTATTACCCAGTACCTCTAGACTCCTTTACCTACAGCCAAACAATGCTGGACGATAAACTATGATGGGTGGGTCATGAGATGAACTAAATTCAAATTGTTTACAGACACTGGCCGGAAATTATACGAGCACTTATGCTTCGGCAACGACTTCCGACAGTCCATAACAAAACAAGGCCATGATAAGAATGTATAAATTGCAACCTAGATGATTCAGTTTTGACCCTCTTTGGCAAGCAAATTCGCTTGATCAGTGTGGTAATACCCAAGTAACATTAATTAGGCCGCTTTCTCAATATGATCAACCTAAGAAGTTGCAGCCACTTATTCAGAATCGGTGAATTGCATGATTGATTTTGCTTTACCGCTGCCTTTATGCCATCTTAATAAGTACATATACATACATAAACTCACGCCTGCATCCCATGGAGGTAGGCAGTAACCACAGAACGCCACCTGCTACGATCCTTAAATATAGGTAGGTACTCCTTTTGTTTCTTTTACTTTTAAACCTACAATGGTCAATTGGTCATATACGCACGCCGGTTGCGAGTAGGTACTAACCTTTCTGAAGAAACTCACCAATAAGGTCACTATAATATATAATATGTCCTCCTAGGGCGTCCCTTCCCGGTGTTTCCACTCACATCTGCCTTTTAATACCTTTTGTTAGTGGCCTTACATTCATAATTTTTTATCAATACTTCTTCTTTTGAACCGCAACGTGGCCCTATCACATCACATCATTCCTCATGGATAGTAGTTACACCTGCACATACTTCGCAAGGAACACATTTCCACAGCATGTATTCTACTTTCACGCCTCTTTTGCCACACCTAACATTTACTTCCATACATAAGCGTAGACACGAGCACATCAACATTGTGAACGTCAACAGCCAGTCGAGCCTTTTTGGACATTGACTGGTCAGTCACAATCGCATATATAGCACCATTCACTTTATTTCCCGCATTCACTCTCCTTTCCACATCTTCAGCTATATTTCCATAATTATTAGGTACGTCTAATTTAAACACTGGGATACGGGCTGTCTTATTAATAGCTGTATTCTCAATAAAAACATTTTAAAGAAAAAATAAGCAAAATCAGTGCTTATGACGAGGCTTCTGCCGTTGCATCACAGGTATGTATGTGGGTCAAGTACATAGTCACCTAGGCACACATTTATTCTGTAATAAGAGTAACAAGGATGATTTAAGTACTAACTTAGATAAACATACTACGCAATAGATAATGCTCTCGCTGAGGAAATTACGAAGATCTGAGTAATTCAGGTTGACATAGCCGAGATAACGTTAAGTAAGTAAAGCGTACCTGGACAAATTGTGAAAGTGTAATACGTACTACCGGCGCACTTTAGATAGAAACTAGATAGAATACTCTTTATTATGTACACCATAAAAATTACAGATGTGAATGTAGAAATCTTACATCTAGAGGTCACCCATAGCGACAATAGCGCAGAATTAATCAATAATTTACTTGTCTGACAAACAGTCTTACCTAGGGGTATCGTGTTACCCAGTGACTGGGTTGTGAAGGCAGACACTCCATGTAAAGTACTGGTATTTAGCTGCATTCGGTTAGACTGGAAGCCGACCCCAATATAGTTGGAAAAACCACTCATCTAATCGTATCATCCATAAGGTATACGGTAAGCAAGGGTTGTACATATTTAAGAATGAAGTGAGTTAAAAACGTACAGCTGAACTTTCCCGAAAAGATAAAACCTTTACCTACTAGTTTTGCTCAGATTTTTCGACATGTGCATCGAACAAGCAAGTTGATGACCGCAGAGCAGCCATTGCTCCAAAGGCTGTACAGTCATTGCATTCCTCTCTTATCTCCGAGCTGAAAATAGGATAGAGATGGAAGTACAGCAGAGGTTTTCTGAAGCTGAAAAATAACTCACAATTTGAACCGCAATATTTTTTCGCCAGACCTCCGTTGTTGCAGCAAAGGATATAGGCAGCAACGTGTCAAGAAGAGGTTCGCAATTTCCATTCCTCAATCTAAATCGATAACACGCCAACATTGGCCATACAGTAGCCAACCTATTGACATGCTATCATGCCCAATCATCACGTAGGACAAAGGCCTACATGACTAAGATACCGTTTACTTTCCACAAAACTCCTCGGTCATCATTCTTCATTCAACTTTTTTTTTCTCAATATCTGACTCACTGGCCACTAATCCATTATGCAAACTTGTAGATGCCGCTATTTTGTAATGAGTAACTTTGTTTGTTACTGTATCGTATGAATCTAGCTGAAGGAATTTGCTGAAATGCGTTTCCTTTGAGCGTTACGCAGCGGATGTCACATAGGCGCCGTGCGACCAAAAGACAGTTAATTAAAATGTGGAACCTATATTTCAGTGAAAAATTATATCAAAAAAATTAACTCACCTTCATCACCTGGTTGGGGTCGGCTTCCCGTCTAACCGGATGCAGCTGAATACCAGTATTTTACATGGAGCGACTGCCTATCTGACCTCCACAACCCAGTTACTAGCTAGGTAAGACTCATGGTTGTCAGACTTTCGGGATTCTGACTAATGACAGCCGGGACCAACGGCTTAACGTGCTTTCAGAGGCACGAAGAGGTCTTATTATGTAAAGATGGTAACCCATCCACGGAACAACCGTGGCAAGCGTAGCTTAACCTGATCGATTTACCTGTGCGGCTGTTATTACTTACTTAGCCACAAAAAATAACTATTCTCTAAACATTTAGTTATGTAGTAGCAAAAGTAAACTATGGCTCTTCTGTACTACGACTTAGTAATTATGCAAAACATTAACATTTTCTTTCAAAGCATGGGATAAAAATAAAAGTTCTCCTCGAGCTCAGAATTAGGTCAGCATAAAAGTAAAACACCGCAGAGCGAGGACACCAAATGCAATGTTACGAATAATCAATCGAAACCTATCTAATCGGTATCGGATAGATTCACTAAAAATTCAATCACATCAAAGTGAAACTGGTTTCTAAAATTAAACAGAACTCTCTAAAGTCATGACTGATAACGTTAAATATTTGAGGATCAAACGGAACTCTCTATCAGTAGGTAACATTAATCTAAATAGGTGAGCGTGTATCTCTATGGGAATGCCGTGTCAACATTGCCGTAACAGGAATGTAGGGCAATGGCAGACGGACATCGGAACTAAAACAACTGCCAGCCAGGAAACTGGCCAGTCCACAGATGTTGCCAATTTCTTAAAAGTAAAACATGATTTCTTAATATTGCAACATAGATAAAGAAAGTTACCTATGCTGTTACCGGTATTTTTAACTGTGAATGTTCGATAATCGAAAGTGATGACTTAGAACTTAGTTCAGGACCGACATAAGAAAGCAATATTAAAATTTTACTATTTATAAAACAGGTGATGTTTGAATTATCACTAGCAAGCGTATTTTATTGCTTAGCTTGAGTTTTCTTTTATTTTTGCGAATTTAAAGGGCTGGTTTTTTTGTGTGGTGCACTGCGGCCTACGTTAGTTCTGACATTGAACCTTTGGTAAGATTTCACAAGAACTATCAACCTATCATCAAAATTAATCTCAATTTTTTTACCGACTAGGTACCTACTTCTTTATAAATTCTAGAATAGGTTTTAATCGGTTCGAAAACTATTAGGTTCGAATAAGACCACAAATCAGTTCACAGCGGCCATGCTCTGAACTGATTTGTGGTCTTAAAAAAATCTCGGAAATGTTTCCGCTCATTTCCGAGATTGTTTTGTTGTCATTATCGAAAGAAAAGAGGTCAGTGTAACAAAGCGCCCACTTTCTTTATTGGAACAATGACTGTAAGCATAGTGCAGTGGATGCGTGAGTCAAAGCAGACAGTCCCCCCTGTGACTCACGCATGCAAGCTCTAATTTCTTCACCAAAACATACACTCATTAATTATTCTAGGTAATAATGAAACGAGCTTGATCAAGACAATAATCGTTTGTTAATTAGCTGACGCTTCATCTTTATTACGGCGACTTATTTTACTAACCACTGCTTTCGTTCTTAATGAATTAAGCTGGTCTTCTTTGTCAGAGTTAAATCCTGAGATTTTTGAGTGACCTATAATATACCTACCTGAACTTAACTTTTTAGAATTTCACTATTGGCCTAATTAATTTTATTTATAAACGACAAATAAAGTTAAACATCAAAAATGTATGGTTAAACAAACAGTCGCTAATCATTACCCATTTTTAAGCAGCGTAAGGGGATAATGAATGAAAATTTTGAAAACCATTCGTGTTAATTACCGTACAAGGTGCGAATCATCATGGCATAGAAATAGACCCTTTTTATTTAGAAAGAACTGCTGGAGTCACTACCTACCTTGTGGCTGTGAAAATTCCACACACAATCTCAGTCCGGAAGGAGGTAGATGCCAAAAAGATATAATTTTGGGCTCTTGTGGCATTCCTTGGGAGCCAGCTTTGTCCGTCTTTCAAATGAATTAATTAAATCATGACCTATCCCGATTACCAATTGATATCCCGGGGAATACAGCCTACAGGCGTGTTATTTGATCATTTAATTTTAAGCTACTTATATGTGGATATGGAAAACGTTACCACACTCAACATTTCTTCAACAAAACCTTTCCGTTACCTACTACACTGCAATCTGATGACAAGAGTATAAGTGTCAGACAAGTGATAGATAAAGAAGGGTTCTTGAAGTCTTGAACAAGTTTTTTTTTTTTTTTTTGGTGGAAAATTATAACAAAAAAACAAACAACAAACAACTTCTCCCGCTCTGGGCGGAGCGGGAGGGCGTGTCAGACTTTTACTGACTAAAACCCACCCGTGTTCCTTCATATGCCTGTATGCCAGGGCCACGGCGTTTCCTGCGGCGACTAGGGACGTGAGGGCGCGAACCCTGCCGCTCCCTCACGCGTTCCGCCTCCTTCTTCGCGAGCATTACTGCTTCGCAGAAAGAGGTGACGGCCTCCCATGCACTCTCGCTCCGAACCATGGCCTGAACCAGGGCCGGAAGCGAGAGATCGCCACCGCCGATCGCCTCCGTGAGGACACGGCGGTGCTCAGCCCAAGCCGGGCAGACCTCCACCGTATGCTCCACCGTGTCCTCCGGGCAATCCACATAGTGGTGACACCCGGGCGTTTCCTCCCGCTTTATCCTGATCAGGAACCTCCCGAAACAACCGTCTCCGGTGAGGACCTGCGTCAGGCGTAAGGTGAGGACGCCGTGGCGCCTCTCTAGCCACTCCTCTAAGAGGGCACAATAGTGGCGTGCCCAACAAGCTTGAAAAGTATTTGAGCTATATAAAAAGCAACTAGGTTTTGCCCGCGGCCACAATGAAGGGTTCCGTAGTGGGGATGAATTTATGCTAAGAACAAACTTAACATTGTGGTTGAAAAACACGTTTTTTCATACATTCCAACTGCAAATGTAAGTTTGTACGCATAACATTGAGTGATTTACCGTGTTATTTTAAGACCATAGACTTCTTACAGGTTTTCCTGTAATCTATAAGTATAGAATTATTCTGTTTTTCAACATTTCTGGCTCCCAGCTTCGGAGATAAGGGGAATGGTCCATCATAACATATTTGAAATCCTCTTAAGAAGTCCTTTCATTTGATATGTTACACGGTACAGTTAGCAAAACTTTTTTTTTTTAATTTCCCCCCTATAGTAAACTAAACATAACAAAATTCATTTATTTACGTTACACGTTCGTGTTTGGGTCACAAAAATTCATATAATGTGTACCAAATTTCAACTTAGTCGGCCCAGTGGATTCGGAGCATATCGGCTGTGACAGACAGACAGACATACAAGTGATCCTATTAAGGGTTCCTTTTTTCTTTTGAGGTAAGGAACCCTAAAACCCGTATTTCTTTCCTCCTAACATAACACTAAGTTACCGCCACATACATAAGAACAGCCATTTAAGTTTGACCTCCGTGTGAACCCTCTTACCAGTAAATCCAGTGAAATCCGAGTCTATTCTCGCCATAGCTGTAAAAACATGGCCGGTATGTACGTTGTACATAACTTTGCGAAATCTTATGGTGTAGAGTTTGGCTCGTGCAGAAATAGAACGGGCTTGCAGGGCTGGAACTAACGCGATGTACTATTACAAATTAATCAAATAAGGGACACTATTCTTTAGGCAAGCAAAACATGGCTTTGGTTTGGTCGTTTATTCATACTGATATTTTTCCGGCCAGTTCTAGCATCTATGGTTCGAATTTGGATTCATAAATCGAATCAGCCTTTCGCTGTTACATACAGCGGCTATAAAGCCTTAAAGCTATTGGCATCTCTCAAACTGGGGTGTAACACTTTGTGCTCAGATTTCTGCTACTTAGTATAGTGTCCATATCCACATGCATGACGAACAATTACGTAGCTGTTCTTACTTCTTGTAGTGTAGTTTGTTGCAGTTTGTGACCCTTGAAAGCTGGAGATCTCGCTTTGCTTTTGTTTTCGTTTGGTTAGATAAAGACATCTTAAGAATCTTTCAAAGTAGCATTTTATAAAATACTCAGTGTTAGCATTTTATCCCTTTGAATCATCTCTTTATCATAATGCGCAGCTTTTATAATTCCACGTGCAAGTGCCTATTAGTACATAAACAACTGCGTTTGGGCCATGTTTACTTTTTTTCAATAGTCGCCACTCACCGCATCCTCCACATGGAGGGCCACGTGGAGAAAACACAACTGCAAGGGCATGCAGTTGTGTTTGCGCTGTTTTTCTACCATCCTGTGCTTACTTAATTACGGAAAATTACTTGAGTATTTATGCCTTATATTAAGTACTTACATGTAACTTAAGAGCAGGCAGTCTAAATCAAATTTCGAACGCAAGCCCGGCCCCTCGTTCGCCGCCACTCCGTTATGTGCTAAACGCTAATACATCAGTAATAAAGTTGAATATCGCGTGCGCTCTTTGATCGTGTTCGAGCACGAAACTAAATAGCGTAAGTCTCTATTCATATTTCATTTATAACTAAAGTAATAATTGATCTAGAGAAAAAATATCTTAGTGTCGGGATAATAAACTATATTTTCTTGCTGTGAATATTTATTTTAGGCATAAAAGCCAATAAAAAAAGGCAATCTTGTTTGTTTTTAAGAAAAAATCATGATTTTCGAATAAAAAATGTATTGACAGTAAATATTACAATTACGTAACTGTCTTCAACATGAGAAGAAAAAGATCCAATAAATCATATACTTACTAAAGTTTTATTTTGCTTGTTTGTGTGACTGTTTCAGAATATTCATGCAATTAACATAAAAATAGAGAGCCTCTTCTTAACATACTAATTCCACCTGGGTAGACTGACTTACCTACAGGTAACTTAATAACCACACATTCACATGATTCCGAAATGGTTATCCATGCAAAGAAAAGGAAGCTCAGATATAGCATCTATCTATACAATTTCTTATGGTCGAAAACGGTAGGTAATGCATGCATACCATTACGTACACACAGCCACAAGATAAGATCTAAAACGGACGCAACATCCCTAAAACAGACTATATCCGTCCCAGCCGAGATAACTAAGTCTGAGACGCGAGCAGCTGGTCCCGCATACCAGTGCGGATTCGCGACAATGTTTCTCAATGTGAAATAGTATACGACAGCTCCCCAAACGCCGCACTTGTTTAGAGAACCAAGCACGTTTGGGTTACACTTTACTACCGTTTGGGTAATTACCTGGCGAGATAAGGGTTTCGAGAAACAAGATTACCTTTAACAAAGGTGCAATTCAGGTAAAGGACGCTCCCAGGAATTTTGAAAAGCTTACAAGTGCCTTGGGCGTGTGCGCCGATTTTGATTGTTTTATTTTGTAACTGATAATATATAGGTACATATACTTTATTACATATACAGCCTTTAACTAGGTATATATTGATTATCATTTCAAACAAATAAAAATACCCTGACTCGATTTTTATCAATTTTATATTCACACATTACGAGCCTCATCAGTAACAGAGGAAATCACCTAATGAAAAAAAATGTAACCTATTATTTTTGATTATATATGTAACGATTTTTGGGGTTTCCAGAATATAAAAATATGATGTTCCATCTATTTTTAGAACTATACATAATTGTTTTTGCTGGCGAATGGCTGGCGACCAATATTATGCCAACTTATGAAGTTGGTTGGTACAATCTTCGTAATATTTTATTCGTCAGCATCGAGTTTGCTGAATTGGTTCAATTTCAGTGTGTTCTACGAATAAAACCGATATAAGCATGCTCGCCTGTACCATTTGTAAAAGTTACCCGTCATCCACTGTCCACCGGTGAATATATCCCAGCCTGCTAATCGCGGCCATTCCGCATTCACTCGCTAGCGTCGCATCGCTGTTCGCGAGTTCGCACGCTCAGTTCGAATTTGGCGCGCAACCGGTACCGGTCAGGCAGCCAGCGACGAGCGCGCCTTTGCCCAAGGAAGTTGTATCGTAACGAAACGAAGTGAGGGAGCGAAAACTTTTGTTTGTTGTTTACTTTTTGTTGGAAGTCATCGAACTGGTTTTACTTTATATTTAAAGATTTTAGTGTTAGTGTAAGCCTTACTGAGGAATTATATTAAATTAATAATAGCAAATACAGTGCCAACGGATACATACATGGTATGTAAATTGTGTTGTGTTTTTTTATCAACTCGCGGTTATCATGTGCGGTCAGTGCGAACTTATTTGATTGAGCTTTACATCCTTTGTTTAGGTATCGCCGGCGACGCGTACGCTTACGCCCGAATAGTAGTAAACCTCGTACTATAAAGTATAAACAAGTAACCGTAGTATTTATAATGGACGGCGAAAGGAAAATCCACATGAGCGAGGGTGTCCCCTTGAACTCACCAGGTGCGGCTAACATTTTTCTGAATACTGGTAAAAATACAAAAGTAAATTCACCCGAAGGGACCGTCATACATCTCAATACAGGTGACTTATTAAATTTATAGAATAAAATATATTTTAACACACGATTATGTAAATAACGTGGTATTTTATTGATTGCAGAGAAACCGTCAGACCTCGGCGTGCATATAAATACGACGTTCTCAATAGCGTCTTCCAAGAAAATAAAGCTTTTGTTCGTGTTGAATTTTTTGTTGAGCGTTATATGTATGGTGTTAAGTTGTTCGATAGCGTTCTACTACTGGAACGAGATGATATCGATGAGGAGACAGCTGGACATGATAAACGACCACTTTATGTTACATAACGTGAACCAGGACAGAGGGGTACAGAGTGCCCTGGTGGCGCGCCCAAGGACGCTGGGCGTGAACGAACCGCGCGAGCCACGAACGAGGTCCTTTGAGGACGATGAAGTCCAACAAAATGCCAGGAAATACTATGTTGAGGACCTGGGAGAAGACATGTTGCTGGTAGACTCCAAGAAAAAAAATGCAAGCAAAGACAATGCTCCTGTTTATGACTTAACAGTGCTACAAAAAGGTTAATAATAATATGAACCTTCAACATATAATTTATGTTATAAATAAACATGTGTGTCATATTCATCACAATAATGTTTGTTTATAATTAATTACAGAGTTGGTGGTAGCTCAATTCAATGGTGCTCTTCGAGAATTAAATATGGGGACACAATGTGAGTACCTACTCAATATATATTTTTATAAATTCTCTCTTCATTTTGGTAAGGTCAATTAATATGATAACCCAGCATAAAGAGTTAAGATTGATAAAAAGATAACTAAGTTAAATAGCAAAATATAAAAACTAAAACACCATAATAAAAACAGCTGCTGATATTTCCTGTGATTAAGAAATAATAATTTATGTAGCTACATACTTGGTTAAATTAACAACAATTTTATTATAATAAGCAGATAAATTCTTGATTATTGAGTTAGTCTTGACTAAAACTAATTCTTATTGCAAGGTGTCAAGCTTGGTATTGGTTTGATAATCTATGACACATGTTAACTAGGCAATGGAGAGATAAAGGAAACTCTGTATAACTGCCATAGACCACATTAATTGCAGATTGATACTCTACTGAATCAAACTCTTCATACATGTACTGGCTTGATGCTCATCAGAAAAAAACCTACAATGATAATACAGCAATTTTCTGTTAAAGTTTTTAAAAGAAAAAAGATTAAAAATTAGTTTGAAATTCTTTATTTAAAATAATAACTTGGTACTTATTTTATGCATTGAATTTCATAGGCACATGGCTCACTCTGGCAGCTTTTAAGTAAACAAAAGAACAATAACTTTTTATACTATTGTAGATCTAATGCTACTGCAAATGTGTGATTAAAATAATAATTTATGTGTATGACACGACAGGATACGCCTAGATATTTGCATTGTGTACACTATATTCATGCTTAGACGGAAGTAATAAGGTTGATAATCCTAAGTACAGAAAAGTTACCAGCTTGACTGACATAGTTACTTTGTTTAAAGAAACTTGGCTCACATGCAACCTATATGGGATGGACGTGTTGTCTTAATTAATCTGCTGATAATAATTAAGCTTCCAGACAATGTTACATAATTCCTTTTGTATCATCTGCATCCATTAATTGTGGCTACCAATTTATAGCTAGCTATTAATGAATAGTTATTTAAGGACAGATTTGAACGCCGACGTTGTAACGGTTTTATAAGCGTCTCTTCATGACCTTTATCTAAATGAGCCAAAATGCACATACATTATGAGAGATGATGTAGATACCTATTTTTTTTTTGTAACTGGTGTAATTTGAGTCTATTGATTCAAGTCTCTCAACTTCTACCATATTGATATAGATTCACCTCTTTCATGAAACTAATTGACCCCATTCAATTAAACTCAGCTAGTTATTACAAGTTGCTATCTACTCTGTTAAGAGCCTATACTACCTCAAATGGCTTAGCATGATCCTCCGTTATGTCGAAAATACTTTTCTTTAAGCTTTAATTTTGAAATAAATATATGTAAAGTTGAGGATTAATGTTAAGTAGGTACTATGTTTGACGAAAACACGATTCCATAAAATCTTCACTACTTATATAGAAAAAAAATCCAAAGTTACCTCCAAACCAAACAATAAACCGCTCGTATTAAAAAAATACTTCAAATTAGATAATGAAACTTTGCATATTAACTGAACTAACTATAAAGCAGGTCGTTTGTTATTTTATTTTTTAAATTACCATTATTTTCACCGTAAAAAGAAATAAACTAAACTATCGGTGCCTTGGAGTGTTCTCCCAGCCCGCGTGTCTCGCGTGACCGCCAGCATTAGGTGCGAGCGAGATAAAGAGTGAGGTAGCGCTGAGGTAGTATAGACCTTTAAAGTTAGCTAAAGTTTAATATTATATGCTTTATTTATGCTATGGTCCTGGTATTTCCCTGTTGTTTTGCTAATTTTTAAATTTAAATAGCTATAATAACTACCTACACACATTTATCTCACATGACTACTGTTTTTATAAAGGGGACTCCCCTATAAGATTATTAGACATAACATACTACGATCGTTTTCTTTAATCAACTTTGTTATCCTGGGTTATCAGCATAAATAACCATACTTAGAAAACACAAAAAATCCCGCCAAAAAATATATTATTTTCAATGTTGCTAGTATGTACAAATAATAAATATTTTTTGTACCATGCAATATCGTACAAGTTACAATAAAGTTACCAACTTCGCAACAATTGTTAAATGCACTAGTGCTAAGTGTGTTATCAATGATGTGCACTTACGACATTTTAGATAACATAGTAATTGGAAATTGTTATCGAATGTAGTGCTTTTGACAACTAACACTTATCTTCATTGAACAACAAACAAAGTATAAATATACTTGCCAGTATTATCCATATCAAGTGTCTCTGCATATTTGTTTGTTACTACTTCTCGCCTCAACTACTGAACCGATTTCAACTACTTTTGGCACAGAGCTTCTACACGACCCCTTAAAAGACATGGGATACTTTTCATCAATGGAGGGTATTAGCTCAGAAATATTCCCAAAAACTTTCTTTTGCCATTTGCACCAAATTGTTGGATTGTAAAAATAATCTAGGAACTGACAATAATTGTAGCGGCGGCAAAAATGTAACAGCCTGTACTTGGCAAATGTGTAAATCCGCCACGGAGTCGAATAATCTCGTTGTTTAAAAAACCAGCCAAGTGCGAGTCGGACTCGCGCACGAAGGGTTCCGTACCATTATCTATAAAAATGGCAAACAAATCGCGTTTGTTGTATGGGAGCCCCCCTTAAATATTTATTTATTTTAATTTATTTATTTATTTTTAAAGTGAATATATTACTAAATATTCTGTGAATATTTCAAGCATCTACCTGTTGCCATTATCAATATCGAGCAAAAAAAGTCACGTTTGTTGTATGGGAGCCCCCTTAAATACTTATTTTATTCTGTTTTTTAGTATTTGTTGTTATAGCGACAACAGAAATGCATCATCTGTGAAAATGTCAACTGTCTAACTATCACGGTTCATGAGATACAGCCTGGTGACAGACGGACAGACAGACAGACAGACGGCGTAGCCTTAGTAATAGGGTTCCCGTTTTACCCTTTGGGTACGGAACCCTAAAAAGAATAATAAAGTGAACTTTAATCAATAATCCTAAAATACTCTTCAATTACAACTACTTACATTGGTATTAAAGTGGTTTTTACTAAAAGAGGAATATTATCGACTCCTAAGTCCTCTCGGTGTGGGCGTGAACGTAAAAAGGAGGTTTAATTAAATTGCTAATTTAGTTAGAAATACATACACAGGCAGAATTGAATCGAGTTCGTAAAGTACTTAGTGAAAACACAAACAAAACGCAGCTTACTTAACATTTGGTTATTATGAAAAGTTTTAAAGGTAATTGAATTACCTCGGGGAATAGGCAGATCACATACATATGACAAAAAGTTAATTAAATTACCCTTACTTTTGAGATGGCATAGACAATAATCAATCTTTCTTTTTATTTAGGGTTTCGTACTTATTGGCAATAATTTCTTCGGGTTTGCTTCATTTTCTAAAGTCAAACACGAAAACGAAAAAACTTTTATATTACGAGATAAAATGATATCCAACAGCATTTACTTTTTTCTTGTGGAAATTTTCTTTGTGGAACCAGTCTGCTAATTGCGTATCACACTATCAGTAGGAATCGGTTTCAATTTGACAGTTCAACAAAATTCATTGCGTTATTTACGTTGTTGAGCAGGCAATTTTTTCTAACTTATGAAGCAATGGATTAGCAATATACTTCAAAATCATTCCGGTGCAAACTGTGTTACGCAATTAGGGTGCTGGTCCTTTTTTCCCCAAAGCTTCTGTTGTGCGATTTTTTCTTAAATTTCCGTTTTGGATCATCGCGCTTCAGTAGCCAACAATAATCCGCCATCATGCTGGAAATACCAGCTGTCTCCAAGTTCTTTAAAATCTTGGTGAAATATTTCGCCTTGTTCTTAACGTTCCGCTAACGGCTCCCAGATTTTCTGGAAAGTATTCTGTGTGTGAATTCAGGAAATGACGTTATATGCTCATATTACAGTCCATTAGACCCAAATTCGTTATAATTTTGGCTACTATTTCTTTATAGTCGGAGCTTTTATTGTTCCCTAAAAAGTTATTCACCACTTAGTTTAAACAATTTCCACGCTTGTAACTCGACATCATTGAGTTTTTCATTAAAGTTTTCATCCGACACAAATTTTCTTATCTCAGTGCCGACGAAAATCCCTTTTCTGATAAAGATGGAAAAAATTAAGGTAGTTATTTGAAACCTTCCCCATCTTTATTTAAAGCCTTCACAAACTGCTTAAATAAAGCATACCCATTGATTTATGCATAAACCCAATTAAAGTTTATGTTCCAAGATCAACTGTTAATTTTCTAAATCAGTGTTAGTACAAGGTTAGTACATAAACAAAAAACTTATTGCTTACCTTAATTAAACCCTCTTCTAGTAATATTCACAACAATAAGTTAATTTCACCTAATTATCATTTGTATTGATAGGCTCATTATCAAATGAGGCTAAAATGACCCGTTTTCGGCGAGTATCTAATGGCGTATTACTTATACTTATTATGTAGTAATTGGTAAATTACGGAATAGAATTAATTTGTTGTCTCGTCAGATTAATTAAATGCATTAAAAATTAGGCGGAACTAAAAAAATGTTAAATATTTAATATCAAATAATCCTGACGACGTGATGGAATTGTTTTGGTTTCTCGGAATCAGCAAATCAAAAACTAAAATAAAAGTTATTCAGATCCTAGAGAGGAAAACCATTGTAGGCATGTGAAATAAAATAAGTGGAACAAAAGACAGTAATTTTTGGTGGATCATGCATGAGCATTTTTACGAGTCGCACTTACATTTTATTAAGGACAGTTGAGGTGATTGTACCGTTACATTATACAACTTAAAATTCCCTTTGGAATACGGGGCAACGTTCTGAGGCAGTAATATCAATCAATCAACTCAGCTTATAGCAGTGCACTACTGGACATAGGCCTTAACTAAGGCAGTAATATAATAGGTACTTCTTTAAAATGTTCAAATTCCTTCGGCAAAGCTCGTCTTGGAGCTCTTGAACCTTCTGGCTGACGTATAAGATAAAAAAATGAGGCTGAATTAATTTGATAATACTGTTTGGCTAAGTAATTTTTCTTAAAACTCAATCGTTTTCTGCAATTTGCAGATCAGTGTCAGGTTGTATGTTAATTAAAATATAATTCGCGACTGTAACAAATATGGCTTTAAATAATTAAACTCATTAGAATCAGCAATACAATCCTTAAGTTAGAATTTGCCTCAAATGTCATGATTCATGAAATAGACATTCAATAGGGTAATATGAACTTAGATAATTGTATTGATGACTTTATGATTATAATTCTATAAATAAATATTCGATACGACCCCGAATCATATTTAGATCAACATACAACCTGGGGCCCTAGTCTGCTATTTTTATAAATTCAGTCATTCCAACACGATCCCATTGTCATGCCATTGTCATTTTGCTAAAAGTTAGTAATCTGGTAAATTCATAATGGTCGATCATTTTCTTTGCAATTTCTTTCAATATAGTGTCAGTGGCCGACCATTGGAAAGTCATAATGACGCCATTATAATAGTAGATTACCAAACTTGTCAAAATCAACAATTATGAAATCAATGATCAACCATTCTGACACTATTGTAATAGCAGACTTGAGGCCCTGATACTGACCTGCAAATTGCAAAAAACTAAATAAAATTTAAATTTCGCGGGCTACCCTTTTTTTTTTTTTTTTTTTTTGGGTGGGAAATCATCAAATAACTTCTCCCGCTCTGGGCGGAGCGGGAGGGCGTGTCAGACTTTTACTGACTAAAACCCACCCGTGTTCCTTCCGTTGCCTGGGTGCCAGGGCCACGATATCCCTTTCGGACAAACTCGCAACCCCGGCAGGCATTGGTCCTAACGGACCCCGTCAGTTTGTGCTGACATCTCTTTGAGGCGCGCGTGGAACACAACGCGCCGTCGACCCGGGCCTGGTCCTTATCGGACGGCGAGCTACCCATCGCTCACCGTCCGCAGGCCCGCGCCTACGGTGGCCGGAAATCGGCTTGCGACTCCCGACGCCCGGGGCGTCTCCTGCGGCGACTAGGGGCATGAGGGCGCGAACCTTGTCTCACCCTCACGCGTTCCGCCTCCTCCTTCGCTAGCATAACTGCTTCGCAGAAGGAGGTGACGGCCTCCCATGCACTCTCGCTCCGAACCATGGCCTGAACCAGGCCCGGACGCGAGAGATCGCCGCCGCCGATCGCCTCCGTGAGGACACGGCGGTGCTCCGCCCAAGCTGGGCAGACCTCCACCGTATGCTCCACCGTGTCCTCCGGGCGATCCACACAGTGGTGACACCCGGGCGTTTCCTCCCGCTTAATCCTAAACAGGAACCTCCCGAAACATCCATGTCCGGTGAGGACCTGCGTCAGGCGGAAGGTGAGCTACCCTAACGCTTTCTTAAAGTGGCCTTTACGGGGTCGTAAAATATTATACAATACTTAAAAATATAATATGGTGAGACAAGATAGCAGTCTCTAACACGAGTTGCAGCCAAATAAAAAACCTACTCTACCACTTTTTTGCTTTTGTTCAACACGTAGACTAAACCATTAGGCTAAAACATCGAATTAACCTGAATATTTGCATTCCATTATAATTATGCGTATATTTTTTATACAACAGATAGGTATACCAAAATATTAGCTGCTTATCATTCTGCGTCTGCGCACATAATAAAGATCGAGAACTATGTCAGTAGGCTATGGCTGTGCCGCTGTTTATTATCGCTACTATCGAAACCGCGATATTTTAACAAATATTTTATATTACGCGAAATGACAACATGCGCTTCTGGTTCGTTGATAAGCAACAGAAAGTATCTTCGAACTTGTTATTGCTTTAAGACCCGGTTGAATGTCACTTACACATCCTAAGACGACAAGGTCTATGTGGCAGTTAAACTCCATTTGAAATAAGATCAGAAATTTAAATAAAAAACTTTTTACAAAAAAATTAACCGACTTCCAAAAAAACACTACAAAGTGAAAAATAACTTTAATTTCGGAAGTCGGTGTCTTTGGATCTGTATTTTAGTTTTATACCACCGACTTCCAAAATTAAAGTTATTTTTCACTTTGTAGTGTTTTTTTGGAAGTCGGTTATTTTTTTTTTGTAAAAAGTTTTTTATTTCTCATTTTTTAGTGCCGAAAAAGAATTTTCCAAATCGGTTCGTAAATGACGGGAGTTATGCGCGAACTTAAAACGCAATGCAGAGTAAACGAAAATATCGTTAAGGTAGACAATGTAGATATTTTTTTAGATGTTTGTTGATTTTTCAAAAACCGCTTGTCCGATTTCGATAAAATTTTCATGGGACCATTTGGGAAGTACCTAACCCCTTTCCAACAAAAATTTTCAAATCGGTTGGCAAGCGACGGAGTTATGCGCGAACAAACATAAAAAAAAAATACAAACATCCGAATTGAGAACCTCCTCCTTTTTTAGAAGTCGGTTAATAAACCTTTTATAATATATAGTCCGTTCAACCGATTTTGACTTCTATTGCGTTCTATCATCCAAATGGTTACACGCTCTGCTATAGATTACTATGATACTCGTATTATTAGGGAGCAAAAAATTCAGGGTCACGTCTTCGTTGGAATGGAGACATCATTAGGACCTTAAGTCAAACATTTCGAATGCTATCCTGCAGATCAACGCGCCGCCGCCGCTCCTCCAATAATATGTTTAGTGATCAAGTTATTGTAAATGCAAGAATATAACACAAAACTAACACGTATAAATATGATCAATGTATCCAATCCCTGTAACCCTACAATTTTAAAATGAAAAAAGTTTTATTCTAAGACACTCACCAAGTATTACAAAAAAAAAAACTTTCAAACAAATTGTTCCACCAACCAACCAAACCACCAATACAAAGTTATTACCAATTTTAAACTTATTTCCAATTTCTTGTCCTCAGCCATAATGGGTCCTTGGGTACGCGACGAGGAGGTGTCTTCGAAGAGCAGCGAAGACAAGATCGAGCTGACCGGTAACTACGTCACCATCAAAGATGGCGGCCTGTATTTAATATACGCTCAGGTATGTATCTATTATTTATCGGATAATAATTTTCCAGGCGACTAATAACTTAAAGGGCGACTAATTATTTGCTGCAAAAAAAAATAACTAGTAGTACTTACTAATTCCATGCTATTAAAAAGTACTTACTTATTCCATGCTCAAGCTGTCACTTCCTGTAGTACACACTTCAGTACCTTTTCACGAAATCTCCCACAGAAAACGACAGGAAAGATGTTACAAATGATTAAAAGCTAAATTGATTACAATAAATTACATAGATTAAAAATTAGATTAGGTTTTTTTACTTTTCTTTTTGGTAATTACAATAAATGCTCCTGTTTTAGCAAGATAGATATTTGAATCTTCATCTAAAACATTGTTATCGTAACAAATTGATATCCAAGGCAATATCTTATAGGGACAGACACACAGACAGTCGTAGTATCGTCTATGGTACACACATTATTATGTTACGTCCCACATGATAAAAAGCTTATCGTTATTTACCGGTCACTATAGGAACAGTAAACGACAGATAACAAGTAATAATAATATTACTGTTTTTTTTTTTTTTTAAACTGTGTTTTTTTAACCACAGAGTATGAAATTCTATGAGGTTATTATGTGGGCCTTAGATTTTTCCGTGAATAGCTTTGTTATGTTATGTTAAAGTTTAATGTCGTGTAAAGCTCAACACACACAGGCAGCGGGCGCGGGTGGGGCGGCAGTACGACGCGGGTTGAATTCTCTGTTTTTTGTATGAACGACACCACACAAAACGCGTGCGCGGATCGGGCGCGCAGCGGGTCGGCGGCGGGAGCCGCGCACGCGTTTCGTGTGGTGTCGTTCATATAAATACAGAGAATACAGCCCGCCGTCTGCCGTCCTGCCGCGAAGCGTCTCTGCTTCAAGTCTGGCATTTCCTTTCCTCTGTCAGTTAGTTATTACTCCTCTACAGGTCGTATTTTACAACCGATTTGGACGAAACTTGGTATACAGGTTTTACGACTTTATAGATTTTTTTGTCGTCGGAGATTTTTGATCCGATCCGAAAAATCCGATTTCGATGGTTCTTTTTTTATTTGAAAGGTTTAAGTAACTTTAAGTTGGTCTCATAGTAATTTGGTGAAGATCTCATGAGGATGATCGGCGTGATGAGCAGAATAGCTGCTCAAAATGCAGTAAATAGCTCACTTTTAGATTTCTACCAGTGGAATCGACCCTTTAACTTCTAGGTAGGGATTGCTGGAGCACCTGGGACCACCTTCTCATCACAAAGCTAGGTTGTAGCGTTATCTACCTCTGCCAATTAAAACCTATTAGTTCATTGTTATATGGTAAATATCCCGTTTTAAATAACTTTAGCGGTATATGAATTGTTGCAAAAAAAGTTTGTGATCGCGAGATCTACAGTTCGCAGAACTATTAAATTCTTCTTGTTTCTAAGGCAAACAGGCCATCCTTCCTCCTAGGACCCCTAGGTATCAGGACCGGCAACTTAGGAATTTGTTGAAAAGGATAGGCAATCACCAAGCAGTAGGATAGTCGTTGTTTATTCTATACTAGCTTTAGCCCATTGTTTCGCTCGCGTTCAGTGTCTATCTCTCGGGAACATTACTTTTCTTCTGGATGAAAGGTACCATATGTCCTTTTCTGTACCCCTTACATTATGTATGTAAAATTTCATGGTGATCGGTTGAGAGAAGCGTAACAAATAAACTCACTTTCGCATTTATAGTTAGGATTTCGTTACAGCAATTTCTTCTTCGACTGTTCATTAGGCTTGATATTATTATGACAACTTTATCATGCCTGGGATATAAACAAATTGGTAATTTTATAATCTCAGGGTAAATAATAAATATGACTCCGTCCATACCATACATAGAACATAATTTATCAAAGGATACGCAAAGCCACTACAAAGCAGTACATGATTTGGTATTCATTTAATCATGACTAATTTATTGCAAACGTAACAACTTGCGGTTTACATTACTATATTAAATATGTTCTATGTATGTTTATTCCTTATTCGCAAGCCAAATACAAAAAACCGTATGCGAACATTGACAGTGAAAAGTAGGCCTTTTTGACCGCAAAATGAAGTGAAATACCCAGTGGTTATGTACGTCATTATTGAGAAATACGTTGTTTTACGGCATACTAAATCAATGAAGGCACTGCTCTCTTCCCCCCTCTTACCACGACCCCATCGACCCACAACTTAGACTTATTTTTTCTTCTACGAGTACCTCTGGTTCAGAAACGAATGACATCTTGTGAATGCTTGAAAAGTAGATTCAAAAGAGCTGAGTTGAAACAAACGGAAACAACATCATTATGTTTGTGTAGAGTAGGGACATTATCATAACATCACGCCTGTAATCCCCGAAGGGTTAGGCAGCGGTGCACCTATAGTACACCCACATTTCGCCAGTTATGTTTAAGTCCCATGTAATAGGGGGCGAGCCTATTGTCATCAACCGGGCTGAAAGAGAGAGTAAGAAAGGTAGTAGTAACATCTTCAAATTAAATATCGATAGGACGAATCCACTAATAAGAGAAAGAATAATTAAATAGGGTAGCATACACACAAACTAACACCTTCATAAAACTCTGTAGTGATGAGAGATCACAGTATAAAATCTGTGCTTCTGGTTAGCAAGCAATGTCTACGTTGCAACAAGTAGGTACATTCAACTTATCCATACCTCTTATTCTCCCCAGGTGGTGTACCTAACCCGATCACCGAACTGCTACTTCATATGGGCGCGACAAACTAGCAAGGATCCTCGTTTACTATCCACTTGCTCAACGGGCGACGACTCGAGCCAGCGGCCACTGGACAAGTCCCAGATGTCATGCTCTGTTCAGACCGTCGCTAGACTGCACAAAGGAGACATCGTGAACATCGCTCAGAGGGAGCCCAACAGAACGGTATGGCTCAGACCAGGCTACAGCTACTTCGGTTTTGTAAAACTTAGTTCCTAAACGGCTGTGATTAATTAAGGATGTTAAGGTAAATGGAAGTTTTGAATGAAGCCCCGAGCATTCAACTGTGATTCAAACGCGAATGTTGTGCAAACAGTGAAAAACCTCATTATTATGTGTGGCGAGGGATTTTTTTTTTCTTAACTCGGTCAGAAGTAAGAAGTCATGTTTGTTATTCCGAAAGGGAATACTAGTTAATTAAGACAGAATAAAGAAAATCCCCGTTATTTATGCGAACCCAGTTAACTGCTGAAATGGAGTAGGTTGCAAAAAGCAGATTTTTGCAGGCTTATACTGAATTTGTTTTACAAAAATTTTATTTTTTGCTTGTATTCAAACTCTTGTGCACTATATCTAGGTTTCTACCTAGATATAGTGCACTAGATATAGAGTTTGAAGAAGAAGACCTATTGGTTCAAAATTTTCAAAGAAAGATGTGTTACAACGCCATAATCACGTACAAGCGTTTGTATGAAAAGTATGTCGGGTTGACCGCTCTTAAATAGTTCCTATGCCGTAATGTGGCTACACTGTTAAAGGTTAACAGCGGCCCTAATAAGTAGCGTATTCGTCACTTTGTCCTACAACAGTGGAGCCAACATTACGGCATAGGAACTATTTGATGAAATTCACTCTACTATGTTTCGCCATTAGGGTGCTCTAGGGGGCTCTAATATTTAGTTCTACAATAAATCAATGAAAGTCTTGTTAGTCACTGTTTGCATAATATCGCGTAGTTAGTAGGGTGTGATAGTGATAATTTATCACTGCCAGTGAGAGGATTGGTGCTAGATACGTTTAAGAAATATTCTTGTTAACAACTTTTTGGTAACAAAAACGAAACGTTTGCTTAATAAATGTGAGCTCAAATTAATTGGACGTATGATTAAATATTTAGGTGATAACGCGTGCCATAATGTACATAATGAATTACGAACACATCACACTTCGCGTGTATTGTAATTTTAATTCATAATATTGATGTATAATCATAAAACGATTCGGATTTCAATATTCATTTAGTACGGGTGCTTCGTATTGTCAATTACCAGTTCTTTGATCTCCTAATTGGTAAGAATAATCCCACTGTTTGTACCAAATTCTCGTGTTAAAAATGACAAATGTTTATTTCTCGGTTATAATGATGATTGACAGTCAGTTAGTATTGTTAAAGTTAAGTTGGAATAATTATCGTAGTGTCGGCTACTTCTGTTGCTCAAGAGCATTATTTGCATTGACTCATATTTTATGTGTACATGTAATTATACTTTTTGTAGTTTAGTTTTTTTATGCAATATTAATGCTATACTATGCTGAGTACTAGTTTAGTGTAGTTGTATGTTACCATTATTTGGTATTTACCTTTTAGTATTTTTTAAGACGGTTTTGGACTGAAAAAACATACAATAACTCGCCATGGTTAATGAAACATTTTTTCATAAATTTATTACGAAAAAAAGATCCGCAAGGTAGTCATTTGAGCTACTTATAAAACTTACACTACTGCCTTTATTCAGATTTTTACTGTTTGTAAAGTCAAGGAAATTAATTGTGAAGCAAATTTACACGCTATGTCATTTTGCCGTGCTATAGCCATTTTATACATCTGTCAAAGAATGACAGTTGTGATTTGATATACGGACAATTTAAGTTGGTAACCATTTTGCTTAGCAATTAGATTCCCTGTATTTCGAAGGTAAATCAAGCCAAGTGCCACAAATAATGGCGTATTTGTATGTACAAGAAGAATTTGCTATAAATGGCATTTGTCATGTCCATAACTTTTCAGCAGGTGCTCATTTCAATTAAATCCAATATAACAAAACGTGGTTTTACAATAGTATATTAGTTTATACCCAGCGCCAAAAGTTAAAAATCCAACAGTGCGCTAACCTTGGTTCATTATGACCCAAACAATAAACTTACCTAAGACTATCGTTAAACCTCGTTTTGTAATAAGGGGATTAAGTCTATGTTTGTTTAGTACATGTATACAGTCAGTTAATAGTCGCTGCTATTTATTGTGCCTTAATCATCTAGTATTTCTTAAATATTTGTTTCGTTAGAAAGTGAGAAACATACTAATATCGTCGAAAGAAAACATAAGCATTGCTTTATATTTTATAAAATACGTGTTTGTTTGTCTAGTGCTAAGCCGGATACACACGAGCGAGCAAAAATACTCTAAAACCGTGTAGTATATCGAATTTTGAAACTATTATAAAGATTCAAACAGTGTCGAACTTCAAATATACATGAAGAACGAGTTCAAGGTTCGTGTTCGCTCGTGTAGTCTCGGCTTATTGTAGAAACCCAGTCAGTATGCAATTACATTTCCAGCGTAGTTTTTTAAATGGAAACTTAACGCATCTGTTAAACGGTAGGTACTTTAACTAGAGAATTTTAAGGATCTTTTGGCGCGCCTGAATGACATTGACAGCTTGTTGGTAAACCTTTTTTTTTGCAAACCGTTGGTAAACCTTTGTGAAATTATCACAGAAATAAAACAAGATGGCGGCGTTAGTTCCAATTTTGCCCACGCGCCAAAAGATCCTTGTAGCGTTGTAAGTAGGGACTCAGAAACACGATCGATCTCTTGTCAAATAAAAATAAAATCAATAGTGTGACTATTACTCTTTACTATACAGAGCCTCCATAGAAACACCAGTTCGTACTATGAGACCAGTAACTTTTCAAAATCATCAACTCGTGGGTACTAAATGTACGAGATGAACATGTCTATCTTGTACATTTTTTACTAACGTTGACGATTAAAGAATTAGTCGACAAATGGTATTGTTGCATCGATCAATCGTGTGCTCGAACCCTTGGGGTCTACTCCGAAGATAAATCCGAAGTACCAGCCGAACGTTCGGCCGTTTCCTGACTACGCTGATCGAATTCAGTTTCATTGGTGAAATTCGCCCTTAGGTGAAATTGGCACTAAGGCGAAAGAAAAAAACCAAGATCAAAGAGATAAGTCAAATAAGCAAACTTTGGAAGTCAAGAAACAGCCAAACATTCGGCTGATACTTCGGATTATCGCTTCGAAGTAGGCCCCCCTGATATGAGTATTGATTCATAAATGAGTCGAAAAAGGTAACGTAAAGAATAAAACAAAGTTTTATTTTGCGTTTATTGCGTGTTTAATTGATAAAAATACACGTTTCATGTTACATTGAGTAGTTATTTAATTATAAGACATTTATATCGAAAAATTTGATATGTTTAGTAATAAAATTTAATTTGTATGATTTCGTGAAATTAGAATGTACAGTTAAGTTAATTGTCTACTTAAAATTATTTGGAATACGTGTTAAGTATTTCTTTGTATAATATTTTTGTGAGATGACTCCCGTCCACAAATAAATGTGCCTTACAAGTAAAATCTGTTCTCTTTTTATTTTCATATCAGCCAGTCACCATCTACGCAATCCAACCGTTTTTCCTTCTTATAATGCCGAAATCCCCTGTCACTATAAAATAACATGATTTTCTAATAACGTTTTATTTACATTGGCCAATTCTTTAACCTCTGCCTGTACTGCGAATTTCTAATTTCACTAGAAACACAACTTTGATCGTAAGACAAAAATCTGGCTAATTTAGTATTTCTTAGCTGAGGCTACTCCTTTTTTATAAAGTTATGGTATATATACATTTTTTTAATCGTTGCCTACTAGGAATCGTGGATCCTGGGTGCGTTTACGAACATTTAAACTCACATACACAAACAGCCAGACCCGGAACAACTACTTACAGGTCATACAAATATTTGTTCCGTGCAGGAATCGAACCCGTGACACGCAGCGCAGCAGTCAATCGCTTAACAACTACGCCAACCGTGCGTCACATAGATATCTAGTCTCTATTTAAACGGTGTCTTTGTCAATTTGGAGCTTGTAGTCCAGTACGTACCTACTAAACCTTTATTATTAGCACGAGGCGTAGATGTTTCATCCAGACTAACTCTTCACTGGGGTTGAAAGAGATGGAAAGCGCTGATCGACTTCGTTCACGTTATAGAGTAGTATATTCCTTGTTAGGTAGGTATATCAAAGTATGAAACAGGCGTGTTGCAGTTCATAACTGGATATTGGTAGCATTGAATCGATTGTTAAATCCATCGTGATCTGCGTCTTAGCTAGTGCAAACCGCTGTAAACAGCCCAGGGTCATCGACGTCCCACGCGCCCAGTGCTGCCAGACGTCCCGATAATTAGCCCAAATTAAATGTCCCGCGCGGATGTCCGTGACCACCTACGCCAATCGCTTCCATTTTTGGCAAATAATTAATGCTCAATTGGTGCTAATTAGTGCTCGAACAACAAAATTGGTACCTACCTTAGCAGTTTTCGACAAAATCGACTTGGCCCGGCGCGCGGCGGTAGTCAAGCCTCCATCAGCGGACCACCATGAGCGCCGAAAATGAGGGCTGCTACAGCTATTCTAAGTATACAAATAATTAGTACCCATATATTATGTGATTCATTCGTAAAAAAAAAACAGAACTGAAACATTTGAAAGTTTTTTACTCGCTTGATTTTTTATTATGATTTTTTTTTATCTGCTGTATTTTAAATTGTGTGCCTTTTAGTCTGTGCTAAATAAATGTATTTTCTTTCTTCTTTCTTTCTTTATTTGTATTTACCGAGAAGTCAACGATTATAACTTTCACGCGCTCGTTCAGCAGGACCACGACTTTGAATTTTGATTCCAAGTTTGAGGAGCTTGTCGCTTTCCTCAAACCAACATAGAAAATTAGTGCCCTGTACGATAAAATTAGTACTCCAGTAGTTTACGAGATATACCATGTCATTGGTGGGGTGGCGGTAGTCACGGTGTTAAATTTTCATTTCCATTTCAAGATTTCTCTATTAAAAACTCTGTAATTTCTTTCCAAATTAATACAAAAATTAGTGCTCATAAAGAAGTTATAGTGACCAAAAATCCTGATTCCTGTGTTGTATTTTAAGAGAAATTAGCTTAAAATAGGTACGATTTTGCTTTTTTAGAATACTATATTACAAAATATTTCATCGGAGTTTAGAGCATATAACCTACTCGCCACAGAGTACATTCTATTATGCTACGCGTCGGAATTGAATTGAATTTATTAGAGAATAGTTTATTCCTTGACTGCTTGACTGTGAGCTACTGAGCAGCAGAATTATTTTGATATACGTTTCGTTTCGTATTAAAGTTCCAATATTATTCGTTTCAAAGTGTCATCTCAGACGGAACGGAACGCAGCAATTTTATAACCTCAAAAAATCTGCGATCACTTCTTGTGTTGATAATAAAATTATTTTATTTATTTGTAAACCTGATTAAGATATAAGATGCTGACCAGGTACTTATTTTATAAATCAAACTAGTAACTTCATAGTTGATAAGAAACCTATCACTCGTACATTTAATTTATTTCTACCTTTTTAATTTCAGGCTCCGATTCAGACGAGACTTTCGGCTTATAGTCAGATGTTTATCAGACAAACCCTCAGACAGCGATGGAAAAGCACCTGAATCGAAGCCCAAAGCTAAAGAACCACAGAAGTCTTCCGATAATGCCACAGAAAAGATTCAGGAACTCTTGAAGTTGATGATGGCTGAGCCCAAAATAAAGGAGAGTGAATACAAAGATAAGTTCGCTACTGCACCAGTGATACAAAGGAAAAAGAAGGTAGATGAAATTGAAGTGAAAACAGAGAAAATAGGTTTGTCTTTACATAATGTTTGTAGTTATTTTTTTGTTTGGCATTGTTTTATTTATTTATTTTATTGAAAATGGACAAAAATTTATTAGAATTATTAATGACACAGTTTAATAATATAAAACAGAGAATAGAATTGGTATTGGTATCAATTCTGCTTTAAAAATTGTATTCTTTATTTTCTATCCAAAAGCCTCATCAGATGTTTTTCCATTTAAGAAGAACAAAACTAGAAGGATATTTGTTAGTACATACACATCCAGATAGAGATGCTCTTGCAACATTCATAAAATAAAACAATTAATTAAGCATATTTTCAGAGGAAAGTATCACTAAAGCAGCTGGTGAAGTGGCACAAGCTCTGGGTGGAGATGTTAAGCAGACTGAGGCTGAACTGCTGTCCAGGATACTGGGCAAGATCAACCAGTCATCAACTACCCTCAGGTAACAATTAGATAAATTAGTAAAGTCTATCACGTGATGTGACAAGTTCATAATTTGGTTCAATGAATTCTGAACTGGATGAGGAGACTTGATGAAAAAAGTTTGAGTACAGTAGCATGTTTTATAAAAACAGCTTGTATTAATATAAAGGCTGAGAGATTACTTAGAGCACTTTAATCTTATTTCACCACAACAGTTTGGGTTTCGCGTAAAGAAGTCCACCTCTGACGCAGTACATGACTTAACGACTTTTATTGTTTCAAACCTTAATAACAATAAAAAAGTACTTACAGTGTTTCTAGACCTCGCGAAAGCGTTTGATACCGTTCCCATTAAAACCCTTTTACAAAAACTAGAAAATATAGGTGTCAGAGGACCACAACTCCAGTTTGTCCATAGTTACCTTACAGGTCGAACGCAAGTCGTTAAAATAGGAAACCACGTAAGTGACGAGCTGCCTATTGAATATGGTGTCCCACAGGGGAGTATTCTTGGGCCTACATTGTTTCTTGTCTTTGTTAATGACCTCTGCAATCTCTCCATTCCAAATTCTAAGATTGTAACCTACGCTGATGATACCGCAATAACTCTTTTCGCAGACTCTTGGTCAGAACTTCAAGTTCAAGCTCAATCGGGTCTTGACTCCACCCTTGGCTGGCTTTTGGCTCACACCCTCACACTCAACACAAGCAAAACCAAATTCATCACATTTTCTATTAGCGCAACATCCCAGCCAAAAAATCACTTATCCCTCACTGCTCACACATGTCTCACACATATTACACAGAATTGTAACTGCAGTCAAATAGAGTCTGTTAACAAAATTAAATACTTGGGTGTAATTTTAGATAATACCTTAAACTTTAAAGCCCACATGGAGGCACTGACGAGTAGGGTGCGAAAATTGATATTTATCTTTAAAACTCTTAGACTTGTAGCTAACCAATTTATTATCCGCAATGTTTACTACGCACTTTGTCAGTCAATATTATCTTACTGTATTTCCTGCTGGGGTGGTACTTCAAAAACCACGCTACTTCTTTTGGAGATTGCACACAGGGCAATATTAAAGATTGCAACATTTCGGCCAATTTTATTTTCCACCACTCAGTTATATAAAAGTTGCAACGTTCTTAATGTACGACAGTTGTTTATTTATCATGCAATTTTGTTACAACATCACTCTACTCCCTTTGTTAAACTTACAAAACGTCGTAAAGATTTAATATGTTCCCTTCCACAGACCCGCTACTCTTTTACGAAAAGATTTTTATTCTATCTTGGCCCTTTCTTGTATAACAAAATTAATGCAAATATCTCAATTTATAGTTTATCTGTTCAAGAATGTAAATCAGCAGTCCGCTCCTACCTACTAGACAAAACGTATGAGGAAACCGAATCCTTGTTTACTTCTGTGGGACATCGGGTACGACTGGGTGCTGCGCGCCGACCTCCCTAGTGGCGTCAGCGTAGTCTGCTACGCTGACGACACGCTAGTCCTGGCACAAGGGAGTTCGCATCAGGCGGCGGCCGAACTGGCGGCACGTGGGGTTGCGACAATCGTCGATAGGATCCGGCAATTGGGACTCGAGGTAGCATTGCACAAGTCCGAGGCCATGTGTTTTTATGGTCCTCGGAACGCGCCACTGTCGGGTTCCCAGATAACGGCGGGAGGGGTTCACATCGGCGTCGAGTCGACGATGAAGTACCTGGGACTCGTCCTCGACAGCCGGTGGAACTTCGTGGAGCATTTTCGACGTTTGGCTCCCAGACTGGAGCGGGCCGGGGCTGCTTTGAAGCGGCTCCTGCCCAATCTAGGGGGTCCAAACGCTTCCTGCCGGAGGCTCTACGCGGGGATCGTGCGGTCCATGGCCCTTTACGGGGCACCGGTGTGGGCGCGCCATGGGATCTGGAGGCGAAAGTCCTCGCGCACATTTGGGTGTGGCGCGAGGAGGCGAAACTCCGGGGCATAACTCCGCTGCCGCAAGAAATTGCGGCACAGCGGACGGAGCTCCGGAGGGATCTCATGGCGACATGGAGAGTGCGATTGTCGCAACCCAGCGCTGGGCACGCCACAATTGTGGCGATAAGTCCCCTCTTTGAGGAGTGGCTGGAGAGGCGCCACGGCGTCCTCACCTTCCGCCTGACGCAGGTCCTCACCGGACATGGATGTTTCGGGAGGTTCCTGTTTAGGATTAAGCGGGAGGAAACGCCCGGGTGTCACCACTGTGTGGATCGCCCGGAGGACACGGTGGAGCATACGGTGGAGGTCTGCCCTGCTTGGGCGGAGCACCGCCGTGTCCTCACGGAGGCGATCGGCGGCGGCGATCTCTCGCGTCCGGGCCTTGTTCAGGCCATGGTTCGGAGCGAGAGTGCATGGGAGGCCGTCACCTCCTTCTGCGAAGCAGTTATGCTAGCGAAGGAGGAGGCGGAACGCGTGAGGGTGAGACAAGGTTCGCGCCCTCATGCCCCTAGTCGCCGCAGGAGACGCCCCGGGCGTCGGGAGTCGCAAGCCGATTTCCGGCCACCGTAGGCGCGGGCCTGCGCACGGTGAGCGATGGGTAGCTCGCCGTCCGATAAGGACCAGGCCCGGGTCGACGGCGCGTTGTGTTCCACGCGCGCCTCAAAGAGATGTCAGCACAAACTGACGGGGTCCGTTAGGACCAATGCCTGCCGGGGTTGCGAGTTTGTCCGAAAGGGATATCGTGGCCCTGGCACACAGGCAACGGAAGGAACACGGGTGGGTTTTAGTCAGTAAAAGTCTGACACGCCCTCCCGCTCCGCCCAGAGCGGGAGAAGTTATTTGATGATTTCCCACCCAAAAAAAAAAAAAAAAATCCTTGTTTACTACACTATCATAAGTACGTCTACTAGCAACACATATATTCTCAAAACATGCACACACACACACTTACGTCTCAGACACATACAGACACTCGCAAACACACATTCCCCACCACACCCCCACTCACATACCACACATATAAAATATATACTTATACTCTCAAGCATTTTCGTTAATTGTTATCTTTTTATTTTCTTTTGTTTTGCGTTACTATACTTAATTAAAATATTGAATTGTACAAAAACACTAAGCAACTGATTTTCCACTTTTAGAGGGATACGGCACTGATTCTCTTTACTACAGGCTATTGTATAGCCTATCTAAGAGGACAGTACCCCCACCATTTTTGTAGCATACAAGTGTTCATTTGTAAAGTGTAACTTTTTTTACTGTGTTCACTGCAAAACCTTTTGTGCAATAAAGTATTTTTCATATTTTCATATTTTCAATATTTAATTTATAAAATAACGAAACCATAGGAACAATAATTAGGCCCGTTTGCTGCACTAGTTTGTGATCTGTGCGATTCCCAATAAATGGTTTTTCTTTCTTTCTTTCTAATCACAAAATGCCTTTGTCATTAGAAACATTTAGTTGTTTTTGGTGAAAGCCCTTAGATTTAACTTCGATTTATATAATGTAAAACTTTTTCTGTTGCTGTTAAATAAATAACCGAATTATAAAAAAAAATATAAATTATGTGGAGTTTCCCTGTAAGTGATTGTTGCACTGTTGGATACACACTTTCCCATGATACCTTTAGCATATAACCTGTGTAAACAATTGATGGTGAACCAATAAAATAAATAAATAACTGACTTTCCAGTGACCTTCTTGTCGGCATGAAAATAGACCGCACAAAAGAGCCTGAAGAACGGAAACAACCAGATACTAGAGGTCAGCAAGTAAAGCGCATCGTCAATAAGACTAAGGCGGAAACACAGCAGACCAGGTACTCTCAGAGGAAAGCCAGGCCGGCAGACGGGGAGCAGGGTCGCGACGGATGGGAGGGAAGGAGGAGGACGTAAGTTAAAGTCTTCTTTTTATACCTAGTGAAGGAATACTAAAATTAATTTCGTTTTTTGCAAAGAGATTTGAATGTTGCAGGCTAAATCCTAAAAAAAAAGGAATCATATAAAGTAATATATAATTATGTAGAATTTGACAGGTTCTTAATTAACAAACGGGGTTAAAGTCATCAAAATAAGTATAGAGTTTGGTTGCTGTATGGTGCTTTGCCAGATTACCAAAATCTATACAAATATATAAAACTGAAGTGTCTGTTTGTAATGTCAAAATAACATAAATCCATAATAATTATGTCTAAATGCTTAAGAAAAGTTTACAGTACTTAAAACAAAAAAACAATGTTTAAAATTTTTGTGTTTGTTTGTTCCGGCTAATCTCCGAAACGGCTGGACCGATTTTGACGTGCTTGCACTGGCAGATTGCTGACGTTATAAGGAGTAATGTAGGCTTGTACTTTTGTTGTACTTTTATTTTAGAAAAAGCCACGCGCACGAAGCCGCGGGCACCAGCTAATTCATTATAAATCTTCATGAGCACACCCAAGTTTAAGATACAAAATTATTTCACTTACAGATTCTCAATCAGAGACTCTCAATTACAACCCATCTCAGTATCAACAGTGAACATATTCAGTGGTGAACCTCTAGGCATCTTCAAAGCCAAAGAATCCAACTATGGAACCAAACTAGATGTGTGGGAGAACCTGCAACAACGAGAACTGACCCTGGCGACGTCCCAGCCGCCTGTTAACTACTTCCAGAAAATGGTGCTTTGGACTGAACAAGGGAAGATCTGGAAGTTCCCTATTAATAATGAACAAGGTAAGATTGATAAACGTTTTCGGCTTTATTACAAAACAATGTTTATTTTTTGACCCAGGTTTAAATCATCGAATTTCAAACTCTATTACAACCAATTAAAGATCTAATTACAAAACAATTTTAGGGGCTTGCTCCACAAATCACTAAATGCCTTTTGGCTAAACATCATTTTGCCTCTGTCATCTTCAAATGATTGACAGAAACAGAATAATGTTTCAAATATGTTTAATGCTAAACGCATGGATTATCTAAGAGCCATTTTCAAATTTTCTTACGTTTTTTGCTATTTGCAGTGCAGTGTCGGGTTGTATCTTGATTAAAATATGATTCGCGACTATACCAGGTATATATTTACAGAATTATAATCATTATAACATCTCTCTAAGTTAAATTTGTTCCATTTATTTACTCTGTCATGAAATCATGACATTGGGGAACAAATCTAACTCAGAGAGATGTATTAATGATTCTAATGCTGTAAATACTTAACTGATAACAGGTAGTATGTTGATCTAAATTTATGATTCGCGGCCATAACAAATATGGCTTCACAGAATTAGAATCATTAATACATCTCTTAAATCATTCTTCATTTCTTTCTTATAATTCTGTAAAGCCATATTTGTAATGGCCGCAAATCATATTTAGATCAACATACAACCTGATATTAATTTGCAAATTGCAAAAAACTTAATAAAATTTGAATTTCGCGGGCTACCTTTGTGAATCCCCCTTAAGGGTCAGATAATCGCCGTTGACCTTAGCCATACAAATGCGCGTCGCGCTCACGCCCCCGTGCCGCGCCACCATTAACTTTCATAGGGAATATTTATTTTTAGTAACGAAAATATATTTGAAAAAAAAAACACAGAATTATAGATAATAACACAGTCTATTCATACAAAAAAAAAGTATGAAAATATGTTAAGTACTTTGAAAGTAATATCGTGTTTTATGCTTTGGGTAGACATTACTTCCTGAATTTATTTCATAAAGTATTTTACTACAATACATAAATATTCACTTATAGAATTGATGTGTATGCATTCTAGTTTAACATACATGCTTTGCATAACTTACTTGCATTCATACAAAGGTTGAAGTAACATAATTTTATTGATTTGAATTGAATAATGAATTTTTATGAATTGACTTATGAATTATGACATTTACTTTTATATTTTTTTAATTTTGTTATATTTTTTATTTTTATGTGATTTTGTATAATTATAATGATTTAAATATTGATTGCATGCATGTAATATGTTTAGTTATAGAAATTCAGACACGATGTGAAAATTGTTATTGAATAAATGAATTGAATTCTATGAAGGCGTAATAACAGATTTAAAAATCACTAAAATCATATATCTGCGCCTTAAGGGGGATGCGCTAAGGCAGCCCGCAAAATTCAAATTTTATTACGTTTTTTGCAATTTGCAGGTCAGTAACAGGCTGTATGCTGATCTAAATATGATTCGCGGCCGTAACAAATAAGGCTTTACAGAATTATAATCATTAGAATCGGCAGTACAACTAACTCTCTTCGTAAAATCCTATTGAATGACTTTTTCTGAAATAAGCATTCAGTAGGATTTTATGAACTTAGAGAGTTGTAATGCCGATTCTAATGATTATAATTCTGTAAAGCTATATTTGTTATGTCCGCGAATCATATTTAGATCAACATACAACCTGTTACTGACCTGCGAATTGCAAAAAACTTAATAAAATTTGAATTTCGCAGGCTACCTCAGCGATCCCCCTTAAGGTGAATCCGTGACTATCGCCGCGATGCTCTCGCCCGTGTAGATAGCGCCTTATTGTTGAAGTAATGCCCGTTTCCACTAACACAAGCGCTGTTAGATTTTCAACTTTCGGCGATAAGCCGAGCTTTTAGGCATTAATTTAGATGTGTCAAGCTTGGGTTTCCTAGGAAATCGGTCCCGTTATAATAAACCGGCCAAGTGCGAGTCGGACTCGCACACGATGGATCCGTACAATATTTAGCAAAAACCTCCGAAAAAAACGTTTCTTGTATGGGGGACCCCTTTAATTTTTAACTTTGTTTTATTTTTATTATTTGTTGGTATAGCGATAATAGAAATACATAATCTGTGAGAATTTCAACTGTCCACCTATTACGGTTCATGAGATACAGCCCGCTGACAGACAGACAGACGGACGGACAGCGGAGGCTTACAGAACCCTTATAACGCTCTGTATTTGAATAGTCGTTATTGTGTGATCGGTCGCCGCATTCTTAGTAAACCAAAGCTTTTGTGAAAACGGCCATTAGTAACGTAAATCTAAAATTCAGTTATTACTTTTATTCCAGGCTTAGAAGAAGAGCAGAATGTGCACTTCTCAGAACACATATTCCTGGACTCCCACCTCGAAGGCTGGTGTCCGAAGAAGGGCCCTATCCGGCATTTCATGGAGCTTGTATGCGTAGGTTTGTCTAAAAATGCATTCTACACAGCACAGGAAAAGAAAGATCATATCTTGTGGTACAAGGAGTATTTTGAGTCGAAGAAGGATTTACTCACAGAGGTTGGTGCTTGGGACCACCAAGCGGCCAATGCCGAGGCTACGCAGAGTTAGTTTGTAGTTATTATTTATGTATGAAGCGTATTTCCGTCTTCGTGTTCAATTCGAGACATCGGTTGCGTGAAATCACCACGCCGCTACTGCCCAAAACCGTGTTCAGTTTGCGTCAACTAAATACTTAATCGATTAACTTAGTTTTGTCTTACAACACAGTGCACAATTTACGGTTTGTCTACAGATTAATGGAGGACCTTTAATTGACCTTGACCTTTGTCTAATATTGAATTTATATTTCATGAAGCGGTTTACTTTAAATATGAAATTCAATTTGATTGAAAGATTGTTCAGACGGTTTAAATCGCTTTTGATTTAGCAGTTAGTCATCTGAAATCGAACTGTTTTAATCCGGTATAAGTTGCGTTTTGCTACCTTAAATGGATAACCTTGAATCCCTTTTTTTTAGGTTTTCACAAATATATTAAAAGAAACTAGACATCCTATGTCATAAAAAAATCCCTCGTGAGTTTTTTATAAATAGATGACCTTGACCGTGACCTCTGTCTTACGTAAGTTGGTTCCTAATTTTAGGAAGCAACTTACGTAAGACAGAGATCACGAGGTCAAACTCAAAAAGGTCGGTTCCTAGTTATCCATTTGGATAACTAGGAACCGACCTTCTTGAGTTTTTCGCAAATATCTCAAAAACTAGGCGTCTTAGGTGCAAAAATAAATAAATTTCTTCCCCCCTAGTGTTGCACCCCTTGGGATTTTTGTTTACTGATTAACAGGTTGAAGGACACTGAACGAGACACAATAGAGGTTTTATTGTTATGACGCCTACGGGCGTCTAGTGTCCTTGAAAGTGTTAATAGACGACCTTAAATTGTGTTTACATGCAGTCACGGAACACGGTTTTGTGCCCATGTACCGTGCAACAAAAGCGTGGTGTCACGCAACCGATATTGATTGAATTGAACACGGAAAGGGAAATACGCATGTATGAAATATAATTAGTTTTATAGTTACAATTGATTTTTATTTGACCATAATTTAAGGCTCAAAAATAAATATAGCCCCAATATTGCTATCTAAATAAGTTTATGAAATTTAGATAAAACTAAATTATGCCAGGATAGATAGATAGAATACACTTTATTATGTACAAACGCCAGCACATCAAGCTACATCTGTCAAATTTCTTTAAAAGATTTTCAACTTTATCGTTAAAGCATATGGTTCAAGTTTCGGGTAGCTTGACCTGTTGGCGTCTGTGTACACCATAAAAATTAATATATAAATGTAGAAACTTTTACATAGGGTGACACAATGAATGCGGTCTTATGGCTAAAAGCGACCGCATTCATTGTGTCACCCTATGTAAAAGTTTCTACATTTATATATTAATTTTCTTATGGCTAAAAGCGATATTTTAAAGACAACATTTTGATGGATTGACGGTGAGACACAGGTAGTCTGTGGTGTACCATTTACATATCTTTACATATAATAGAATTGTAGGAAAGTCATAATTGAACACCGACATATTTGGGAAAAAAAAAAATCTATGATGCCTGGGATCGATTCTAATGCCGATATTATAGTTTTTTGAATTTTTGTTGTTTGTCTAAATGTATACTCCAGCTTCACGCAAAAGCTACCGGATTAAACCGGTAACGGGCTCTTCAAATTTTGCATAATTATATATATTCCCTAAAAGGTAAGGTCAGGCGCTAGGCTATATATTATCACGCTATTTACTATGGCAATATTGCATTATGTTTGTATTCCTCTATGGTTTACAGTAAATTGTAAAAAGAAAAATATTTTTGATACGATAGATAGATTCGAGAGTTAGACCAACTGAGGTTTGATGCATCGGAACTGGTACACTTGCGCGAAAGACACTTCCCCGAACCCACGTGCGGGAAAAGATGGTTGTCTTGATTTTGTGATTAGGTATTTTTCGTGTTGGGTGTCGTTTTTATATTTTCGAGGGCGCACAACGATAATGTGGTCAAAATCTAAATTAAGGAGGGCGCCACAGAAAATTGCAATTTTTCGTCATGGGTGTCGCTTTCATGGTTTTCGAGGTCTCTGATAACAAAACTGGGTCAAAACCAAAATTCAAGATGGCGCCAATGAAAAAAACGTAACCATTACAGGAGCACATCGTTGTCTGTCCGTCCGTCCGTCTGTTTGTCTATCAAGACCCTTTTTCTTTCCTTTTTTTCCAGTTGAAATTTGAAAACAATGGGGAATTGGTACTGAAAACTGAGTCGACCTCAGGACTAACTGTTTTCACACGGAAAACTGTACATTGCTTGCTTCCGCGGCACCAGTCCTGAGTCTCTCTATATTTTGGTTGCCGAGACCAAAACTACAAACGTAATATGCAGCAGTTTTATAAAAATAACATAACATCACGCCTGTATTCCCCGACATGTTAAGCAGAGGTGTGCCTATCTACAGTACATCCACATTTCGCCAGTTATGTTTAAGGTACCATGTAATAGGGTCCGAGCGTATTGCCACTACCCGGGCACAAGCCCACTTCTTTCCACTTCGGACTGTTACTCAAAAATTTCTGATGGAAAACACAATAACACTTTGCCTGATCCGGGAATCGAACTCAGGTCCTCATGCTCAACAGAAGACTTACGAGGCAGTTTTCTATAAAAATGTGGCTGTGATTGAAGTAGGTATATTGTGGTATCTTACGACTTCCACGCGAACGAAGTCGCGAAGAGAAGCTAGTATACAATTAATAAATACATACATACTAGAGATGCCACGAATATTGCAAACTATTCGGCCGAATACCGAATAGCAAATCATGAAATAAAAGAAAGAAAATATTACTCATAAAGATGTTTATTTCACCAACGAAGTAACATATGTTTAAACTCTTAAGTGACGGACGAGTTGTGACTTGCTTGACTCCCGCGGAAAGTACCAAGTGTTGCCGAATATTCTGCGCTTCGGCCAAGAGCCTTGCCGAATATTCGGTATTCGGCCAAATAACTATTCGTGGCATCTCTAATACATACGTATTAAACTTATATATCACACTAATATTATAAAGGCGAAAGTTTGTGTGTGTGTGTTTGTTACTTCTTCACGCTCAAACGGCTGGACTAATTTTGATAAAATTTTGTATGGAGGTAGCTGACACCCTGGATTAACATATAGGCTACTTTTTATCACGATATTCTTACGGGATCGATACTTACGCGTGTGAAACCGCGGGGCGCAGCTAGTAATATAATATATTCAATAATAGAAATTATCATGAAACAAGTGCAAAGAACAAAAAAATATAGAAATAGTATTTTTACCATAATTTAAAAACTGGACCAAAACTGAGCACGCGTTATCGACACGGGCAAGGCATTCCATAACCGTACTGCTTCAACTGTAAAATATTTATCATAGAAACTGGTGGAATCTCAAGTCTCAAGTCCGATGACCGATGACCTCGGGTATATACATAATTTATGTGCCTCATGAAGAAACTTGGACAGGTTATTATAAAAATAAAACACATTCTTCATTTTACTTCACTTTATTGCACTTAAGGAAGTACACTTCGTTGCATATTTCGTTGTTTCTAGTTACTATTGATAGCAACCATCAAGTTAGTTTACAAATTACAAATATTATTATTACGCGAGTCCTAAGACTCACTTGGCATAATATTGGACATCAAAAAGTCAAAATTGACTTAAAACTATGGATCAAATACTTTAAAGAACGGATGTTTTATTCTTAATTCTACCTCTACGTCGAGAGAGCATCAAGAAACTACAAAATGTATAATATACATAATAACAATTTTATTACCTTTACAACATCATGCCGATAATGACATGATACTAATTATTTTAGTACAAAAAACCTACCCAATCGTTTGTATTTAAAAACAAGGAACTCGTTATATCTAAGTACATATTCTTACGTTATTCTTCGTATACTTTAAAAGCCTCCAAAAACGTTCCAATATTTAGAGAAAAAACAAAATGTACAAAATAAATGTACTTAAAAAATCACATAATTTTGTACAATATGTGCACACTGTGTATTTCCTTTTTGACGTAATAATATTTATCAGTTAACGCAATAAATTTAGAAACGAGGTATTATAGAAGGAATGGAAATGTTTTTGAAGTCTCAGGAAGAGAAAACCTCAATTATTTTGTAAATTCCAATGTATATGTTAATCTAGAGGAGAACACCACTTGCCTTCATGCAATATGAACATTGATGTTGTTAATATTACACTAAATAGTTAACCTGGGGCCCAAGTCTGCTATTTTTATAAATTCAGTCATTCCAACACGATCCCATTGTCATTTTGCTAAAAGTTCGTAATCTGGTAAATTCATAATGGTCGATCATTGGTCGGTCAATGTTCTCGTAATATCGTTATTGCCATTATTATAAAACCCATTAGTAGAAATGTCATTCATTTGTCATTATGTACGAGATTACCAATATATGCAATTTCCTTCAATGTAGTGTCAGTAGCCGACCATTGGAAAGTCATAATGACGCCATTATAATAGTAGATTACCAAACTTGTCAAAATCAACAATTATGAAATCAATGATCAACCATTCTGACACTATTGTAATAGCAGACTTGAGGCCCTGTTTACTTAACCGTTACAACAATAACTTACTAAAGTGGCCTGAGTATTACTAAAGAGGAATATTGAGCTGGCCGCATACATCCTAAAGAAAATTTAATAGATTAAAAGGCAAAAACAGGACCGATATGATAACTTCGTCCTTTTAAGGCCGAAAAAGAATATCCTGTTGAGTTGAGATGTATGCGGCTCATAATATTGACATACCAATGAGACAGTTAACATTAAATCGTATACCTACTAAATTAGTTATCATTGAAAAATTACATCCAAATTAGAATTGCTATTCACTTGTTTTTAGCACCTCCCACTACGAACGAACAAGTAAAAATGTTAATTATTTTATAGATCTACCATCAAAGTTGTATTACATTAAAAACTGGCTAACATAAGAATACATTTGTGCACAATTTAGGAGAGTGTTACAGCAAAACTGAGGTACCTTATAGCTAAAATACTTAGAAAAACAAACAGAACAAATGACAACAAGTATAGGAAACAGTTTTCATTATCGAGGATTTATTTTATCGATTGAACTGAACATACTTATATTAATATTTAGCACAGGCTTGTGATTAGCCTAGTTTGAGTAGTTTTGTTTTCCTCGCTCACATGTGGTTTGTTGCTCTAAGAAATTCGTCCTAAGTGACATCTCATCTGGTCGGTCATGAACGTCAAGCTATGAACATAAAATCTCATTCGAAGAAAACATAATACCCTCTAAAGGTTAACCAAAAGAAGAACAAGTTAGACACCATTTGGCAAGATTCAAACAAATATTAAAAGCTGCAATTAAATACACAATAGAAACTTAACCTCCACTTAATAAACAATAGTTTTAATGTATGATCTAATGTCTCTTTTATTTCGTTTCGATTTTCACCTTATTTCGTAAAAGTTGAGCTTTGAAATGCTCGAGTAAACACCTGTGATTTTACTAATAAATGGATATACAGCGTGCCGAATATCTAACGAAATATGAAACTGAATTAAAATGTTTGTCACTGCACATTGTTTTAGACGCCGCCATATTGGGCACCCTGTATAGTTGTGATTGCACGAACCATTTCATTTTGAACCTTATATTAATGAAATAGGTCAGGAAATGTGTCATCACAAATTATAATTAACCATAGATGTCGTATTAAGTTTACAAAATCCATAAACGGGTTTGGCTATTGCCTTTGGAAACACTACAATGGAGTTCGAAATTACTTTTTGAACTAAACTAACTTGTGAATAAATCGTAAAACTAGAGCAGCATTATGTGAAACTACAAAATAATTGTACTTTCGGAATGATTTAGTTAACATAATTGGGGGCTAAGCGGTACAATTTGATTTTTACTTCACCAAACATTTTAGTGCTTGTTCACAAAAGTTATGTTTAATTTCGAATATGACCAAAATTGTTGGCGAAAAATGCTTTATATTGCACTTGAGAATCTTACAGTTCGTAATGATCATACTGAATATTTTAAATGTAACTCATATTGTACTGAAAATCATAATAATCAAAAAAATATATCGTAAGGTTTCAAAACCTACGATACGAGGGCTGCACTAAAAGTATCGGGAATGGAATATTTCCACTGTTCCTGTCATATTAAAATCTTTTTAATTGAAAACTCCTTGGTTTTAAAAATCGAATACCATTTATTTATTTAAAAAAAGATTCTCGGTCTTGTCACAAGGTTTTGTCAAACTTGTTTAGTCGTTGAGAAAATGGAATTGACTCGAGAAAATTCAAGAGCGATGATTTATTATGACTTTTGAACTGGTTTAACACAAAAACAGTGTGTTGACCGGATGATTTCTGCATTTGGTGATGAAGCCCCATCCAAAACCACAATTTATCGCTGGTTTGCTGAATTTCAACGTGGACGTGTCAAGCTCAGTGATGATCCCCGTCAAGGTGGTCCAAAAACTGCAGTCACCCAAGAAAACGTTGATGCTGTGCGTAAGCTGATTGAGGAAGATCGACATGTGACATACCGCGAAATTCAGGCAACTTTAGACATTGGCATGAGTCAAATACAAATAATCTTGCATGAACAATTAGGTGTAAAAAAGTTGTTTTACCGATGGATACCGCATTCGCTCTGTGGAGAGCAAAAAGCGGCTCGCGTTACTTGGTGCGTCAGAACTCTCGAAAGATTCCACGCAGGATCCTCAAATGCTGTATACAACATTGTATCAGGTGACGAATCCTGGATATACGCGTACGAACCCGAAACAAAAAACCAGTCACGAGTTTGGGTGTTCGAAAATGAGTTAAAGCCAACAAAAATTGTTCGTTCACGGAGTGTTGCAAAAAAAATGGTGGCCACGTTTGCTTCCAAAACCGGCCATGTTACGACTATTCCTCTTGAGGGACAAAGAACGGTTAATGCAGAATGGTATGCTAGCATTTGTTTGCCACAGGTCGTTTCTGAACTCCGTAAAGAGAACTGCAACCGCCGCATCATCCTCCATCACGACAATGCGAGTTCTCACACCGCGCACAGAACAAAAGAGTTTTTAGAGCAAGAAAACATAGAATTATTAGACCATCCGCCGTACAGCCCCGACCTAAGCCCTAATGATTTCTATACTTTCCCTAAAATAAAGAATAAATTGCGTGGACAGAGATTTTCATCACCTGAAGAAGCTGAGGACGCCTACAAAACGGCCATTTTGGAGACCCCAACTTCCGAATGGAATGGTTGCTTCAATGGTTGGTTCCATCGTATGGAAAAATGTGTCAAATTTCGCGGAGAATACTTCGAAAAGCAATAAATACATTTTTAAATAGTAATGTTGTGTCACTTCCTTGATTCCCGAAATTTTCAGTGCCGCCCTCGTACGTTACCTACGTTATAAAATTGACATTTGAACGATCATCTACGGGTGATGTATTGATTAATTACACCTATACTTACAATGAGGATTTATGAATATTGAAACTACAGTATTTCCAAAAGTACAAAATTACTGGGATACTAATGATTACTGCTTTATTATGCAAAGGATACTGGACACAAAGGACGACATATTTCTGCGTTCTATTTCGTTTAAAAGACAGGTAGTGCAAGTAGTGGACGTTTATCAGTTTGAGGCATCTGAAAATATCGTAACAATACCGTATGGTGCATAACATGGCATATCGGGATTGGACTCTGTTGAAAAAAGCTATGATTTTACGTAGTTTGACCAGTATCGTCCATTGTGTACAGGAGTAGATGTGGGTACAGGTACATCGTAGAGCCCCCGGCTACGTACTGACTGTCAGATATGTGGAATGACGCGGACACCGCAATTGACTTCGCTCATGTGGACGGCTGCGTTGTGTGTGGGACGCCCGATCTCTTACATCACCTAGAATGAAGATACATAAATTTTACAGAATTCCTTTGGTTTGTGTTCAGTGGCGAGCTTGAAGATAAAAAGATCGATCTATTATGTGTCAAGTGTGATTGGATATATGTGACCACCGAAACAAATGGCAGTGTGATGACTAAGAGCATTAATTCTTCTTTCCTTATTGAAAGAAACAGTTTCGTGAGACTATATGAGGCACAGGGTTTAAAGTTCACTCATCCTCTATAGAAAAGGGAGCAACCTCCCTCCGACCAGATTGTCAGAGTCGTGTCTGGTGGGCAAATCCCCAACGATTGTTGAAAGGATGTTGTATATATGCTATAGTCGCGCGGTAAACTCTGCTAGCGCGATGCAGGATTTTGCGTGACGTCATGTCAGTGTGATGCGTAGTTCGCATGTGGCGTTTGTAGATGTCGCCACAAGACCTATCCAACATACAGACTCACTTAGGCATTTTTAAAACATGATAAAAGAAGTTTTATAATAGCACAATATTTAGGAGTGCTAACATACTAGAAGCATAAATACTTCTGTATATCCAAGGTCATAAATGGCATATTTGAAAAAACAAAATACGTTTATTTATTTATCATCGTTTATTAGTCACAACGTCTAGCTAGATGTAAGTAAAACTGAAAGGAATTACAACCGACATTTCCGACAGCCCCTACAAGGTCATCATCTGTCTAGCCTTTTCGCAACTTTGTTGGTGACGGCTTCCAGTCGCGAATGCAGCAGTATACCAGTATTTTGCATGAAGCGACTGCCTATCTGATCTCCACAACCTAGTTACTGAGCAATACGATACCCCTTGGTAAGACTGGTTGCCAGACTTTGTGGTTTCTGACGAATCGCAACGACTGTCAAAGATCTACTAATGACAGCCAACTGCTTAACGTGGCTTCCGAAGCACGGAGGGGTCACGGTATGTAAACAGTCACCCACCTCGGCAAGCGTAGCTTAATTTGATCGCTCGATCCGTACGATTACTTAGGCACGAGAGGCTGAGAATCTAAACTTTTTGAACATCAAAATTAAATCAGACAGTTCCCCAAAACGCGCGCCCTTCACCACTTCCTTGTGATTTAGCTGGAAAGCGGTGGCGCATCAAACTCATGTTCTACCGACCTGCAGTATCTGGCTGGCCTCGAAGGCAGTGCCGGGCAGCAGCACGATGGGCGCGGCGACACGGCCCGCCTCCACACACACCATGTTCGGGAACTCGTCGTCACCGAAGTCTGGGATCTCTTTGGCGTACTCCGTCCAGGGGTTCCAGATCACTGCGGAGAAGATTTTTATATAGAACTAGCTGCGCTCCGCGGTTTATGTCTTAATCCAGGGTGTCAGCTACCTCCATACAAAATTTTATCAAAATTGGTCTAGCCGTTTGAGCGTGAAGAAGTAACAAACATACACACACACTCACAAACTTTCGATTTATAATATTAGTGTGATAAATAAGATTTACACCCACAAATGACTAAATGCTTTTCATCTTCAAATTATTGACAGGAACAGAACGATGTTTCAAATACGTTAGTGCTAAACGTATTTAGAGTAAGTGGGCCTTAAGTCACTCATTTTGTCCAGCATACTACTTTTTTATGCCATGCTGCGTGGCTACTTAATGTGCAGAAGTGGCTTCATAACGTTATTTAGGGGGGCAGAAGCGTCATCGTGTAGTGTACATTGCCGTAGGTCACAACATAAGTACGCATCTAGCGCTAAAGTAGACACAACGGACGCAGCTAACGTGCGTAGCGTCTTCGTGCACATTCTACGCAGTAATAAAACAGCGCCTCTTTAACTCAATGTTCGTCCTAATAATTGTACATTAAGACGCTGACTACAGCTAAACCGCGGTCACTGTCAGACTGCATACAAAAGAAAGAGAAGCGAGATGACACAACGCTTGTAATTTATTGCAAAATATGAACCAATTATTTATTCACTCAAAAATGAACTCTGTAATCGAAATAAAAAAACCAGCCAAGTGCGAGTTGGACTCGCACACGAAGGGTTCCGTACCCAAAGGGTAAAACGGGAACCCTATGTTGCCGCTATAACAACAAATACTAAAAACCTTTAAAAAATATTTAAGGGGGCTCCCATACAACAAACGTGATTTTTTAGGGTTCCGTAATCAACAAGGAACCCTTAAAGTTTCGTCATGTCCGTCTGTCCCCGGCTTAGCTCAGATACGCTTAGTACTAGAAATCTGTAATTTGGCATGGGTATACTTAATAATCACGCCGAGAAAGTCGTAAAATAAAACCATGGAAAACAATTTTTTTAGGGACCAATCATATTTTAATCAACATCCAACCTGACACTGACCTGTAAATTGCAAATCACTTAAGAAATTTTAAATTTCGCGGGCTACCTTAGCGCATCCCCTTTAGTACCTTTTAATCGTACAGTTAAGTAATCATCAATACTGAATTCCAAAAAAAAAAAAAACATACCGGTATCAGGGAAGTTGTACTTCTGTATCCTCATCTTGCGCCCGCTGACGACGTTGGTGATGATGTGCTCTTGCATGGTGTTCTGGTAGATCCTGTCTGTCCACTCGTTGATCGTCACTACCTCCCTGGTCTCCTGGTACACGGCACCTTCTCGTGTCTACAATTAGAACACATTATAAATTAGTGAGTGTGTTGGGTGAGTGTTCGTGGGGTGAGTCTTGGTGATTAGTGTTATTGGGATTTTCCATTAGGAATTTTTCAGTAGCAGCAGGAGTCTGGATATTCCCACTGTTGGGACACAGGCCTCTGTGAGAGGGACTGGGCTGTAATCCACCACGCGGGCCCAGTGCGGATTGGTGGATGTCACATGTCTTCGATTTTTTGGTTCTAGGACATGCCGGTTTGCTCACGGTTTTCCTTCACCGTTTTGAGAGCAGTGGTGTTGAAATAATTTACACAAAGTAAAGCGCCTGCCTGGGTTCGAACCTACGATCTACAACTCGTAAGTCGCGGCTGTTACCACTGGGCCACCACTGCTCTCTAGGATTTGTGCCCGGTTGATGGCAACAGGCTCGCCCCCAATTACATGGGACTTAAACAAATTGGCGAAATGTGGGTGTACTATAGGTACACCTTCGGGGATTACAGGCGTGATGTTATGTTGTTATTATAAATTAGTCACTTTTCGTGGCTGTCTGTGTGAGCGCGTTGTTCTCCTAAACTACGCAACGGAATCAGAACGGAACGGAATCTGATGCAGTTTTCACCATTATTTAGAAAATTTACTCCGTAACGTTTAATGAATTAATAATGAGCCTAAATAATAATACTTAAATTAATCACGATGTTTTGTCAACTCATAAAAACCGTGCGAAGCAGGGGAGGGTCGCTAGTATAATTAAACTTTTATGACCTGGCGTGATGTGGGTGTAATATACAGGGTCAAATTAAATTAGCTAGCGAAACTCCGCAGACGTTATGGGTATTTGCAGGATGAAATTAAATTAGCTAGCGAAACTCCGCAGACGCGATGGGTATCTACGGGGTGAAATTAAATTAGCTAGCGAACCTCCGCAGACGCGATGTGTATCTACAGGGTGAAATTAAATGAGCCATCGAAACTCCGCAGACGTGATGAGTATCGATATCTAAACACGATAAAATAAATAAAGATTTGAAGTTTTGTTGTTGGAAGTTAATGACAGCTTGACAGCTGGTAGTGTTATTACTTGAAGTATGAGCTGAGAAAATCTGTTTTCTTTTGTTTATCGATAACAATCGCGTTTGTGAAGTTTACACAAAATGATATTTCAAGTGACTACACTAACTGCGGTCGATGACCCTAATTTTTTTTTTTGTATCATTTTAATTTCGATGTCCACACTTGATAAAACAAAAAATAAATTATATTCATGAGTTTTTTTTTATAGTGGTGGGTAGTGTAGTCACTTGAAATATCAGTTTTACAAAATCTGGTTTGTTGTGTAAACTTCACAGACACACAAAAAACACTAAAAAAATAAAATATATTTTCTCAACTCATACTTCCAGTAACAACACTACAAACGGTCGCTGACCCCAAAAAAAATCTTTTTCATTGTTATTTTTTGTGTTTATTTCATTTTTATTAATTTTAAGAAAATTCACAGCTCAATACATTCGAGTAGTCAGAAGTAATATGTAGAAAAAAGCCAATTATATGTTTCCACTTATATAAACTTATGTATAAAATTGACAAAACGGAACAAACAGCGTGAGAGTTAACCATAGAAACAACTGAAGAGAATAAGCAAAAATAAAATACATTACATAACAATGCTAATCTTCAAAGAAAAAGTTACTTAACATTTTTTTTTTCTGGACACTGTTTTTTAGGTAAAGATAACCATCACGTCTGCAGAGTTTCTCTAGTTAATTTGATCCTGCTATATACCTCTGTCTGAATAGCCCGGAGAGTACCGGCGCGAAGTATTTTGTGTTGAAAATCAGCGCGGAGAGGTTACAATTTTATTCTATACTTTGAGGTTCTACTGAAATTGTCCTAACAAAAAAACCTAACACATTTACTATAGCTACGCAAGTATTCTTTCCCAGTATAGGATTAGCTTGCGGCGTAACAAAGCAGTTTATAATTAAAATACAAAAATTACGCCCCCAATGACATTGACCCTTGAAAATGTCATCTGTGATTGCTTAAACAATGCCGTAGATCATTATTGATTATTATAATAATATATTTGTATTGTATTTGAAAAAAAATTGCTGAACAATTTAAATTAAATCCTGTCATCCTGCTAGCTACGCAAGATTTTGCCAGTGTCGTCTATTACTATTTTGAGACTCCGAGTCGCTGATAAAATAACCTTTTATTTATATACACGGACTCATAGATCTATACATAGAATTAATGATGAATAGTCAATCAATCAAGTGGCCAGTCGTCGTGGTGAATCATGGTTCTGGGGGCGGCCTATATCTAGCAGTGGAGGTCTTTTGGCAAAAAAATAAGGTCGTATTCTGCCAGCATCCAGCAACACTCGCGACCAAAACTCAAAGCTGTTTAACTAAACTAATTACAGACACTTCAATTGTCAAAGCCCATTCCAATACGTAGATCTCTATGAAGAAGAACGGACATGAAACTCCAAAGACACTCTTTTAAATAAAGATATTACAAAATCCTGGGTACATTATTCTTATTGTAAAAAGAAGCAACAAGAATAATGTATAGGTACCCAGGATTTTCAACATTTTTCTCACATATATTAGATGTGAGGAAAAAGTTTTTTTTTTTTAACAATTCAAAATAAGTCCTGGCTTTAAGAGATCCAGTCTCAACTGACGGCGCCCTTTCACGAACATGACGCGTGAATCCATTTTGTAGGGACGACCTTTACCGTTTCGTCGATCATTCTATTATCACCAGATCAGTAAATAGCTCACCTTATCAATAAACATGCATCCATGCATGCCGGTGATCTGGCAGCGGCGCACATCAGGTACTTTGAAGTACGTGTGAAGTAGCAGCTGGCAGCTGAACGTGAGTTCCTTGCTCGGGTTATACACGCCGATGTTAAAGTGCAGCTCCTTTTCGCGGAGGATCAGCCTGTATGTCAGTCTGAACCTGGATGGAGGAAGAGAAGGGATTAATATTAGGTAGGTTTGTTGGATAAGCAAAACACAATGAGTTCTTATAATGATATTATCAGGTATGAGTAGACCAATAATCACAGTAGAATGTTCACAAATCAAACTCGTGTTCGTTCGGCTTTGCTTTGATCAGTAGTTTGATACTGGAACTCTATAGAAAAGGTTATGCTATTTTAAATAAGCACACATAGGTAACCCAAAAGATCTTTCATGTCACTCATTAGTTCGGAAAACCGGAAGGCGCCCTCTGTGGAAGCGCCCACGAGTTAGGGTTCGCCGAACAAAATGAACACGACGATCGCATACTCGCATTGCATTAGGCCGGGGCCTAAGTCAGATAACTAAACCCTTTTTCAGTATCGGAAGTCGGGACCCACAATATACCTATAGCTCACGTCGAAGCGCGAACAGTGAAATTGTTACGTTAAACAGAGACATAGACTGCCCATGTCTTCGTGGCCTCCATTTAACAAATAGTCATAAACATAAAATACAATATCATACTAACTGGAAATGCCACATGGACCTAGTGAAGTCGTCATCCATTAGGCTGAAGACGGCCTCCACGTCGCCGCTGGGGAGGCGCTCCGGCATCTTTTCGACGTGCCAGCGAGCTATCCGCGCGAAGCCGTGCTGCGGACCGAAGGCCCATTGTCCGAATTGAGCTGCAATGATGATCCACTTTACTATTGTGGAATATATTCCAAAAGTAACTTAAAATCACGCCCGTTTCCCGGAGTGTTTGGCAGAGGTTTTCATATATAGGACACCCACATTTCGTCACTTAAGTCCCATAGTTTAGGGGGCGAGCCTATTGCCATCAACCGGGCTCCGACCTACTACTCAGAAATTCCTAATAGAAAAACCCAACACTTTGTCCAACCTGGTAATCGAACCCAGGACCTCATGCTCAGCAATAGCTCTTGTGGCCACCTGACCAACGAGGCAACAATGATGATGGCGCTATATTATGAAATATAGACCCAGCCGACGCCTGGTGCGAATGCGGTGCTCCAGATCAAACCATGTAAGTATGTCCTATGGGGGCATGGTTTGGTATGAAAAAAAAACCGGCCAAATGCTAGTCTCACTCGCGCACGAATGGGTTCGTACCATTATCTATAAAAACGGCAAAAAAATCACGTTTGTTGTATGGGAGCCCCTTAAATATTTATGTTATTCTGATTTTTAGTATTTGTTGCTATAGCGGCAAAAGAAATACATCATTTCTGAAAATTTCAACTGTCTAACTATCACGGTTCATGAGATACAGCCTGGTGACAGACGGACAGACGGCGGCGGAGCCTTAGTAATAGGGTTTTTCCCTTTTACCCTTTGGTTACGGAACCCTAAAAATGAAAGAAAAATTGTTTATTCTGCACAACCAAACTCACATTAAATAAAATACACACATGCAAAACAGCCACACATACAAAGTATCCATAAGCCTCGTATTCAAACAATAAAAACTTTTTACAAAAAAAAAACAACCGACTTCCAAAAATACACTACAAAGTGAAAAATAACTTTAATTTCGGAAGTCGGTGGCTTTGGATCTGTATTTTAGTATTTTGCCACCGACTTACGAAATTTAAAGTTATTTTTCACTTTGTAGTGTTTTTTTTGGAAGTCTGTTGTTTTTTTTTAGTAAAGTTTTTTATTTTTCACTTTTTAGTGGGTCAGTTTGTAATTTATCCAATTTACAATAGCCTAATGTCAAATGCTCGTCCCCTTTTACAAAATATTACTTTTCCCGATGCAGGGGCGTTAATTGTTGAGGAGTTCTCCTGGTAAGAACCAGGAAAACTGATGGTGACTTCACCATATGCATTTTGAAGAGCATAAATTGCTTAGCAACCATATTAAAGTGCCTAATCGAATCGCAACGGTGAAATACTTATTATTGAGTAGTTCCGGTGGCCATCTGTGGTCTTCATCATCAGTTCCACTTCACCAAATGGTGCTTTTCGAGTGCAAATGCACGAGTTACTATAAAAAATACTCAAATCGCTATAGGTATGCCTATAAAATTTGAGGGTTTCCCTCGATTTCCATGGGATACCCCCATCAGATTCTGATTTGGTGGCAATGGGACCACCTCGGGAGCATACCCTTCCAAACAAAAAAAGAATTTTCAAAATCCGTCCACAATTAACGGAGTAATCGTGAGTAATTTTTGTCCATACACCTGCACTTCTGAGGACCTAAAAACGCCTCTGATGCTGCCATTGGCGTGGCCACCGGCTGGACCCAACTCATCTAACATAATATTTTTTTTTTTTTAAATTTGCCATCGATTTGAAAAGAAGATTGTGGAGTATGTTCCAAAATTACAATACCGAAAAGCTCGAGATGATTATCGACATTTTGTCTTTCAAGTGTGCTATGGGCGATGTCTTTGCCAAACAGCGAAGCTTTGATGGGGAAGCAGTAATTTTGGGTTTGAAATTAAAGAATCTGAGCTCCAGATCAACGGACCAGTTTAAGATTGACAAAGTTGCCTCTGTCTAATCTAGGAAGGCACTGCCTCAAATACACCGTAAACAAGTTTGTTTAGGTATGAGGTTGGTAACGTCAAGCATTCCATGAGCAAAATAATTACAATAAGAACAGGTATAGCGGACCGCATCTAGATAAAAAAAAAACCGGCCTAGTGCGTGTCGGACCACGCAAATGAAGAGTTCCGTAGTGGGGACGAATTTATCCCAAGAACAAACTTAACAATGTAGTTGAAAAACACGTTCCCTCATACATTGCAACTGCAAATGTAAATTTGTAAGCAGAATATTGAGAGATTTACCATGTTGTTACTTCTTATAGGTTTTTCTTTAATCTATAAGTAAAGAACTATTTCCGGTATTTTTTTCAAAATTTTAGGCTCTGTAGTTTCGGAGATAATGGTGGGAATGGTAAATTTTCATATATTTTCTTAAATAACTTTAAAATAATGTATTTTAAAATTATAAAAAAATATATCTGAAATCCTTACAACATTCAATATCACACTGAACAGTTTGCAAAACTTTATTTTAAAATGTTCTAATTTGGTCCCTAAAAGTGACGCCATATTCAAAATTCATTTATTTACGTTACACGTCCGTGTTTGGGTCACAGAAATTCATAAGTGTACCAAATTTCAACTTAATCAGTCCAGTAGATTCGAAGAAAATTGGCTGTGACAGACGGACAAACAGACAGACACACGATTGATCCTATAAGGGTTTCGTTTTTCCTTTTGAGATACGGAACCCTAAAAATATTATAAGAATACGTCACGTAACTCATAACTTCATAAGTAACTTATATTTCTCACAACAGCTACAAACTTGTAGAAAGCTGTCGTAGGCTTCCAGCTACGAGATATTAATATTTATAATTAGAAGAATCCATAAAAATAACAACTTTAATAATAGACTTACGGAAAACAAACGGTATCCCTCCTCTTATCGCCCTCTTGCCATCAAATACTGCTTGTTTACTGCGAAAAAAAGAAAATAAAAACATGTTATTGTTATTTACAAATGGCAATGACAAAGTTGTCATCAAATCGATAACATACCGAGAATATTTATTCGATTCGTAGGCAATATTCAAAGGAATCGATTTAAAAAAATCTAATAATTACTAAATAGTAATGTCAAGCTAGCAGCACCTATCATAATGAGAGCTGTAATTTGTTCTATGCGTTTAATTAAATTAACACAACACAAGACAAATGATGAACGTTTAATTTCTTTGACAGTTTAAAAGTTTAATGCAAAGCGTTCTTAGCACGCAGATGTTCTAATTTTACAATTATTTCGTTATATTACGAAACTGCCATTACCTGAAATTCTATTGATTTTATCAAGGACGCATCAAAATGCTTGGATGATTCATGTTATTTAAGGGAAAGCAATCAATCGCTCCAGCCTTTTCCCAACTATGTTAGGGTCAGCTTCCAGTCTAACCGGATGCAGCTGAATACCAGTATTTTACATGGAGCGACTGCCTATCTGACCTTCACAACCCAGTTACTGGATGACACGATACCCCATGGTAAGACTGATTGTCAGACTTGGGCTTCTGACTATCGGTTTCAAAGAATTACGCTATCGACCCGTGCGGCTGTAATTATATTTAACGGACAAGAGATTATAATTGATTTGCAATGTCGAGGTTGTGCTTTGTAATAAAATAAAATTTCTTAATAAAAACAAAAGCTTGTCAAAGTCTATCTCAAGTTATTTCACAGTAAGAGTTTTACTCTCAAATATTTATTAAATACCTACCGTATTTATTTTCCGAAAACAATTTAACTAAGAAAAATTTCAAAACTGAACAAAAATAATTGAAAATTGCTACGTAGGTAAGTCCCGACGGAAAACTCCAAAGTAGTCCCAAGTTAAAATTGATAATGAAAATATTTATACTAAAATATTGTTATGAAACATTCAAAGGGTTCCTTTCATTATTTTTCATCCATTAAGCCTTTTATTTTGCCCTAAAAACAATCTTCGAAACAGACCATGTATGATTTTAGCGTAATCATTATTTATTGGACAAGCAATATTGGCCAATCAGGAGCGTACTAATGTATTCAATGTAAAGTCATGCTTTATATCCAAATAGGTATGTGATGTGGTACCTAATGGCAGGCATAACTAATGCCGCATGCACGTTTCACGAGTTGGACCGACCGTTACAATACATACATATTACTCGCATGCATTAGGCTGAACCGCAACAGTTTAGCCTGACCGCACTGAGCAAGCAGCACCAGCATTACTCCTTCAGCTCACGTTTGAAACATGATCAATTTTAGCGGTTGCATTCCAGCGCCGCCGGGGGACGATGCAAAAAGCACCCTTATATTATAAATGCATCAGTGGACAGGTCGGCCGCGACAAAAACGGAGCTCGGGCAAGCCACGTATAAATTATTTATGCCATTTTTAGCATTTCGGAGTTTGTGAAACGAGTGGTCGCGAATGATGACCACGATGCGACGGGCTCGTCATCGAAACGCGTCGCGCCGGGAATTTGCACTTTGAGTCACCAAGCTATCGACAAATTTTGAACGTGCCATTCCCGAAGTTGGAGGTTGGCTTTTTATAGAATCCAGTGGAAATCGTTAAAAATTATCACTTATTTACATAAAAACAAACCCCACATCTGATTAGATTGCTTACATAGATGGAAATACAAAGGAACGGTCGAACAATGGCAAATATTGGATTAACGTATGAAGTAATCAGAGCGAAAGATTCATAAAATATTTGAATTACATCATTCAAATAAATAAATTAAATTAAAACGGAAATTATCTATAGATCTAGAAATCTGATCTAGAAATTAAATACATAAATCATAACTCCCACGTTCAACAATCTGGGTGCATGTATTTCACACGGATTTTCTACAGTTGAACAAACAGTACGGCAAGTTTCAACGAATTCTATTCTATGAATATGTATACCTACCAAATGCCAAATACACATGGATATTTGTTAAAAACCCATGTACTCTAGTTATCCGCAAATTAACTGCTGTGAAAAATGTTAATTGACACACAAATATTAATAAACGTCTTCAGCGTAATGTCAGCCACCTTTTTACTGTTCACCATATATAGAGTTTTAACCCTTACAGATGATACAGACCGGTGCACCGTTAACACTCATCCGACTAAGATACGAACCGTTTATTACCGTACAATGTCTTAACGATAATTACATTTTGACATTGATAATATCCAGCGGTAAACGACTCTGTTGATTAAACTGGAACCAATCAAATAGAATAAAATGTAACGGAGCTAGAGTAAACAGGCGAACGGAATACCAATGAAGACTTTAATTTAAAATATTTTAATAACTAGTAAGCTCAGTTCGAAATGGCAATTCAATACGTTTTCCACGAATCGGGAGAGGGACTAGATAAAGTTTTAATTAGAGATTCCGGATGAAATTCCTCCATGAGTCGCCGGGAGCCGATACATTCCCGCTTCGGCACCAGCCGAGTTTTTACCACCACGCAAACTCGTTCCACCCCGCCATTCTCCGGCCAGATAAATAGCGACAATAAATATACCATTGGAGCCAATTGCTTTCTCTATAGAACCATTACAATAAAATTTCCCAAATCGTGTGATTTTTGAACCAATTAAAGGCTTGGTATTTGTAACGACCCCCATAAATCCACCCGCCCCGCAATGAACTAAATATATTTTGGTCCTGTTGCAAACAATATAGCGAATGAGCCAAATCTCTTTTGTCACTGATGATTTTTTACACAGGCATGTTCTATTTTATGTGAATTTAAACAAGAAAAGGTAAAAAATCCGCATGCCTCTTGTTGCGGGATGATGATATTAATGTCAGCACTTAGCAACATAGACCTGGGATATCCATTGTTTGATAACAATCAAATGATGCCGCGACGGCATTTTCTCAGTCAATCCAGATAAAAAGGTTCAATACTTAAATTAACGTGACATTTATAATTGATTAAGTTTTTGCTCCCAAGAAAAATGTTAATCAGCATTTTATTGGGGCACTCAAGCGGCCGCAGAGATCACAATATTGTGCAAAAACGCTATGACCCACGATAGTTTCTCGCGACTAGCTCTCATAGTCATTGTTCTCGACTTTCAAGTAACTATTGATCACATAAGCTCGTCACGTTTCTCAACATTGTTTTGGAGTTCTCGTGAGATGGGCGAACGCACCCTGCCGATGCCACCGTCGCCGCCGGGGGCGACACACGCACCCCGCACTATAACATTATAATTAACTAGACGAGCATTTTTGCCGCTGCATCAACCAGTTACGTCCATGAATGGAATTTCATTAATATTGCCTCAACGCACACGTCTATTCATATCACATTTGCAGCAGAGGGCGCTGAGGACGAGAAATTATTAAGGTTTTTTGAAAAACAAAGCAAGCTTGAAAATGCAAAACTAACTGGTTTTCATTGCCAGCCCCAGACGCGAAGAAAAAATCAACAATATTAGCGATGAACTAGAAAAAGTAGAAAAAATATTGGTAAGAAAAGCCACAAAGCAGTTGCAAAGTTAGTCGCAGACATGTTCCAATGGACACCCTTCCTCATAGTTAATGAATCCTCTAATTATTTTAACTAGCGAGCTGATGAAAAAAGTGGCGTTGCTATCACAAAAAGCGTAGAAAAACCTATTTGAAGCGCTACCAAGTTAATGACTCGGAGCGTGTTACTTTGACATATTAAGAGAAGACAGTAAACTGGTTTGGAGAAAAAACTGTGGATAAAGGCAAGGGGCTCCTGTGCATCAACAAATTAAAGGTCGCATAAACGATGGCAACACTATAGGACGCAATTAGATCTTTTTAGGAGCAGCGATCCCGCAGCCGCTCGCCGGCTGGGTATATCATTATCTACTGCAAATAACCGGTAGCTGCAATAAAAAACTCTTAAAAGCAATATGACATTAAAGCGCACTTCATTTTGCGAGTGGATCAGCTCGGCACTGTGAAATAACTAGTATTTAATCCGCTACAGCGATTCTGCTAGAATTAAACACGATTTAAGATAATGATTGTCATATCATAGGCTCATTATTGTGAGATATTTTTATGTGCACAACTTGAAGAACAATAATAATAAATTGGTTGGTTAATTACGATCGAGCTAAGTAACTATTATATATATTGGCTTAGTACACGTACGACATTAACATTGTTCACAATAATGTTTACAAATTAATTGGATGGGGCTGAAAATACTTCAGCATGGATGGATCACATATCGTCAGTTGCAACCAGCGTTGGATGATGCAAAAAATATGGAAAGGTGTAAGCAACCGTGAACTACAAACTAAAACTTAATCCGAGGAAAAACCAAAGTCAAAATATAGAATAAGAGAATCTGTTACAAAAAGACGTTAAATAAATCAGCTCTATATTAGGTTCTGGGGCTCGGTGTTTCAATTGATTGTGTTTTGTGTGTCCACCTCACAATAGTTCCCGAGGTGCAGTATCGTAACATTGCGTTACATCGCCAACGCGTCGACCGAACATAGACACTAACAAATAGACGCGTACAAAAGGACCAAATTCAAGAATAGGACAAAAACTTAAATTCTTTGCTGGTTTACCTAGATTCTGATCCAATTTTAACTAAGCCAACTGTTAATATGCGAAAACTCTGAGTGAACTTGTGATCACTGGACTGGAAAAACCAAGAGGAATAGGGGCGTTCCCGTAGACCTTGTTATCCGGGATTATGTCAAGACTTAACGGCGGGATCATCAGCTGGATGCAGAAAGTACAGGACCGGTCGTTGTGACGATGCTTAGGGAAGGCCCATAACCAGCATGCAGATGTCTTTCGTCTGAATGATGCTGATCATGTCAGGCCTGATAAGGTGTGACAGGCATGAAGTGATTTTTCAATCTATAAACTATAGTTGGGGAATATAGCAATATATCCTATCCTATATTGCTTTTCTGATAAGCCCTTCAGAACTAAACCTTCTACCTTAGCGTTTATGATAGAACGTAAAGCGTCGTTTATTCTCGCTTGAAACTTAGACATCTGGATTAATGTTAACTGGGGTCAGATTACGTCACCACGGCTAAGGCCTTTCAAAACATTTATATTTCCTTTGCATATTTAATAATAGTAATACCTTACCTAAATACTTTTGTAAACCAATATTGAAAGTATTTGCAATGCTGTTGGTCTTATTTAGTAAACAAAAATGAATATTTATACGGTCTATTCAAAAAGCTAATCGCAAAGGGAATTGATCATATTTTTTACGATCTTCAATTCCGTTTGCGATTACCTAATGCGATGAGGAGTGAAATCACTTATCAATATGAGATGGCCTGACTATTGATCAATACGGATCATTATTGCAGTTATTAGTCTTAGGCTAGTCTCTTTGCAGTGATTGATGTGGTATAATAAAGTAAATGAGGTGTTTAACTATGATAACCTCCATATCAGCGAGTTATCTACACTGCAATGTAAAATGCATTGTTTAGATTTAAATATTGATAGTAAACGCAATACTTCAGTTGAGTGTAGGTTAAACAAGCCTTGGCAACATGATTCAAATTCATTTCTAATGATAATCATACAGCTCCTTTATAGAATGAGGATGCTATTTTTGAACTATAAGGAAATTATGCAACCTGTCTGAAGATGGGGTTAATGGTTCACGAGGGTTTTCAAAGTCAAAGAACCAGTAACGGATCTGGTATCTATTTACAATTGATTTTTGAATTGAAAGTGGATGAATAAGTTTGTCTAATATATGGAGAAGATGCCAATAAGTTGAATCAATTAAATTAACTTATACCCTAAACACAGATTCTTGTTAGATAACTATGATATCAACCAGATCAGCATTACACGACCAAAAACAAAAATCCCTTCGTTACACCAACGTACACCGTGTGCCACGGTAACATAGAGGTGATATAACCTTGCGCAGTGGCAGACCAGGGCCGTCCAATGAAAGTGCACGCTGCCGGAACACGCGTGGGCGCCGGAGGCTGCCTCGGAGGTACTGAGCACGTGCCACAAGTACTTACTGGCTATTGATAACCACTTCTGGGTTTTTTAGGAATGCTTGAGAATAATGAACAAAGAGCGAGATGTTGACGTGACAAGTTTGAGAGAAGAAAAAATACATATAAATAATGTTCAGTAAGATCAGCTCGTGACAAGAAGAATAGAATACTTTTATCAAGACTCAAGCTGCAGCAGGAGTGTCCTTTTTGGTCCAGCGAGAAAACAAAAAGCCTCACCAATATCCTCCTGGATAAAGGAACTAATTATACATTAATTACGTTTATAAGCTCATTATATTTAGTAAATTTTTCATTGGCGGGCACTGATTGATAGCGTGAGTAACTTCCTTGTAACCTATTAGTACAGTTACATGAATAAAATCTAATTACATAAGACTTTTTGCATCAAAGCGAAGCAGCAACGTGTAATTTGTTAATACAAGATTTTAGTTGTGATTACAATCAATTAAGTATACGAGTTATATGACCTTAAGATAAAATTAACTATTCTATGCGTCTGCATTTGGAAAACGGAACTTAGTAAATTAGGTAGTGTTGACTGCTTCTTATTGTTATCTAAATTCGTAAGAAGTAATTTCGAGACAGCTCTAAAATTGTGAGGTGCCGCGCCATCATCAACAGCTAAACCGCGGTCACTGTCAGACTGCATACAAAAGAAAGAGAAGCGCGATGACACAACGCTTGTTATTTATTGCAAAATATGAAGTAATTATCTATTTACTCAAAAAATTGTTGAGTAATAGAAAATAAAAAACGTACGTTGATATTTAATACAGATATTTTGGATTGAAACTCAAAGTAAAGGGTTAGTTTACCGTTAATTTGTATCGAGATTTTTTTTTCTAAACGTGTTTTGTTAACAACCAAGTGCTGAGTTCAAAAATAACATATATTTTTTCCACTACCACAAATTGGCAATTTTTTGGTTTAAGACAAGCCTACTTTATCATTTGCCTCTTGTCAGCGGCTTAACATCTATTCAGATGTTTCTAAATACAAGTTTGGAATGTCCCCCTCTAACACAGTAAGATAGCTATGGTTACTAGTTTATTTTTCAGACCGTGGCCTAGTATAAACAGAGCCATTCTGTAACTTAGTCAGTGAAGCGTAATCCCAACTCTTTAATAGTGCTACTGCCTTTTTGCAGAACAGCAGTCAAACTTTCCAAATGGTAACGATTCTAAAACGATTCGGTTATTCTTTTAAAATAGCACAGAATGCTGTATTTTGGACAAGATCTTTCAGTCCAGGCAATTTTAATCTAACTTATTTTTTTACGTGATAATTATTTTAATAGTTAAAAATAGTGTTGATTGTACTTTACACAAGTCTGTTCCAATTTCTTCAAGCCTGTTAAAATAATATAAACACTTTGTTCATGTGTTATAATTAGTTATAAACCTAGAAATATTAGGTGTGGCCAGCTGTCACTATTATTTCTCTACACTTTCTACACTAGACTAAAAGCTCGTACAGACTCGCGCGATATCGCGGGCGCGACAGGTACCGACAAATGTGCTACTAGTTTCGCGTCGCGCCCGCGATATCGCACTAGTCTGAATCGTTTTGTTCATTATTGTTGCTGATTTGGCAGAAAAGTGTACCCGTGATAGTACCTCTAAAAGTTAACTGTGAACAGAGCTATTTTTACCCTTCAAGATATAGAACTTCAAGCTAAATAAACTTTGCCATAAACAGAGATAAGTGACTCCATTTAATCAATTTACATTTTATAGCTATCCATCATTACAGCTACCGGAACAGAATCAATAAAATTAAACATGATGTGTACCATAAAGCTACCATTAGTACCTGTTACATTACGTAATCATTGAAGGTACGATTTTCATGGTACATTTGTTCTCACATTAAATTAATAGTCTCTCTGCTTTAAATTATAAGTTACCATATGGACAATTCATAGAAATTTACAGAAGGACCAGTTTCGTCAGCGACGCATTTTCATAGGTTTAGACGGGATGTTCTGGGGGTCTCCTCCGAACATAAATCCGAAGTATCGGCCGAATGGTCGGCCGTTTCTTGACTCCGGCAAAAGAAAAAACAAAAAGATAGTCGAAGAGATAAGCCAAAGTCAAAAATGTGACTTGAAGTCGGGTAAGGACTTTAAAGTCAAAAAAGGAAACTTTGGAAGTTTTAAAACTGCCGAACATTCGGCCGATACTTCGGATTAGCGCTTCGGAGTAGAACCCCTGGCTCCAAAATAAAAAAAACCGCCCAAGTACGTGTGAACCGCTCACAATGCAGGGTTCCGTAGTAGGGATAGATAAATCTATCCCTACTACGGAACCCTGCATTGTGACAACAGAGCTGGCGGGTGCTGTGTCCATGTTCCAAATTCAATAGACATTAAAAAACCGGCCAAGTGCATGTCGGACCACGCACAATGAAGAGTTCCGTAGTTGGGATGAATTTATGCCAAGAACAAACTTAACATTGTAGTTGAAAGACATGTTCCCCATACATTGCAACTGCTAATTTGTTTGTACGCACAATATTGAGAGATTTACCATGTTATTTTAACACCATAGATTTCTTCTAGGTTTTCCTGTATCTATAAGTACGTAAAGAATTATTTTCTGTAATTATTTTCAAAATAGTAGGCAGAGTAGTTTCGAAGATAAAGGGGAGGAATGGTCTATATCTAATCTATTTACTTAAATAACATTTGATATGTCACACCGTCACGCGGACCGGTTGCTAAACAATTTTTATTTTTTTCTAATTTGGCCCCCAAAAGTGACCCCCATATTACTCGTCCGTATTTGGGTCACAGAAATTCATATGTGTACCAAGTTTTAACTTCATCGGTCCAGTAGATTCGGAGCAAATTGGCTGTGACCGACGGACAGGCAGACACATGAGTGATCCTATAAGGGTTCCGTTTTTTCCTTTTGAGGTACGGAACCCTAAAAACTTTTTTTTTTACTATTTACGTAGACTTCTCTAGGGTATTGGAAATTGAAATCTAAAACTAATTAGTGGTAAATTGTTAACACACCTTTTAATTAAGATTAAGGGCGATGCGTAATGCCGTGAAGCAATTAATCCAAAAAGATCATATCAGAATGCACTGAGGGCTCTGCGTGGCAGTTCTTTAAAAGGTCCGTTAGGTTGGCCTGATCCACACACCATAATTTGGATCTTCTGTCCATATTCGTATCTATTCCCTCTTAAGATTTACGGGCCTCACTTAATTACTGTAACGTGTTGTTTGAAAACGGGACAGAGACAAACGTTACATACAAGAACTAAGTGCAACAAAACTCCTTTTGCCGACAGGGGTCAGCGCTGTAAATAGCGCCAGCAGATGGTCCGGACAGCCGATTAATAAGACGGGGACTCCGCCCTGAGGCTGCGGTGGCGACTTAACAGCGCCAATTTAACAAACACCACCCTACCAGATAAGCCGATTACCCGAATCTGGGAGACAAACAGACGTGCTTACGGCGGAGATAATGTGGCTATGCTAATTGTGGACAGTGGCACTGATAAACGCTTGCATGTTTATGTTATGCTGGTATCTATTCGCGCTGAGGTCGAAATTAGTGCACTGTTTAATCTTGTATGTGTTGCCAGGCATGGTGCTGAGCTTGAAAAAAAATAACAAGCATAATGTGAGAGAGGCAATCAATAAATGTGTTGATATTTTACGAATAGTTCAATGTTTCGGATTCCATATCGCTGCACAAATATTGTTTTGAATTTCATTAGCCCGTATTTTTAGGGATATAAATGAAAATTTTGCCAGTAACATAATACATTCCACATTGCCGACAAAAGCCCTGCATGTCAATAATAGAGAGACGTTCTTACTTTACCTACTGCCATAATTAATATACAAGATCTACTTATTCCGTTAAACTTGACTTTTTTTTTACTATTATACTACTTACTTTACTAAATGAATATAATATCAAATAAGGCGCGAAAAATAAAAAAAGTAACGTCCAGAACACATTGACATAAATTATGGCTCGAATAGCAGCATCTTGCAAACTGACTAAAGATAAATGCTAAAATGCAAAGTAATAAGAAACACAAATTAGCAGGCTTATCGTCGCCTAATCTTAATTCATGTAAATACATACAAGGTGCACTGCTGACACACTAGTTAACAAAAAAGTATATTTGACAGCACGCGTCGAATCAATGTGACCATATTTAGCCGGAACCCGAACTAAATATCGCGTCACGATCGTTATCAGCTGTTACTAGTGTGTAGTCAATAGATCATACGCGATGCGACCATGTAAGGCGGCACGAGACATATTCTGATGATGTCATGCGCTTCGCTCAGACACCAACTAACGCCCGGTACCCATGACGAACAACTACTTGGTTAAAAAAATTGAAGCGGTATTTGTTTCCAACCAATGTTGCTGAAGCCAACTTTGAATTCACTGGATATTTTATAAAAACTTCGACTAATTCAATTTCAAGAATCAAGATCTCTTTCTCAGTCAGATAAGCATTCATGAAGTCTTGAAAGCAGCATTGACAAAATGCGAACAAATGACACGAATTTGCATCTCAAGAGTCATGCTGGCAAGTACATTCAGACGATATTAAACGGTTTCCCACAGTGTATTTATAAAGTAGTTGCTTCATATAACTCACTCCAGTTTCTTTTGAGCCAACTTTGAAACAGACTTCAAAAGTTGGGAACTTTCAATTCTCATAGCAACTTGTCGACAATTGCGAGCAAGTTGCGAAACTGCAAGTTCTTTATTCAAATGAGTTATTTTAACATCTGGAACGGCTGGAGGGTTAAATATTTTATTCATGTAGCATTTGAAGTAATATTTTTTAAACTGGTAATGAATTGTTGTAAAATATTTATCTTTCCATTGTAACAGATGCTTTGACCGTTGTCCAAGTAGCGTGCACACTCTTACCCAACTTACATAATTACACTCCTAAACAAAATCAGGCAGAGCCATCATGAACATACGAAAATTGTGATCACCACGCAATGTGAGCGTAGGAAGATAATAAGATAACTAATGATATACACACAGCCAACCAAACAAAGTAATTTCTTTAATACCATGATCTTAACGCGATTCAGATTTACCGTTCTAGCCAAGATCGCTTCAACTCTCTTGACGTTGATATTCCTTCATAATAATAATTCTTTGGAAATTCCAACTCTTATGTGGCTTTGAACAATTCAAAGGTCAAGTTTATTACTTTAAGAGTTCACGTCAAAATGTAAAGATGTCTAAATTGTGATAAATCATCTTCGTAACCGTTAATTACAACTCCGGCTAGATACAGTCACAGTGGGAGATAAATCATGTCCGAGTTAGCAAACCTGCAGGATAATTGTACTAAATCACCGACTAAGCAATCAGACAATGAATATTGTAGGTGGGTGTTGCTTGGATTACTAAATTACATATCGGTCGGCTAAATCTGCGGCGGTGGAAATGACTAGAGCGGTTCGATCCTCTAATATTTCACCGCAGCTGTGTAACGAGTGGAACAATCTTTGTCTTCGGTGTCATTGGAGACGCCAAAAAAAGCGCAACATGTGTACACTGTCGACGGTAATGGAGCAAGCACGTGCAGTGGACAGACTTCGTGACGCTTTACTTTATTAATGACAACATGGCGAAACGACTAGAACTTTATTTCGGAGGAACCAACTAAAAAAAGTTGATTCCGAAACGTTCCAGCTTGAGTTGGACTCTATCTCGTTGGGGTTAGGTATAATTAGCGTTACTCGACACCCCGAGCGTTCAAATCAAGATTTATCAAGTGAGCCGAAGGCAGGAGATAATGTGACGGTAGCGGAGCGGGCCTGACTATTCAGCGGAGTCAATGGCGTGTGACCGACGACGGCGGCAGGAGGTTGCCGGGCGCTGGCCGTTGGGTGACGCTGACATTCTTTACCCACGTCTTATTTCATTTTGTTTTTTTGAAATATTAGACCATTCAGTTGTTAAGCACGTAGCGTCGCCAGTCACTACCGGTGCTACCGATTAGAAAATGTTGTCAGAATATATCCAAGTGATCTCGCTCTATTGTATTTTGCGTAGGAAACGTGCAACCGGAGAAAATAATTGCGAGCATCATCAATTTCCACCTAATGGAGCGATAAACCCGTCTCAGCCATCGTTGATCCGTGAAGCTGAGCATAAAATAAAGCTTGCACTCATTGACGCGCGTCGACGACGATCGATGGGGTAATCTCGCGGTCATCCCATCCCGGCTTTGTCTGTGCATCGAGAGCGGCATAAAATTATCTGGGCATTAGCGGGCCGGGGAGCGGCGGGGTGTCCGGGGACCATTTGTCATCGGCGGTGTGCAGGGGAGTGGGGGGCGCGGGAGGGGGCGGGAAGAAAGTGGCGGCGACTCGGGGCGGCTGCAGACGCGACCACAAAAACAAGACGCGGAGAGCAGGGGCGGGACTCATACAGCCACCGCGCTGCCACTGCCACCCGCAGGGATGTGCCGCGCCGTGTCACGATTCTCCTATGTACAACATGCTGTTTGGACACTGCTAACTTTGAATTATGGCCCAACTACAACTTTAAAGTTAGACAGTCTACACTATATTTAGTATTAACCCAGAGGTAACCTGCTAAGTTCTGTCTGACATTTTTCGTGTAGTGGTTATGATAATCAACTAAGTTATTGCTAAAAAAACACTAATGCTATAATAAGATAAATAAGCTATAATAAGCCACTAATCGGAATTTAGACCAAATGACGTAAGAGTACCCAAAGAGTACCCAAGAGACATAAAATTGTATAATTGTAGGAAACGTAAAGATGGTAACGAGCATCACGAAGGTTTCAAATGATTCAGTTTAATTGTAAGTTCAATTAAAACTACGCCATCGTAATTTTTTTATGAATCCTCATAAAACATGTAATTTCTTAATTATTTCTTGGTTCTATAAACACATCACCTTCTTTACGTGTACCACTCCTGGTACAAAAAGCGGATGGTCGTTTAAACAGGCGAAAATTCCTTAGCCAAAGCTGACACTTCCATCCATACGGTATAGTTGTCAGTTCCAAAACTTGGAGCCCTCGAAAAATCCCGCAGTCATAAAAGGGTCAAGCGGTTGCGTCACGTCGGCTCAGCGGAGGCGCAAAAACACCAAGAGTACAAACTATATTGGATATTAGAACAGAAGGCGCGTGCCGACAACTTTTTGTTGGCGACCAGGGATCCCTTGGACATCGCTTATTTAATTTACTAAATTCCGAGCGAAAGACAGATTAAAATGATTTTTAATCCAACGCATAAACATTAAAACTGGCCATTAAAACAGACGACATACGCGGGCCCATATGGCTGTGATGAAGAATTAATGAAGCTCAAAAGAAACTAAATCTAGATAGAAATCCGGCACAAGCTGCTAACACCTTTTTACATGTATTGATTGATGATGATTGATTAAACGAACTGCAGACATTTTTATGCATTGAAAACGGTGGAGATTTGGCGAAAAACCCAACAGCTATACAAACACAAACTCATAATAATATTATCTCTACTCTCCTTACCTAATCAAAAAGTAATTAATCTCCAAGGACCACCAGTTGCCATTAAGCAGTATATCATCGATGAAACTCTAGTTGTAACTAAACTAAATTATCTTTAATGTTAATAATCCTGCAAATACTGGTATTCAGCTGCATGCGGTTAGACTGGAAGCCGACCCCAACATAGTTGGGAAAAGGCTAGGCAGATGATGATGATGTTAATAATCCTATTAGCTCTGAACTAGTGAAAATTAATACAACGAATCAATTTGTAGGTAATGATACTGGCATCAAATGTGTGGCTACACTGGCTACTGGCTAGCTACATGTAGTATATTTATATTTATATTGTACATAGAATCATTAGTGGCAGTCGGTCGTTTGTTAGAGCCATTCGCGGCCCGGAGACGGGTTTTTGTCTCAACGCCAAATTGCATCCGCACAATACGTTGTCAGTAAATTGATTTGGAATTAATTGCGGTAACATAAGAAATGGTGTGACTTGTACAACAGTCATGAATTAGGTTTTTATTAATGATCTTAACTTCTATAGAATTGGGAACAATGAGACAAAAATTAAGATTATTCTTTGCGGAGGTTAGGGAAAATGTTACGCAGGTGAAGCTATTATCAAATGCTAATTTAGTTTTTAAAACGATGATATCATTTTAAATTCAAAGACTGTAGTTAGAGATAATATCGAAATCTTCTGCAACGCCAACAAAAGGTTCTGAATTCAAACATATGTGTAAGCTGTTTTAGACATTGTTCCAGATATTGAATATCCGCTAATGATTTAAAGTACTTTCAATTACCGTCTGCTACTCGTACATTAATATTTCCCATAAAATCGTATAATTAGGAAGCTCTATTACTGATGCACTCACGGCCTCACATGGTATTACAGGAAGCACAATAAATGCATCTAGAATTAGAGAAGAATTTCTTTTTCTTGGGTCTTAATAATGTGGAAGCACAAGAAAATATTATAGCAGAAGTAACAAGTAGTATGATAATAAGCAGCGTTAACTTGTTGAGTGAAGCTGCAGATACCAACTAACAATATCCATAATCAATGTATGTATGTACATTCGTAATATGGAGAGATAAGCAAGCACTTCCATTGTATTCAATTAACTAACGGATATGGAAGAACACCGGAACGCATTGTCTTCATCGATACATCGATATTAATATGATTTAATGAATTTCCGATTGCTGTAATCATCGCGGTTCTGAGAGCTCTTTGACTTCAATGAGCCATTTCATAGTCATTAGGTTGAATAAAAGAAACCTTGGTTTAAAACTGTATTCTGTATCGTGTTACTTTTCAAGCAAAGTCGTAATGATTCGTTCACAGATTCAATGGCTTCAAATCAAGATTTTTCTCAGCAGAATGGATTGGACGATACCGATGGCAACAGTGGAAGGCCCCACAAATATGGCGGAAAATATAATTAACAGTGGGGTTATGTGCGCCGAATAAGTAATTAGAAATCGCTTACTATTAAATAGGAAGTATCCATACTGGACCATACGATTTGATGGTACGACAAATGACGGGGTTTGTGAGAGAGTTTGCGTTTCAAATCCGGGTTTCATTCTGATTGTCATAAATTATATCACAAGATATTGAAAAGAAAAAGCTTACAAGCATATATAATGTATAGTAGCAGAAAATTTAAAAGCATGCGTCAGACGGAAATCCGAAATTCAGGTTCCTTTTTCCTGCAGTAAACTACCCGGGGTCTGCCGGGCCCAAATCCCCACTAATCGAGCAAGGGTCATTAGCGGAAGACGGTTGTTCAACGAGGATACACTTATGGAGTGTGTTTTTAATGTTCTCCCAACTTGGGAAGCGTTTAATTGTTAGGCTGTTACATTTTCAGTGGTTTTATGCAGCTATATAAATTTATTAGATTTACAACAGATAAGGTGTGTATTGACGCTATATAATTGCTAAATCAAGGTTACAATTAATTAGTTCTTGTAGTGCAAATTAATACTCACAAACATAATACGTTGATACAGTCGAAATCTTGATTAGATAGGATTTGGTTTTTCATGAAAGTTGTTTTTTTCTTTCTACAAATGTAAGCACATTTCAAAATCTGTCGCTTTTCTGCAAAGTAGAGTGAATTTATCTATGACATTCGAAAAATGTATATTAGTCTACGCTTTGGTATTTTGGGAGCCTTTTAAACGACATTGTTGAATTGTTTGTTTCATTAAATTGTCCGTAAGCAACGGCAGTGCACCGGCATTTAAAAGAAAATGAAAAGAAAGAAAGTAAAATAAGTATATATATCACAGAAAAACGTGCTTATAAAAAGATAATTAACTCGAGTAATACATCAACAGAAAAATCAACAAAATAGATCTACATTATAATCACGAGCACAAAACAGAAATAGTCGGCAGCTGCTGGCACGTCATGACTGTGACAAGAAGGCTTCCACTCAGCATGATGCTGTGGTACCTTACAGCACAGCGCACAGTGGTCCCGTTAGTAGGTCATAGGCTTCCAATGGCAATGACTGAGCTAAGCCATTATATCTGGTTCAGTTACCCACTAGTTGACTACCTGAGGGTATAAAAGGTTTTGCAATCTATTGTTCGCAACATTCCTTTTTTGGCATCGGAAGTAAACACATGTAATTAGTCATCAACCGTGTTATCACCAAGCGCTAATTACCCTAAGACGCGACGCGTGTTTTCAAGATCGAACTTGTTTGTGACCTTTTATTTTGCAATGGACATTCAAGTTACAGGTATGTATTATTAATTTACTTTACTATTTTGCATTTTTAATACATCATTTTTTTTTAAATAGAGTGCTACGCCGCAGCATTTCTTGCGTATTTATTTCTGTATTTTTTTTATATTGAAGCTTTTGCTTATGTTTGTATCTACTTGTGCCATTGAATTATGTATAAAAATGTCGCTTAAAATCTCTACTACTAGAATTTAAAAAAAGTACTTGCGGCATGCTGCATCTGTAAGGTGCAGCCAGGGTCTACGCCGAGCGGCTGGGCGCGTAGCACTTGCTACGAAATATGTATTGTTTTTGATCCGCATTTAACTGTTTGTTGTTTTGTTTTAGGTACTAGTATTGAGTGTTCTTTTAAAAGAATGCTTGTACTAGATACTTGGCTGTCTATGAAGGACAGCAATTCCGAACTGCAACGGTGGCGTCGAGTTTTTCAAGCCCTGATACAGTTACTGCCTGAAGTTGAGAATTTGGTTGCTGATGACTTAGAAAAAAGAGTTGCTAATCTTTGTACTAGATTTGTAGCTATTTGGAAGCAAGTCTCTCGCAATCAATCTCGCATGGTATCTAAGTACGGAGACTGGCTGAACGAAATTGAAGTTTGCGTTCTGTCAAATTGTGCAGCAGCAGGGAGCCACGACACTCAACGGCCAGCAGCAGAGGCTTCGACGAGCACTCAACAGCATCAGCACAGGAATGACTTCGAAGAGTGTAGCAAGAGATCAAAACGCGGCAGGCTTGCAGAGTTAAGTAAAGTAGACAGTTCCGCGATCAATTATTTGTTGGATGATTCAAGTCGATCTGACGCCGCTTACGCTTCTTTAAATTTCAACACTGATGAAGTCTTGCGTCTCATAACTGAGACTAAACTGACTAAACATCAGTATCTTTTGATGAAAGAGTTTATTAATGCAAAATCACCGAATGCATTACCATCTTATCCAAAAGTGTTGGAAGCTAAGAAGCGGTGTTATCCATCGCAAGAGCTTATCACGGAATCATCGGCTGAAGTAGAATTACAATCATTGTTAGACCATACTGCATGCTGGATACTAGAATCCCAAAAACACGTTTTAAATAATATTGACCTTAATAAAGAATTTGTTTTAATTGGAAAATGGGGTTTCGATGGGAGTACGGGGCACAGCGAATATAAACAGTGTTTTGGTGATTCTGGTATCGAGGATGATGGCAGTATGTTTCTTACTTCATATTGTCCTCTCCAATTAGTTTGTAAGTCAAATACTTCCGACCCAGACCAAATAGTTTGGAAAAACCCGCGCCCTTCCTCCACCAGGTATTGTAGGCCTATTCGATTCCAATTTGCCAAAGAATCGAAAGACCTTTCCGTGCAAGAAGAAGCTTATTTCAAGACTAAAATTGACAGTTTACAGCCATCATCTTTCAATCACAATGGATGTGAAATAAAGGTGCGGCATTCTTTACAATTAACCATGGTTGATGGTAAAGTGTGCAGTGCTCTGAGTGATACATCTTGTAGTAGGTGCTATATTTGTGGTTTAACTCCAAAAGACATGAATGATATAGATAAATCATGTAGCAAAACTGTAGACAGTAGTAAATATCAATTTGGACTATCTCCTCTTCACTCGCATATCCGATTCTTTGAATATTTTATTCACGTTACCTATAGATTAGATTTCAAAAAATGGCAGGCGCGTTCTTCAGACGATAAAGCTCTTCTTGCACAGAAAAAACAACATGTCCAGCAACAGTTTAGGCAACGACTTGGTCTAATAGTCGACAAACCGCGAAGTGGAGGAAGTGGCACATCCAACGATGGAAACACTACCAGAAGGTTTTTTTCTAATTCAGCTATTTCAGCGGAAATTACTGGATTAGACAAAGACCTTATTGACAGATGTCATAATCTGCTGCAGTGTCTTTCGTCGGGATACAACTTTTAAAGAGTATGCTCTAGACACAGCACGTAAGCTTGTTGCTACCTATCCATGGTACAACCTGCCCTCGTCTGTACATAAGGTCCTCATTCATGGTTCGGAAGTAATTGACCACGCATTATTGTCAATAGGTGAGCCTTCGGAAGAGGCCGCCGAATCATTTAAGAATTGCAATAAGTTAGTTAAACAGATTAGGCGTGACAGCACGAGGAAAATGTCCCGGGTTGTCACAAACACCGACTTGATACATAGACTTCTTCTTAATTCGGATCCTTTTATTTCTGGTTTGAGAAGGTTACCACGGAAGAAGAAGTCTATTCTACGAGTATCTAAAGAGGTGTTGAATTTGTTGTCGGTATAGAATAAAATGTATATAGTTATATAATAAACACTAGATTTACATTATTTTAGATACAGCTCCTATTATGTAACTATTAACATGTAAATAATATATTTTTTGTCCATTTCTGTATTTGTAGTTAGGTAATAATTAGGTATTTACTTTATTTTTATTATAAAAATGTATATATTTAAGTTTATTAGTTATTAAGTTCCAATTCCTATATTGTATTTTAGTAAGTATTTCGTCAAGTACAATAAATGCATTATTTATTCTAATAAAATAAGTTTTTTAACATTAATTCGGTTTTTTCATTTTATTATAACATGAAGTATTACAAAAAAGCATAATGATAATATTTAATATTGATAACGACAGTCATTACCTTCGCGAAACCCTATGATCGCCTCTCTTAGGGCGCGGAACCACTGTGCAGCGCTGATTCTCATCATTAGCATTAGCTACTAGCTGCTTTAGGGTGATTTTTGGCACAAGTATTGCCACTCGGTTATTTTTTAAGGATTAATAATAACGGTATCTATTATTATTTGCTGCATAGCATAGCCGTCCCTCTTTTCTCTTCTTTCCGTCTAGTTTATCATTACAATGCGACTGAATTCTTAAGTTATTCGTTCATATGTCCATTTATTTTTATACCACCTATCTAGAGCATAGCTAATTCCGCAAAGACGTAGGTATATCTGAATGATAGATTTATACATACACATTCGGACCTCATTCCGTACATTCTCTAGTCGTCATTGAACATACCATATCTTCATGGGCGCACTATTGTCTACGGTCTAACCTTACTTATTCCGAAAGTCGCTCTTTGTTCATGAATACCTAAGATTTGAATACCTGTCTAGAGATCCAAACCTGAACAACAACTAGACTGCTAAACGCCCAAGGAAATTTTAATTGCTTTTCTCTAACAGTTTGTTGCTACTGGTCGTATTTTAAAACCGATCCAGACGAAACTTGGTATACATGTTTTACGACTGTACTGATTTTTTGTTGTCTTCAAGTATTTTTGATTGGGGGGGCGACTGCCTCCAAAAAGAGGGCTACTTGATATCTCCACCTTATGAGATCTGATTTCGATGGTTCTTTTTAACACATTTTTATTACTTATTTGAAAGATAGTAACTTTAAATAGGTCTCATAGAAATTTGGCGAAGATCTGATGAGGATCTTCGGCGAGATGAGCAAAATTATAGCCAAATACCTCCTGAAAATTTGGAGTGGGGTCTACTCCGAACATAAATCCGAAGTATCGGCCGAATGTTCGGTCGTTTCTTTACTAGCGCTAAATATCGCTGACTACGGCGAAAAAAAAAAAGGCTGTCGAGGAGATAAGCCAAAGTCAAAACTGTGACTTGAAGTCGGGTAAGGACTCAAAGTCAAAAAACCGGTCAAGTGCGAGTCAGACTCGCGCACGAAGGGTTCCGTACCATTATCTATAAAAACGGCAAAAAAATCACGTTTGTTGTAAGGGAGCCCCCCTTAAATATTTGTTTTATTTAATTTAATTATTTATTTTTAAAGTGAATATATAACTAAATATTCTGTGTATATTTCAAGCGTCTACCTGTTACCGTTATCAATATCGAGCAAAAACGAGCAAAAAAATCACGTTTGTTGTATGGGAGCCCCCTTAAATATTTATTTTATTCTGTTGTTTAGTATTTGTTGTTATAGCGGCAACAGAAATACATCATCTGTGAAAATTTCAACTGTCTAACTATCACGGTTCATGACATACAGCCTGGTGACAGACGGACAGACAGACAGACACCGGAGCCTTAGTAATAGGGTTCCCGTTTTACCCTTTGGGTACGGAACCCTATTACTAAGGCTCCGCTGTCTGTCTGTCTGAAAAGGAAACTATGGAAGTTATAAAACGGCCGAACATTCGGCCGATACTTCAGTTTACCACTTCGGATTAGACCCCTGATTCATAGAAATGTTCGCTAGGTTATGGGCTTATCCAGTCATACTAGACGTAAAGGAGTAGGAAATAGTCAGGTAGATAATATTATGGAATTCTCAAAACTTTTCGTATTTTTTTTGTTCTTTTTCTTCTTTTGCATTTAGTTAGACTTTGTTTAAACGTTTTGAACGGATCGTCACGCTTCAACTTCATAAGTCCTATGATCAATGTTTACATAATGGTGCTGAAAATGTGAAATCGATGATCTGATAATATGCACAGGAATCGTGATACCTATCTGATTTTTCGAACCTCAATATGGTTTCGACTGTTGACGAATGTTAACACCTTATTACAGTAAAAAAAACTTTTTTTTTTTAAACGTTGCCCCACACTAGGAATTTCTCCTGTATCGTGGGTGCGTTAACAAACATTTAAACTCACATACACAAACAGCCAGACCCGGAACAACTACTTGTAGGTCATACAAATATACAAGATAATGTGCATATTATGGCCGATAAATATAGTATAGGTAGTCATGATTCTTGACTCGCGCGATTGATATGTCTTTCGATTGCAAATGGCTACACCATAAAAGAGCATGACTTCAGTAAAGGAAAGGGGTTTCTCAAGGGTTTTTTCTTGGGCCTGCAATAAATTTTAGGTCTAATTAGACAACCCACATCTGTAGCTAGTTATTGAGGTCTAATGTTAGTCAGGGTGAAGCCCGACCCTGATGGATTAAATTGCATGATGTGTTGACAGTTGTCTTTATAAGGTATTTACCAACTATGAAATGTCGTCAAACATGACATAGTGTGATTGATATTTAACGGTTATGATACCGTGAAATGCGACGTACGCCCGGTGCGTTAAGTATTACAAGTAAGTAATGTTAGAAGAATGATATAACAAAATTTAGGTCAAAAAGACCAACCAAGTGATAAATATCGAAATTTACGTCTGCGAGAACGCGCGCACAGCTAGATCGCATTAACATAATAAGGTGTGAATAACACCATCCCATAACAAATGACATTTCACGAAATTTGATTGAATGAAACAGGCCAATAACAATCATATTGCCTTAATGTCCATTCAATTGACATTTTAAATAGTTATTTAAATTTATTATTTCCAACAATTTCTAAGAATAAGACGTTTTAAGCTTCCTTAGAAGTTCATTTGTGAGACAGAATTACAAAAACTATTTTTTTATTGCACAATATCCTTAGTGAAATAATATAAATTATCAGGAACTAATCAGGAAGCATTTAAGTTGTGAATAATGACTACTTTGTGAGTATCCCAAAGCATATTAATTCATGCAAATACAAATGGCATATGTAATTAATGCAAATTAAATTACGAGCACAAAGACTAATTACACGGTGTCAAAGATGAATTAATCAGTCAATGGTAATTTTAAGTTAGTTATATTGCTTGAAATGTTAAATGTGCATGTATGCGTTTAATGATTGTTATTTGATAATATGTTTCATAGTTCTTTTGACAGAGATATTTTCGATACTTAATAATATTTACTAGAATGGAATTGTATACTGTTCAGGGTAATGATTTAAATTTTATGAGCTTTTATTTAGGTTTTTAAAAGTAAGTTAAGTGTTAATTTAGAAAAATGATCCAGCAAATATTTGTGAATTATTTGAAGATGGCACAAAAACTACTGTGGCTGAAGCTTGAAGCAGATTTTTTTTTGTGTAAAATATTGGCTAATGGTAAAATAATTACTGAGTGGGTAACTACAAGGTAATTGTTTTTTAACTTACCTTACAAATAACTGTTCTTGATTGTTCACTCTCCATGATACTACCGTTGCACCTGAAACAAGATAAAAGTATCACTGTTTTTTTTTTTTTCAACTAGGATTAATTTGTACTTTTTGTGCATTAATTAGGAAACAATATTCAATGTTGAATACCAACAAAAATGTTTTTATTTGTAAAATTATATTTCCTAAGTTATAAACTAATGTATACATCAACATCAAATCTAATTTTAGAGCTAATCTCACATTGATGATCTTCCTCATTTCCTAATGTACCTATTAGCAATTATTGTTAGAGTATATGACTTACGATTATTTTTTGTGAGTACATCAAATACCAACCTACAATTTAAAAGCAAGTATCTACAGTTTACTTCCTACAATCCAATAACCAAGGTCAGAGCCGCCGCAGACAACTTATTCTATTCAATGTAAAAAAACTAGTTACCTACCTATCAACTAAACACCACTAACTACACTACGTACTCCTTACACAAACACTTTCCGTGTACTCTAAACTCAAATTAATGCAATGATATTTAATTTAGGAATAAAATATTATTATTTGGACATTATTTTTTCAAGTTACGCGCGTCCAATTTCAAAAATAAATAAAGAAGTTAGGGTTATGCGGCCGCTACTTGTAATGCTCTGATAATTAGCGAAATCATAGAAATTTGATGATAACACTTCGTAGTTAACTTAGAAAACAATTAAAAACATTACTTACCGAAAAGATTTACGGTACAAGTTGTATTGTTGCCTCTGTCGAGAACGACAACACTCGTCGCTGCCATTTTCCGTTTGACAGCAAAGCCAACTGACAAAAAGCCAAGATATTTGTGTTACCACAAGCAAAAGTAAAGTACTACTGATGAATAAAAACTACCAACCAAGAGATTTTCATCACAATTAATTTAAAAAATTGATCTAGTGCATTTTCAATTTAATTTTGATTGACAGCTATAACATAATTTCATGCATTTAAACAATACTAAATGAGACAAAAACAAAACATAAATCATTAAAAATGGTTTTTGTTAGACCTGTGAAAATTAAATTTCATGTCATCCCGGTAAAGCCGGTTGCAGATCAAGAGCTAAGCTGAGTTAGTTCAATTTAGCCCGTTTATCTGAGGTAATTTTTCATGTTCCGTTTATATGAGGTAATTCTGAGAACCAGTGTTCATAGTGCGGTGCGCGGCTTGTGAGCGGTCTGCATACATTATGAAACATTACCTCAGCCATGCGAGCTAAACTAAACTAACTTAGCTTAGCTCTTGGTCAGCATCCGGCTTCAATGCCTTGTGGGAGGCATTTTCCAGGGAGTGGAATGATGCAGGCTAATAGTAACTAGTAATCACATCTAATTTCCATTCCCAGTGGGTACATTTTATTTTCATATTGCTTCCTTTGGCATGGTGACGAGTGAAACGCACTTGGATGGAAGGTATTTATGGCTACATAACAAGCTATACATTTCCAGTTTAAGCTGTTCTCGCATTGTGTATTGGATTTCCGTACAATGAGAGGTCAGCGTATACTGGAAATGTATAGCTTGATGAGTAGCCGTGTGTAGACTATCCAAAAAGCTGCAAAATATTATGTCAAACATCAGAATCTGTTCTTGTAATTAAGGCCTAAATCAGTACATTCATCAGTTATGTTTTCTTGTAACGAAACTTTTCGTAATTATGAAAGACGTTTCATTTTTCATCATATTGTCAGAGAGTTGACATTACAAGCCATTATTGGCATTAATAGTAGCAATGATTGGCATTAATAATAGTGGCATTTTAGTAGAGTGCGTTTCATTAAATTAAATAGTTCCTATGCCGTAATGTTGGCTAGGTTGTTAAAGTTTAACAACGGACCTATTAGGTAGCGTATTCGTGTTCGTCACTTTGTATTACAAAATCAGAGCCAACATTACAGCATACAAACTATTTGATGAAACGCAATCCAAACGTTTCGATATGCTTATTTACTGTGACTACAGTTACTATTCATACAGTGTGAATATAATATACCTCAAATCAAACATTTCCAAATTCATTCGTTGCGGTGTAGGTAGTTATTCAAAACAAAACCAAAAGCTAGCATCCCCATTTGGTAGAAAATAGGATCATAGTAGTTTTCCAAAAAAGGAGGAGTTCTAATATGTTATAGTAAATAACTTATTTTTAAGAAAAATAACCATTCGCAATCCTATTCTTATTCTATTTAATTTATTGTTGTAATTTTCTATAGTACATTATTGTTGTATCCAAAATTCTCTCATCTCTGTTCCAACTGAAGTTAATTTCAGAACGCATCGAAAATAGACCAATCAGAATCAGCCAACGCTGTGCCGGCAAGTGTCATCATCGGCATCATACGTGTATTTTTCCGGTCCTTGTCCTCTCTTGGCTCCGCATACTTTCCTCAGCTCGACTTGGACGGCGAAGAATCGCGCACGGTTTTACAAAAGTGGCGACAATAATTCAAAGATGTTGGGATCACTGAAAATTGTATTATTATTAGGTGTAATTTATTTATGTAGAGCTGCCGAAGAAGATGTGTTGGACCTTACAGATTCCGACTTTTCGGCGGTTTTAGGCCAACATGATACTGCCCTGGTCATGTTTTACGCACCATGGTGAGTAATTAATGATTTATCGTAACTATAAACTTATGAATGGCGTTAAATGAGCTGGTTGTTTGATTTGCGTGTGTAATTGTTTGTTAGGTGCGGTCATTGTAAGAGACTGAAGCCGGAGTACGCGGTTGCGGCCGGCGTGCTAAAGACCGATGACCCTCCCGTCGCCATGGTGAAGGTGGACTGTACCGAGGGCGGCAAGAGCACTTGCGAGCAGTTCTCGGTGTCAGGATACCCCACGCTGAAGATCTTCAGAAAGGGAGAGGTCTCTCAGGAGTACAATGGCCCCAGAGAAGCAAGTAAGTTCTAGAACATTATTTCAATTTTTCGATACGGATTTAGCTTTTTATGAATTAACTGTTTCTGAAGGTAGATTCATAAATTATAAAGAATTAAGTACCTACACAAAACTACATAGTTTTAAAATCTAAACAGAAACTTTCTCTGATTCTTGAATAGAAACTAAATTTATTTTAGTACATGCATTAAAAGTTGTAAGTACCTATCACAAATAAGCTGATAATAATATTATTGTAACAGAAACATTATTAGATACTGTTTGCACTTGTAATTGCAGGTTTTTTAGTGAATCAACTTTCAACTTAGCACCAGTCTTTTAGCTCTAGTTATAGAGATGTGGAAGGAGAGTAGGGGCCTTTATACGGCATGGGAAAATCCAGGCTAATAATAATAACTCTAAACTAGACCCTCATTCATGATCTTTATGTGGGGTATGATAAAAAAAACAAAAGATAAATTATTATTACATGGTGGACAAGCCATTCAATAGAACTTGATATTCTTAATTCACTAGAATCATAATTATCATCAGTCCATGTCAAAATTCATGGGGTTGGCGCAGAAATCATTTTCTGAATTCAGAAAATGATTTCTGCACCAACCCCATGAATTTTGCACCAAAAGAAAGACTTTCTGCACCAAGTCCTTATTAACCATATTGTTTAATACACACTTCATCTATGGAACAAAAAGTGCAGCCACATAAATATCAATTTATGACTAAATACACAGTTAAAAAATCTGTAGCTATCAATATGTTTCAATTTTGTTATGTGGCCCAACATGCCATCATGGATAATATTAGATGAACCCTAATAATACAAGTCTGAAATTGCCAACCAGTCTGGTGATGAATGCTCTTGCCTTCTCTGCATGAGAAGAGCCCAAATGCCTAGGCCTTCCTGCGCCTGTCCCTGCAGTGGGACCATAATAGGCTGGCTGTTATGTAAAAATCACTGCAATATTTTAAAAGTGACCTATTTCGCCACTATTAAATTTTAACTGGTTGATGTATAATTAAGTATATATTAAGTTACTGCACTCTAATACGTTGGTTTCGAAGCTTTTCCTGTCATAAATAGCAGGAAAGTGATAAACCAAAAAAAAAAAATTTGTATTAATGTTGTCAGCACTGATATAGGCAATTGTTGTTTTAATTTCCTGCCAAATTGATAACTCCCACTGATTAGGGATAGTTTTAATATAAATATGTAAAATGTGTGTCAATATTACATCATCAACATCATGATCATGATTTGGCACTAAAGTATCTTTCTTGAGAGGATTGCCAAACCTTTTAAAAAAAAAAACTTTCAAATAATTAAGGAAAATTTTAAATTGGTTAGTAATAATTTGGTGTTACCAGTGTTTTATTTTTGTGAGCATGAAGTTTTTCAAACCTTGATTAAGTGAACTACTTGTCATATCATGGGCTCATTTATCTATACTTAATATTGTAAAGAGGTAAAGTTTATGAGGTTGTAGGGAGATCTACTAAACCAATTTTGAAAATTCTTTTACCCATAGAAAGCCACGTTATTTGTGAGTGTCATAGGCTATATATTAAGGGGGATGCGCTAAGGTAGCCCATGAAATTAAAATTTTATTACGTTTTTTTGCAATTTGCAAGTCACTAACAGGTTGTATGTTGATCTAAATATGATTCGCGGCCGTAACAAATATGGCTTTACAGAATTATAATCATTAGAATCAGCATTACAACTGTCTAAGTTCATAAAATCCTACTGAATGATTATTTCAGAAATAGTCCTTCAATAGGATTTTACGAAGAGAGTTAGTTAGTTGTATTGCCGATTCTAATGATTATAATTCTGTAAAGCCATATTTGTTACGGCCGCGAATCATATTTAGATCAACATACAACCTGTTACTGACCTGCAAATTGCCAAAAACTTAATAAAATTTGAATTTCTGCGCTACCTTAGCGCATCCCCCTTAATCCGAAACCGCCCAACAAAGTGGGCATGGGTCAGCTAGTGGTTAATAAAAAATAATGAACAATTATGGAAACTGAATTGATAATAAGTTGTTATTTAGGTACAAAAAGCAGAGTATCTACTTTCATATTTATTTAACACTATCAAACGGGTATTTTATTATTAAGCTTTTTAAAACAAAACTATAAATATTCTTTGTAACCAGTGGAAAGAGCACTAAGTCCATTCTCATTCATCAACGAAAACCTCTTTTCTTTCTTCCCCACAGATGGCATTATCAAGTACATGCGTGCCCAAGTGGGCCCCAGTTCCAAGGAACTCAAGACGGTTGCTGACTATGAAGCGTTCATTGCCAAGGATGAGGTGGTCGTCATTGGCTTCTTCGAGAAGGAGACTGACCTCAAGGCTGACTTTGTCAAGTCAGCTGACAAGATGCGTGAAGAGGTCACCTTCGGACATACTTCAGCTAAGGAGGTCCTTGAAAAGGCTGGATACAAGTAAGTAAACTTTTTGCTAGATCTTTTATTTTACAGGTGTTGCTATGCAAGTTCCTACTCTACGTACAGATAATTCTATGCATTATCATCATCTTTCCTTTGTATCAATTTATTTTGAATGATTTTCAAGCGTCAGATAACTTATATCTAAAGAATTATGGCGGGTTGTCATATTTTCTATACAAAATCTCTCAAACTGCAAAATTATTCCTCGGGTGAAAATTATCGGTTGATTGAAAAATCAGCCCTAAGACCGTTTAACTTTTTCTCAGAACGTATAAAAGCACGCCAAGTATCATCAAAGTCATCAATGATACCAACAAATATATTTTTTACCGTGTCCGTATTTTAAGTGCACTTTTATCTATGGTATTTATAGCATTCTCTACGGTCAACCTCGTTATTTGTGGTATCTACTGATATCTAGCATGGAATAATAACTAGTAATTATACTGCGGTTCCGTGACAGAGTACTTTAAATAAGTATAATAATTAATAATAATTGCCCACATCATATCACAATTTTTAAGCCGATTATTGAATAATTCTTGGTAGGTTTATACAAATTGGTCTACTCTTAAAAAAATGCGATCTAGGTACAAAAAGTAAAAAGAACACAAAATTAATTAAAATTTCCTCTCAATAGTATTGAATTCTAATTAATATTCAGAATACATTAACATATTTATCTTTTATTACTGAGTAACCTATTTGAACAGTTGTCCACAATTGAATGTCACTCATAATAATTAAACAAACACACATTGTACCTATGTGTACACAAATGTTACACATCAAACTTATTTTTTAACCTTTGAAGACTTTTAAGGAATTTATAGGACATGTTTCTTATTGATAACAAGAACATTGATGTTATTCGTTATCAACTGTGAAATGTACTTTGAAGGTAATATTTGAAATGCTTCAGGAATACTTTTACAGCATAGTTTAAATGTATTTTAGTGACTAATAGAGCAATAGTTTACTACAGGAAATATAAATTGAACTCTATTTAATAGTTGCAGTCCCAATTTTTATTGGTATGGCTTGGCTGCCCCTATACACGCATTAGGTACAAGTACGTAGATGAAATGACTTTCAATAATTTAAATAAACAGGATAAAAGGTAGGTAGATACTGTTGTCTGATCTATGGGCGTCGATAATATCCCTATCCATAAGACCATCTTATAAAATATTAGAAGACTATTATATTAATATTATTTACTTAAAATGCTAATTATTACCCAGTAAAGGTTAATAAATAATCGGGAACCGACAAAATACATAGGTAATAGTTACTAAAATAAACATGATCAATTAATAAAAACAAGAAATTTCCCAATCGGACACAATACATCCTTTTAATAGTAATTACATTAATATGTGTGAAACTGCGGAAAATTGCATCAACGGTGAAACTGCTGTAAATGATCCTCATCCGTGACTTGACACGTCATCGTATTGATACGATCGTGACGTGCTCACGGTTCTCCACAGTCATAATAATGGAGTTGCTATGAGGCTCTCGGAATCAGCATGTACACTTGTACAGACTACGGAAGATAGAAAGACACTTATGTAGAGGAATACCTAAGTATTCTAATGCCTGCTTTCACTAACACCAGGGGCTAGGGGACATCCAAATGAACGCGTAAATAAAAGTGTCCTGTTGAATTATTAACTTTCAGCGCTGAGCCGAATGTTGAAAATCCAACACCGCGCTTTTATTTAGACATTAATTTGGACCTTCGCCTAGTGTTAGTGTAAACGGGCGTAACTCCATAAAAAATACGATTAGAATCCGACCAAAGACAGCATTGCTTAGAAATGCGTCGCGATCCTCGGCAATGAGGAATCGTTGAAGAAATATACTATTAAAAATATAACCGTCTTTGCTGTCGCGAAGTCGGGTAATAAGAGGCTTCGAGGCGATACTTATAACGTCCAGTGCACCCTGGTGGGCACTCAACTCTGCTACTGACCATTGATTTCATTTGTTGTAGTCATATCTCGATATGAGAGACCGGCCAAGTGCGAGTCGGACTCGCGCACGATGGGTTCCGTTCCATTATGTATAAAAACGGCAAAAAAAATCACGTTTGTTGTATGGGAGCCCCCTTTAAATATTTATTTTATTCAGTTTTTTAGTATTTGTTGATAAAGCGGCAACAGAAATACATCTGTGAAAATGTCAACTGTCTAACTATCACGGTTGATGAGATACAGCCTGGTGACAGACGGATGGACAGCGGAGCCTTAGTAATAGGGTTCCCGTTTTACCCTTTGGGTACGGAACCCTAAAAACATTCAAATCAACCTTCATGTCCGACGCTGTATAAAGATATCTTTCATACTTTTACGGGTCATTATTTAAAACCACGTGTACTATACTGACTGGCTTCAACAGACAGGTTTACACGCACGACCTAATTTACATGAATTTTATGTCGTGTCAATATCTCGATTATAAGTAGTTATTATTGAATAACTAACACCAGTTCAAAATGTATCGCACGAATATTTCTTTTTTATGTCGAATTCAGACTAAAAATATTATATTCGCCTAAGTTTTGTCCAGATTTAGCTGCATGGATGGACTGGACTACTCTTCGCAAATATAACTGGAAAACGTGGAGTCCTGGGGTTCGATTCCCAGGTCGATCAGTGTTTTTGTGTTCTTCAATCAGGAATTTCGTAGTAGCAGGCCAGAGTCTGGATTTGTGCCCGGTTGCTTACTATCTTAAAGCTAGCCTCTTAACTTAGCTGGGTATGAGGGTGTACTACACACCACTGCCTACACCTTCACGAACAAGCGCAATGATTATGTTATTAACCCAGTTAGTAGATAAGCAAGTATGCAGAAGTAGGCTACCAACTCTGTTTAGTAAACAGTTTCTCTGAAAACTGAGTTTACTGTGATGCGATTTAATCGATTTCCCATGTTCCACGTTAATTTGGAACCGTTAATAAGCTACCTACGTGACCTTAATGCACATTGCATTGTTATGCAGCGACTGCGGGCACAGGTGTCAAAGTATGCAACTCGTATAATGTCAATTGCTATTTGCTCGAAGTTAGCTGTTATAACAGTGTTAATCATCAGCCATTCAGCCTAAAGGCGTAATAGAATATAGGTTTTATTAATGTCGAAGTGTGGATTAAGTACCGAACCATTACGTCGAAAATGCATTATGATACTAATAGACTTATTAAAAAAAACCGGCCAAGTGCGAGTCGGACTCGCGCACGAAGGGTTCCGTGCCATTATCTATAAAAACGGCAAAAAAATCACGTTTGTTGTATGGGAGCCCCCTTAAATATTTGTTTTATTTTAATTTAATAATTTATTTTTAAAGTGAATATATAACTAAATATTCTGTGAATATTTCAAGCGTCTACCTGTTGCCGTTATCAATATCGAGCAACAACGAGCAAAAAAATCACTTTTGTTGTATAGGAGTAGGCGTTTGTTGTTAGGAGGGTATTTATTTTATTTTGTTTTTTAGTATTTATTGTTATAGCGGCAACAGAAATACATCATCTGTGCAAATTTCAACTGTCTAACTATCACGGTTCACGAAATACAGCCTGGTGACAGACGGACAGACAGACAGACGGCGGAGCCTTAGTAATAGGGTTCCCGTTTTACCCTTTGGGTACGGAACCCTAAAAAGCAGTAAACATGTTAATGTTTTTATAAAAGATTCTGTAGTAGACAAAATACGTTCTTGATAGTGTGAGACATAAATAAAATGTCGTCATAAAGTCATTGGACACTATCGATTCACACTTTTAACACCGTTTCACACTAAACTTGTTAACACCGTATTAGTATTACATTGTTGGTTTTCTCAAAATTCTTACTACTATTTACTGAATTTTCTTTAGTAAAAAATTCATGCACACCTAGACAACTACTCCTTTTCGATACTACAAACCCAACTTTTAAGTAACTACTCCTCAATCTTACTTGAAACAAGACTGGATACACATGATACTATAATGACGTATTGTCAACAGGAACGACGTGGTATTGTTCCGACCCAAACGCCTGCAGAACAAGTTCGAAGACTCGTCGGTCGCGTACAAGGGAGAACTTGAGACGTACTCACTCAAGGCTTTCATCAAGGAGAAATTGTAAGTTTATTTTATGTACTACTTTGTAAGGTTTTAAAGGACTTTGGAGGAGCAATATTTTGGTCGAGTATGATAATGTTTTGGCGCCAATTAAATAAACAAGCAAATTGCGCAAAGCAGTTTGCGCCGCCTCAGAATTAGTTACTTACATTAATCTAGGAGCTTAGTTAGACTAAAAAGGGTTTGAAGTTTTATTTTTTCGTCGGTTTGATGTTTTGTTAAAATGTTTCATTTATCTTACACATTTTACCATCTATGGATTAATAATTTCTAGAATGGTAGTTACTGGCTGAAGTTACAAGCACATGAAACAGAAGTATAACAGACATTACTTTCCATCAAAATTTAACCTGTCTGCCAATCATTAACAAATAAAAACTCCATATTTTTTCTAAATTAAAACTGAACGTGTTTCTAGTAAAAGAACATGTAACCTCAGACCAAATAAAAAACCAAGACATAGCGCTGCGAACAACACAGTGAAGCATGCCAAAGCTACACCTCGCTCTGTGCATACACGCACACATTTACAACTTATTTCAACCAAACTACACCTCACTAAGTGCACACACGTTTACGAAACCGGCCTCACGTCACTGTTGACAGCGCTATGTCTTGGTTTTTTATTTGGTCTGAGCAAGTAACATACAATTTCCAGCTGTTCCTAGACCAGCCTAATTACAGTAAACATTATTGAGTTTCTCATAACATTACCGATGCAGTACCGAACTACTTCCAAGCGCACCTTGTGATCGCCTGGAGGCGAAATTTTACACCTGCACAGTAGTATATTAATTATAAAGTTAGTTTATTGCTAGATAAAACAGGTATAATATATGTCTATTTAGGGAAACAACTGCTGTAAATAGAAAACCAGGCTTCGCTTTATGATAGAAGACTAGAAGTAAACTATTTAGAGATCGTTTTATTTAAAATTGCACTACAAAATATGTTTGTATAGAAATTTTAGTGGAGAGGCGTGCAGTTTTAAAGTAAACGATCTCTAGATTATTATCTTGCTGTTTTCTTCCCCGCTAAGTGTATAAAATAATTATCTTATAATTTCGGTCATTGTTTTGGGGAAAAAATCACTCTATCATAAAGCAATGAGTATTTTTACAAAAAAAACTTTAGTCGCCTAGGGTCCTAGAGATTTTTGAGAATATAATTACGTAGCCAAAACGTTCTCTGAAGTTGAATGTAAATCATCATTTTTTGGTTAGCCCTCATTGTATCCTACTGCTGGACAAAGGCCTCTCCTTTTCCTTCCAAACCTCACTATGTCTTGCGATCTCTGACCATGTTGACCCCGCAAACATGATTAGATTGTCACACCACAATGTAAATCTAACAGAAGTATAATTCCTTAGCCACGGCCTGGTCGGCATCCGCCAGAAGGACAACATTCGCGACTTCGTCGACCCCCTGGTCGTTGCTTACTACGATGTGGACTACATCAAGAACCCCAAGGGAACCAACTACTGGAGGAACCGTGTGCTTAAGGTAGGTTTTTTTTACGGTTCCCTTGCCAAGTGGATGATTAATACTTATATATATACTTATAATTTCGTCATGTTGGTACAGACCGACATGACGAAATTATAAGGGTAATTATCTATTATTTTAATCGGAGACTATTTGCACTATATCAATGAAATTTGAAAAGGTGTATTCAGTGCACCGCTAACCAATGGTGTAACGAAATTACGAAACAAATAGGGGTGGCACTCCCCATCAGTAGCGAAGCTACAACTTCCATTAGAAGGAAACCAATTTTTTTTTTTTTTCAATCCTTAACTCAAGATATCATCAAAGTACCTTAAAAATGTAAGTCATTCCTCAGTTTAACGCCATAATTCGTCTGAATTCTTAATTAGGACAAAAAAATTAAACTGTGATCGCGATTTAGGACAGACTATAGGTAGGTACGCCATTTTTATCTTATGATTTATTAAATACCTGTAATGTGACTATTTAAGTACTATATTATTATTAGTTAGTCACAGTAAACTCAAATAGAGTAGTTGTTTCAAAGAGAAGCCGGTGCGAATGGAGTTGTATGAAGCCGTCGCCCCTGCTCCCCATACATGTAACCGAAGGATAAAAAAATATTCTATGCACAAAAGCGTGCTATTGATTTTAGGTCTAGGGATTATGGGATTTTGGTTCCCATAATTAAAAGGATTATGATGTTTTTAAGTGACTGTGCGTGCTGTAAGAACACCATCGTCACCTTTCACGACCACAGCCTTACTTTTGTAAACTAAGGCCTCCTGCGTGCTAGAAACTATATTTTTATCTTTCATAACGACGATAAATATTATTCATCGTTCGAGTATATTTTATATTATCACATCACATGTGTGTAAGTTTTTTACCTCTTCACGCTCAAACGGCTGGACTAATTTTGATAAAATTTTGTATGTAAGTAGCTGACACCCTGGATTAAGACATAGGCTACTCTTTATCCCGATATTCCCACGGGATCGAGACTTACGCGGGTGAAACCGCGAGGTGCAACTAGTTTTACAATAAATTTGACGATAATTGTACTATTATTTTTAAGTACCTATCGGGTAGCACTATTTTACTCTCAATGTACTAAAAAAACAACATATGAATAAAATTAACTTCATTCCAGTATCATAATTAGCAATTTCATGGTATATTTTCCAGTTAACTTCTGTACAGTAAAGTCTAGGATGCTTCAACTTTAGCCTTGGAATATGCTATAAATAACTAGAAAAAATGCTTATGGAAACTAATGTAAGTACAAATGTACTTACATTATAGTTTTCATAAGGACTTTTTCTTAAAACAAGCCAAGAAAAATGTATGTTTCTAAATTACCTACATTTTCTGGATTTTAAAAGAGACTCTGACCTCTGTTTGTTTCGGCCTTTCTTCTCAGAGTAGTCAGATAGGAAACGCTGACCTCGTCTAGTTAAAGAAAATATATAATTGACGTGTAAAAGTGTTTGTACAAACCTACTTACAGAAATAAAATCATTTACTAATCTACTATTAATTGATTCTGTCATCCAGAATAGTAATAATAATAAGTTTATTTATTTTCTCTCACAATGGTTTTGTAGCACTTAACAGTTTTGAACTATAAAAATTCACATTGTGAGTGGTGGTTCCTGAAGTAGGTTTTAGAAACAACCTGTATTACCGGTCACCAGGCCCCACTTAGTGGCATCATCAAAATAAACAGGCAGGTACAGTCCGCGAGGCCTTTTTTTTTTTTTTATCCCTTTCGGACAAACTCGCAACCCTGGCAGGCATTGGTCCTACTGGACCCCGTCAGTTGGTGCTGACATCTCTTTGAGGCGCGCGTGGAACACAACGCGCCGTCGACCCGGGCCTGGTCCTTATCGTACGGCGACCTACCCATCCGCTCACCGTCCGCAGGCCCGCGCCTACGGTGGCCGGAAATCGGCTTGCGACTCCCGACGCCCGGGGCGTCTCCTGCGGCGACTAAGGGCGCGAATCTTGCCTCACCCTCACGCGTTCCGCCTCCTCCTTCGCGAGCATTACTGCTTCGCAGAAGGAGGTGACGGCCTCCCATGCACTCTCGCTCCGAACCATGGCCTGAACCAGGCCCGGACGCGAGAGATCGCCGCCGCCGATCGCCTCCGTGAGGACACGGCGGTGCTCCGCCCAAGCCGGGCAGACCTCCACCGTATGCTCCACCGTGTCCTCCGGGCGCTCCACACAGTGGTGACACCCGGGCGTTTCCTCCCGCTTTATCCTGAACAGGAACCTCCCGAAACAACCGTGTCCGGTGAGGACCTGTGTCAGGCGGAAGGTGAGGACGCCGTGGCGCCTCTCTAGCCACTCCTCAAAGAGGGGACTTATCGCCACAATTGTGGCGTGCCCAGCGCTGGGTTGCGACAATCGCACTCTCCATGTCGCCATGAGATCCCGCCGGAGCTCTGTCCGCTGTGCCGTGATTTCTCGCGGCAGCGAAGTTTCACCCCGGCGTTTCGCCTCCTCGCGCCACTCCCAGATGTGCGCGAGGACTTTCGCCTCCAGATCCCATGGCGGCAGTCCGGCAAGGAGGCTCGCTGTCTCACGGGAGACCGTGCGGTAACCCCGTAGCGAGGCCTGTTTTTTTTTTTTTTTGGGTGGGAAATCATCAAATAACTTCTCCCGCTCTGGGCGGAGCGGGAGTGCGTGTCAGACTTTTACTGACTAAAACCCACCCGTGTTCCTTCCGTTGCCTGTGTGCCAGGGCCACGATATCCCTTTCGGACAAACTCGCAACCCTGGCAGGCCCGTAGTGAGGCCTAAGCTGAGCTTTGCATTTGTGTGAGTGATTAATTACCAAAAGTAGAGCATTTAAACCCATAAAAAAACGGTATAAACCGATTTAAACCAAGAAAGGATGCGTCGCGCTCTAGGCCGACGTCACACCTACACTATCATATGCACTCACACAAATGCAAAGCTCAGCTTAAGCCTCGCAGACTGTAACATGTATTTATACAGAAAAAATAAACAAAAAGTAAAGGAAAATTAAAATAACACAACAAAAGCAGTCAAAGGCTGTGGTGAATGGTGGAGAATATAAACCATACACCAATTGGGGAATAGCGGTCTACTGTAAGCCTTTCTTGCATGCTGCTGAAACTATTATATTTTTTTCTTTATTATTCGTTTTATTATATCAGTTAGACTGTTAGACCATATCTAGGCCAAGTCGATTACAATTATCGTTGGTAAAGGTGCTGTAGTTAGGACTCTTTAACTATATTTATAAGGGACTAAGCAGTTTGTCCCGGTTGGACTGTCATATTTGACAATCATTAGCGTTACAGGTAGTCAAAAGCCCGAAAGTCTAAAAACCAGTCTTACCAAGGCCTTGGGGTACCCAGTAACTGGATAGTGGAGGTCAGATAGGCATTAGCTTCACGTAAAATTATTTAGCTTTATCTGTTGAAACTAGAAGTCGCCCCGAACATAGTTGGGAAATACTAGGCAGATGTTGGTGGGTATTGACTGATCCATGCATGCCGTTTATCGGGACAGGTCAACTCAAAGCTGCAATGGCTCTTTCTTCAACAGGCCCTTCCAGACATGGCCCTGCATTGTTAGACTCACATAATATTATAACAATTATGATTGGACTTTAATAGACCATCCTCTTTAGAGACCAGACCTCGGAGCTTGTTTCGGCATTACTTATAGGGGACCAGTCAGCTAGGAAACGATCTAGTTTTAAAATATTGACCTAAATATTCGTGAAAAAGTGTCTTAAAAGATCTACTTACAGACATAAACATCATTTCATTACCTAACCCTATGATTCCTTTTCCCAGGTTGCCAAGCAGCAGTCCGACGTTAACTTTGCAGTGAGCGACAAGGACGACTTTACCCACGAGCTAAATGAGTACGGCATTGACTACGCAAAGGGTGACAAACCTGTCGTCGCTGGCCGTGACGCCGATGGCAACAAGTTCATCATGACCACTGAGTTCAGGTAAATACAATAGACAACTGTAACTTAAGAGTACATATGATCCTCCGTTACATCGAAAATACTGCAGCATTCATTTAGAAATAAATATATATGGTAAAGTTGAGGATTAATGTTAAGTATGTTTGACGAAAACACGATTCCATAAAATGTTCTCGACAGAAAAAATACAAAGTTCCAAACCAAACAATAAACTGCTAGTATTCAAAATAACAAACTTTAAATTAGTAAGTAACTAAACTAAATATAAAGCAGATAGTTTTTTTTATTTTATAATACCATTATTTTCACCGTACTTATACCGTACCGTAGGGATATCGTGTTACCCAGTAACTGGGTTGTGGAGGTCAGATAGGCAGTCGCTCCATGTAAAATCCTGGTATTCAGCAGCATCTGGTTAGACTGGAAGCCGACCCCCAAAATAGTTGGGAAAAGGCTAGGTAGATGATTTTCACCGTAAAATAAAATTACCTAAACTATCGGCGCTTGGAGCCTTCTCCCTACCGCGGTCTCGTTTACTCGTGTGGCCGCGAGCAGTAGTGTGCGAGTGAGATAAAGAGTTAGGTGGCGCTGAGGTATTATGGACTCTTAACGTATATTTACGCGAGTTACGCGACACTCATCACCTTCCTGCCCTCGTCCCATGTTACTTAGGGTCGGCGCAATACGTTTTCTTCTTCTATTCTCCCCTGACCTGTCAGCCGTCACGCTACCATTCACTCCATTCCCGTTCATATAATTCCTCACACAATTCATTCATCTTTTCTTTGGCCTTCCTCTCCATCCATCAACATTTATCTCATTAATTACTCTTTTAATCACATGCGTTTCCTACGTTTATATTTACGCGACACTATGGAAACTGTATTCGTGTCTTTAAAATAGACACCCTGATGGACTATGATTTTCATCAAAATTCATAAAAAAGACATGTGGCCCGTGAGTTTGTTTCGGTTTTGTCTTTTGCTTTATCAAATTGAAAATAAACTAACACCTCATATGCACAAGAATGCGTGCAACCGAAAGCATAAAAACTGTTTGCAAACACCTATCCAGGAATCCTGAATTAATTAGCAGAAGCTTCGACGCACGCCAACACTACAAAATATAAGTCGTATTATAAAACTCATTCCACGCAAATGTGCGTAAAAAATGTTGACTACCTTGTTAGTGTAGTGAATAGAAAAATATGTTTAAAGGTGATGTTTATTTCTAAAGAAATCTCTTCCAGCATACCTGCGATAGGAAAGTAGACAAAGATATGTATACAACGTGTGTAAGAGTAGAAGAGAAAACAAAATTAATAAAATAAAAATAAACAATTCACTAATTTAAATATAAACATATAATAAGAGAATATACTTACATACCACTAAATATATAATATATATCACTAAAATAATTATATAATAATCGTAATTTAATTGTTGTGTTCTAGTAGCAGTTAGTAACCGTTAGTGGCGTGGGATTTGCACATAATAAACAACTGGTGAAACGTTAGTGTACACCTCTGCTTACCCTTTCCGTTTAAAAATTTGAAACAAAGATGTAATTCCATGGTTTATGGAACTGAATATTTTTATGGTCATGTTATCGTGTGGCGTTGTTTCTGGCGATTGTTGTACGCCCCGTTAACTTTGTTTAAAGCATTACCTCGCTGTAATGATAAGCAGGCGATGAAACTGAACTCCTTTTATATTCATTATTGCCTTTCGATGTTATTTAAATACAATGGTGGCAGGAAATTCATTAAATTCCGTCTGCATTGTATAAATTGTAGCCGCTGTTTATCTTTTTAACTGGTCTGGAAAAGTGCTATGTTAATTTGTCTCACCTTTGTGAATAAAAAGTTACTTAATTAAGTTAATTATTTTTTTCGAAATTATGAGTGTAAATTACATCACAAAACACATAAAATTTTAGTTTAAGATATAAATAAAGTCGGAAAAACATAATAACGAAGAGATTTTACCGAAATATCCAGTTCCTTCTTTCTGCAAGTACAGACGGAAAATGGATTGACGTTACATCACAACTAAAAATAATTATCACCACTGTTGATTCATACCCATGAAGACAAACCCTTCAAAATACCCACTTTAACACGTTTTTCTACTCCTTATAGCATCGAAAACCTGTATACTTTCACAAAGGAGATGATTGACGGAAAACTGGAGCCGTTCGTCAAGTCTGAAGCCATTCCTGAAAGCAACGACGGCCCAGTCAAGGTTGCTGTGGGCAAGAACTTCCAGGAGCTGGTCACTGACAGCGGACGTGATGCCCTCGTTGAGTTCTATGCTCCATGGTGCGGACACTGCCAGAAACTTACTCCCATCTGGGAGGAACTTGGTGACAAGGTAATATTACTGAAAGTTTTTTTTTTTTTTTTATCATTCTGTTGTCCCTATTTATTTGTGGTCGGCGCAACATGTATGGAGAGAAATTAAACGTTGGAAAGTTATTTTGATATTTCTTTACTAACGAAAAAGTATAACAATGGAAGAACTTATTTAGATTATAAGCGTGTCTATAGAAGTCGGAGGTTATGGGCAGACTGGTGTCGCCGTAGGCTTGTAGAAAAAATATCGATATATCGATATTTTTTGTTCAATATATCGATATTTTTCGTCGATATCTATTATTTCGATACATCGATATAAAATATACAGTATCGAAAACGTATCAAATACGATATATTTCCTGTAGCAACAAGGTTGTCCCCAATGACTAAAACCGCTATAATTCAGAGCCGTAAAAATTTCAACTTATTTTTATCAATGTCTTATTAGTTTACGATTTTACATCAGAAATTATGTTTCTAGTTTGTAATTTCTATGAATAAAAAACAAACACAATACGATTTCATAAAGTTCAAATACTTTTTAGAAAATTTCACCGATATATCGATTTTTTTTTTTTGATGTATCGAAATCGATATCAATATTTTTCTTAAATATCGATACGATATATATCAATACTTTTTGCCACTTCTTGCATCCCTATGTCGCCGGTCGCTGCACATACGAAATAAATACAAAATGAATGTGTCAGCGTTCCTACACTTCTTCTATTAGTCGTTATCGTATTTGTCACCTCTTTCTAGCCATATAATCTTCCACACACTCCATTTATCGTTTCTTTGGTCTACTCAGACTCTTAAAGCCATCCACATTCATATCCAAAACTGACTTTCCTCACGATACTGGCTAACGATTGAAAATCTGAATGAGTTACCAAGATGGCAACAAGAAAAAAGTTTGACTAACATTATGTTTTTCTAATAATTACTTAATCATATCTTTGTGTCGACTCATATCGCATCGGCTTCTTTATTATATTGACACGGCGTATGTTCAATTCAAAGTGATAACAATCTTTTTACCGCAAAAGGAAATAACGGAACCCTTACAGGATCACTTGTGTATCTGTCTGTCTGTCTCAGCCAATTTGCTCCGAATCTACTGGACTGATTAAGGTGAAATTTGGTATACAATTATACATATGAATTTCTGTGACCGAAACACGGACGTGATATTTATAAAGGTTACGCCAGTTCATTTTCTGTTTATGACATATTTGAAAGCAATCGAGCTTGCTTTAGTACATATTTAATTTTTTCCCATACTATGGGAACTCCACTTTATTCAGAAATACTACTACATATTATTATAATATCATACTTCTTGAAAATAACTAAATAAATAATTATTTTGTTAACAGCTGAAGGACGAAGCTGTAGACATTGTGAAGATCGACGCTACCGCCAACGACTGGCCTAAGTCGCAGTTCGACGTGTCCGGATTCCCCACTATCTACTGGAAGCCCGCTGATAACACCCAGAAGCCTGTTAGATACAACGTAAGTTTCACCTGAAACAGCTCAACAGTTTTTAAGACTTGCAATAATATTTATTTATTCATACATACAATCTAAATTACCCGATTACGCCAAAGCCACAGAAGGGTTATAATTTGAACAGGCTATGTATGTATGAATGTTCATCTGTTCCCTCATAACTCTTGCAATTGACTACCAACATAAATTGTCCATTTAATCAAATCACTACTGTCATTCTTTGACAAAGAAATTGACGTAGGGTGTCAATTTGATTATCAACTAATTTTCTAATTTATCGATCTATCTCATCTAATGAATCACAATATTTTTCCAGGGTGGCCGCGCTCTCGAAGACTTCGTAAAGTACGTAGCCGAACAGGCCTCCAGCGAGCTCAAGGGCTGGGACAGAAAGGGCACGCCCAAGAAGGAAGAGCTCTAAAGAGTTGTGATGTAAAACTTTCCATGAAAGATCTGTGTGTGCGTGGCAGTGTGCGAGTGTGAGTGACCGTGTTATACACTGCTACAAGGAGCTTTTGGCGCTCAAATAACGTTAACAAGAGCCGCTGTTCGTAAACATTTGCGCAATATTATTTCGTGAAATGTATTGAAAATACAAAATGGCGACTTTCGTTCCGATTTCGGCCATGCGCCAGAAGTCCCTTGTACAGTTATAGAACCACTGACATGTCAAAGTGCCGTTCATAATCCATCCAGTTGACGCTGAATGACGTGTTGGTTTTATAAATCTATTTTAGATTGATCTAAATACAGTAATTTTGAATGCATTTCTTTATATAGTGTCGGTCGAATAACAAATAAATTAGGTTGTATTTATAATTTTGTTGTTTTATTTTTTTATTGCCGGTAATATCGCATGGAAAGGTGTGAAACAACATCTAATTCAAGAAAATACTGGCCAAGTGCATGTCGGACCACGCACAATGAAGGGTTCCGTATTTATTCCAAAAACAAACTACCTATTGCCTAGTTGAAATACATGCTCTCCCATACATCGATATATACCGTACGTTACGGTCAATTCTCCAACTGCAAATTTAAGTTGGTAGACTATTACTCGTTAACTTGTAAAGCCTACTTAGCTGTGATAGGTTTCCTTTTAATTTCGTTATATTATATACTACTGCTATGAATTTTTTCACATATCCAAAACCAACCATTTAGCTGGCAGGGGGGGCGACACTTGACCCTAACAAAAAATAGCACTTTAAAGCTTAATTTTACGCAAACGGATCCCTGAATTGAAAAATGGTTTTCACAGACCCACAATATTTTTAAACGGCCTATCCAAAGATACCCCATACTATGGGAAAGACGAGAAAAAATAATATCATCCCCACTTTACGTGCAAGAGGTACTCTTAATTTTTTTTTGTTTTTTCAAGTTTTTTTTACGACTAGCGCCGTAATTAATATCTATACCCATGCCAAATTACAGCTTTCTAGTACTAAGAGTCTGAGCTAAGCTGGGGACAGACGGACGGACAAGGCGAAACTATAAGGGTTCCTTGTTGACTACAGAACCCTAAAATCTGGTCACCCATTTTCCTAGTTTACTGTTTTATTAAGTGTTCATTTATCTACCTACATGTCTTAAATAAAACAATTTCTGAAGCAGAACACTCGCAGTATATTAAATATTAATTTCTCAAAAAAGGTGAAATAATACAAAATGTTAAATAAATAAACTATATATTCTCCTCCTTCCACCTTTCTATCCACTGTGCGATGATCTCAACATTGCTCTGCAGTTGATCCTCTGAGTCGTTCTGTAGCTCCATCACTATCTCTGGCTTGTAGGATGACTGTGCCTCTTCTAACAATGTCTCAAATATCTCACATTGAACATTATCCTCTAGTTTCTTTCCTGTGTAGCCTCTGAAAAGAAAAAAGTATAACTTTAGAACATTAATCATGAGGAGTATTAGGTATTTAAATGTTAACAATAATGGTTCTGACTCCATAACCTCAGAGACTGTTCAGTGAGTATTCAATGAACAATTTTACATACTATCATCTAAAATTATTTTACAGATAGCTTCTCTGCATTTCTAGTAGTAGCTGAGTAGGTACTTAAATACTCTTACAATTTTATATCAATACAGATTTTTTAATAACTATTTCGCTCAATAATTAAGATTTATAAAAATAAAGTGTTGCTGACTGGACCTAAGGATTTATTATGAGCATCATTACTCTGATTGGTAGTGTACTCGAGACCCGACATTGAAATATTTAAATGTCAAATACCAGCACCAGTTGCTGCCACCTATACTTTTTAGAGAAGCTTACAATAAAACGAAAACCAATAATTACCAACAAAATAAATTAATTGAAAATAAAACAGTATGGCCACATTTATAACAATTCAATAAAATTGACAATTACATAAAACAAGAGATACCTGATAAGTGGGTAGAATAAAATTTTCTATTTCCATTTTTCCACCAGCTTTACTGAATTAGGAGCCTGCTGGAGGATTCAGAGCAAGCAGGAAGTAACACAGAGAAGTCATCTACTTATAGAAACTATATCCATGCAATGAAAAAGAGGATAAACTGACCTGGCTGTAAGTCTATCAAACAGAGTTGTGTTGTTGGCCCTGACAACAAACACACCATCAAACCACCTCTCTGGGAAGAAGTCACAGCCATGGTAGTCCACTATGTTGCCACCTTTAGACATCATACCTTCCATAATGTCTAGTAACTGAAATCATGTGTGGAATGCCATTATGTTAGGAATTCTAGAGTGAAAACTGAAATAATGTAATTTTCATAGTTGTATCTTATTTGGTACAAAGGAATAAAATAGGTAGTCTTAAAGACCAGTAGACTATTCTTTGAATTTATTAAAAAAATACCATAAATACCTTTCATCTTCAAAAAAGCTTTACTTATATCCGTCCATAATACAGGATAGGCTTAGACTGGCTATATATAAACATTGACAACAATGCTCGAAGCCGAAATGCTATTGCATTAGTCCCTAAATATATAAATGTGTACACAAGTATTCAAATTACCTTATCTTCATTCAAGAATGGGCACTGATACTCGGGGTCAAACTCATCTAAACAGCTGTATTCATCGGCTAACTTGGACACTTCTCGCCATATAAACTTTGTTCTGTCAGCCAGCAGACGAGAAAGAGTAGATTTACCAACACCTGGCGTACCTAGAAGTAGAAATATTCAACATGCACTAACTCATGTCTTTCACACGTGGGTTAATAATATCAAAAAAACAAACGCAGCGGTTTATCTTACCTGTTACGAGTATATTAGGCACCATTCTTTTGGTGTTAGCCATTTTGACTTGACTGTTTGATCTAAATATTTATTTGTTACGTATAATTTGTGTATTTCTTGGTTCTATCCCGGTGTACCGTTGTTTTGACAAGTAATTATTTACCTTACCACAGAGTTCATTTTTATTTACCACAGAGCCGACGCCACACCCCACAGTTAGAATACATAGTTACCCACTAGATGTCACTTCGCTCGATCTTTTAATGCCACTCTTACACACTAGGCGATTATTAATCTTAGTCGAGATATTGCCGAGACTTTGTTTTGTATTACTAATGCAGGACTTCGAAAGACAATCATAATTTAATTCCTTTTTCTTAAACGCAACCGCCACAAACACAATACTTTTGAAAAATATGTGTTGATGTGGTGAAAACTACAACTACACAATCTATAAACCTGTCCAATCCTGACCAATCAACCAAAGTAGTCATAATGTTAAAGAATGCAACTTCGGAGCAGGTACATTCGGAACGCGATATCAATATGACATAACACAATCGTAAATTCGTAACCTAAAATTTTCAAGAGAAAAGTGAAGAAAACCCTAAATTAAATTTTGTTTAGTGTTTTTACTAAAATATAATGCGCATTTATAGACCTAAAGGAATTACAAGGGGGCAGATTGTTTTAGTGACAGTATTAGGCGTTTTTAGCGGAATTTACATCTGGAGGCCGCTGTTTGACGATTATTTCAGAAAACCTAAAGTTGCAAAAGTTGAGGTAGCCAGTGAAGCTAAATAATGGAGCATGTTAAAACATGGATAAGAACCTCCAGCCCGCTGGTGAAGATGTTGATGGCTGTTTCTATAACTTCAGCAGCAGTAGTTTTTCATAGGAATGTGTACGCTCCGTATGTAAAGCGGCGGAGGTATAGGCAGGCAGAGGAATGGGCCAACATGATAATAGAGCAAGAAGAGGCTGGAGAAGGCGGCACGAACAATATCTCGTATTAGTTGTTAAAAATGTAAATAGTAGGTAAAATAATATATAATAAATTAATACAAAGCCAACATTCATTTATTTGCTCCACCTACACAATAATAATGAGATACAAAGTCAGGTAAAGGCATTCCTTGAATGATGATGACCCTTATTTAAAAATTCCAATCTATCATTCTCTTTCTCCCAGAGAGATTATCATAACAAGCAACAAACATTAATTATCGAGTTCGTATAGTCAGCGAAAAATGACGCTGTTAAGTTCGGAAATTTTATCTTAGAATTTTAATAATGTTCCTTAGACTTTTGTCTTTCACACGAGGGTCAATAATTTCAACAAAACAAACGCCTTTAGCGGTATATCTTACCTGTTACGAGTATATGCACCATTCTTTTGGTGTTAGCCATTTTGACTTAAATGTTTGATCTAAATATTTATAAATGATGATTGTGTAGTTTCATAGTTGGTGTATTTTGGCCAGGGACCGTACAACCCCGGTTAAGGGTTAAGCCTTTAGAAGGGGTAACCCATTCAATGGGTTACCTTTATCATGATGTAACCCATTGAATGGGTTTTATACTAGAAACCCAATGAAAGGGTTACATGATAACCCATTGAATGGGTTTTATACTTCAAACCCAGTGAAAGGGTTACATGATAACCCATTCAATGGGTTCTATACCTACTTGAAACCCACTACCCAGTGACATGAAAAAATCATAATATTATGTTATTTAGATATCCGCCCAGCACGCGTAGCATGACCAATTCTATCTATATTCTACCCAGGGACCATTTTGTTTACCATTTTAGAAAAACCCTATTGAAAACCCTTTCAATGTAACGGGTTTTTGATAGGGTTTTTTTAAGCAGTTCATCAAAAACCCATACTTACTTACGCTTACTTTAAGCCATTCAAAATTACCCACACCGTAAGGGTTTTTATCGAAAACCCTTTCAACGGGTAACCAAAATTTAATTTAAGCCATTCAAAATTACCCACACCGTAAGGGTTTTTATCGAAAACCCTTTCAACGGGTAACCAAAATTTAATTTAAGCCGTTCAAAAGGGTTACCCATATCGTATGGGTTTTTGTTTAACCGCTTAGAAAAACCCTATCGAAAACCCTTTCAATGGGTAACCAAAATGGTCCCTGATTTTGGCCCGGTGTCCCGTTGTTCTGCAAGTAATTATTTACCAAAAAATGTCACTGTCAGCACTGAATATTTTAATGCCATTCCTACACACTAGGTGATTATTAATCTTAGTGGAGATTTTGCCGGGACTTTGTTTTGTATTACTAATGCAGGACTTCGAAAGAAAACCATTATGTAATTTCGTTTTCTTCCTTGGGATTGATGTTAACCCTCGTTGACTGTACTTACCTATCACCTCTTGCTTATACACACCATAAAGGTATCACAGTCGTATTAAACAGCAATGAAGATGCTTCAAACACACATTACCCTGAAGACTAAACTGAGCATATGTGTGATGTCGATCTTATTCGTAGATCTTTGACAGTCATTACGGGTAGCCAGAAGCCCGAAAGTCTGGCAACCAGTCTTGCCAAGGTGTATCGTGTTACCCAGTACTGGGTTAGGTTAGATAGGCAGTCGATCCATGTAAAATACTGGTAGTTAGCTGCCTCCAGTTAGACTAGAAGCCGGCGGGATGAAGATAAGACGTAACGTCGATAGAAACCTCGGCGGGCGCACTACTGGACCGTTAAATTATATGAAGCTAAAACTAAGCCTAAGCTAAAGGGGCTCCTAAAAACAACAACCACTTATGTACAGACGCCAGCACATCAAGCTACAACAATCTGTCAAATTCCTTTAAAAGATTTTCAACTATATCGTTAAAGCGATAAGGTTCAAGGTTGATTGGGAAGATTTGACAGTTTCGGGTAGCTTGACCTGCTGGCGTCTGTACCTACAATTCCGTAGTTCGGTAAATAGCGTAGGTATATTTATATACCTAATATTTATACACCATACTTATACATAAATAGTACATAGCTTTTATCTAATAGCGACTCGTGTTCTTCTGAGTTAGGTACCTACTTGGCGAATGACGTGCGCGACTCAGAGGGATGAGGGAATAGTAGATTGTTATACAAGGATCGAAAGGAATTGGTGATTTTCACCCGTGTTCGACACTCTACTTTTCATTTCGAATAGGAAAGTAAAAAAAAATAGTTTTTGTAAAAAAATCATTTTTGCTCGCCACTTCATAAAATCATTGTATGTATTTAAATATCTTTACGTTGAAATTTTGGCAAAAGATTTTCGATTACTGGGGTCAACATTTCAGAATTGCTTGAACTCATTTTTAACCGACTTCCAAAAGGAGGAGGTTATATGTTCGGCTGTATGTGTTTTTTTTTAATGTAGGTATGTTCACCGATTACTCCGTCAATTGTGGACGGATTTTGAAAATTCTTTTTTTGTTTGGTAGGGTATGCTCCCTAGGTGGTCCCATTGGCACCAAATCAGAATCTGATTAGAGGATCCCATGGAAATCGAGGGAAATCCTCAAATTTTATAAGCATATATCGATTTGAGTATTTTTTTATAGTAACTCGTGCATTTGCTCTCGGAAAGCACCATTTGGTGAAGTGGAACTGATGATGAAGACCACAGAGGGCCACCGGAACTACTTAATAATAAGTATTTCACCGTTGCGATTCGATTAGGCACTTTAATATGGTTGATAAGCAATTTATGCTCGTCAAAATGCATATGGTGAAGTCACCATCAGTTCTCCTGGTTCTTACCAGGAGAACTCCTCAACAATTAACGCCCGTGCATTGGGAAAAGCAATATTTTGTAAAAGGTGATGAGCATTTGAAATTAGGCTATTGTAAATTAGATAGATTACAAAATGACCCAAAAAAACCCTACAACGTGAAAAATAGCTTTAACTTCGGAAGTCGGTGGCAAAAAACTAAAATACAGATCCAAAGACACCGACTTCCGAAGTTAAAGTTATTTTTCACTTTGTAGTGTTTTTTTTTGGAAGTCGGTTGTTTTTTTTTTATACAAATATTAGTCTTTAAAAAACCTAGATTTTGAATTTCGGTACAGCTTACAGAGTTAGTATTCCGTCAAATTATTTAAGTAGTCTTTTGCTCTTATAATTTAGGTATTTATTTGTTTTAATTATGTTTATGACTAGTACCGAGATGACGACTAATAGACAAAGTATGGAAGAAAAAGACAAGTTGTGCAGCGCCGACCCCAAATAAACTGGGATAAGCAGGGCAAGAGAATGGTGGTGAATTTGTTTATACAAGTCATGTCTTTCTGCCGCCATCGCCACCTAATTTAACATAAACTGCACTATATTGTGCAATAGATTCGTAATCCGGGACTGAAGCGCTCGAGGTTTCCCTGAGCGTAACTTTAGAACGTTTACCTCACAACCTACTAAAAAGATTTAAAATTTTCATTCATTTTTGTGTTTAAGAAGCCCATGGAGTAAACTCTAGGGAAAATCGGAAATTCCACAGTCCGCTTCCGATTGCGAGTAGGTATGTTACGCAACTACTTTATTGGTCTTATAAGAATAAAAAAGGTCATAATTATTAAATTTCGCGTAGCTATGATTTACATAAATACGTTACGTTGGCGCCTCAAATACTTGAAGGTCGCGGTCATCTACCTATGCTGCTATCGCACATTTACAGTCGCCGAGGATTCTACGTAAAAGGGGCAATGACCCGGTCTAGAGATTATAACGGTAACTTGGGGAATTGGATCAATACATGTACAAAGATAATAAATGTCAAAACTTGGTTCTTCCTATTGAAATATTGATTCGCATTGGTTTCTCATTCATTTTACATATTCAATGTTTTTGGATGGAAAATATTTTTACAAAAACAAAGCAAAACAAACATATTATTTCGTCCACGCCACACGTCAGCGTCGGATGGCTAGTCTATTATTTTCCCCTAAATAGTCGTGCTAAGTTTCATCAACTTGAGAGGACCTAAAATAAATATCATACGTGAGGGTATGACTGATATGTAGTCGACTGAAATGTCGACACTAATATATTTACCTATTCAAATAAAATCCCTTTGTCGCATCTGAAATTCTGAAACCTTATGCGCCCGGGACAAAAGGGCGTTGGTGCGTGAGTCGTGCGTGACCCGTGACCTTTTCCAATGCCTGTTTATGACGCAAAATACCGCCTACAATTTTTGGATCTCATATTTTTGTCTAGACGAAAATTACAGAAGTAAAATAAGTATCTAAAATGGAAACATTTTGTATAGTTCTATCTTCCCAGCTAGCATTGCTTTGAATAGGTAGATAGATCTAAAAATTAATGAGCTGATTGAAGTCTGAAGATGTAGATCTTCAGACTTCAATCAGCTCATTAATTTTTAGATCTATTTCACCATAACAATTGGTCAATAATATTCAACCATTGCTAATAGTATTCAATAGGCATCTACTCCAATACATTTGTGAGGGTTGTGGTGTGTGTGACTAACTAAGCCCTCGGGTTTACCTAGCTATAGCACAATGAATGATAACTTTATCCTATCATATGATAATCATATCAAATAAACCATCATCATCATTCTTCTGCCCTTATCCCAATTTATTTGGTGTAGGCGCAACAATTCAAATAAACAAATATTCGGGACGACTGGCAGATGTGAAACATCGCACTACACACACATTTACACACTACTACATAAAGACTGTTTAAGTGTATAGTAGCCGATCGCCACGTGGCATGCGTCGCCCCGCCAGCAATCGGTTTTATACGTGCGCTTACGCTTAGATGTTTCACGTCAATAAATCAATTTGATAGAATCAAATCATTTTCCGAACCAAATATGAAAACACCGAAAGAAGTCGAACGTGTTACGTGCCTTCTGTGCTAAATAAATGCATTTTCTTTCCTTCGGAATGGTACCTATTTCCATTTCGCCGGATTGGACTATTGCTATCACGTTATTAGCAGGCACGTTGGCAGCAACGTTGCGCCACGTGAGATCACAAGAACAAGACTTCAGTGGCACGTGTTCATGACGTTTGACACGTCACGTAACATTATTGCGAGAATTGTGAAATCATTTGAAATACTCGAAATAACAATTGCACATTAATCAAAAATCCCTAATCTAATCATGAATAGGTACTTGATTCACCAGACCCAGTACCTACAATTATAAACAAAACATCCAGAAGAGACCCGAACCTACTAATGCTATTTTATACCTATTATTATATAGACAAACCTAACAAATTCTTGTAAATAATAATATGACGCACCATTAAGACATGACTGTGACGTTATGTATTGACTTTGAGGTGATTCACCTCAGCTGAATCTAGTTAGAAATTAGAATTTTTTACCATTTAATGTACCTACCTATATGTATTTCTGTAGAGGAGCAGATTTACAGAGTCAAAATTAGAATGTCTCATGTCTCTCTTTAGCAAATGATAGTTAAATGAGTACCTACGATACGTTTGTAAACAGGTTATTAAAAAGTACCTACCTACCTAAGCATTACTGAAGAGCTATAAAAGTGAGAGTGGATAAAAAGTATAGTTACATAAGGTGAAATTCACGAAACTGAATAGGTTACCCTCACCATGCACTACATAAAAAAAATATCAGTTAAATAGCCTGAAAACCTAAAATAGTGTAGCATGAACAAAATCTGTTCACGTCGAGCGAGTGCATTTATTTTCGATGTTTGTTTGAGGAAGAAAGATATGATACACACATAGATAGGTAAGTATGTACCTACTCAGCTCCAAAGTGGATACCTAAGCTCAAGACCGAATATTAAAATTACCAGTGTTAATAAATCAGAACCTAGGTATGTAGGTACCAAAGCACTACCTACCTTCCTACTCTACAATTCGCTTTTAGGAATGCAAATATTTTTAGAGCCATCTTATGTCCACCTATTTCCTGCTTTCGGAAATAGTTTCAGAGTTCATTCGCCTTTTCATTTGGAACATAGGTGGGTAAGTACCTACCTATTGGCGCTTGGGAGACCTTTCACTACCCAAGTAGGTTATCTTCGCCAAAATTAAAACAGGCCAGAATCATTTCCAGTTTCCTTTGTTTAGATAACAGAACAGAAAAAGGATAAGTTTTTGTGTGTTTGTACTTTTAAGCACCTAAGTGTGTGTACCCTATAAAGAACGATTAACATATTTTGTAACAACAAATCAATTCAAAAGAATTGATTTGTTGTGTATTGGATATCAGGTAAAATGAAAATTCTGTGTAATTTTTACTGGAGGCTACCTTTATTCTTCTATGAATTTACACATTAGTTTGCAGTTATAACAAAATAGTTCAGATATAACCTTATATAAATTATAAAATAATGTTACAGTATAAGCCTTGTAAAAAATATAGAAAAGGAATGAGTTTGTAGCCCTTCTTTCCTTCGGAACACCTTGCGGTGAATGAAGTATCGCAGTTGAATGAAAAATTGTGCTGTTAACAGCGCTAGCTACTTCTTGCCTCCCTTGGTGGCCTTCTCGGCGGCTTTGGTCACCTTACCACCACCGATTTCCTTGAAATTGACTCCCTTAATGACACCTACAGCGACTGTCTGCCTCATGTCACGCACGGCGAAACGACCGAGGGGAGGGAATTCCTGGAAGGACTCAACACACAGAGGCTTAGAGGGTACCAGGTTGACGATGGCAGCATCTCCAGATTTGATAGACTTGGGGTTGTCTTCAGTGGATTTACCCGTACGACGGTCCACTTTCTCTTTGATTTCGGCGAATTTGCAGGCAATGTGAGCTGTGTGGCAATCCAGCACAGGCGTGTATCCGTTTGAAATTTGACCAGGGTGGTTGAGCACAATGACCTGTGCTGTGAAATCGGCGGCGCCCTTGGGTGGGTTGTTCTTGGAGTCGCCAGCGACGTATCCACGACGCAACTCCTTGACGGACACGTTCTTTACGTTGAAACCAACGTTGTCACCGGGGACTGCCTCTTGGAGAGCTTCGTGGTGCATCTCCACGGACTTGACTTCAGTGGTGATGTTGGCGGGGGCGAAGACGACGATGGTACCAGGCTTGAGGATACCAGTTTCGACTCTGCCTACGGGCACCGTTCCAATACCACCGATTTTGTATACGTCCTGGAGGGGAAGACGCAGGGCCTTGTCTGTGGGGCGAGCAGGGGGCAGGATGGCGTCGAGGGCCTCAATGAGGCATTTACCTTCAGCCTTGCCTTCCTTGCGCTCAACGTTCCATCCCTTGAACCAGGGCATTTTGGTTGAGGGCTCCAACATGTTGTCTCCGTGCCAGCCAGAAATGGGTACGAAAGCGACAGCAAGTGGGTTGTAACCAATCTTCTTGATGTAAGAAGAGACTTCCTTCTTGATTTCTTCGAAACGGGGTTCGCTGTATGGGGGCTCAGTGGAGTCCATTTTGTTGACGCCTACAATCAGCTGCTTGACACCGAGTGTGAAAGCGAGCAGAGCATGCTCACGAGTCTGTCCGTTCTTGGAGATACCAGCCTCGAACTCACCGGTACCGGCGGCGACGATGAGCACGGCGCAGTCAGCTTGGGAGGTTCCAGTGATCATGTTCTTGATGAAATCTCTGTGTCCAGGTGCGTCGATGATGGTGACATAGTATCTAGCGGTCTCGAACTTCCACAGAGCAATATCGATTGTGATACCACGTTCACGCTCAGCCTTCAGTTTGTCCAACACCCAGGCGTATTTGAAGGAACCCTTGCCCATTTCCTGGGCCTCCTTCTCGAACTTCTCGATGGTACGTTTGTCGATACCACCGCATTTGTAGATCAAGTGACCGGTGGTTGTGGACTTGCCGGAGTCGACGTGTCCAATGACGACAATGTTAATATGAATCTTTTCCTTGCCCATTTTTGGTTAGTCTAGAACAAAACAAAAGAATCTAGTTAAAAACTGTTATTGATAAGAAAAATGCAAGGGGTAGAGGGATGCGAGCCGGCATCTGCAAGGTCGCAACCTCATGTATCGCGCGGCCGGCAATATGGCGGCCGCATGGCCGCCTCGCCCTATCTTGACATTTCACAATGGATGTCAGCCATTACAGCGAATGTGTGAAAATCAATGATTTATTGCCATTACACACATTCCATTAATTTAGGGGCTTGTTATATTTGAGGGGAAAAACTAACAACAATTAGGGAAAAGAGAAAACAAGTGTGCATCAACCACGTGGTGGCGAGCGAGCCGGTCGGTGAACAAGTGTGACGCGTAAGCAAACGAGAACTGTGTTTAATTCGACATATGAATTTATCAAAGAACAATTATATAAACAAATGAAGTAGTTAATTTTTTTCACAAGTTAACGTAACCATACGTTGGATGTAAAACGTGTAATTTATAGGTTTAGAATTACACCACAATAGGAATCAAGGTAATTGATAATAATTTAACGTGAATTCTTGCCAATATTGTTGAGAAACACAATCTTTTATGCTTACGGTAAACTAATATCACTTTTTAACACTGCACTAAACAATTTCTTTTCTTCTGACACTCACCACGGATTACAATCCACGTGTAATATCCGAGATAGACTCCAACAGAATGGACGAGAAATGGTTGCTCTTTCAGCTGGCTGGAAAAGGAAGAGTCACTTCCGGCGCTCGGTGTTGCAGTGCTTTATTTCAAAAGTCCCAATTTTAAAATTGACGCTGGTAATTCTAAAGAGAAAGCAATGATAGTATTGGGATGAAAACTGCCACTTGCTCACTTTAGATGTCGCTACTATCACTAGTTCAAGAATTTGACAGCTATCTGTCATTATCCTTTTTTTTTTAAACAAGTGACTTGCATAATTATTTAATTAATATTGTTGCGCGGCTTTTGACTGAAAAATACGGAGACCCATGTATTATCCAAAGATGCTAAAAGTCGAAAACTGTGGGGAATGCTCTCAGAAAAAAAATTTTGAAACCCGTAACTTCTTCGACACTATGTGCTGTCTTTGTTAAACCTGAAAACTTTTATGGGAGAAATTCGTATACAGGAGATGCTGCCAAGAGAATTAATTAACTCTGTTTTCATTACCTACAGGCACTTGTGGCGTAAATTATGTAAATTAAATTACGGGTGTGTGTGTGTGTGTGTTTATAATGGTGTTAATGATGCTGGACGGCCTAGTTGATTCTTCTGTACGCATTGGTCTCCGGATGAACTTGGTCAAAACCAAGGTTTTGTTCAACGAACACGTCCCTCCGGGACCGATTGCTGCGGGATCAATGGCGGTGCTTTCGAGGTTGTTGGCGAATACGTTTACCTCGAGAAAACTCTGCAATTTGCTAAGAACAACTTTGAGAGGGAGGTTAACAGAAGAATTCAGCTGGGCTGGGCAGCATTCGGGAAGCTTCGTCACGTATTCTACAGAGCCTAAAGACTAAGGTCTTCAATCAGTGCGCGAATAAAGAGTTGAAGTTCGAATTGAAGGTGTATAATATCAAATAATAGGAAGATTGTGTCACAGAAGTATGCAAAAAATACGATAAAAAAAAGAAACAACGTAATTAGGGAGCTGTTAATAGACATCTGCATAATTATCCCGTTTAGTACAACCAGGGAAGTGGCAGCCCCCTGTGTTATTTCCAAACATCCTTGTCTTCAACGTAGCCTTATTTTACAATAAGCTTTTTTGATTATGTTACTTGTTCTCATATCAGAATAAAACAATAACCAAACCTGAAAAAAAAAAACAATAGGCTGCCTCGTTGGTCTTGGCAAGTGGTTGCTCCTTTTGCAAGTAAGTGCCATTGCGGAGTTAGAGATCATGCCTTAGATGCCCGGTCGGGGTTGGGAAAGCGTGTGGTTTATCTATTAGAAATTTCTCAGTCAGCCCGGAGTCTGAATTCTACCCGGTTGATAGTAGTAGGCTCGTACCCTATTACAATGGGTCTAAGTGTAACTGGCCAGTGCCGGTTTTGGAACGGGCGAGGTTTCTGCAGAGCCCCTCTACTCTTGAAGAGTAGAGAGCGTGGCAAAAAATGATTGCCTGTCTCGGATAAGAGGTTCAATATTCTTTTAAAGTAAACGAACATTCATAAAGAAACAGGACTACTTAGTCGACTCATTCAGGAAAGTTATAGAATATAGGATGCAAGAACGAGCTCGAAAATTTTACCTACCCACCTCAGAAGGGTAAGATTTAACACGGAACGAGAAGTAACTTTGTCGACTTGTGTCGAATGAAGGGGGTCGCCTAGCTGAGCCTTTTTTTTTGTTCCAGCGTGGAAAATCTTCATGGACGTCCTCCACCCCAGGGGGGGGGTGGAGGGGTCTGTCAGACTCTTACTCACTAAAAATCGCCCGGGTGTTGCCTTCCCACACTTGCACCGGGGATCATGGGATCATATGCGACTTCCGCGATCTCCGGCTGGTGCCGGTACGCCGTTGCGGGTGACCTTAAGTCTGGGGGGTGAGGTGTTTGACCCCCTCGCCACGTCTAGCGTGTGGTACTTGTATGATAGGGAGTGGCGGACGTCCCCGAGTCCCATATAGGGGGGCCCGACGAGGGCATTATCTTAGTGAAGGCACGGGAATATATTCGTAAGAAGTTGGCAGAATTATCCCAACGCTGATCGTTTTCTCCTCCACCAATCGTTATTTCTTCTGACACATTTTATTTTGTTTATAAGTATGTATGTATCTATGTATATATTGTTGTTTATCGAGCTATCTATCCCCATAATGCAACTACCATTTTTGTCTCTGCATCATCCTTAGGTCGACTGGTAGAAAATGCCTCAGGCATTAAGTCCGCCTTTGTACAGTAGTTTTACTTGTGCATGAAGTTTTAATAAATAAATTATCGGCCCTCTGCCGACATCCGGTGCACCTACTGTGGGCCGGGTGTGTGGGAGAGATCTTCCGCTCCCTTTCCGCAGCCCCCTTCTGTGACATGACTGTTTCGCAGAAGGATCCCTATCCTAACGCAGGTACTAACTGACGAATATTGTAAACCCCCCCCCCCCCCCCCGGGGGAGGCTTATGTCCAGCAGTGGTCGTCTTTCAGCTGAAATGATGAAGTCACGTCATTTGTTACAGTCGTAATGGCAATCATGTCATTTGGTTTAAAATAGGTTTTTACTTTTATTATTTAATCATATTTTTTAAAGCTTGCAAAAGTCTGCAAAAATTGCAGACGCCTTACGCCGAGTGTAAATATTGAACTGGTTTGATATGCCGCCCGCTCATTAGGTCACCTGCTAACTAGGCCCGTAGTGCGGCCATAACGCGAGGATAGGAACGTTTGAAAACTACGCGCCACGCGCGCTATCTTGCTCGTGCCCATCGCGCTAGGCGCCTTAGTCACTACACTATGGACGCAAACGACTGTTTCATGTGTGTGATACTTTGCGCCCGTCGTCGCAACCACGCTAGGCTTCCAGTGTGGATGTACACTAAGAATGTAGCAGCTAGCTGTCAGTATCCATAGATTTTTTGTAAACAAGTGACTTCTTTTACGCATAATTCATTAATATCCCCATTGCTAACTGTAAAAATATGGGGACTCATGTATTTGTCAAAGATGTTAAGAGATGAAAAGTGAGGAAGGCAGCTCTCGGAAAAAAAAAATGAAACAAGATATTCCGTCGGGACTATGTGCTCTATCCTTTTGACACCTGAAGGCTTTTAATGGAGAAATTCGTATACAGCACCCTTATTGCGTAACACACTATCACTCACATTCTGAATGATTTTAAAGTATATTGCTAATCAATTGCTTCATATGTTGGAAAAAATTGTCTGCTTAGCAACGTAAATAACGCAATGAATGTTGTTGAACTGCTAAACTAAATTCCATTGCTACTGATAGTGTGTTACGCAATTACCCTGCTGGTGATACTCCCAACTTCCAAGAGAACAAAATCTGTTTTCTTTACCTACAGGCACCTATGATGTGATGTTATGTAAATTATAGCCAAGGTGTATGTGTGTTTCGTATTATCATTTACATTGTCACTTCATGTTAAAGTTTTCAGTCAAGAAGATCATCCTCGAGTTGGTTTTCAACTCTGATAAGGTTGTTTCTGTCGTACGCCTCCAGTCTTCAACAAAAAAACTACTTAAAGTCAACAAACACAAAATAACCTATAAATTATAAAGCATTTATAATTTACTGACTTAAACATGAGCAAAAAAATGGTTGTTTGTAGACGGACCACTGTGCTGCCACCTATGACGAGCTTTCAGTTTTTAAACCCATTAAAACTGTATTATGAAAACATTGTATAAGTCAATTATTTTTAAAAGAGTAACCGTGGAGTTTTTTGCCGGCTCTTCTCCATAAGGAACGACCAGTTGGAACCGTGCACCTAGCTTCTGACGTTTCATAAGTGCCCATGTAGGTTTATGTGAAATAAAATATTTTGATTTTGAACACTTATTTGGGTCTAAGAGTTCTTCTTAGCGTGTTGATGGAAAAAATAGTTAAAAAGTTGTGATTTTATTTTATTGTGTGGCCCAGAATTTAGCAACGTTTAGAAATGCATTCTATAAATATTTCTATTTTTTCTAATAAGAAGAAAATAATATACCAGTACTTTGGGGAAGTTTTGTCATGTCTGGCAACATCAGACTTAAACCGGATATGACGGTATTTGCAAATTCGTTTAGAAATATGAATGAATGAATTTTTATTAATGACAACACAATACGTGCTGGTGTAAAAATATTTTTTGGAAAACAAACAGTACCTTTTATTGTCTAGCCTGACTATTTAATGAGATAAAAATGTGGACATGGACTAAAATAAAAATATTTTATACATTTTTTGGAGCTCGATCCAACCTTTAACAAAACTGGCGATGTCCCTAAAAAAACACCATTACATTGGAATGGATTTAAGAAAATTGTTTGTGTATTGTAAACTTAAAGTTCTTTGAATTTTCATAAACAGTAAAAAACTTGCGATGCACGAAACCTTAGTCCCAATTTTTTTTCTACGCTTTGAAAAATAAAAAATACTGAACGTAGGAAAAAATGTCAAATTTCCTCACCCCCGCACCGCACTGTCCGCACCCCATTCTTCAGGTTCCTGTGTTGAAATCGAAACGAAACAAATGAAAATTTCTAAGAACCCCTAAATGGAATCAAAATTAAGTTAGCAATGCGTTAATTAACTAAAATGTTTCAGTGTTAGAAATATTTAACGTGTTACTGTGGTAAATAAATAGTTGGCAGTATGTTCAAAAGTCGCGGAGATATTGTTTATAAATGTACAGTGCGACTTTTAGAAGATACAGAAATATTAGAATGTGAATTTCACGTGAGTATTTATATAAATATTTAATGGTTCTTTTTCCTATGAATATTTAATAAATGACGTTTTTATTTTCAGCCAAGTTACAAGGGCAAGTTTCTATTGGAGCATGTATGTCAACAGTTGAATCTTACTGAGACTGATTATTTCGGACTACGGTATGTGGACGCCGGTGGTCAAAGGGTGAGCTAATATTCTGTAGCTTTATTATATATACAATTACTTATAAGTGACCCTGGAATGTTTCAGGGTCACTAGGAAAAACCTATGAACACTACCAGACCCATGGATTAATCTCAGCCATGGGTTGTGTGCTGGTATATCTCTCTGATACCCGCAAAGCACTGCATATCACATCATAAAGACTAAAGTTGTATGTTTTCAGTGTTTATTGAACAGTCAGTGATATTGTTTATTTTGTTTTCAGCATTGGTTGCATATGGCAAAGTTAATACTGAAACAAGTCAAAGGTATGTTCACCACCCACATTTGTTGTTTTGTCTATCATTCTTAATTGACTATATAGAACACACTTCGATTGATAGCATTTATTTTTATCTCCTACACATTAATTATTACAATGTAGAGGAATTTTTTGTTGAAAAATATGTACTATAATTTTAACCAGTACCTTACTGCCTACCGTCACAATTAAAATAATTTAAAATTTTAAAGCTATCTTAATATTAATAGTGACCATTTTAAATATCTCTTATTTATTTTACTTGTACTGTTGCCTACTTTGGATAATATAATAATCAAAACGGACTGTTTTGATTATTACATTCCAAAGCTCTATTGAACCCTCAATTTTCTTTGCAGATGCATCACCAATACTGTTTAGTTTCCGAGTGAAGTTCTACCCACCAAATCCTCTACTCTTAAAGGAAGATGTGACTAGGTTCCAGATATATTTGCAGCTGAAGAGAGATCTCCTGCACGGGAGGCTGTACTGCACGTCCAATGAAGCAGCTATGTTAGGAGCGCTTATTATACAAAGTAAGATTATGATGCTTTTTTTAAGACTGCCATAGTTATGTTGAGAGTACCTACTTTTTAAAATGCTCAGTGTAATCTACTATGGAGGAATATTAACATAACGTCACACCTGATTGCCCCGAACGGTTAGGCAGAGGAGTACCCATAGTACATCTACATTTCGCCAGTTATGTTTAGGTCCTATGTAAAAGTGCGGAGCCTATTGACATCAACTGGACACAAATGCGGATTCCGGGCTGCTACAGAGAAATTCCAGATAGAAAACCCAATTACACTTTGCCTGACCTGGGAAGCGGACCAAAGACCCCATGCTCAGTAGTAGTACTTGAGACAGCTAGACTAACTAGGCAGTCCGATGGAAAATTGATCCAGTAAAATGGTGATTGGTAATGTTACTACCTGTAATCCTCAAAAAATAACTGCCGGAATGTATGTTTGCCTGACCTAATCTTAATATTACCTATGTGCGAGGCAGCAATATCAAAAAGCGTAAACATGCTTCTGATGTTTACACTTTAATTCCAATCTATACAAATGAATGATCTTGACATTGAAATAATTTGCAGATACAAGTATAACCAACTCGTGTTAAAAAACACGTGATCAGTAAGAGGTATCAATATCACCATAATTATCTATTTCACTTTGTTACTGATAAGGACTATGGACTTTTTATAGTTTTTGAGCTAACATTGTGTTTCGTGGCTAATTTGCAAGGGCAAACTGATAAGGCCACATGAAGTGACTGATTTTGCACACAACAGCTTGCAAAGACATGCTTCTATAATAAATATACTAAATAGAGCAGTTTTATAGATAAGTGGACATTGTACTGTTGCCTATATTGGTAATTGTGGCCTATTGATATTGTAGTATCTAATTGAAAATGATTATTATCTTGCTCACAGCAAAATTCCTGTGTAAAATGCATGAATTGGTTGGATCATGTTTGTGTTGGTAAATTATCGGCAATTCATACATTCACGTAAACATACCTAATATTATTGATTCCACGAGTACTTTATTGTGGGCTTGTATGTCTCATAAGTTATATACTGCCGTTAATAAATAATTTGTTTCAGACTTTTGAAATGCCACTTATGGAAGTAGGTCAAACTCTAAAATCTAGCCTTTCGCTTAAGTAGGCCAAATTAAAATAAGTTAAATACAAAAGAATGAAGTATTACATTGTACTATTCATTCTAGAGAGTATTGACGTAGTTTTAAGTTTAAGATCATCAGAGCATTCTATCCACAAGGTATTTAATTCACTTTTGGGTTCACATTTTTATGAAGAATCTTCTTTCCCAGTCGAGCTAGGCGACTATGACCCGAACATCCACGTTGGCAACTATGTTACGGAGATGAGGCTGCTACTAAGACAAACGGACACCATTGAAGCCAGGATACAGGTGACTATATGACCTTCATTGTCAGATTTAGGGTCCACACATGTTCAGATCGTCTTATTTGATTCTGCAGTATTTGTAGAACAACAGAGCCGACCCGAAGCTTATATTATACTAAACATATTCGGATTTCATTCAGCTTATGCCGATCGGCAAACTCTGTTTGGCATTTACCCAACCCCTCCTACCCCCTACCTGCTCAATCAAGTGCGGGTCGGCTCGGCACAATTCGAGCTAACCCGAGCTACTTATTCCCGAACATATTATCATAGTTTAGAACTAAAAAATTGCCTTCGTACATATTGTATGAACTTGAATATACGGACATGTGTGCACAAGTTCAAGGGCTCCGCATACCATGCCGGCCGGCCATAATATTGGCTTCATAATTAAATATTCACGCACACATTCATTCTTCGAAGAGACTATTAATTATTTAGGCTAGGAACTACCAAATGTGGTCTTTAAAACTTTTAATAATAATTATTGAATTAAACACAAAGAAAGAAATAAACAGAAAGTGACAGTTTTGCCATAAATTATGTTATCAAGTGAACTTAAAATAAGTTAGTTTAAGTTTAAAACGTAATTTTAAATAACGTTTTCTATGTTAAAGTTCACAGCACGGGGGGCAAAGTTGACGCTGTTTAGATAATTATACAGTGTAGAACTCGTGATACATTCCGATTACCTAACGCGTGTATTATCAAATCTAATAATTATGTTTATTAATCTATTACACACGTTCGTTATCTAAAATAGAATAAACAGTATTGATAAGGATCTTGGATGTCGTCAGTAGTAAAAAAAAACGGCCAAGTGTCGTAAAGTTGGGATGATTTTTTCCCAAAAACAAATTTTACATAGTAGTTGAAACACATGTCCTCCCATACATTGAAATCAGGGACCATTTTGGTTACCCATTGTAAGGGTTTTCGATAGGGTTTTTCTAAGCGGTTAAACAAAAACCCATACGGTATGGGTAACCCTTTTGAACGGCTTACTTAAAGCCATTCAAAATTACCCACACCGTATGGGTTTTTGATTAACTGCTTAGAAAAACCCTATCGAAAACCCGTTCCATTGAAAGGGTTTTCGATAGGGTTTCTCTAAAATGGTAACCAATATGGTCCCTGGGTAGAATATAGATAGAATTGGTCATGCTACGCGTGCTGGGCGGATACCGAAATAACATAATATTATCATTTTTTCATGTCACTGGGTTTCAAGTAGGTATAGAACCCATTGAATGGGTTATCATGTAACGCTTTCACTGGGTTTCAAGTATAAAACCCATTCAATGGGTTATCATGTAACCCTTTCATTGGGTTTCTAGTATAAAACCCATTCAAGGGGTTACATCATGATCAAGGTAACCCATTGAATGGGTTACCCCTTCGAAAGGCTTAACCCTTAACCGGGGTTGTACGGTCCCTGATTGAAATACGTCACGGTCAATTCTCCAACTTCAAATGTAAGTTGGTAGAGTATTGCTCGTTAACTAGTAAAGGCTACTTATTTTTTTCACCTATCCAAAACCAACCATTTAGCTGGCAGGGGGACACTTTACGAGGTAAACCCAAAAAAAAAGTGCACTTTGTCGCCATGATTAATATGTATGCCATGCATGTATGCCGCCCATGCCAAATTACAGCTTTCTAGTACTAACAGTCTCTGAGCTAAGCCAGACAGGCAAACATATATTACATGGCATGACATGGCGAAACTATAAGGGTTCCTTGTTGACTACGGAACCCTAAAAATCGGCCAAGTGCATGTCGGACCACGCACAATGAAGTGTTCCGTAGTTGGGATGAGTTTATCCCAAGAACAAACTTAACATTGTAGTTGAAAAACATGTTCTCTCATACATTGCAACTTCAAATCTAAGTTGGTCGACTATTACTCGTTAACTTGTAATCATTTTTTTTCACGGTCGGGTGTCACCCCCCAATCAGGTGGCGCCTGGTGAGGACCCCCCCCCCCCCAGCTACGCCACTAACTGTAGGGCAAATCAAATACCTTAATTTTTTGCCACTGTTCCCGTCTTTCGCAATCTGTGCCCGATCCTTGTGTAGGATTCCAAACAGAATTTGTGTATTTTAGTTTAGCAAATTGTCCAGAGAGGTCACCAGTAGCGCGTGTCCTGTAACGTGACGTGTAGTTATGAGGACATGATATCAAGTGCCCCCTCGTTTGCAGAACAGCATCGCATGCATTCCAGGCTGGAATCTTTATGTATCTCCACCTGAGCAGGTTTTCTTTGCTTCGACCAACCTGGGTCCGGAGTCTTATAGCTATTCTACGAGGCTTATTGATGATGATGTAACTCATAAAAATGAGTTACATCATCATCAATCCACGACGTATAAAGAGGGGACTTATAAGTTTGACGGCTATGTCGTTCTGTGTGTCTGCCTGTGGCATCGTAGCTCCCAAACGGGTGTCCGATTTCAATGCGGTTTTTTGTGATGGTGTTGTTTAGGAACTACACAGGGAGCCAGTAGAAGGTACCCCGGGCGGCAGTGGCGGCGTGAAAGGCATGTCGACCCAGGAAGCTGAGCGAACGTTCGTGAAGATTGCCTGCCAACTCGACACCTATGGGGTGGACCCCCATCCTGTCAAGGTTTGGGTATATGTGTTGCCTTCCGTTCTTGGGTATTTATATATATATTTAAGATTTTAGACTCATTTACACCCCAAACCACTAAATGCAATTAGCGTCATTCTATTTCAGTCTATCATCTGAAGCTGATAGAGACAGAATTATGTTTTAGATACGTTTAGCGTTGAATGCATTTAGTGATTTTGAGGTGCAAGTGGGCCTTAGATAGACTTAAAAATTACTTCTTCATTAAGGCGCTGACAAGAGGCAAATGATCTAAGTAGGCTTGTATTATTATTTTTTTTGCCAAATCTATGTAGTTTGTGGTAGTGGCAAAAATATACCTATGTTAATCTTGAACATATTTCTCAGAACTTGGTTGTTACCAATATGTATTGAAAAAAAAAATCGTTACTTATTAACGGTAAACTTACCTTTTACCTTGAGTTCCAATCCAAAATATCTGTATGAAATATCAACGTTGGTAACGTTGGTATTTCAATAAAACAAGAACGTCTTAAATGCAGAACGTGGTTGGTTTTTATTTTCGATTACTCAATTCATTTTTGAGTAAATAGATAATTGCTTCATATCTTGCAACAAATTACAAGCGTTGTGTCATTGCGCTTCTCTTTCTTTTCTATGCAGTCCGAGAGTGACCGCGCTTTAGCTGTTGTCAGCGTCTTAAGTTTATTTGCCTGTGACTTGCCACACAAATCACTAAATGTATTTAGCGCTAAACCAATTTAAAACTGCTCTATTTCAGTCAATCGTTTGAAGATGATAGAAACTGAATGATTCTTAGGTACGTTTAGCGTTAAATGATTTGTGTTGCATGTGGGTCTTAGACGGACTCGAAAATTACGTCTTACTTAAGATTATGTGCCTTTCAAAGTGCATTAAGTACTATATATATTGATTTCGTGCCTAATTATGACCTATAGTTTGATCCCCCGGATTCACTTAACTGAATACCAAAAAAATCATGTGAAGACTTATTTTATACCTTTAACGGCATTTTATGTATTCCTGAATATATTTTTTCTATCAACTGTCTGGCTTTATCAAAACCTCTATACTTCCTCTACGACCCCCAGAATGCCACACGTAACAATACATTTCTATAATCCAGGATCACAGAGGCAATCAGTTGTACCTGGGCATCAACCACAGTGGCATCCTAACGTTCCAGGGCAGTCGGAAAACGCATCACTTCAAATGGTCCGAAGTGCAGAAGATCAACTTTGAGGGACGCATGTTTATTGTACATCTTAATTATCCAGAGGTGAGATATCTATTCATTTTACATAAAATGCGAAAGACTCTGTTAGTCTTCACTGTTTCCTACGATTTCACAGCTTTGTGGAATTGTGTACCTTCCAGTATGTGCCTAATGAACATAATATCTATTGTTCATTCTATATTTTGAATAGAATACTAATATAACACAAAGTTATGCAAAATATGGAATACTCTTATAAAGACAAATAATTATAATTAAGTCTGCTCTTACTTAAGCAAGTTATTTAAACCGATAAAAATATTTAAGGTACATAACAACATTATTTTTAGTATATGCGAATATACTAATGAATATAGTTTGTTCAGAATAAGGAACTGAATCGATTTCAATAATTTTTACACCATGTTATATTTTGTCCCAAAAATATTTAAGTGTGATGGAAAATGTTATCACCATTTAATTACTTACAATACAATCGCCGTACGGTTAGGTACCTACTGCTAAATTAGTATCAATGAGCGTAAGACGACCCTAAAGGCGCGGGGGCGCCGTTAGCATGTTTTTGTACGGACAACCCGGTAACATAACAACCGTAAAACTTTGTGATTTTGCATGATTCTTTACATTATAATACTAGACACGTGTTTCGGGTTTCGCATATACTAAAACTAATATTGAATATCTATGAGGCTTACCATTTACACTCAACTACTTATCAATTCATTTACTTCCCTAAAGTGTAGTAAAAACCACAAAAAAGGTAATGGCCTGGTAATTTTAGTTTATTTAATAAATTATGTTTTTTTATCCTGTTGCAAGCAGACGGATATTCAAAATTATTACTTACTGGCTTTGGATACTATGTACTCTAATAACAAAGCCGAGGTATTGAATTCAAAGAAATTACATAATATTATATTGGGTAGTACAGAGGGGTCAACTCAAAGAAGTACATCTGCTCTTTAACCTTGAATTCTGATCTCAAAATAAGGAGTCTGGGGCATTAATAATACAGAACTGACTTCCGAATCAAAATAACAGTTTCTTTGTTAAGAAAACACGTGTCTACAGTAATTCAATACAGGATTTCCAAACTGAATAGCTCCATATACTTGACCCCTATAAATACCTGAGATAAATCCCTCATGTAGTACTTAACGGTCATTGGATATTGTGTTGCAAATAATGGCCATTTTGTATAACTATTATGCTTTAAGTAAAAGTAAAAACCAGTACAATTTTTTGTAGCGTGAGTGAAATGCGTAGATTATGATCTCACGCGGTGTAAAGTATTTTTGAAGCGGAATATTTGGCCAATTAACTCATTTGTAACTAACTATTTACCGCTGCTTTACTACCAAATTAAAATGTGTAACTACGGAATGGACGCCAGACTTGCGTGACTTAGGTAACCCGCTTTAAATGCCTACAATAATTTCAAAGCAAATATGTATAATATGTACAAAATATTTGCGATTTGACAGGTAATTGAACAGATCCATAATGTATAGTTAGTTTTAATTTGGCCGTGGGGCTGTTTAAATAGAAATGGTTAAGTTCAATAAATATTTGCTGGCTTGGCAACTATGTGTGAATAGAAATCGTCATCCTGTGAACAGCACATGGATGCTCCGCCATTTTCATTACAGTATTTTGTTTATACTGGTAAATCTATAAACTAATCTTATCTTCGTTTCCCTTGCCTTTTCCCAACTATGTTGGGGTCGGCTTCCAGTCTAACCGGATGCTGCTGAATACCAGTATTTTACATGTAGCGACTGCCTATCTGACCTCCACAACCCAGTTACTGGGTAATACGATATCCCTTGGTATGACTGGTTGTCAGACTTTCGAGTTTCTGACGACCCGTAACAACTGTCAAAGATCCACGAATGACAGCCGAAATAGTGCTAGTAGTGAATGTAGCTCCGTGTGGTGCTGGACGTCAAGAATAGTACCATCCTATTTCTTCCCGTGGGTGTCGTAAAAGGCGACTAAGGACTTACTAGAGCATGGGCAGCAGCGTTCTCTATGCATTTTAACACCATACTGCGATCGCTAACCCGCCTGCCAAGCGTGGCGATTATGGGACCCCCTCCCCCCCAGGGAGGCCTATGTCCAGCAGTGGACGTCTTTCGGCTGAAATGATGATGAATTATGATGTATTTCAGAAGAAACACACGGTGGGTTTCAAATGTCCGAACGGGCCCGCCTGCCGCCACGTGTGGTGCTGTGCCATTGAACAGATGTTGTTTTTTACGTGAGTACACTTTTAAATATTGTGCATATTTTTTTACTTGTCTAGTTTTTATTTATGAACGCTACTGCCCGCGGCTTAGCCCGCGTGGCTTTTTCTAAAATAAAAGCCTACGTTTCTCCTTAAAACATCAGCTATCTGCTAGTGAAAATCCCGTCAAAATCAGTCCAGCCGTTTCGGAAATTGGCCGGAACAAACAGACAGACTTAAATGTAAAAATAGTTTTTTTTTGCTATAATTACCGTATACTTGCATTTAGATAAAAAGCAGTTTTGACATTACAAACAGACTTTAATTTTATTTATTTTTACGTATGTAGGTATGTATATGTTACGGCTAATACCCGAAGTGCGGCTACACCTAGTTTTAGCCGGTTAGAACTAGGTGTAGCCACTTACTCTTGGTTAAACCTAGTACGAGCCGATTGTTTTCGGGTAAAATCATTTGGGTTAGGTTAGGTTAGAACAGTAACCATTAACAAGCGAAGGCGAGCGAGCGAAGCGAGCGTGCCGCGGTAGCGGCCGCCGAGCGCCAGATCCCCTCTATTGTTGGTAAATTGGTTTTATCCAACAGGGATTGTCTGGAGCTATAATTCTAACCGGCTAAAACTAGGTGTAGCCGCACTTCGGGTATTAGCCGTAACATATATACAAATGTATAGAATTGGTAAGAAAAACGATCCGTAAGTACGTAAGTACTATGCATAAATAATGAACCGGGTAAATTAATTGTTTATTTGTGTATATAGATGAGTCAATGTCCGGACACGACCTTCTTGTCCATCTTGTGTCGGACAAAAACATTGTTGATTTTATATAGCTAGACTTTATTTTCATTCGTTTTTTGGGGGTCGAATATCAAGTCCCTTATTTATTTGATTGTTTCCTAATTTTTATGATCTGGGATCTCTGTACGGTTGCCATGAGATTAAGCTATACCGAACCTGTCCGTATTCAAAGGTCAAAGCTAAGTGAATGCTCTTTTATATTCAATGATAATTATGATATTTTTACTGTTGTTTGTCCTTCACATGGGCACTTAACTGATACAAAATAAAAGTGTTTCAATTTTCAGCTAGTTGAAGTGTTGTATTATTTTCATTTACTAGCACCAAGTTGTGCTAGTAAATGAAAATAATGCAAAACCCTCCAAATTCTATTTAAAACTACGGTGGGTGATTTAAAAGTAGCTGGCTAACTCTTAAGGGGGATGCGCTAAGGTAGTCCGCGAAATTCAAATTTTATTACGTTTTTTGCAATTTGCAGGTCAGTAACAGGTTGTATGTTGATCTAAATATGATTCGCGGCCATAACAAATTTTGGCTTTACAGATTTATAATCATTGTAATCAAATGGGCCATTTTCACAAAATCTTTTTTTTTGCCATCATAAAAAGTAAGTTGGAGTCTCATTTCCTACGAAATGTATGGGAAAAGTTTTTTGCGATTTCTGGCTTGTCTAGTGCTCAAACTTCAGTTGGTGCGATGAAGTTTTTGGATCCTTATAAGAAACAAGATAGATTGGCAACAAAAAAGTTTTTGTGAAAATAGCCAATTTTCTTGCTGACTGTACTTTTCTTTGAAACAGTGATCAAAATTTCTCAAAAAAAAGGAAGACCGTCTCCTAAGACCGTTTTCCTGTAGCTACAACGGTTAGGGTACCTGTCCTTACTGCCCTATCTCAATAATCCACCATATAATAATATATGTCATGCAAACCTAAATTAAAGCAAGTCATCTCGGCTCTAGCCGAGTAATAATATATATTGTACTGAATTTCATTATGACCCGCTGGTGCATAATGAGATTTGAATTTGGAACCTAAACAAAAAAAATCGTCTGAAATCTATTACCATAAAACAAAAAATCTATTAATGTACATCTCGACCAAAGATATGTCACTTAATAGGTTTCAATTGCCGTTGACGAACCAGAAAATTTAATTACCCAACTATATAAAGATACTAGCTGCGCCCCGCGGTTTCACCCGCGTAAGGCTCGATCCCGTAGGAATATCGGGATAAAAAGTAGCCTATGTCTTAATCCAGGGTGTCAGGTACCTCCATACAAAATTTTATCAAAATTGGTCCAGCCGTTTGAGCGTGAAGAAGTAACAAACATACACACACAAACACTCACAAACTTTCGCCTTTATAATATTAGTGTGATTAAAGCGAAATAATTCATTTATTTATGTATAGTTAATTAAAACGGTACAACACCAATTACATAAATTAACATATTATAGAAGATAAGATATTAAGTTTGTAACAATAATACACATTTACGTTTTATTTTAGAATTATGTATGTAGATATATTCTCTTATTGTATGTTTATGTGAATAGTACTTTAGTATGTTCCTTTCTTCTTGTCGGTGTATATGTGTTTACATAAACTGTTAAATATATAAATAAATACATAATTAAATAGGACACATAGATTTAACACATAGAATTACAACAAAAAAAACCGGTCAAACGCGAGTCGGACTCGCGCACCGAGGGTTCCGATGTTGATGATTTCTGAAAAACTGTGCTATTTAGAGACAACATTTTATTTTTCCTGTAATCTTTACATATACTTCTATCACATAGAATAATTTCAGATTTTTCTCTATGCAAACTTCAGAGATTAAAAAAAAAAAAACCATTTTTCATCAAAAGTCGAAAACCATGATGACTAAAAAAATTTTTTTTTGAGAATGGTCAAACTAGTAGTAGACTCCATTCGAATTTTTAAGAACCCCTTTCAGGCCCTGTTGCAAAAAAGATATATTTTTTTAAATTTCTTTCTTGTTTGCAAGATAGTTGGGTAAACGTCATCTAAAACTATTCCAAATTTCAAGTTGATAGCATTAGTAGTTAGACTTAGTCTCACCATAAGGGTTCCTTTTTACCATTTTGGTACGGAACCCTAACAATGGTTGTCCATAATGGCCAAGTCGAAAGTTATTAATTATTTAGTGCATATTAGACTCGCCAAACCGATGTTTCTACATAATCTGTGGCGGTAATGGCGGCATGTCAGCGCAACAGCAGGGGGCCAAGTCTGCTATTTTCAATGATTGGTCATTATGATTATATATTATGACTATACCAAGGCAACGCCATGACCATTGTGCCAATAGTTTGTAACCTCCTAAATTCATAATGGTTGTCCATAAGGAAGTCAAAATAATAGGAGATTGTCAGTACGAGATTACCAAATACAGACAATTTTTCCAATGGAGTATCAGTGGCACGTCATCGGAAAATCATCGACCATTCGGACACAACTGCGTCAGCAGACTTGGCCCCCTGATCGGTTGCTCTGGCGCGTACCGGCGCCACAGTATACTAAAGTACTGTACTGTGGCCCCGCGATAGAATGTTGGATTTGGCGCCATATTTACGATGTTATTTATCCTCCTCGTTGGTCTAGTGGTCACAAGCACGACTGCTGAGCTTGAGGTCCCGGGTTCGATTCCCAGGTCGGGCAAAGTGATATTGGGATTTTCCATTAGGAATTTCTCAGAAGCAGCCCGGAGTCTAGATTTGTGTGTGCCCGGTTGTTAGGCTCGCCCCCTATTACATGGGACTTAAACATAACTGGCGAAATCCCCTTCGGGGATTACAGGCGTGATGTTATGTGATGTGTTGTATTTATTGTGTTTCTCATGAAATTAAAATAATAGTGTATGAAACTGCACATAACTATTTATTCCCCAGTTATTGAACTCCTAATTAGAGAATCTAATTGGTTTTTATTACCTCGCTTTGGTGCGAAAAGTAATGTTCTCGGAGAGAAAGGTGTATTCATCTTGGGCGAGCTTGAATCCATCGCTGCATTCAGGATTTTATTCTTAACTATGCTCGGGAGCCCTAGAATCCTTCGTTGCGATTGGGATTCAAAATAGCACCAGTGGCATTAAGACACTGCTTTATCCCCTGATGTATAATCTACTAGATTTACCTTTTATTCTTTTTTCTGTGAGTCTACAAGACCTGCAACATTCTTAACAAACAACAACAAAAAAATTGTTGACCAATTTCTATTTTGTTAAATAGCTGGTAGATATACTTGTTGACTACTCCTGCCTATTCTCATACCTATTAACAGTGTAAACTAAAAATATTATCTAGAAAAAGTCCACATTTTTTTTCAATATCCGTGCACCGAGTTTCTGACACAATCTTGCTGTACATCGCACTCGCCTCCACAGAGTAGGCAACTCGTTCATGGGTCAATGTATACGCTTTTACAACAAACTTCCTACTGACATTCGAAACTTACCCATTAAACGATTTAAAAGCTGTATTAAAACCAAACTTTGTAAAAAAGGGTACTATAAAATTTCTGATTATTTAGAAGACAAAAAAGCTTGGGATTGAGCTGCTCGCTCTGCAAGCCTTGTGATCAAACTGGAAAACTTGACATTTAATGTTATTATGCATGATTTTATATAAATATTGACATTGCAGAATATTATATACAATATTACATTAATGTTTACTTTGAAAAGTATTATATTTACTGCTTTAATTTATTGTGAATGTGAGCACTATGTGGGCATGTGGGTCTTTTTTTTTTTTCTTTAAATATTTTCCTATTATTTTATGCTTTTTCTCAGTTTTAATGGTGGTCTGGCATTTTGAGCACTTTATGAGGCCTACCCAAATGTACTTTCTTTGGTATTGTTCGTCGAGTCGTTGAGCTCCTTAAGTCTTGAGTCGAGCTGCACGATTACGACAAATGCTTGCACTGATTGGACAGGTCCACTCAAAATTGTGTGGTTCTTTCCTCAAAAGACCATTTCAGACACAGATCTACATGGTCCTCACATGATCTGACCAAGATTATGTCTGGACTTTAAAAGAGACTTTGACACATGAGTTTGTTTCGCCATTTCTTCTCACGGGTAGTCAGATAGGAAATGTCGACTACATCTAGCTTATTTTTTACTTTTTAATATGACGTGTAAAAGTGATTCCGATATCCTATTTACAGAATAAACGATTTCATTTCATTTCGTTTGACGTTTCATAAGTGCCCAGGTTTACGTGAAATAAAATATTGTAAATGAAAGTAAATTTGTTTTGTCAGGTTACCGTCCTCGTCGGACGCGTGCGTGTACTCGGGCGGCGGGCTGTTCTCGTGGGGCACCAAGTTCAAGTACGTGGGCCGCACGGAGCGAGAGATACTGGAGAGAGACGGCCTACTCGCTCCCAGGGACTCGCAGGTATTAGCTCTTTATTTTTGTTCAAAAGCTAAATTTAGCCCCAAACAATTTAGCAATACTTAGTTGAAAAAAACCTTTGTTATACTTAATGCTTTTTTTTTCTAATGTAACCATAAAAAAAACATGAAGCACTTTGTATTTCCAGAGATATAAAACTAATGACTGGAACCATGGAGTTTCTGGTCCTTCTTCCTCACTATACTTGTGAACGGGCATCTCATTTTCTTGATGAACTAAAAGAGTATGTATAGCTTTCATGGTCAGAAGCAGTGGTTATAGCGAGTATACGTTTATTTCAGAAGGAAGGTTCGAGCACAGGTGGTAAAAGGAAAGCGTCCAGTGTGCCGGCCACCCCATCCACTCCCATGACCGGAGACTTCGGTATTTATCGTACATATCTATTTCATTACACTTCTATACCTTAGGGAACTATCCTACAGTGCATTTTTCTTTAGTTGTTTTATTTGGTAAACATACAGTTCAAAAATTAAACAATTTATTTTTTAAATTTCACGTTTATCATTATACTCTGTGCGAATGTATGAATTGAATTAAAAACTATTTAGAAGTTATATTTTAATGCATTCATTTTCTCGAAATGGCTACCTACAGTAGGCTGTCAAAATGGCACATTGCGTTCTAAAGAAAGCTTTTGCAGACCGACCTCTTAGGCCCGTATTAATAAACGTTCCCCAACGACGTACTCAAGTGCGTAATTATTTGATACGCCATTATTACGATATCAGCATCTCAAGATCATTACTAATTAATAAACACATGAAAACAGTATCTCAGTTACCAAGATCAGCTCCTCAAGGAGCTGTACTTGATGAACGATTACATCACATTGACCGAAGTTTAGAATGACATTCATCACATTTCGTTCTTGATAAGTCGTAAGATTTATTGAAATACTTTTATTTTGTTATAACTTTAATTTATAGCGCTATATCACGTTATAAATATTACTAGGGAAATTGGAAGACCTCTGTTACTGTATTTCACCAAAGAGTCTTTTTATTAATGTGACTCTTGAACAAATCTGGATCATTGTTAGGGTTCCCTAGTCAACAAGGAACCTTATAGTTTCGCAATGTCCTTCTGTCTGTCTACCCTTATGTAGGCTCTACAAGTTAACTAGTAATAGTTGACCAACTTACATTTGCAGTTGGAAAATTGACCGTGACGTATATCGATGTATAGGAGAACATGTTTTTCAAATACAATGTTAAGTTTGTTTTTGGCATGAATTCATCTCAACTACGGAACCCTTCACTGTGCGTGGTCCGACACGCACTTGTGTTTTTTTTTAATTTTCACTTGGTAACTCAAACGGATTCGAGGCATCCCATAAATAGATTTTTGTCAAAAATATCGTCATGGTACTCTAATTCATCCTAATAATAATTACTTTCACCCAAAATATTTTCAAACTCCATGTTTCGCGCTACTAATCACGACCTCAAGTCACGGACTGCCTACACTCAGATTTAAGCATCTCGAGTACACAAACCTATTGCATACTTAAGTGTCAATTTTCGTTTATTAATCAGTCCTTCACTCAGCTGATAACTTAAACCCAAACCGTAACTTGAGTACATCAATTATTATGTTTATAAATACGATCATGACCTCAAGACTGTTATCAAGTGCGAGCTCTTGGGCTGAGTAACGTTTATTAATACGGGCCTTAGTCACTAAATACCTGAGTTCGTCTTTTTCTAAAGCTAGTGTCATATTTACACCCGCACTGTAGACATACTTGTTTACCAAATAAGTTACATAAAGAACCTTTTGTACATTTTACCCATCTTATTGCTCCACACTAGGACATAAACTGAATATTTTAAAATAAAAATGTTTCCCCCCTCCAATGCACAGGTTACAGCAGCCTTCCCCGCTCAACGCACAGTGCGCCTCTAGAAGAGAGTGGCGGGGATGATACTTGTAACGGCGCGTGTTTGTTGAGCGGGCCTGCCGTGGACATTGCGCTGGCGTGCACTGACCATCTGAGGACTGTGCAGGAGGAAGCTAAGCCTCCCGGTATGTTGTACTTATGGTATTGTGTGGTGACGAGGTCTCAACTTTGTTAAGTTTGTGGTGTTGGAACACAGACTGTATAGTAATCAGGGACCGTACAAGGGGGGTTTCAATGGGTTAACTTTATCATGATGTAACCCATTGAATGAGTTTTATACTAGCAACCCAATGAAAGGGTTACATGATAATCCATTGAATGGGTTTTATACTTGAAACCCAGTGAAAGGGTAACATGGTAACCCATTCAATGGGTTCTATACCTACTTGAAACCCAGTGACATGAATCAACATGACAAAAATCCGAATATTATTTTATTTCGATATCCGCCCAGCACGCGTAGCATGACCAATTCTATCTCTATTCTACCCAGGGACCATTTTGGTTACCATTTTAGAAAAACCCTATGGATGACCCTTTCAATGGAACGGGTTTTCGATAGGGTTTTTCTAAGCAGTTAATCAAAAACCCATATGGTGTGGGTAATTTCGAATGGCTTAAAGTAAGCCGTTCAAAAGGGTTACCCATACCGTATAGGTTTTTATCGAAAACCCTTTCAACGGGTAACCAAAATTTAATTTAAGCCATTCAAAAGGGTTACCCATATCGTATGGGTTTTTGTTTAACCGATTAGAAAAACCCTATCGAAAACCCTTTCAATGGGTAACCAAAATGGTACCTGATAGTAATAAGGGTGAATTTCACCAATGAAACTAAACGCGATCGGCACATCTAAACAGCGTTCAAGAGCTGTCAGTGTCATCATTGTTGTGGAATATTGACACCATAAACATAGAGAATGGACTGAGCATTCCGTATTCAGTATTTCTAGAATTCTGATTAGTCTAATGATGTTTTGACTATAATGTATCCGGGGTGACTTGTAATTTGATGTATTCCTTTCAGGACATGATAGTGTGACCCATTCGCAACAAGTAAGCACCCCATAAAGCATACCCAAAAATACATGGGATCCGAGAAAACCCAACTTTTATGTATATTTGAACATTTCTTAAAATCTTCACGTTTTTTTTGGGATCCGTACCCAAAGGGCAAAACGGGAACCCTATTACTAAAGCTCCGCCGTCTGTCTGTCTGTCCGTCTGTCACCAGGCTGTATCTCATGAACCGTGATAGTTAGACAGTTGAAATTTTCACAGATGATGTATTTTTGTTGCCACTATAACAACAAATACTAAAAAACAAAATAAAATAAATAATTAAATTAAAATAAAACAAATATTTAAGGGGTGCTCGCATACAACAAACGTGATTTTTTTGCCGTTTTTATAGATAATGGTACGGAACCATTCGTGCGCGAGTCCGACTCGCACTTGGCCGGTTTTTTTCTAAACTTTATTGAATGGCCTTCATTGTATTAGTAGAGTATGTATCTGCGCCGTATACACGTAAACTAAGCGACAAGTAAACCGTGACCAGTGAGTAGACCGCGAGCCATGTACTCATGATAAAAACTCAAAAGCCGCTCTGCGACTTATGACCTGGTCATGAAGACCTGAGTGCCAAATTAGAATTGGAACACTGCGACTTTGTTATTGTTATTACGGACTTGCAGTAAAGCGACAGGTATTGGTCGCACAGTAGCTTTGTCTCTTTCTAGAGAGTGGTCACTTGTGAGGCCAACACTCAGTCCATTCTCTACGTCTATTATTAACGCTGACAGTTCTTGAACGCGGTTTAGATTTGCTGCTCGCGTTCAGTTTCATGGGTGAAATTCAACCTAGGTTTTATTACTTGATCCATAAATCATGACAGCTATTCAGACAACGGCACCAAATCCGTGCGTTCTCATCAAATTCTGTTCAAAATATTGCAGCGATCCCAACGGAGTACAGTCTCCGCGACTCGTTCGAGCACTCATCGTCGGAGTCGGGCGTGACGTCGGCCACGCTGGCCCAGCTGGCCCAGCCTGGCGACGACTGGGGCTCGCCGGGCGCCGCGCTGCCGCCCGCGCCGCGCCCCTTCAGCCTGCTGCGAGCCTTCGTACCTTCCTTCGTCGTCGTGTGGCTGTGCCTGGCTCTGCTAGCCCTCCTACTGTTCGAGACAGACTGGGCGCCCCTCCGCGAGCTCAAGCGCAAGCCCGAGCTCATAGCCCTCCGCCGGCACTACTACACCCCCCTCAAAGACTACCTGAAGCGCAAGGTCGTTGAACTGTTCTGATTCGCATCCCGGCCGCGGCGGCCCTCGCTCGTCCACTTCCCGAGTGTCAAATTTTTCCGGCGCGTTCCGTTAAGTTTTAAAGGGTAAAGTGATTGACCTCGCTGGACAGACGTCAACTCAGCTTCAGCCAAAACTTCTGTCTATAAACTGAAAATTACGCTTTCAGTTTATCTGTACTAATTCTACAAAAAATGTCCTTTTCTATTTTCTGAAACTCTTGTTCTGCTCTACTACTACAGGCTGGGTTTACGTATTTCCGGCGAGGACGTTTCAATGAGTCGTTATTTGTACAAACTCTTCGCGTACTTAGACGTAAGTCACCGCTATACGCTTTCTTATAGTACAATTAATTTGTAAGCTACTACTTTTCTCGCACGGCACAAGGATTTGTGGGGTTTCTACGTTCCTAATTGTTTTTCATACATGGGCCTACTGCTTAGATCGGCCTGACGAACGTTACTCCGACAGTTGACGTCCAAACTTACAAAATATTAGGTCTGTTAATATGAAATAATGTTCTGCTTACAAACTGCGATATTATGAATCTCATAATTTTATACTTACTACAATTTTCACGTAACATTCCACTTAATAATTTAGTCTTCCAAAAGTATTATTTGTAGTGTTTTAAATATTTATTTTTATAGTACCTATTTAATAAATGATTAAGTATTCGTGCACAAAGTATTTAATATTTTAATTTTTTAGATGTGCCATAACTTAATATTTTAAACCTAGTCATAAACAGCTGGTTCTATACTTTCTGCACAATTATTGTATAAGTTTATGAATAATTTATGTTTTCTAAGTGTTATTTAAAATATTTTTATTGGGAACACATTGATTAAATTATTTATTTATTATGACACAATTCAATGTTGTTAATGCCTTACTAGAGTGTGTGTTAGTCTTAAGTACTTAATTAGACGCTTCATTTTGCCTAGTCACTATGTATGTAAATGATTCTCAAACCTTAATATATTAGCAATAGTTGTAAGTTACATGACAATTGTAAATCATGGCGAATTGAATATTTTTTACACGAAATATGTATAATATGTACTTAAAAAATTAACTGTGTGGTAGCCACAACAGCCTAGTTTCTAATAAAAGCTGCTCCCAACTAAAAAATGACTTCATAATTCCAGTAATTTAGAACATATTTGATAGTTAACAGAATATACTTAAAAGACCTCACTTTATTACAATATGTTCTAAACTACGGGAAATAAGTGCGTTCCCGAAATCAAAGAGGATATGTAATTTTAACTATTTTGTATGCATTTCGAATTTCAATGAAAAACGAATGTCAATGATTGTTGTGGCCAGCACAAGTACCGTGAATTGAATAAAATGATAAAAAATAATCTGTAGCTATTTCGAACCGAAGTAACAACTCTGCTTACCTTCACATCACGTCGCTTGATCATAATTTATTGAAATTGTCAATTAAAATTACAAAATAAACTGTCAAAACGTAAACAAGTATGGACTGCATCGCATTTAACTAGAATAACTTGTAAAAATGACAGAAAACCTTTGTTGTGGTAGTCTAATACTCGTAGCCAATAAAATAGAACTTTTAATTTTTCTTTGTGGACCAACATGCTATGGAGTTAAGTTTGTATGTACCTAAAAACTTATTTTTATACCGTTATTGCTTTTTCAACTCTTATTACGCTTAGAATTAAGAATCTCTTTATAATGTTATGAACAGGAATGAAAGTTGGTAATGTTTGGAATGTTATAGATGGTTTATTTCGACAATGTTTAGATGCCAAACTGAGTTTTTACAGATACGTATTGTTTCACTAACTGTGCAGTCTGCTGTGTGCTAGTGAGAATGCGCAGTGACACCTTGTGAGCGGACCACTGGCAACAGAGAACAGAACGTACTCAACCATCTTCGTGAACTTGTTATAAACTAATATAATTGTAGGAAAAAAGCGCGGGAAACTTAACTTGGTGGACGTGTCCTTTTTTGTTAAAATTGAAAATATTTAATTAATTATAATATAGGATCAGTAGTGGTTGTTTTAGTGTTTTTTATTCCTTCACTTGTAATTTAATTGTAGTTTTGTACATTTTCTTCTGTAGGGTAAGTTTTTTATTATTATTTCTTAAAGCGGGAAAATGAAAGACCCGCCTGACCCGGGGGACTTTGTTCCCCCGGCAGGCAATTTTGTAACTATCCAATCCAACGAATCAGGCATGGAAACCGATGGGTCGTCGTCGGCTCGTCACTTAAAAAGAAGCCGCATGCAAGTGTGCAAACACTGCAACAAACGCCGTCGTATCAGAAAAAACCAGGGTTCCGAGTCTTCGGGTTGTAGTTGCATGGAGTCTACACCTCTCTCTCTAACTCCATCGGAGCCTAAATGCTCTGAAATAATTGTATCTAACGATATTCCTGATGTTCCAGCTCCGCCTTCAGTTATTCCCACTCAGATTGGTCGAAAAACGTATGACAAAACTGACAGCTCGCCGTACGTTGTTCATGTGCAAAAAATATTACTATCACCAGATGATGGAACGTCATTGCACCCAATTACATTTGGCAAGTTCTTAAAACACAACGCCTTCCTAAATATTATTAACGGTAGCGTCAAAAAAATCGGGCGCAATAAAATATCTCTTTGCTTTTCCAATTTCCTGGACGCAAATTCTTTTATTTCACATAATAGCCTTGTAACATATAATTATAAAGCTTTTATACCTACTTTTAATGTTACTAGAATGGGTTTAGTACGTGGTGTTCCTGCGGAATGGTCTCCAGAGGAAGTTATTGATAATATAACTGTACCAATTGGTTGCGGTCCAATTTTAAAAGTCAGACGCCTCAATTTTAAAACTGTTGTTGATGGTACAACCATTTGGAAACCATCCCAGTCAATAGTTATTACTTTTGATGGGCAGATTCTGCCTAAAAGAATTTTTATGTGCTATAATGCATTACCTGTAGATTTGTATATTTTCCCTACTGTACAGTGTTTCAATTGCTGTCGTTTTGGTCACACAAAAATTCAGTGCAGGTCCAAACCTCGTTGTTATAAATGTGGCCAAGGCCATACTGGGGACAGTTGTGAAAGAGAACATGAAAGTGCATCTTGCTGCCTTTGCTCCGGTTTTCACTATGCTACTAATAAATCTTGCCCAGAAATGTCTAGACAAAAATTAATTAAAACATACATGGCACAAAGTTCAGTATCTTATGCTGAAGCGGCAAAAATGTATCCCCCAGTTACTAAATCGTATGCCGATACACTTTTGTCTTCTCCTTCCAAAAACTTTGCAGATACTCCATCTTTCCCTTCTTCTAATAGAATGCCTGTTTCAAGTAGCTATAAAAAAACTGTCTTCCTTAAACCACGCTCGCCTCCCAAATCTGTACAAGGATATAATAAAGAGGCTCACAATGCCATTATTAAAGATTACGACATTCCTCAACCAGCAAATGGTTGTGCTCTTTCTAATCATAACAATGGACAAATTGATGCCAGTTTTTCCATAAACGATTTTCTTTCTGCATTACACAATCTTCTGTCTCAGTTCAACATTTCACCGTCCAACGTTGCCCCATCTTTCAATGTATCACAATCCATCCTTAATGGACAACACATCCAAAATAATCCAGTGGAACTGCCGCAGTCTAGTAAACAAAAAGAGTGATGTTATACATCTTTTAAACAAATATGAGCCATTTGCCTTTGCTTTAGCAGAGACTTGGCTCAAACCTAATCATATTTTTAAAATGAATGGTTATTTAACCATTAGAGAGGATAGATCTGATGGGTATGGTGGAGTAGCTATACTTATCAAGAATTCTATCCCTTTCTCTACCATTACATTACCTCCTCATAGTGAGGAAATTTCAATTGTAGCTATTAAAGTGCATCATACTTGTCTTGTTTCTATTTACATTCCTCACCCTTCTTTTTCTGTTCTTCAAGAGATGAATAATCTCGTTTCTTTTCTTCCAAAGCCATTATTAATACTGGGGGATTTTAATTGCCATCACCAATCATGGGGTTGTTCAACTTCGAACTGTTATGGTGATGAGTTAATAGATATAATAGACTTACACAACTTATGTATTTTAAATTCTGGAGCTGCCACACGTCGTTCAGATCCCAATCAGAACCAAAGCGCAATTGACCTTTCTATCTGTTCTCCAAACTTAGCCTCTTCATTAACTTGGCATACTTTAACCTCTACTTATGGTAGTGACCATTTTCCAATAGTTATTTCTTATCCTCTTTCCAAACCAAATGCACAATTAAGGAAATCAAACTTAAAATATAAACTGCCTAATAGAAATAATACTGACTGGGGCAAATTTAGGAACATTGTTGACAGTAAGCTTAGCTCCTTGCCCGTAATTTCTGGTGGCAATGAAAATAGTTGTGCTGAAGCTTTAGCACACATATTAATTGCAGCGGCTGATGAAGTTTTTCCTGTAAAAAATAACAATATTAGTACAATTCCCTCGCCTCCGTGGTGGGACTCTGAGTGCACTGAATTGATTAAAAAACGTAAAGAGGCTGAATATAATTATAACGTTGATATGTCTGATACGAATTTTGATATCATTACTAAGTTAAATAATGAAACTTATAAACTTTTTAAAAAGAAAAAATTTGAATCTTGGCGTATTTTTTGCTTATCAATTTCACCGAATACTCACCCTACGATTGTCTGGCGCAACATTCGTAGATTTAGGTCCATATATAACAACCCTTCTCCTATTCCTGATTCTTTAGCCAGTGATTTTTTTGATATATTAGCTCCGCCTTGGGTTCCTGAGGCTAAGGCTATTTGTACTAACCATAACCTGTCTCTCGTTTCCAATATCCGAGACACTCATACGACGCTAGATCTTGCATTCACTCTCACTGAATTAAAGGTTGTTATCCATAAAACTAATGATTCTGCACCAGGCATTGATGGCATCCCGTATTCCTTTTTTGCTAATTTAAATGATGAAGTCCTCAGTTATTATTTAGTACTTATTAATTCTATTTTTTATACAGGAAACATCCCTGTTGAATGGAAACGTCAAATGGTGTTGCCATTCCTTAAACCAAATAAACCTCCTTCTGATGCTTCTTCATACCGTCCCATAGTTTTGTCTTCAATTATGATGAAATTAGCGGAACACTTAATTAAAAATCGACTAGAATGGTATGTTGAAAGTAAGGGTCTCTTGGCAGAATCACAATATGGCTTTAGAAAAGGTAAAAGTACAACTGACTGTTTAAGTATATTAACATACGATATTCGGTTATCCTTCTCTAATAACCAATCCACCGTTGCAGTTTTCCTTGATATTAATGCAGCTTATGATAATGTTGTATTATCGGTTTTACAAAATAAATTAGAAGCCTTACAAGTTCCATTGAATTTGTTGAATTTCATTATTAATATCTTGACTGAACGCTCTGTTAACATGTTAATAGGAGACCATGAGGTATCTCATCTTGTATGGAGGGGTCTCCCACAGGGTTCTGTGCTCAGTCCCCTTCTATACAATATCTACACTTATGATTTAGAGTTATCCTTAACTAGTCATGTTAAGGTTCTTCAATATGCCGATGATTTATTATTATATTCTTCAAGTCCATCTGTTGAGCAAGCTAGCTCTGCCATCAATTCTGCTTTATCTATTTTGGCGTCATGGTTACATCTAAACGGTTTGGATTTATCCACGTCTAAAAGCGCGGCTGTTTTATTCACCCGGAAGAGAAATATTCCCATAGTAAATCTCCTTTATAAGGAAATACCTATCCCTGTTAAAGATAAATTCAGATATCTAGGTATAATACTTGACTGTAAATTAAGTAGTGTCCCTCATTGTGAATATATTGTTAACAAATGTGAAAAACACCTAAACATGCTTAGATGCCTCTCTGGTGTGTGGTGGGGTGCACATCCCTTTTCTTTGAAACTCATTTACAACGCAATCATCAGAAGCACTCTGGATTATGGATTGTTCGTTCTAGAGCCAGGTAATGTCATGGCTTTTAAAAAATTGGATCGCATCCAGTCTAAAGCATTACGCATTATTTCAGGTGCAATGAAGTCTAGTCCCATTAATGCACTCCAAGTTGAATGCGGGGATGCTCCTTTATATCTTAGAAGACAATTCCTATCTGACAAATATTTGTTCCGGATTCTTCAATTCTCAACTCATCCTCTCATTCCTAAACTGGACACATTAGTGTTGCAGATTGAATCATCAGATTACTGGTCCCATAGACGCGAACCTTGTTTAGTTGTAAGTTATAAAAAATTCCTTTCACTTTCTTCTCCTATTCACCGTTCCAATAAACTTCCCATATTTAGCAATAGTTATGAGAGTTTACAATTCAGTCCCATTATAAAATATAACTGTGTAAGTAAATCAGATCCCGATTGCCATTTAAGTTTTAATCATTTTCTGGCTGAACACGTAGAGTACCACCATATTTATACGGATGCTGCCAAGCCTTCTACGACGGGTTGTGTTGGAATAGGTACTTACCATTCTCAATACAACATCGAACAAAAAATAAAACTGCCTCCGGAGACTTCTGTTTTTACCGGGGAGTGTTTCGGCATTTTTAAAGCCATAGAATATATCCGAATTTTAAAGCTCAAAAAATCTATAATTTTTACTGATTCTCAAAGTGCTCTTCTAGCCATCAATAAATCAGCTTTCGAACACAAATCGCAGTTACCTATCATTTATTTAATAAGAGAATTTGCGTTCAGGACCATTTCTGAGGGTAATACACTACAATTTGTATGGATTCCGGCCCATGCTGGAATCCATGGCAATGAAGCGGCTGATAAACTTGCCGGTGATGCGGTGCAGTGTGGGGACTTAGTTCCTTATACAAATTTTAGTTATGACCTCGTATCGTTACCAAAGACTTTTCTTCGGGAAACCTGGAAGGTGGCTTGGGATATCGGAAGCAAATCGAAGGGACGTTATTTTTCGCATATTCAACCCGACGTTCCAGAAAAACCGTGGTTTGGCAGGGCCAAGTTTGGCAAGATGGAGACCTCCATTCTAATACGGATGAGACTGGGTCATGTTTGTTCTCCAGCTCATCTTGCCAAACTTCATATCATCGACGATCCCATATGCTTGTGTGGCACAGATGTAGGCGACTTAGATCACATTTTTTTCTCCTGTCCCTTATATGACCGTTCTTCCTTTCTTAGTAACCTCTTATCCCTCCATACTCCTTTTCCTACCTCAATACTTTCTTTACTTTGTACAAATAGCTCTCTTGTTTATAAATGTATAGTTTCATTCATTACTCTAAATAATATTAAGTTGTAATTTATTTTTTATTTTTTTATAGTGTAATTAACGTAATACTGATCCTATCCCGTCTATCCTAAATCCCGTAAAAAATTATATTTATATTAATTTTGTTTCCCTACCTTTTTATAAAACTAAAACGTGACATTGGCTAAATGCACAAACCGTGCGAAGCCAGAAGAAAAAGAAGAAAAAAGAAGAAATATAATTGTAGTCTAAGAACAAACATAGCTTTTAGTTAACATTTTTGAAAAATCATAGAGGTTTTAATAAAACATCCTGCCGAAATCGATTTCATGTTTTATTATTAAAATACTTCCAAAATAAGCAACAAACAAATAACAATGTAAAAAGAACATTCTATGGTGCTATATAGACCTGCTATTTAAAATTAACACTGTAATGATTATTATTAATTAAAATTTATGCAATTTTATCACTGTCAAACTTACAGTATAATTTTTTTATCCATTCATATTTTAAAAATATGGCACTTGGAAGTTGTTAAAAAGTAATTCGAATTACAAATATAGGTAGCTTTTTATTACGGACAAGTACGCTAAAAAAGTGCTATCTTACAAGTCTGATTTATTCAATACGCCTGCGCAAACTATTGTCATTGATTGTATAGCATTGCGAAATTTGCGAATGTGGGTCCTAATCGATTACAGTGTTGGGAAGCAGCAAAATTGACACGGTACAATCACAAAAAATACTCTTATAAATTCAGATTCACCCTTATAATCATAATGTAAAATATACATTCATTTGAGCTACGCGGCGATAGTTTTCGTATACAGACGAGTCGATGCGCGCACGCACAGGACAGGCGGGCGGGGGGACTACAAGACGCGGCCCGCCGAGCCATCCGTCCACAAAAATCACCTCCGCATAAACGGTATACAACTAATATAATTCCATATCCACCCATAAAATACGTAGGAGGTACCTAAGCATAGACAACGTGCGGGTCGGGCTCGGCGGTCAGTCCACGATGGAGAGCTGCGCGAAGCCGAGCAGACTGTTCTCGTCCTCGGGCTCGGGCGGCGCCGAGCGCAGGCGGAACGTGAGCGAGCGCGGAGCGGGCGCGGCGCCCGGGAACAGCACGTCGTCCACGAGCCGCTGCAGCTGGCGAGCCGTGACGTCAGCGTCGCGCGCGTCCAGCAGGCCCGCGCCCACCAGCTCCGTGGCGATGCCGTCGGCAGAGTCCTTGCCGGGCGCGAATTCAAAGCGGATGTCGTTGAGCTCGTTGTGCGCGTTGCGCATGCGCAGCACGAGGTTGACCTGCGGCGCATCGGTGGCGGCGCCCAGCGAGCCGATGGTGAAACCGGCGCGCTCGTCGTCGCTGTCGGAGCTGTCGGCGCGCTCCAGCGTGTTCATGGGCCGGTCGCGCTCGGCGTCGTCCTCGTCGTCGTCGTCGTCCTCCTCACTCTCCCACACCCACTCGCCCGTCTCCATGCGGTGCAGGCGGCCAGACGCGCCGGGCTGGCGCCGGCTGGCCTTGTGCACGCGCGTCTCCATGCTGGGCCCGATAGTCACGAGCGTGGACACCAGGTACTTGCGGTCACGCGCCTTCTTAAAGAACGAGTGCTTCAGCAGCTCGGTAGCCGTCGGCCGCTTCGCAGGATCCTTCTGCAGACATTCGAATATCATTTTCCTGAACGTCTTACCGTACGCCTTGTACTGGTCCTTCTCCTCGGCGCCGGTGTCGAGTGTCGGCGGGTCGTTCTGTAGCGTGAGCATGAGCACCTTCATCGGAGGATACTTGTGGTACGGCGCAGTGCCGGTCGCCATTTCGATGGCCGTAATTCCAAAAGACCAGATATCAGCTTTGAAATCGTACCCGTGGTTTTGCTCCATAACTTCGGGCGCCATCCAGCACGGGGTGCCTACGAACGTGTGACGCACCTTCTGCCGCGAGATGTCGCGTCCCGTGGCCAGCCACGCCGACACGCCGAAGTCGGCGATCTGAACGATGCCGTCGTCTCCGAGTAGGATATTACCGGCCTTAATGTCTCTGTGTATCTGACCGTTCTGGTGAAAATACTCGAGGCCCTTGAGCACCTCTTTCAATACGGTGGCGATCGTCGCCTCGTCGAACACGCCGTGCTTGCAGTTGGATATCCTCATTTTATGTTTGATGATATCTAGCAAGCTGCCGCCCTCGAGCAGCCGGAGCACGAGCCACAGCTCCTCTTTGACCACAAAGCTAGTGTAGTAGGTGACCACGTTCTCGTGGTTACAACTGGACATGGCCTGAATTTCCTTGAGCAGCTCGTCCATGGAGGTGTTCCACTTCTCGAGGTTGATGCGCTTGATGGCGCACTTCTCGGCGCGCGGCCGGCAGAAGGCGGCATGCACTACGGCCGTGGCGCCGCAGCCGATGACGTCCAGCAGCTCGTAGTCGTCCTGGCTGTTGGGCCACGTGTGCCCGGAACCCGCCATCTTTACCACCACCTAATTTACCTACACTTGAATTAGTTCTAGTCACTACTTGTTCTTATATGTACTGCTAATAAGGCCAAACTTTAAGGCATGAACTGAACTACAAACTGTATTTTAAACTGCAGTAAAACCTGGGTAGGTTTTATCTTCCATTTTGATGTGATGTTTAGGTTTGTAATTCTGAATTACTAAGTGCTTTTTCTCTTTTCCTGATTCAAGTCTATGAATGGTTTTAGAAGCTTCTCTTAACTCTAATATAGTTTGGTCTTTATAGTTAGTTGTATTGTCGTTGTAGTCTACACTTGAAGGGTATAAGTCATCGCCTGAAAACAAAATAAAGTTATCAGTACTATTCAATTTCATTTGAAAAAATAAAGCAAGAAAACGTCCCAAAATAATTACCGGGTAGCAGAGACACGATGCCATCTTTTACTTTGATTGTGAATGGATATGTTAAGTTAGTACCATGTCCACTCCTGTCTCGGGCGAATTTGACAAGCTCTTGTAAATCCTTCACTTGGGTCAATCGGTTCAGCTCGTACAGCTGAGGGACTTGTAGCTTCTTGTCACTGTGCAATACTTCAGTAGGGTTCAACCACTAAAATTAAAAAAAAAAAAACATTAACCTACCATGAAAACTTTAACTACAAAGAGACAGTTGAGATATTATTTATTGGTTAAATGATCCTAAGTTCATAAATTTTGGACAAATTGCCTCTACAGATATGAAAATGATTTATTAGGACAGTTGATTTCTTCAACACACAAGACAGATATAAATTTATCTGAAAAGTATAATTAGGTACAAAATATGGTTGCAAACCATAAGCCAACTATAAAACCATTTTGGAAATATGCAGTGATTGCTTAAGAAAATTAGATGGTTTGCAAGCAATCTGTTTTATTTATTTTACATGTGGAAACACACTGACAAAAATAAGCATTGTAAAAACAATAACCTGAACTTCAGCCACTTCAGAGCTGCTTCCAATGATCTTTGGCCTATTTTCCAAGGCAGTCACAAAGAAAGCAGTGTTGAACCTCTTTGGGATCTTGACAGGTGAAAGCCAATTGCTCCAGTAGTGCAGCGACCAGATGTCAGGATAACACTGATGCTCCTCACACAAGGTAAACCAGTCCCCAGGGTCTTTATTTAGCTGAAAGTATGGTGAAGTTCACATAAATATTGGTGAATAAGTGAAAATTTACTAGACTCTGAGCCAGTGCATTATAAGAATATGACAATAGGTGATGTTGCAGTAAAATAATGACTTCAGGAAGTCAGAATGTTACCCGATTCCACTAATTAATTATACTGTTGATGTTGGTGCCAAAATGATTCACTCAAGTGGATGTCATTGCATATTATATTGACTTAATCATCTACAATTTTCTAGAAATTATTATTTTCCAATGACTTGTTTTTTAAGTCCAGTATAGGTTGTTTCACAATGCCCAGATCTATACTATTTATCTGGTAGAATCTGCCAGATATTTTTTTATGTAATTATCCATCATCCAGGAAAGGATTGATGGATGGATGGATGAGTGAAAGACAACCAACAACAGGTATTTACAAGGCAGGTGTGAGAGAAAACGCCGGTAGGGGATGCCCTGGATTATGTTCTTCAGAAAGGTCAGGTGCATAGTACTTGTAGCATGCATATATGACCAGATGTATGAATGTAAACGAAGCTAAAGGAGTATGTAAGGATTGTAGCAGGTGGCATTCTGTACTTTCCCCCATGGGAAGTCGTGAGTTTATGTATATGAGACGTGTTTGTATCAGTTAACTGGAAATCATCCAGTGCTAGTGAGACAGGCCATAAGAGATTAAGCACAAATTATCACCATTTGATTATTAAAGGACAACTTAAACTGTGTAACTGTGCAACCTGTTTAGTAATCCAATCTTTAAGTTAGACACAAGACAAAATAATAACAATACTTGAAATAGCAATTATCTTTTCTGCTATACCTAAAACTTCACCCAGATGTGTATTATAGAAATTGCATTTGAGCTCTTGCTTCTTATTGAAACATGTTTAAATATACCTACAACAAAATATTGACACAACTGTAAGCCATGCAATACTAGGCATAGATAATAATACTCACCCGACTTTGCCAGTAGTTGACATCAATATCCTCTATGATGTCTGCCCATAGCCCAGTCCTCTGCTCCTTCTTCTTCCGGCTGCAGATCAACAGGCCCAACTCCTCAAAAGTCTCTCTGATTGCTGTTATCCTCAGTTGTAAGTGTCTATAAACACAAATATTAGTCATGAGCACAATTGAAAAGCTTACATACACAATGCCAAATGTTGGCCACACAATCAAGACCATTACTTGTTTTGTACACAATTGTTATAACTAAGTAGGTGTAATCTAACAATGAATGCCAAAACGGCACCAACATTGATATATTGGAGCTATAATTGAACACATTATGAGGCATTGTTGGAGGCCAATATATTTAGTGAGCATAAGCAAGATATTATTATACGATTGTATTGATATCATTGTTGTCTCAATTAAGAATCAAATGACTTGATTCAGTTGTGGTTTGTTCTCTTTGTGGTTTTGGTTGGCACAAAAACCTCTATGATGGGATATTTGCTACAACAAAAACAGAAAAATCTTACTAAGTAGACTAATGTAACATAATTATCACTTCAATGTAGATTTAGATGATGAAGAATATATTCTGTTAATAATATTGGGTAGTTTTAACACCGTAACACTAACTTTAAAGAAAAAGAGTATTGAATTGTGGCCAACCCTTAACATACCAAATATAATAAAATAATTAATGCTCTGGCATTAATGTTTATTTTGCATAACCAGTTAATGTTAATATTAAGAATAAATTATAAGGAAAACACTCACGCTTTTGCTATTATAAACACAAGTTATATTAGAAAGAATTAAAAAAGAAATACTATGAAGACAACCACAGTAACTATGAAGTACAAAACATAAATATACAAGTTAGCTAATGTACACAACACATACAAATTATTGCAACAGCACCTGCTATTAAATGTATAGTGATATACAAGTGTGCAAGCATTTGTGTTTACTGTCGTTATCATTTAGTGAGTGACTGATGAAAACGTCAGCCGAGATGTCAAGGTCCACAAATATTACCTTTCTAGAGGATTATTTTGGAAAATCTGGTTGATATCACTATCAGGGCGGTGAAATGCTTCCAAATCCTGTTTCGAGTAGCCAAAGGATTTGAGGAGCTCCAGCCAGCGGGGGCTCCCGTCCACGGACTCGGTAACTCCGCCGGGAAACACCACGCTGTTGGCAAACGAAGCACTACGCGTCCGAGTCTGCAACAAGATGTCGTAATTAACACCACCACGATCCTCAACGCGCGATAACGACTCGCTATTCCGCTTGGTGAGCACTATTAACGAAGCAGAGTCACGCCAACTTTTTCCAATAATATTTTTCATGACTGATTTTTAACAGCGAAAAACAGCAAGTAACAGGGTTTAAAATACAAGGTCGACTTACGCGTTCTACGTTACGAGGAACTCTATGAGTGATAATCAAGTTTTGTGTCTTATCGTTGGTGATAAATTGTTTTGCGACAGCACGAAATGGAATTATAAATACAAAAATAGCACAAAATTGACATTCAGTGGTGCACTCACATTTTTTTTCTGTGTCAGCTCTCTCTCAGCCCGTAGTGTTGTGAACTAAAATCGATGGACTTCAAAATACTAAAAAGAACTCAATATTCTAAGTGAAACGTACAAATTCATTGAATCACAAATACTGAAATACCAGTACAAATAGAACAATAGAGAAGTGTTTTGTTTTATTTAGTTTTAAAACTGGCATTTAACAAAAAAATATTTTAGCAATTCGATTCCGAGTAACCAGACAAGTAAAATCGAGAATGTGGCATCACTACTGCAGCAATTGTGACTTTTTTTGCGCAAACGGGACACTAGTCTTTTAGCCTAATTAAAAACAGGTTTTTTTTAATTCTTTTAGTGAAAAAAGTGTTAAGTTTTTATTTATATCGATTGTTATACACATTGTGACGACTTTGGCTTACCTGAGTTGGTCGGATACTAAGAAAAGGAGGGTGACTTTTTCCATTTTCGTTTCACGAGTCAACAGGATATTTATTTATAAATTTAAATTGATATGGGACATAAGTACATAGGTAGATTTTATGTGGGCGTCCAAGCAAAAAGGGTCCAGTTCTTGGCATTTAGTTTCCGAGATATAGGTATAACGCAGTTTTGTAGTTGGGTGAAATAATTGCATTTCACGATTTTAATTGATTATTAATTAATGCTCAATTATCTACAAGTTAGGTATATTTAATCTCAATTTAAGCCTTTTCAGAGTTTCAACTTCAAACGTCTGATTGAAAAAAAAATGTGTCAGTTTGTTAAATCCTTGTTATCAATCTTAGAGCATATCAAATGATTATTCTAGATACCGAATCTAGTCTTAACCCAATACCCCACTACTAGACCCTTCTTGCTTGGACTCCCACATAGTGTAGTAGCCTGAGAGCTGTTTCAGGCGGCTTCGGGCTGCCTCGGCAGTCGTAAGCATGCCTAAGGACGCCGAGGCTGTCTTCGTGTAGCTCGGGTGGCATTTTTGTGGCAGACACGTCGCAGAACAGTCATAACGTTCACCGCGCGCGCCTCCATTAGCTTGGCAACACCCAGAGCAAAATAAAAAGAAACAGGCACTTGTGGAACACAACGAGCCGTCGACCCGGGGCGACCCGGGCCTGGTCCTTATCGGATGGCGAGCTACCTATCGCTCACCGTCCACAAGCCCGCATCTACGGTGGCCGGGAATCGGCCTGCGACTCCCAACGCCCGAGGCGTCTATCGTGGCATCTAGGGGCGCCTTATGGTGGTTTCGGGCGCCTGAGAGCTGTTTCGGGCGGCTTCGGGCTGCCTCGGCAATCGTAAGCATGCCTAAGGACGTCGAGGCTGTCTTCGGGTAGTCGGGTCATTTTCGTGGCAGACACGTCACAGAACAGTCATAACGTTCACCGCGCGCGCCTCCATTAGCTTGGCAACACCCAGAGGAAAGTAAAAGGCAACACCCTCATTAATTACACGTTTTATTTAACGATGAAATTTACCGAAAGTACACCTTTGCTTCCAAAGCTTATTCATCCAAAATCTTCTTTTTTGCCTTAAGGCTCCAAGTTTCACTTCTTCTTCAGCAAGATGAACAATGAGAACTAAGTCCCAATCCACCATTATAAATACACACGCACAACTGTTTCCACGTATCGTTACGACTGCTCTGCCACCCGAACTATTCTTAGTTTTGCCGAAGCTACCCGAAACCAGCCTCAGCGTCCTTAGGTATGCTTACGACTGCTGAGGCAGCTCTCAGGCGCCCGATGCCACCCGAAGCAGACCTCGGGCGCCCTAAGCCGCCGTAAGGCGCCCGAGCCGCACCGATGCCCACCGATAGCGGGCGCTGCGCCGCGCCGCGCCTTATGGTTTCTGAAGAGCAGTGTTATGCTAACTAACCATCTAGGTAGGTACCTATAACACACATTGTTACCGATTCGGTTATAAATAGTTATTTAAGATACTAAAGCGGTAAGTTGGTTTTTACAAACGAGTAGCCGAATGTAAGCCCGAGACGGTTCAAGGGGAAGCGCTTTTGCTCAATACGTTTATCTCACTTTATTATTAAAGAGAAAATGAGATGAAAGATGTAGTACTAATTGTCACCATGCGCACGTGTCGCCATTTACAAATTCGCACCATTTGCGTAATAGAAACGTTAAAGATTGTTGCGACTTTCCGACTGATATTTATAAACAAAATAATAATATGAGTTCAAGCGAGGAACCCGATATTAATATGGAATCTACTCCACCTGATATCATCAATGAGCCGCCAAAATCGCGTGAGTGCTATTTAATGATTTACAAATGTGTTGAAAACATTGACATATAGGTTGAAAAACGTTGTATGACACACGGACGGAAATTGGTACCTATTTACAAACTCGTGACTATGGTAAGCCCTCGACTTCGTGTCGGGCTTACATTCGTCTACTCGTTTGTAAAAACCAACTTACCGCAATAGTATCATAAATAACTATATTTTGAGCAAATGTGTTGAAAAAATACTACTTACCATATTACCTATACCTAAATATGTAGGTAGTAGTTACGTTACAACAATAGCTTTTAGATTTCTCATAACCAATAAACATTAGGTATTTTCCTATAGACCGTGGGCCGTCCCTAGTTTTATAAATTGACCTTTTATGTATAACTCTGATATAACCCATAACTGCGGTGTATCCTACTAATATTATAAATTATGTGAAAGTTATGTTTGGATGTTTGTTAGGTACTCAATCACGCAAAACGGCTGAATGGATTTGGATGAGATTTGGCACACATAGTTTGTATCCTGCAGGCTTAGCACGAGAACCGTTGAGAAGCGGTTTGTCGACGGAAGAGTAGACAAAAATGACGTTTCCATGTAGACAGTAGGTAGAACATTTTCGGTAGACAAGCGGTTTTTATTCTACAGTAGAGTAGGAATAGAAAATATAATGCAAAGCCATGTTTTAGGCATTAACACATAGTATACTTTTCATTACGGTAAATGACATGGCGACTGTTACCAATTTATCATATTTTAATTTCTCTCTCGACCCAATTCTGAAGTCCACGCAGGCGAAATCGCGGTTAGAAGCTAGTAGGTAGATAAATAATAGGTTGGGGAAAAAGTTTCTTCGCATTTTTTAAGAAAATTCAAAACATTTTTTAATATAGTTTATTTACATTTAACTAAAGTATGTAGGTACCATTTTGTTCGATAACTTCTTGCCATTTTGTAGGTAGGGAGATGATCCCATTGCTATAGAAATTTTGGGACTTCTGATCAAAATACCGCGACAAGTGGTTTTGGCAGTCCTCTCGTGATGTTAACCTGACACTGCCTAAAGAATTCTGAAGAGACCGAAACAGGTGGAAATCTGAAGGTGCAAGGTCAGGACTATACAGCGGATGCATTAACACCTCCCAGCCAAACTCTCTTAATTTTTGCTGAGTGGCTAAAGATGTGTGAGGTCTAGCGTTATCATGATGAAAAACCACACCCCTTCTGTTGATTAATTCCGGCCGCTTTCGCTCAACTTCTTGCTTTAATCTCATCAATTGTTCGCAGTAGAGTTCAGATTCGATGGTCCTGCCTGGTGGTAACAGCTCATAATGAATAATGCCCTTCTAATCCCACCACACACACAGCATCACCTTGTTGCGAGTTAACCCGGGTTTCGCCACAGTCTGTGAAGCCTGACCGGCCTTTGACCACGACCTTTTACGCACGTTCTTGTCGTACGTGATCCACTTTTCATCACCAGTCATCAGCTTCTTCAAAAATGATTCAGTTTCATTACGTCGTAATAAAGAATCACAAATGAGTACACGGTTCGTTAGGTTTCTTTCAGTGAGCTCGTGAGGTACCCAAATATCGAGCTCTTTTGCTTACCCAGTTTTTTTAAAATGTGCCAAAACTATTTTGTGGTCAATTCCCAGTTCTTCAGCTACGTCGTAACTACTGACATGCTGCACTTGCTCCACTTTTTCAAAAATGGCATCCAGTTTATCCGTAATAGGGCGACCAGAGCGACGTGCATCTTTGACATCAAAATTTCCGGATTGAAAACGCTTAACCCAAATTTGTGCTACTCTCACAGACACTGCACTAGGTCCATAAACATCGTAAATTTTTTTCGCGGCTTGCGTTGCATTTTTACCTTTTTTGTAGTAAAATTTTAAAATGTATCGAATTTCTTCATTAGATTCACTCATCTTGACAGTACGAAAAACAAATGAAAATCGCACATTTTCCTAATTTGAATTTGGAATTACGTTCTTTAAAATTTAAACTTAAATGATACCAAAACCAGCCAGATACAAATAGTATAGCCAAAGAGATTTTATTACAAGTTCATACATACTATAATGCGAAAAGACTTTTTCCCCAACCTAATAAATTTATCAAAAGCATAAAAGCTTTTTAACATATTTTAGCGCTCTTGTTCACGTAGGAAAATGCATTTTCGACTTACATTAAACTGAATAAAATTTAAAAGGAAATTTAAAAGAAGCCTGAAAAGTTTGAAACGGAAAGTCTGCTAGCTGTCAGATTAAAGCAGAGATAAAATGGTTTAACCTTAATAATAAAAGACGTTTGTTGTAAAAAATTGTGAAGAGTTATGTCATTTTAATTTCCGGAGGGTTTTCTTCACGTGGGTTTCGTATTCTTTCATGTAATAGAGCCTTCCCCGTTCCCGCCCGTAGGTGCCGTAAACCCCGACTAAGGGATATTACAGCAATTAAGAGATTGGGCCAAAAACATAAATCAAGTTTTATAGGACCGGACCATGTGTCTTTAATTACCGGACAATAAATGTTTTTTTTTTTACAACATGTTTTTAGTTCTAAAGCCTACCTAGCCCATGCAATACAGGGTTATCGACTGGTAACTCGACGTATTCCTTGCAGGACGTCATAGTAGGGTTAAAATTCAAAACATTTTTTAATATAGTTTATTTACATTTAACTAAAGTATGTAGGTACCATTTTGTTCGATAACTTCTTGCCATTTTGTAGGTAGGGAGATGATCCCATTGCTATAGAAATTTTGGGACTTCTGATCAAAATACCGCGACAAGTGGTTTTGGCAGTCCTCTCGTGATGTTAACCTGACACTGCCTAAAGAATTCTGAAGAGACCGAAACAGGTGGAAATCTGAAGGTGCAAGGTCAGGACTATACGGCGGATGCATTAACACCTCCCAGCCAAACTCTCTTAATTTTTGCTGAGTGGCTAAAGATGTGTGAGGTCTAGCGTTATCATGATGAAAAACCACACCCCTTCTGTTGATTAATTCCGGCCGCTTTCGCTCAACTTCTTGCTTTAATCTCATCAATTGTTCGCAGTAGAGTTCAGAATCGATGGTCCTGCCTGGTGGTAACAGCTCATAATGAATAATGCCCTTCTAATCCCACCACACACACAGCATCACCTTGTTGCGAGTTAACCCGGGTTTCGCCACAGTCTGTGAAGCCTGACCGGCCTTTGACCACGACCTTTTACGCACGTTCTTGTCGTACGTGATCCACTTTTCATCACCAGTCATCAGCTTCTTCAAAAATGATTCAGTTTCATTACGTCGTAATAAAGAATCACAAATGAGTACACGGTTCGTTAGGTTTCTTTCAGTGAGCTCGTGAGGTACCCAAATATCGAGCTCTTTTGTGTACCCAGTTTTTTTAAAATGTGCCAAAACTATTTTGTGGTCAATTCCCAGTTCTTCAGCTACGTCGTAGCTACTGACATGCCGCACTTGCTCCACTTTTTCAAAAATGGCATCCAGTTTATCCGTAATAGGGCGACCAGAGCGACGTGCATCTTTGACATCAAAATTTCCGGATTGAAAACGCTTAACCCAAATTTGTGCTACTCTCACAGACACTGCACTAGGTCCATCAAACATCGTAAATTTTTTTCGCGGCTTGCGTTGCATTTTTACCTTTTTTGTAGTAAAATTTTAAAATGTATCGAATTTCTTCATTAGATTCACTCATCTTGACAGTACGAAAAACAAATGAAAATCGCACATTTTCCTAATTTGAATTTGGAATTACGTTCTTTAAAATTTAAACTTAAATGATACCAAAACCAGCCAGATACAAATAGTATAGCCAAAGAGATTTTATTACAAGTTCATACATACTATAATGCGAAAAGACTTTTTCCCCAACCTAATAAATTTATCAAAAGCATAAAAGCTTTTTAACATATTTTAGCGCTCTTGTTCACGTAGGAAAATGCATTTTCGACTTACATTAAACTGAATAAAATTGAAAAGGAAATTTAAAAGAAGCCTGAAAAGTTTGAAACGGAAAGTCTGCTAGCTGTCAGATTAAAGCAGAGATAAAATGGTTTAACCTTAATAATAAAAGACGTTTGTTGTAAAAAATTGTGAAGAGTTATGTCATTTTAATTTCCGGAGGGTTTTCTTCACGTGGGTTTCGTATTCTTCATGTAATAGAGCCTTCCCCGTTCCCGCCCGTAGGTGCCGTAAACCCCGACTAAGGGATATTACAGCAATTAAGAGATTGGGCCAAAAACATAAATCAAGTTTTATAGGACCGGACCATGTGTCTTTAATTACCGGACAATAAATGTTTTTTTTTTTTTACAACATGTTTTTAGTTCTAAAGCCTACCTAGCCCATGCAATACAGGGTTATCGACTGGTAACTCGACGTATTCCTTGCAGGACGTCATAGTAGGGTTAAAATATAACAAATTAAAGCACCAAATGTTAATGCTGATAAGCCACAAAAAAAACAACCGACTTCCAAATAAAAACACTACAAAGTGAAAAATTACTTAAATTTCGGAAGTCACAGTATCTTCGGATCTGTATTTTAGTTTTTTGCCACCGACTTCCGAAATTAAAGTTATTTTTCACTGTTTTTTTTTTTGGAAGTCGATTGTTTTTTTTGTATAAAGGTTTGTATTTTTCACTTTTTAGTGGGTCTGTTTGTAATATAACTAATTTACAATCGCCTGCTCATCACCATTTACACGATGCAGGGGCGTTAGTTGTTGAGGAGTTCTCCTGGTAATAACCAGGGGAACTGAAGCTGATGATCACTTCACCATATGCATTGTGACGAACATGAATTGCTTCGCAACTATATTAAAGTGCCTAATCGAATCGCAACCAGTGAAATATGTATTATTAAGTAGGTAATTCCGGTTGCCATCTGGTACTACATTAAGTATATGTAGTGTAGTGTGTAGGGCAAACAGTTTTTTGGCAATTGCACTGTGCATTTTGCCAGTGTCTACTGCGCGGTTTATTTAAAAGTTAGAGCATAAGGCCCCGTTTACACTTTGATTAGCAATTAGGCGAGTTCATACATGTTCCGAGAGATTTCCAGGGGGGGGGGGCAGCGCCCCCCCTGCCCCCCTCTGGGTACGCCCATGATTTGTGGTCTTCATTTTCAGTTCCAGTTATCAAATGGAACTTTCCGAGTGCAAACGCATGACTTACTATAAAAAATATCCAAATCGCTATAGGTGTGCCTATAAAATTCGAGGATATCCCTCGATTTCCAAGCGATCTCCTCATCAGATTCTGACTTGGTGACAGTGGGACCACCTCGAGAGCATAGCGTGACGGAGCAATCGGTGAACGAACATAAAAAAAAACAGGCACGAAAATAATATAACCTGCGCCTTTTTGGTCAAAAATATACAATAAACAACGCAAAAACTCTACATTGTCACAGCCCCGACTGTATCCGTGCAAAACTGTCAGAATCAATCATTGCATACGGTTGGTTACGTGCGAAGGGTCTCTAGCCTTACTCCTAATAATGTGATCTTTTAGGCGCCTGTTCCACCGTGCGCCGACGAGGAAGCGACTGCAGCTACCAACGATTTTTTCGCTCAAGATACGTACAACTTACAAAAGATTGTAGTATGTTCTATCTATGTTCTATGTTAGCGGGTTCGGTTTCCGCACTTAGTCCTTCATGTGGACCATTGTGCGTGGGCCATGGCGGCCGTCGTTGTTTATTCCAACCAGCCCACCTCCCTCCAGAAGTTGATTAGGTCTCCTGGTCTGCTTAAGATATCCGTGAAAGATCTGGGTGACCCGAGGGTTTCTGATCTGATCTGGGTGACGCCTGTGCATTCAAAGAGCACGTGCGCAACGGTTTCTTCAGCCTCCATGCAAGCCCTGCACAGAGGGCTGTCCGTTATGCCTATTGTGTGGAAGTGCTTATTCAGTGAGCAGTGTCCCGTGATGGTCCCCGTCACTAGGCGCAGGCCGTTCCTGTCCAGGCGTAGCAACCGCCTGGTTAGCCTGCCATCTAAGGACGGCATAGCTTCCCTGGATTGCCTGCAGCCCGGTGTCGAGGTCCACCAGTTCTGTGCTTGTGTGTGGGTGAACTCTTGTAGCCACCTGCGTAGTTGGTTGAAGGGGATGGGTACGATAGGTTCGGGTCCACAGACTGACGTGCTGGATGCTCTCCTAGCAAGTTGGTCAGCTGCGTCGTTACCTAGTGATCCGCTGTGTCCTTTTATCCATTGCAGTGTCACTGTATTACGGTTGCACACTGTCACCCGTTCCAGTGCGTTGTGACATTCTAGTGTTAGTCTGGAGGTAATATAATTTTTCCCCAAGGATTGCAAGACTGAGGCACTATCGGAGAGTATACGTATACGGGTGTCCGTAACTCTCCTGGCTTCTATGGCGTAAGCCGCTTGTATAATGCCCACACATTCCGCCTGGTAGACGGTGTTGAACAATCCCAGCGGGCTGGATATATTTATGTTGAAGTCATGTGAGAAAACTCCGACTCCGGTTCCGGAGTCGGTCTTTGATCCGTCGGTGTATACTCTCATCTCCTTCGGGCCTGAGTAGTCACACCGTTCTTCTGTGAGTATGATGTTGTAGTGCTTCTGAAAGAAGTGTAGTTTCGGGGCTTTGTCGCAGGGTGATGCCATCATCGGTTGTCGTTTGATTGCATCTTCCCTTATGCGTGTGTGCTTGACCCTAGAGTCTCTGCTCAGGGTTCCCGATATATATAGCCTGAAGGCTGCCAGAGCTGCCTCCTCTCGCACGATGAGGTGCAGGGGTGGCAGTCCCAGCATTACTTGCAGTGCGGCAGTGGGTGCAGTGCTCATGCTGCTGGTTATTGCTACACAAGCGAACCGCTGCAGTTTTTCGAGGTCTTTTTGGGCTGTGCTCAGTTCCGTCCTGGGCCACCAGACCAGTGAGCCGTATGTGATAATTGGTCGAATGACTGTGGTGTATAGCCAGTGGGTGACTTTGGGGCTGATACCCCAATTCCTTCCAAGCAGTCGCTTGCACTGCCATAGTGATATGCTGGCTTTTGTGGTGATGTAGTTGGTGTGTTTTGCCCAGTTCAGCTGTTTGTCCAAATAGATGCCCAGGTATTTGGTTTCAGTTGCCAGGCTTAGGGTAGTTCCAAAGAATCGTGGCAGTTGTAGTGTCGCCAACTTCCTCTTTTTTGTGAAGAGAATCAGTTCGGTTTTTGTTGGATTCACCGACAGTTGGTGTTTATTGCACCAGTCCTCTACTATTTTCAAAGCCTGGCGCATTAGGTTACATAAGGTGTTTTCGTGGGTGCCATTTATTATTATGGTTATGTCGTCGGCGTAGCCTACGGTAAAATAACCTTTGTCATTTAGTGTTTTGATGAGGCTGTCTACTACCAGGTTCCATAGAAGCGGTGAGAGGACACCTCCTTGCGGGCAGCCTTTCGCCACGATGGCCCTTGTAGTGTCATTTACCGTGACTTGTACAGCTCTCATTTTGAGCATATTGGTGATAAGATTATAGTATTTGATTGCTGACTATTCAGACCGTCCCCGTGCGAGTACTCGATTGTCACAGCGATAAGAGATTCAGCTATCAAAGAGAGTACTCGCTGAGCGACGCTCGCTTAGCGTGCAGAACACTCGCTAGACTCACGCTTAGTATAGTACGCGCAAAACTTTATGAGCTCTCAGAAATTGCAATTACTTTTGTGATGAACAAATCAATGTTGTAGATAGGCGTTTAGATAATTAAGTTACAAAAAACAGGCCAAGTGCGTGTGGGACCACGCACAATGAAGGGTTCCGTAGTTGGGTAAAATTTATACCAAAAACAAACTTAAAATTTTAGTTGAAAAAAATGTTCTCCCATATGCCACGGTCAATTTTATAACTGCAAATTTAAGTTTGTAATCGCAAAAAAAAAATGTATGTGATAAAATTACAAATTAACGATTTTCGGACTTTTTCCTTTACTTATGCCGTGAGACCTTGCTTTTTGCCAAATTTCATGATTCTAGGTCAACGGGAAGTACCCTACTTATAGGTTTTGATTTATTTGCGAGCATCAAATATGTCGCATAAATCACCGTATTTTTTAATTGCGTTAACTTTAACAGCTTGATTTTTTTAGTGCTCCAAGGGACCATAGACCTGCCTATAGAGGTATCAAGTTGAAATTAATATCAAATACGTAAGTCTATGGTCCCTTGCGTTCCTGAGAAAAAAGGTCTTGACAGACTGACTGACAGACATACAGACAGACGGACAGACAAACAGACGGACAACGAGTGATCCTATAAGGGTTCCGTTTTTTCCTTTTGAGGTACGGAAACCTAAAAATGTTATTGAATGTTATATTATGTTATGTAATTAGATATATTATACGTGGTCTTCACCATTTTAAAAGCCTAAAGCAGACAACAGTCTTTATTGGCTCATATTAGTCAACCTTATTAAATTCTGTGTTTTCGTAACCCCATATTGGGTAAGTGTTGAACAGCTAATTAAGTTTTATATTTCTCTATGTACCTACCTATATAGGTTAATTTAGGGCGTGTACCTACTTGCTACCTTTGTTTAGCTTATTATGCCTTCTGCATTCATATTTACCATGCAACCTATTTGCCTACAGCTCTGCGCATTTTGATATCTTTTATCGTATGTTCACTCAAAATGTGCAAGTCATGCCGTGCTTCTCACTACCATTTTGTTAACTCCGAACTGATTGTGACATCCACACACCACCTTCATTAGCGCACTAGTACATCTCGCTTTGCTTATGCTTGGTGTCACAATTAGCGGAGGTGGCCAATATAGGTCATCTGGTGACACGCTGGACGTTATGTTCCAGGGTCCAAAGTACCGGTTTCTACCATCCAAAGTACCGGCTTCTACCATCCAAAGTTCCGGCTAACAACTCCGGCTTACCGATCTTTAATTATCGGTGGCATCCGGCCATCTACTACCGTGCCATCACCTGCCGGCAGTTCAGGCAATCCTCCAGCTCCGCGTCGGGTACATATTTTACCCGCGCGGCACGTCGAGCTGGGCTTCAGGTCTGGCGAGAACATCCGCCGACCGTCACCATCCCTGGCGTCTGCAGCGTGGCGCACCCGCCGCGGTCTTCGTCACACCAGGCTGAGCCAGGAGAGTACTGTGCTACTCCCAAGGGAAGTTAGGGAAATCTTTGTGACTTACCTACCCCCTTCACTTTTATGTGATATTATATTTTTTTTTTATGTTGACTATTTACGTGGTTTTATTTATCTGGTTCACCACGTAAACCCTTTCCGTCACATTGGCTATGAGCAGTGGTGGCCCAGTGGTAACGTCCCCGACTTACGAGTTGTAGGTCGTGGGTTCGAACCCAGGCAGGCGCTTTACTTTGTGTAAATAATTTCATCACCACTGCTCTCAAAACGATGAAGAAAAACATCGTGAGGAATGTCCTAGAACCAAAAATTTAAAGACATGTGACATCCACCAACCCGCACTGGGCCCGCGTGGTAGATTTACAGCCCACTCCCTCTCGAAGAGAGGAGGCCTGTGTCCCGGCAGTGGGAACATTATAGGCTGATTATGTAATTAGATAATAATATACTTTTAGGCCACTCGCGTGCAACTTCAGCGAGCTCATAAAGTTTTGCGCGTACTGGGGGCCAAATCTGCTAACACAGTTGTGTCCGAATGGTCGATCATTGGCACCGTAATTGTAGAGTTTGACAGTTTTGCTATTCTCCTAATTGAAAGGCGTCTTTATGATTTTCCAATGACGTGCCACTGATACTCCATTGGAAAAATTGTCTGTATTTGGTAATCTCGTGCTGACAAGCTTCTATTATTTTGACTTCCCTATGGACCACTGTCACGCCATTATGAATTTAGGAGGTTACAAACTATTGGCACAATGGTCATGGCGTTGCCTATGTATGGTCGTCATAATGACCAATCATTGGAAATAGCAGACTTGGCCCCTTGGACATAAGCATACCAGCGAGTTAGGCGATTAACACACGGCACCGCGCACCGCCGTGGTGAGAGAGGGTTAGAGCATCGCTCGACCGCGCGGTCGGGCGGTATATACGTGTGTAAGGCGCTTCACCCACTGCACCGCGCCCCGTCGCGTAGCGCGGGATGGCAGATTTTACCATTGTATGCAAGTATCTCAATTTATATAGAAATCACGCCTAGCACAACACACTGAAGACGCGGAAATGAAATGAAAAAAATCCGTCGCTCCGCGCACCGTGGCGGGACGCATCTTCAGTGGGTGAACCGCCTTAATGGCCTAACACTCGTCGCCCGCGCCGTCGCGCACTCGCTGCTCGTTGCTCGCCATATCGTTTTTAGTTGCTAGCTCTACTCGCTGGCGGTGGGTCGGGTGCCTTAAGCCCGATATGATATCCGTTCGGGACTCCGCTCGATAGCTACTCGTACATGCCTCATACGAGGGCTTATATGTCGCTTATCTTTTAAGGGTAAAGTCTTTAGGAACAACAACAGCGCTTACTTAACTTTGTTTCAAGAAATCTTTTTAAAAACTTTGTGTTGTGTGAACAGAGCGTTAATAGTAGGAAAAAATAGAGTATTTGGCTTTTGCTCGCGTCTTCACCCGTGTGGAGTTCGGGAATTATCCCACGGGGATGAGAATCCTATGTTCTAACACAAGGCGTGGACATAAATAACAGACAGTTCCGCGACAGACCCAGTTACTTTCGCATTTTTTATATTTAGTAAGTAGTTTGGATAAAATGTCATCCAAAGGTACATAAATTAAGCAAAAACTTTGTACCCCTTTACGCGGACGGAGGAGTATGAAATTTGGCACAGTTAAAGTTTATAATTATGGAGTAGTGCAGAAAGCCAAATATTTTTATATAAATAAATAAACTACCTACTACCATGCGTTTGACATTAGGTACATATTTCAACATCATCATCATCATTCCAGCCGAAAGACGTCCACAGCTGGACATAAGCTTCCCCCAATAGGGGCGGGGTTGCCATAATCGCCACGCTTGGCAGGCGTGTTGGGGATCGCAGTATGGTGTTAAAATGCATAGATTAACGCTGCTGCCCATTCTCTAGTAAACTTCCCTTAGTCGCCTTTTACGACACCCACGGGAAGAAATAGGATGGTGCTATTCTTTACGTCCGACACCACATGGAATATAACATATTTAAGTATGGATAAAGGCCTATTCAGTTATAGCGATATCGCTGTCAGTTTGGTAGCGATACCTACTGGTCCAAAGTGCAGAAAGCGAACCGCGCAGCGAGCTAATTGCGTAACACACTATCAGTAGGAATCGGTTTCAATTTGACAGTTTAATAATATTCATTGCGTTAAATACGTTGTTGAGCAGACACATTTTTCGAACATATGAAGCAATGGATACTGTGTGTATCTCTACCGAGCGTGACAGCGGTATCACTGCTAATAGCTGAATAGGGCTTTAAGTATGCATGAAGTCTTCTTAGATCAATCAATATAATATATTATTTAGTTGGTAGTGTAAACGGTTAGAAGCCCGAAAGTCTGACAACCAGTATTACCAAGGGGTAACGTATTACCCAGTAACTGACTTGTGGAGGTCAGATAGGCATGCTGCAGTCGCTCCATGTAAAATACTGGTATTTAGCTGCATCCGGTTAGACTGGAAGCTGACCCCAACATAGTTGGATAAGGGCCAGGGATATGATGATGAGTAGGTATAAACGGTCAGCATCGACAGTAGGTGAAAACTAATTATGTTACTACGTAGCTGGAGTCCCAAGATAATATACCGACTAACTAGTTGGGGCTCACTAGCAAATAATACCTACATTGTAACCTAGCTGTAGGTTTTAAGCTGCTTATGTCATCTCAACTTGGTACCTGTGAACCTGCCTGGACAATAACTATTTTCTATTTTACATAATACTTATCAAAATTGACACAAAATTATTCGGTATGTACTCTGTTTTTCAGTAGTACATACCTTCCTTAAGAGTAATAAGTGTCATGATTACAAAAACCCGGACTCGCGCACGAAGGGTTCCGTACCATTATCTATAAAAACGGCAAAAAAAATCACGTTTGTTGTATGGGAGCCCCCCTTCAATATTTGTTTTATTTTAATTTAATTATTTATTTTTAAAGTCAATATATAACTAAATATTCTGTGAACATTTCAAGCGTCTACCTGTTACCGTTAACAATATCGAGCAAAAAGAGCAAAAAAATCATGTTTGTTGTTTGGGAGCCCCCTTAAATATTTATTTTATTCTGTTTTTTAGTATTTGTTGTTATAGCGGCAACAGAAATACATCATCTGTGAAAATTTCAACTGTCTAACTATCACGGTTCATGAGATACAGCCTGGTGACAGACGGACAGACAGACAGACAGACGGCGGAGCCTTAGTAATAGGGAACCCGTTTTTCCCTTTGGGTACGGAACCCTAAAAAACTGAAGTGTTACCCAATTTCATCTGTGGCTGACCTGACCTGATATCTTCATTACGAATGTCAAACCATGTTTTGTCGGCCATGTCCGATCATCAATCAGTGTTCAGTATTGGGTTCCCAATGTTACAGTGGGCAGCCAAGCGAGCGTTGAATTCCAATCACGGGCTATAATTGACAATTTGCAAATAGGAAGATCCAATTAGAGTACTGTGGGGTCTGACTTGGGACCTAAGATGCGTGAGCATTTCTTCTTCGACTTGACAAAGTTGGTAGAACAATAGTTTTGTTGTTTTTAAAATCATGTCGTAAGATATTGCAAATTGTAACTTAGTAGATAATTATGTAATGTAAGGTCGTAGTTTCGAACCCAGACAGGCGCTTTACTTTGTGTAAATTATTACATCACCACTGCTCTCAAAACGGTGAAGGAAAACATCGTGAAGAAACCATGTCCTAGAACCGAAAATGCTAAGACATGTGACATATACCAACCCACACTGGGCCCGCGTGGTAGGTTACTCCCTCCTCCCTCTCACAGAGAGGAGGGCTGTGTCCCAGCAGTTGGAACATTATAGGCTGATTTTGTGTATAAACTAAACGAGCGCCTCTCGCCATCAAACTGATGCTGGGCAAGTAATTTTTTAAGATTAAAATAAAAAGTTTTTTTTTAATAAGTAATAGCAACTTAATTTTGGCTGACCGCACTAAGGGCCTGTGCACACCACGTTTTTTAAACGCGCCGTTGACGCGCGTTTGTAGCTTTACAGTCGCGATACGCACGCGAGTCAGCCTGTACAGGGGCCTTACTCCCGAAAACGATTCGAGTTTGATTTTGTTTTCGATTCGAACTCGTTTCTGATCTGAACTCGATTTAAAACCTTACTCCCGAACCAAATCGAATTGTAAACCAAGATCGACATAGGTTCGAGTACGAGTATTATCAGCGTCGTTATGCCTGTCCGGCGGATTACGTCATTGTCAAGTGTCTTATGTCTGTGGTTAGAATCTTTTATGTGGTTGAATTTATTTACTTCTCTATCACTTTCCCACGTAAAAAACGATACCCTAGTGCTTTATTTTAACTTAACAAATAAAACCCTATGAAAAAACATCAACCAATCTGCCTATTCTTTTCCCAACTATTGTGCTCGGCTTCTAGTCTAACCGGATGCAGCTGAATACCAGTATTTTACAAGGAACGACTGCCTATTTGAGAGCAGTGGTGGCCCAGTGGTAACGACAGCGACTTACGAATTGTAGGTCGTAGGTTCGAACCCTGACAGGGTACTTTAGGGTGGTTTGGGTACTTTGTATAAATTATTTCATCACCACTGCTCTCAAAACGGCGAAGGAAAACATCGTGAGGACACCGGTGGCATGTCCTAGAACCAAAAAATCGAAAACTACCAACCCGCACTGGGCCCGCGTGGTGGATTACGTCCTACTCCCTCTCACACAGAGGAGGCCTGTGCCCCAGCAGTGAGAACATTATAGGCTGATTATGTTGACTGCCTATCTGATCTCCACAACCCAGTAACTGGGTAATACGATACCCCTTGGTAAGACTGGTTGTCAGACTTTCGGGCTTCTCGCCTTGCATTTAATGGAAATGTCACTTCGTCTGGTTAATTTCTTCATGTATGGTGTTAAATCTTCTACCAACACATTAAACAACTCCTTCGAGAAACTATAACTTCTTCGAAATTCTTCCGAATCCATTTCTATAGCCCCGGGTATTATATCGATTCATATTTCTTTTCGCACGAAGATCCATACGATGTTTTCTCAAGAACATTGAAAAACAAAGTAAGGCGAGCCATAATAATAAAGATTTTGAAGAAATAAAGCAGTAAAGAACACAAAAAATCTCACTCGATCTTCATAAAGTAGCTTCTTTGGTATCGAGTAATTTGACGTTTAGATTTGATTCAACTACTCGATACATAACTGTCAGATGGCGTGTGGAGTACGAACTTTTCGATTCTAACGGATCTTTCGATCGAAATTAGTGTCGTTTTGAACCACCGCACGATCGTGCGCTAATGTCGGTTTCAAGAGTATGGATCGTCATTTATTTCGAATCTATTCGATTGATTCAGTACTCGATGCTGTCGGGAGTAAGGCCCCAGTTCTGTAGAATTAAAGCGCGCCGTCGACGCACGTTTCTAAAAAGCACGTCAACGGTGCGTTTAAAAAACGTGGTGAGCACAGGCTCTAAGTTATAGATTAATTTTATTAATATGACTAGTACAAAGTAAGGTAATACCTATAGGTTATGTAAATAAGTTAGATGCTGCTAACGTTACAAACAACGTTAGAAAACCTGCACAGGTGAATAGTGAATTAGTATTTTTCTCTGAAAGGGTAGGGTAAAGGCTCGTACAGAGTAACGTGATATCGCGGGCGCGTTAGGCAGCGACAAAGAAATTGTGCTACAATTGTGTCGCGTCGCGCCCGCGCTATCGCACTAGTCTGTACGAGCCTTAATAATTCACAGAGTCATAATCAATCATCCCTGAAAAATAATTATCATAACAATAGGAGTTCCAATATAAATGCACTTTTCATTCGACTTCATTTCAAAAATGTTTTAAGTATTGGGAAACTGCATTAATGGAAAATAAATCGTTGGCACTCACGAGTTTTTATTCCACTATTTTAATAAGGTAGCTCGTTTACTGTTTAACGAGCACATCCGCTGTTAAATGCATGAAGTTAAGCAGTTCGGATATACATTCGTTTACCGTTACCGTTTCGTTTGAAAAGTATAATAGGGTCCTGACAAAAAACCGGACATTTGCAAAAAAGTCCATCTTACTTTTTAATCTTTCTTTTTTAGTGTTCCGTACCTCAATAGGAAATAACGGAACCCTTAAAGGATCACTTCGTTGTCCGTCCGTCTGTCTGTCAGTCTGTCAAGACCCTTTTTCTCAGGAACGCGTGGAGGTATCAAGTTGAAATTAATATCGAATACGTAGGTCTAAGGCTAGGGGTCTTTAAAAAAATCAAGCTTCTGCAAGCAAATCAACGCAATAAAAAAATACGACCATTTATGCAACATATTTTCATACTCGCAAATAAATCAAAACCTTTAAGGTAGATACTTCCCGTTGACCTATAATCATGTAATTTGGCTAGAAGCAAGGTCTCACAGCACGAAAAGGTCCGATCAGCACGAAATCGTTAATTTGTAGTTTTATGACCATGATTGGGAGAACCAACATTTTCAACTACTTACAATGTTAAGTTAAGGCGGAGATTTCTTGAATATGCTCAAAAAGGTGGTTTTTAAAGCAGTGTATCTCTTAAACCGTAAATATTTTTTTCCAAAACAAATACAGTACGATATTTTAAGTCTTTTGTGCATACGGTGATGGAACTCAAAACATAATTTAACAAAATTTTATACATCAAAAAATCTTCAAAGACAACTCTTAATTATTTTTAAAAGCAGTTTATCCCTTCGTTAACAGTTATAATTAAAAGTATACCATAAAATTGCAAATGCCAAACTGCATCCGGTGATGAATTCATTTTTATTAATTAGTTAATATCTAATTTTATACGATTTTATTTGCATTTTTATGCCATAAGTTGTGTCATCGCGCATCTCTTTCTGTTGTATGCAATCTGACAGTGACAGCGGTTTACCTGTTGTCGGCTGACAACAGTAGTTTGTTCTTGGGATAAGTTTATCCCGACTACGGAACCCCTCATTGTGCATGGTCCGAGTCGGCCTTGGCCGATTTTCAGTATTAATTATACTTTAATATTTCCAAAAAAAAATCCCATATGTTGAAAAGTCCGGTCAAATGACAAGGCCAGACAAAATCCGGATGGAGGGCCGAAATGCCGGACATATCTGGAGAAATCCTACAACAAGTCATACATACTCGTATTATTTCCGACAAACCGGTGCAACCATAGTTGTCTGCGCAATCATATGCCCAAAAGTAAAGCTCACCTACAAAAATCTCGTGAACTATATTAGTAATAAAAATGTAAAGAAGCTTCCAACATAACATTTATGTAAGGTAACATTGAGGTAAGGAGTAAGGAGCGAAAAGAGACTACACGCGAATTCCAATTCAGAGTAATAGATGAGAGGTTTTGAACAGGATGTTCCAATTACCATTCGATGAAACCTTTGAATCAAACTAGTTTTTTTTTTACTTGTTGGTTTTATAAAAGAAGGCACAAATATGATTGTATGCAAACTATTTTTATAACTGGCAACTCGGTTATCTGCGATTAATACAACCTTAAACTATTTTCATATTCACGAGAACTTGCGCCCTAGTTCTGAATTGAAAAACCATTCGAAATACTTTACATTCGTTCCGAATACATTTTTAATTGATTCCGATGCTACGGCAAATAAAAACAAACCAAGTGGAGGAAGCCTGAATTTATTTTCGCATAATTTCACAATGGAGTGTTTGCTGGCTCATATTTTTCTACGTATACCTAAAGCCTTTTGATGCCTTTGTCCCGCTTTCCATAAAGTCTGTTCGGATCGGAGAATATTCCTTTGACTAGCTTCAACTATGTGTATTACAAGTTGTTGATTCATTTTCATAAAATAATGTGGTCGATCGGCCCAGGGTGTGTGTGTGGGGCGGCCACTCTAAATAACATGGTCCTTCCTGCAGGCTTAGCACGAGAACCGTAAAGAAGGGTTTTGTTGACAGAATAGTAGACAAAAAAAATGACGAGACCGTGTAGATGTAGACAGTTGACAGTTTTCTACCGAGAAGGGTAGGGTTTTCTATTCTACAAGAAAGCGTCCTGCTGGAATTTATGGCTAGGAATAGGGGTATGAAATCTTAGAGCGTCACTTAGTGGGGTGATGGGGCATATTTTCAGAAATGACTGCGTCAGGCTGAGTTGTAATTAGTTGATCCAGGCCCAGGGGGTCTACTCCGAAGCGCTAAACCGACGTGTCGGCCGAATGTTCGGCCGTTTTATAACTTCCATAGTTTCCTTTTTTGACTTTGAGTCCTTACCCGACTTCAAGTCACAGTTTTGACTTTGGCTTATCTCTTTGACTGCCTTTTTGTTTTTTTTTTTCGTCGTAGTCAGTGATAGTTAGCCGTAGTAAAGGAGCGACCGAACATTCGGCCGATACTTCGGTTTAGCACTTCGGAGTAGACCCCCAGGCTCTTTTGTACGTCTAAAATGTACCTGTCTATTTTGTCTATGCATTGTAGGTATACAGCTTAAAATTGACTCGATATGATATCACTACACCGAACAAGAGAAGCACAAATTGTTCGAGGTAGTAAGATGTCACTGGCCAAGATCTTAAGGCGAAAGAGTCAGGGTAGCCCGCGAAATTCAAATTTTTCTTACGTTTTTGCAATTTGCAGGTCAGCATCACGTTATATGTTGATTTAAATATGGTTCGCGGCAGTATCAAATAAGTATTTATTTATAGAATTATAATCATAAAAATCATTAAAGGAGGACCACATCTCGCACTGTGCCCGAACGAGAGTTAATCAGCCCTAAGAGTACACTATTAGGCCATTTGTCGACCGCACCGTCAACGAGAACGAGATGACGTCGCCGAAGTAGCGACAGTACATTTACTATGGCTGAATAATGTCGTTTCTCGTTGATGTTGTTCACGGTGCAGTGGACAAACAGTGTTGGTCTCAAACAACAACCTCGACACTCTCTTAGATTCTTAGCCGCCAGAGTCCCGCCCATAGAAATATTATGGTCCCGCCAGACCAGAGTTCTAGGCCACATGGATATCGAATTACAAGATCAACTGCGAGACTCAATCTATTCTCAACAATGGGAAAGTTGAATAGCGTCCTTGAAGATTGCTGACACATCTAGTACCTTTGTTAAAGTTATGTGCCAAAGATATCGGTAACGCTAAAAGGTATCAGAGCGAACAAAAGGGTGCATAATAGCGCGGTCATCAACGTATCTTTACCGCTGCTACGTTTATGGGAGCCTGGCACTAACGCGCCTGATCGCGCCCGCACCTCGGAGACACACAGCCAGATATTACCTAATAAATGTTGAGCACACTTCAGGAAACAATGCAACGTTATTATGCGCGGCTATTATAGAACTAACTGAGGAAGGAATAAGGGTGGTAATGGTGTTCGGGTGGGCCTTGCATTTGTTTGAATCGTGCGCGCAACAAGTGCGGCGCAGGTGGTGGTGCGGGGTGCGGGGCGCGGGAGATGCTCATTGATCAGACGGCGCCTGTTGCTCGACCTGATACCCCCCCACCCCCCACTGACCTGCCCCCCTCCTCGATGGGCCCGACGTGTGTAATCAAACTGACATGTGTGGAATAAGGGTAGAAATAGATTGCTCATCATCATATTTTGAAACAAATATTTGAGCCGCGCGGAATTTTGGTACTCGTATAAGTACGAAAAATCGGATTAAAAATGCATGAGTGGCTGAAACAGAGATATTCGGATATATGTTTTGGCGGGAGAGGTTGCTTAGCTAATTAATGATCCCCTTTGGTTCGATATTATGTTATTAATTATTTTATACAGTGTAACAGCCCAAGCGAGTAAGTAATTGTCGGTGGATAAACAAGGGTTTGATGAGCTGCTAAATCAACAGTTTATTGGGGATAATCGCCGAGCCAAATGTGTGGTTTCGTTGAGTGTTTGTTGATAAATAATAACATGCCTATTATAATTAATTACGCTTGGTACTTACTTATTATATATACAGTTCCATTTTCTCATTCCGCTAGAAATGCGTGGGAATCCAATTGTTACACGATTCACGTGTATATTGTCACACAATTTTTATGTTTTGGCCAGCCATACTCATGAAACTTTTCCCGCTTTTGTATTTGCCTATGCTAATTCTCGAGTGGCCAAATTTACCTATCTTGCGTCTATTTTCCCGCGCAACTTTCGGAGCGAATCCGCGAAGGAGGAAAATCTTTGATGTAGGTAACGTTGTGGATACAACAGAGATAATATAACCATTGTAATATGGCCCAATGAACATTGTTTCGGAGATTTACTGAATCTTATTTAAGCTTATTTACAGTTATGTACAACAGTAAACCTCACTTAGGAACCGATTTATATGTAAAATTGAGTGCTCGATAATGGGGTGATTGAGAAAATCGGTCATATTGTGCCTGTTTCACGCTGTTCTAAGTATTTGCTCTTTAGATATTATTTATTCCTTAGATATAGAGCTTGTTTCTAGGTGAAATACAGAGTGACGATCTAGTCAACTGCATCACATTCGTTCAATACTTATTTAATTTTATCAAGAACTGTAATTTGATGAGAAGTTCGATTAAGGAGGTAATCATAATCATAATTATTTATTTGTCAGAATATGGTACATTTTATGGTCTTAAGATTAGTCTATGGTATCATCACATTCTGCCAAGTGTGGCGTGCAAATAATAGGTACATACAATTATTAGGTTACTACTATAATTACAATTTGAGATGTGTCAGTTAAAAATAATATCATATACACACACAATTTATTTAGGATGTCAAAGTATCATTTTAATGTCAGAGTATCAAAGAGTTAGATGTCAAAGTTTAAAATCTTACAATTCAATTAGGATGTCAAAGTATCATTCAAATAGTCGTTTAAATTATAATAACATTAATTACATAGCAAGTCTTTAAGTTTATTTTTAAATCCATTTAAGTTTAACTCTTTGATTGATTTAGGAATTTTGTTATAAATTTGCGGAGCTATGCAGAATATGCTTTTCCACATTAAGGCTGTTTTTGCTCTCCGTCCGCGTAACATATCATTCCGCCTGTTACGTTTAGAGGTAATTCTACTCGTCATATTTACTAAACAACTTTCGCTATTAAATTCATATCAGTATCGTAAAAAAAAACGAGCGAGCCTTACAGTAGTCGCATATGATGTGTAACATCTGACATCTCACCTTGGTAATAAGCAACTGAGCAGCGACAGAAATTAACCTCAACTATTTAAAAAAGCTAAATACTGAAATATTTATTCAAATAATTATTCATTACCATTAGTGGTCGACTTTCTTTCGGTCGAATTTCATGAGTAGGTACACTAATTCCATGCTATTATAAAGTACTTACTTATTCCATGCTCGAGCTGTTACTTCCTGTCACACACTTCCGTTCCTTTTCACGAAATCACTGCCACAGAGAGCGAGAGGAAAGACGTTACACATAAAACTTTTTACAAAAAAAAAAACAACCGACTTCCAAAAAAAACACTACAAAGTGAAAAATAACTTTAATTTCGGAAGTCGGTGGCTTTTGATCTGTATTTTAGTTAGTAATAAGTAAGTAATGTAAAAATAAAAATAAAGTAAGTTAAGTAGTGTTTTTTTGGAAGTCGGTTGTTTTTTTTTTTTGTAAAAAGTTTTTTATTTTTCACTTTTTAGTGGGTCAGTTTGTAATTTATCCAACTTACAATAGTCTAATGTCAAATGATCATCACCTTTTACAAAATATTGCTTTTCCCGATGCAGGGGCGTTAATTGTTGACGAGTTCTTCTGGTAAGAACCAGGAGAACTAATGGTGACTTCACCATATGCATTTTGACGAGCATAAATTGCTTAGCAACCATATTAAAGTGCCTAACAGAATCGCAACGGTGAAATACTTATTATTAAGTAGTTCCGGTGGCCATCTGTGGTATTCATCATCAGTTCCACTTCACCAAATGGTGCTTTTCGAGTGCAAATGCACGAGTTACTATAAAAAATACTTAAATCGGTATAGGTAAGCCAATAAAATTTGAGGATTTTCCTCGATTTCCATGAGATTCGCTCATCAGATTCTGATTTGGTGACAATGGGACCACCTCGGGAGCATACCCTTTCAAACAAAAAAAGAATTTTCAAAATCGGTGAACATACATAAAAAAAAAAAACAATCAGACAGCCGAACATATAACCTCCTCCTTTTTGGAAGCCGGTTAAAAAATAAAACTTTTCATTCTTGCATCGAAATAGATTGTCTATTGTTGTGTAAGAATTTGTTTCTTTTTTCACGAATCGGATAAGAGTTCTATAGCGAAAGATGTTCAGTATGACAGGTAGAATCACCCCCTTAAAAAGGATGGAGGGGACTAAATCGTAACCCTGTACAGCATGTTACTGCTATTGTAATTCGAATTTAACCTAATTGAAAATCCATCGAGAACCGAGCAGAAATAATGTTATATAAACATTTTCAGCGTAACTGGATTTCCACTCTGCGGCTAATTGCATTTAGATTAAGAGAAAGTAAACTGCATATTGTATCGGGCTATCGGGTTTATCCAACTAGCGCAGGGTCGGGCGCAGGGAGCCCCTCACTAATAGGCTGTTATGGAGCGAGGGAAAATGGCGCGAAACAATACTGATAAATATTTACCAATGGACCGTATCACTTTTATCGGAGAACCAGCTTGTCCGTAGCTCCATTTTCCTATTAATTCCCAACATCGGTCTTGATAAATGAATGTTCGTTCATACATATTTATACTTCGTTAATAATGGCAATGGATATGTCACCTTACGTTACGGGGGCACTACAAAGAGCTCTGAAACTCTAATTTATTTCTGTCACTTCCCCGCTTCCGGCAAAATGAGGAAGATAAAAGTCACACGTGGATACATAAGCGTGGTCTCGACGTATTTTATTAGGGTTCCGTACCCAAAGGGTAAAACGGGAACCCTATTACTAAGGCTCCGCCGTCTGTCTGTCTGTCTGTCTGACTGTCTGTCTGTCTGTCTGTCTGTCTGTCCGTCTGTCACCAGGAAAAAACTCAACAAAAATAAGAATAAAATAAATATTTAAGGGGGCTCCCATACAACAAACTTGATTTTTTTTTTGCTCGATTTTGCTTGATATTGAAAACGGCAACAGGTAGACGCTTGAAATATTCACAGAATATTTAGTTATATATTCACTTTAAAAATAAATAATTAATTAAAATAAAACAAATATTGAAGGGGGCTCCCATACAACAAACGTGATTTTTTTGCCGTTTTTATAGATAACTAGCTTTTGCCCGCGGCTTCGCCCGCGTGGATGTCGGAAAAAATGTCACGAGAACGTACTACCGGAATTAAAAGTACGCTATGTGTTAATGCAGATTATAGACTATAAACTATGTAACCAAATTTCATCTAAATCTGTTCAGCCATTTGTGCGCCAATCCGAAGCATAAATCATCCCCTTTAAAATTGACTACCCCTTTCCACTCTGAGGTAGATTTTTGGACCACCCAGATACACCTTTTCCTTTAATTCCGATCTTAAATATAATAACCGAATTTCAAGTTAATCGAACTGCGCGATATATCTTTCCATACAATTATTTTCCCCCACAAAATTCAACACCCCTTTAAACGGTTGCTTTCGAAAATGAATGTTTATGGTCGTTTTATTTATTAAGAAAATATACGGGTCAATTTTCAAGTTTATTGATCAAACGAAACATAATTTTAATTTTGATATTTTTTTATATATTATATTGATTGATTTTTTTAAGTGTAATTAAGGTCAAATAATACACCTAAATGTAAAAGCAGTACATAAATATTCAGGATTATTGTTTTCCTGCAAATATTCGTAATAAAACAGTGTTTGGTTGCCCACCGGTAACATATCACGAACAGCTGATGTTCAACCTGCGGATTTAAACGGGGAGTATTGTTACTTTTATTCATTAATTAGTAATTACCACACAGTCGTCTCTTAGACTCTGTAACAGGGCATCGTTTAGTCCTAGAATCATTTTTCTTGATTGATTTGGCACTCGGCAGTGGGTCTAAGTCGCTTTGTTTACCTTTGTGTTAACGAAACTTACGTAGTGAATTATCTAAATACTTTTAATCAATAGTAAAGTAATATAAGTATAGTGAAGTAATAGTAGAATACACAACAACAGGAACGTTGTTTATCGATTTTTGCATTGTTATCTTAAAGTAATACAATAAATAAAATCTCTAGGCATCCTACCCACTTAAAGAAAAGTAAAATCATGAGACAATAGAATCAATGTAACTTTATACTTGATCAAATCTAGTTACATTTCAATTACATTCTGCAGCCTACCTCATTTCTCTTTAAAGCAACACTTACTTCTCCCACTTTTCCTTTCATTTCTAGTTTTCACTTTTTTGTTGTTTGTCTAACTAGTTCTCACCGTTCTTTTAATTCTACTTTCAGTACTAATTCCTGAAACCATGCCTGTGATGACCCGTAAGGCTGCTGCTCAGGAGTTAGAGCTTAAGTTGAGAATAGCCGTTCAAGATCTTGAGGCTTCAAACAGTAAATGTCAACAGCTGTTACAGGAGATGGATGAAAGCGAAAAGGAAGTCGAGAAGGTTGTTCTCAAAAACACATACTTAAAACGGGAGCTGGTAGACCTACATCAGCAATACTTGGATGTTGTTGATGAACGGGACAAACTGCGGGTGGTCACGGATGGTTTCAACAACTGCAGTAACATATATGAGGAGGCTTTATGTAAGGTTAGGGACCTTGAAGCTGAATCAATTCATGCAAATGTACAAATTATGAAATTACAGAAACAATTAGAATGTACTCAGGCTAAGGAAACCAATAACTTGTATAATGAATTATTAAACACTAATTGCAACCCTCATTCCTAAATAACAATAGACCTTACTGAGGATTCTATATTGAAACATAATAATAGTAGTTATAAAGTAAGTCAAAATAAAATTAAGAAATATGCAAAACTAAATAAAATTATAAATAAATGCAATAAATTTAGGAAACAACAAAAACACAGTTTCAATAATATTAAACTAAGGAAAGAACGTGGTTTTCTTGTAAATAAATTACATAACTATCAAATTAAATTAGAAGACAGTAAGAACATTTATGAGATTGACACTCAACGCTTACAGTCTGATATTCAGATACTAGAGGCATCATTACATTCACTCTATACTAAGTATGTGACGTCTGAAAAACAAATTCAGGAGCACATACTCGCTGCAAATGAGTTAATGGCTATGTGCAACTGTAATGCAGATCAAGTGGACCCGCTGACTCTTAGCAGCTCTCAATCTTCATTGCATAGGAATTTCAGTCTTGGCACTCTCCAACCTGAGGCAACGGAGGATTCGTACCAGTTGGGAAGTGCTCAGGTCTCTATTCCCAATCAAGATACACCAGATAATGTACAAGTTCCATTGCAAGTAGTTCAGATGGAAGCTAGTCCATTATGTAGCTCCATTATGTTTTCTGATAGTTTTGGAAAAGGGTTAGGAAAATTACTTAGCAACAACCTGAGTCATTCTTCTCTAAACTATTGCATGCCTCAGATTTCCTACAAACAAATAATGTATTCAATAACTAGGAATGAATATGATCCTAACGCCATTATTACTGTACTAATAGGTAATAGTTTTAATGTTAAAAAAGATGATATCACTGATAGTGTGACCGAACTTTTGAAGGTAAATTGTAAGAAAATAATTTTGTGTGCTTTTCCGTACTTTGAGCACTTGTCAAACAGGCAAAACTGCTACATTCATATGTTAAATAATTACATGCATTTCTTAGTTAGTCACCATAGTGACATGTTTATATTTTTTGACACCAACATTTTTGTTGATAAGCTAAGGTCGACTAGGGATACTGTGTATCTGCCTATTAGTTTTAGACGACATATAGCTAGGCTATTAGCTTTTAATATTAACCCAGACATAACTAATATGTCGAAGTCTTTATTTAGCACCACAATTAGTAATAGTACTAATGTTAAGGTGGTTAGTTCAAATAATTTTAACTAGTTTGTAAGACAACAGAAGGTACCACTAACAGTTTAGTTACACTTAATAACAAAATGGTATTTTCTAGCAAAAACATTGTTAACTGTAGAAAAGGGGCTAAGCAGAAATCCTTGAAATTATTTCATCAAAATATTCAAAGTTTTTCTTCCAAATAATTGGAAATCGAATTGTTTTTAGAAAAAACAATGTTTGACATTATTTGTTTAACTGAGCATTGGTTAAAAGATTATGAAATGTTAATTAATTATGAGAATTATAGTGTGGCCAGTTGTTTTAACCGGAAATCAATGCTGCGTGGTGGTTCACTGATCTTAATTAGAAGTTGTATTAAATCTAAAACTCGTAAAGACATAGTTGCTTTGTCGGTTGAACATAGCATTGAACTGTCTTGTGTTGAGCTAGATAGGCATGTTATAGTGTGCGTTTACAGACCCCCAAACTATCAAAACTACTCTATATTTGAGTCTGTTATGGAAGATGTTTTGGCAAAACTTGTAACTGGGAATAAATCAGTAATTATCTGTGGTGACTTTAACATTAATATTTTAGAAAATAATTCAAATACCAGTAGATTGTTAAATTTGTTTGAATCATTTAATTTGTCAAATGTGTTTGTAGAACCAACGCGAATAACTACGACTACTGCTACATGTATTGATAATGTTTTTTGTTGCTGCGACTATTTAGATAAAGCTATAATTAATTATCTCCCTTCTGATCACAGCGGTCAAACCGTAACTTTTGAGTCCAACATACCAATACAGAAGGTGCAGATACAATTCAGACCAATAACATCTGTTAATTTAAATAAATTTAACAGCACTTTAATTTGTAAGTTAAGTGTTATGAACCTTACAACCGAACCGAACAATGTTGACATTTTGTATAAAGAATTCTTTTCGGTAGTCCAAAGCGAGTTCAATATTTATTTTAAGAAGAACACTAAAACTATCAGCCCTAGGTTTTTATTTAGTGACTGGGCAACTAAAGGACTCAGGAAAAGTAGGGAAAGACTTTTCGAGCTGTATGGCCTTAAGCCTTATATAAACACGGAAACTTTTAATAAGTTTGTTGCTACTTACTCTAGAACTTTTAAAAACACTTGCAAGGCCGCTAAAGCCTTATACATTAGCAACAAGGTTAAATCAGCAGACAATAAAATAAAGACGGTTTGGAAAATTATCAATAATGAAACGAATAGGAACAAAAAGCATGATTCTGATTACGCACTGGAGACGTCATGTGGACTCATTTGCGATAGCAAACAAGTTGCTCAAGAGTTTGTAAATTTCTTTACCAGTATCCCACTTAAAACTACTGAAACCTTAAATTCCTCGCCCTTGCTCGCTTTTGACTCTGTAAGGGCGAACGTTGCAGCCTGCCCGATTGAATTTAACTTTAAGCATATTAACCCCATAATAGTATAAAAGCTTTTAAGCAAATCAAGATCAAATTGTCCGAAGATCTTTGGGGAATGTCCATTAAAGTCTGTACCTCAATAATTGAGACTATAGCGCCTTACTTAGCCTTAATATTTAATTTGTGTGTGGATCAAGGAGTCTTCCCGGATTTAATGAAATACAGTAAGGTAATACCACTTTTCAAATCCGGAGACAGTAAAGACACAAATAATTATAGACCCGTATCCGTTTTGCCGGTTTTCAGCAAGGTGTTTGAAAAGGTAATGCTTAATCAAATGCTCAATCATTTCAACGCGAATAAAATCCTTCACGATCAACAGTATGGTTTCACCAAAGGACGTTGTACGACCGACGCCGGTGTAACCTTATTAAGACACATTTTTAACGCGTGGGAAGAGGCCCAAGACGCCATAGGAATCTTTTGTGACCTTTCCAAGGCATTTGATTGCGTCGATCACGAAACCTTACTCTTGAAGCTTGAGCATTACGGACTTGGAAAACTTGCGCTTAGTTTAGTAAAATCTTATTTAAACGATAGACAACAGCTAGTTCAAATAAATGGTATCAATTCACTCGGTTTATAAGTAAAAATGGGTGTTCCTCAAGGCTCGATATTGGGTCCTTTCCTCTTTTTAGTGTATATTAATGATCTTCTCCATTTATTAAAAAATCAACCACAAATGGTGTTATTTGCTGACGATACTTCCTTGATTTTTAAGGTAGATAGACGTGCTACAAATTTTGACGACGTAAATAACGCCCTACTGCAGGTCCAAAATTGGTTCACTGCCAATAATTTAGTATTAAATGGAAAGAAAACTAAGTGCATACGATTTTCTTTACCAAATGTAAAAAGTAGTGATTATGAGATAGTATTGAATCAAGAGAAACTAGAATTCGTCGATAAAACTGTTTTCCTGGGGATCACGCTCGACTCTAGGCTTCAATGGGGTCCTCATTTAACATCTCTTGCAGGACGGCTAAGTTCAGCAGCATATGCTGTCAGAAAAATCCGTCAATTTACTGATGTAGATACCGCGAGGCTAGTCTATTTTAGTTACTTTCATAGTATCATGTCTTACGGTATTTTACTTTGGGGACGGGCTGCAGACATCGAGTCTATTTTTATTCTGCAGAAAAGAGCCATCAGAGCCATATATAATCTCCGCAGGCGCGATTCTCTTAGGGAACTGTTTAAGAATATTAACATCATGACGGTGTCTTGTCAATATATCTATGAAAACATCATGTACGTAAGAAAAAATTTACATCTTTTTAATAAAAGAGGCGAAAGACATAATTATAGTACTAGAAGTAGGGATCTATTAGCTCAACCAGGTTTCAGACTGGCTAAAGTAGACTCATCTTTCATGGGGTACTGTTTAAAATGTTATAATAAAATTCCTCCCCACATACTTCAACTGAATGAGACGAAATTCAAATCTTGTATAAAACGCACACTATGCAAGCAGGTATAGGCTTTTTTTTTTTTTTTTTTTGGGTGGGAAATTATCAAATAACTTCTCCCGCTCTGGGTGGAGCGGGAGGGAGTGTCAGACTTTTACTGACTAAAACCCACCGTGTTCCTTCAGATGCCTGTGTGCGGGGAATTACATCGCTGATAGAAATGCTTGGCTCAATGCTGGTCCTGCTCCACAACGTCAACTAATTGATTAACATTTGAAAATACTGTTGGAGCTGCTGAAGATTGTAAGACTATCTTTTCATTGTATAAACTCAATCACCTTTGTATTATATAATTGCATAACCAGGTGTGAGTACTATGTACAATAGAGCTACCATTTACCGGGTAATATGTCTTTCATTGACTTGAATATGTCCTGGCAGCTGAGAGTATGTCATGCTCACTCAGATGTCTCGCTGATGGTGGCGTGTGTGTTGGATTGGATCATTTAGCTCCCTTCAAAATGGTTGAGCTGAATGGTGCTGATCCATGCGTCATGTTCGTGAACGGGCGCTGTCAGTTGGGACTGGTCATCTCTTACCTGCCACGGCTTATTTTTAATTATTTTAGTTTTGAATTGTTTTTTTTTTATCACGGACGCTTCTGACGTTTTGCATCGTTCTCACATGTATATTTTCAATAAGAATGATGTAACCAATACTTTGTATCAAATATTTTATTTTAAAAGAGTGTCTGTGGAGTTTCTTGCCCGTTCTTCTCCATAGGAACCTACTATTTGGAATGGGCAACTAGCTTCATATTTGTAACTGACCGACTTGTTGACAATTCAAAAGTGCCTGTAAATGGTTTAATTGAAATAAATGCTTTGAGTTTGAGTTTGAGTTTGATATAAACTGTGTCCCCCTTTTCACCCCAAAAGGAGTTTATTTTTGAAAAATATTCAATCATGTGTTATTCAATTACTTTGGAGTTTATCAAGATGCACAGTAAAATCCTTCCCTAAAACCCCCTTTTGCCCCGTAAGGGTTACAATCGAATAAACCCAAAAACATGTAAGGCTTTTTTATTCTGTGAGCATTGGTAGATATATAATATAAAATAACGAGTTTCGAGTAAATCGGACCGCGCGTTAAAATTCTTCCATACAAACTTCAATCCCCTTAATAAGTTTAGTAATCGTGCCAAAGTTCAGATTTATTAACTCAAGGAATAAGATTTGTCATACAAATGTAATCCCCACTTTTCACCCCTTTAAAGGTCAAATTCCCAAAAACCCCTTCTTAGTACCAGATGCCTATGTCATAATTTAGAGTTCATCCAGCCACGCAGTAAAATCCTCCCTTGTCAAATTGACTACCCCTTATCATCCCGTCAGGGGTAAATTTTCGAAAAACTGATATATGTTATTCTTAATTTTTGTTGCTAAGAATTAATACAAATTTTCAAGTTAATCAAGCCACGCAGTAAAATCCTCCCTTGTAAAATTGACAACACCTTTTCATCCCGTTAGGGGTAGATTTTTGAATAACCCTGATACATGTTTTACGATATTGTTGGTTTTAACTATACATACTGAGTTTCAAGTTAATCGGACTGCGCGTTAGAATTCTTCTATATAAACTTTGACATCCCCCACTCCCCCTTCGGAACGGGGAACTTTGAAAAAACTAAAAATGGAAAACTTTATGATCTATTTAGGTTAGTATTCGTGCCAAGTTTCAAGTTTATTAACTCAAGGAATAAGATTTTTCATACAAACAAAATCCCCCCTTTTTACCCCTTTAAACGTCAAATTTCCAAAAACCCCTCCTAAACGGATGCTAACGTCATGATGACTATCTGTTTGCCAAATTTCAGCCCAATCCGTTCAGCGGTTTGAGCTGTGTGTTGATAGACCAGTCAGTGTGTGGACAGAATATTAATTCAGATTTGTTACAGTTGTAATGGCAATCTTGTCATTTGATTTAAATAGGTAGGTTTTTTTTTATTATTTTAGTAATATTTTATATAGATTCTTTTTTTAATTTGTGAATGAGAAAACGTTGTAGGCTTAACAGACTGTGTCTTTGTAAACCATCTTCTATTTTGTTAAGTACTTGGTACTTGTTGACGGTCACCTACACTGTCCTCCCATACCTATTAACACTGTAACTTGAAAACATTGTAAAAGCACATTCTTTTTAAAAGAGTAATCGTGGAGTTTCTTGCCGGCTCTTCTCTATAGGAAACGACCAATTGGAACCGTGCACCTAGCTTCTGACGTTTCATAAGTGCCCATGTAGGTTTATGTGAAATAAAATAATTTGATTTTGAGTCACGGTTTCCTTTTTGACTACCCCTTTTCACCCTGTAAGGGATAGATTTTTGAAAAAGCCTGATACACGTTATTCTATATTTTTGGTTTTAAGTATAAATACTGAGTTTCGAGTTAATCGGACTGCGAGTTAAAATTCTTCTATACAAACTTTGACATCACCCAATCCCCCTTCGGGGAGAACTTTGAAAAAACTAAAAATGGAGAACTTCATGATTTACTTAGGTAAGTATTCGTGCCAAGTTTCAAGTTTATCAACTTGATCATTTTTACTTGAATACAAAATCTTGCGAAAGAACAACTTCAATACAAAACTTAATGCCCCTTTTCACCCCCTTGTGGGTTGAAAAAAAAGAAAACAACGATTTACGTTGTATAAGCGAACTATTAGTGATAAAGAACTTTAATTGAAAACAAAATTTCATCCCCGTTTTCGTCCCTTAAGGGCTGAAATTCTAACAACACCATTGCGTTAGCTTCCGACCATAAGCCTAGATAATAAATTTAGTGATTTTTACATTCTAAAATGAAGGACTTTCCATACACACTTCATCCCTCTTTTTATCCCTTCGGGGGTGGAATTATCAAAAAAACTGAAAAATATATAAATTAATTTTCAATCGTCAGCCTAAGCACAAAATTTGAAGATCCTAAGTTCAAAACTGACGGACTTTCATATAAATTCCATCCCCTATTTTACCCCTTTAGGGATGGAATTCCCAAAAATCCTTTCTATTCCTTGTCTACATTATAAAGAGAACCTCTGTACAAAATTTCAGCTTTCTAGGTCCAAGGGTTTGGGCTGGGCGTTGATGAGTCAGTCAGTCAGTCAGTCAGTCAACCAGTCAGGACTTGTCTTTTTATTTATATAGATAGATGGCACGGAACCCTTCGTGCGCGAGTCCGACTCGCACTTGGCCGGTTTTTTATATTTCGTATCCTAATTCATCATTGTGTCAGAGAAAATGTCTCCGAAAATGAATTTTCTTTTCTGTTCTAATGTAGGTAATAACGCCTGTGTATTTTACGACCGTCAAATAGTATCCACGTGAAGTCATTTTAAACGAGATCATCTTATTTTACGTTCGCAGTAATCTCAAATTTCCTGAAGGCTCTGCTTTACGAGCCTTAAAGTATATTTATTACGCTCATAAGCTGGCACCTAAAAATCTCGTAAGCAAAGCTGGTTACTCACATTTTATACGTACACCATTTCCCGATGCACAGTGGCCAGTGTCAGTGGTAGTGAGTACAGCCGAGGCACAGAGTTGACCGCAGTGTTCAGTGTTCCAAATAACCTTGTTGAAGCTACGGAACAATCTAGACAAAAAAGGGATACAAGAGACCCCCGGGCACTGCAGGGGGAAGGGATGAGGCAATTAGGGAAGGTTAATGTGCCGTGTGGAAGGATACGTAAAGTACATACAATATGACAAGATACGAACTAGAAGACAGATTCACTGTCGGCTCAAACAATTAAGTCGCGGCAAGCCTCGTCGTCGTAACCTAAAGAGAACCCGTGAATTCACTAAAGTCTTCATTTCTTAGTGAAATAAAGTAGTAAAAACACAGCAAATAGACTAGTTTAAAATTAATTAGACTTACCTGAAGAAAACCGGATCACAAAATTGTCTAATCACCGCGCCTAAATAGCAAAAATAGCCAACCCAAAATTGTCTAAATTGCGTTCTCTTAATCATGTGCGAAGTGTCATTAGTTAATAGCTTGTTAAATTCACGTTGTTTGTGCTTTGTGGGCCATCCTAATAGATGGAGGTCGTAACAGTATAGTACCTACCCGTAGGTGCAACGTCGTCTGGGTCGAAAGGACGTCTCGGGCCGGCCACAGCCGCCAGCGTAGTCAGACGTCCAGAGACAATGAATGTACACAATTTAAAGGACCTAAACACAATTAACCACATTAACCAAAATTAATAGGTTACGATGAATGAATACTTAGTACCTACGTTTTACTCAAGACCTTTGTTACAAGAGGTAAGAGATCTACCTACCCTCGTAAAGTTTGTATAGGTTCATTCATTTTGCGGGCTCAAATGTTTAGTTAGAGGTGTTTGAGACTCAATTTATTTGCGTCGCACCGATAGTGAAGGTATGCGCAAAGTGGCAAATGATACAAACGTCCTTAGGGCATTGTAGGTGTACATACATACGTTATATGTTTTTACGTGGGACTCTATCAAGATGTTATTGTTTACTTTTTAAATGAAAAAGGTATTGCTGCGCCAGGGATCGAAACTATTGACGTAGCAATATCACGTATCTCTACAATGAACTACGTGAAGGAGTTAGAACTTCAGTTTTCTTTTACATCTAACAGTTATTTATAGTCGAAGAGCAAACTGGTCAAATTGAAGATATTTTAGAGACGTTTTTCAGTAACGAAACAATGTCACGACCTCGCCAACTTCCAGGAGAAGTTCTAAACATAAGGGAGATAAAAAAGTGGCTTCTCAAGATGTGTCCAATATTCCTGCATTTTAATATACTTTTCACCGCAAGATCCAAACTTTCAAACTGCATAGCAGTTTCGTCGACTAGTCGCGCGGATATTGGATTCCAATCAGTACAGTCAAAACTTTTTACAACAGTCTGTATCATTATGAGGTCACGAGTAAAGTCTATAAACTAGAGTTTGAGTGGCATGTAAAAGGAAGTTCTTTGTATTCTAGATAGACGTGTATATCCTGAATAGCTCGTAACATGCTGTATTATTTTCTCCGTCGTGGAACGCGCGCTTTTCTTGTGTGACTTTTTCATAGTAAATTATGTTAAAGGAGAGCATGTTAAGCCATTGGTCCCGCCTGTCATTCTTAGATCTTTGACAGTCGTTACGGGTAACCAAAACGCCCAAAACTCCGACATCCAGTCTTAAAACAAGGGGTATCGCAACTGGGTTGTGGAGGTCAGATAGGCTGTCGCTCCATGTAAAATCCTGCTGCATCCGGTTAGACTTAAAGCCGACCCCAACATAGTTGGGAAAAGGCTAGACAAATTGATTACGTTAAAGGGAAAAGCTATACTTTTCACAGCTTGAATGGCGCTTCTTAAGGGTTGCAAATGAAATTGATAGGAAGTATTCCTATTCTGATATTTTAGATATCTGCGCTGGTACCAGGGCTTTGGCATAACCCGTTGCGCATAACAGTGCTGTATTTCAAAGACAATTAATTTCTGACATTCTGTTGCTAAATTACAATTGCGACACCTACGATTATTTTTTTTTAAATTAAGGGAACCGAGAGATAAAAAATAATAAACACTGCATACAAGTTATTTGACATAATTCTTACGGGTTGTTGATCAGTGAGGCTTTCAACTGCGGTATGGTCTCTCTCTAGACATTTTCAGAAACTCTCGACCCCACTTAAATGACTTCCAGGTCCGGATATAACGGTACGTGACTTTTCCCCTTTAATGTGTCGCTAACAGTAATGAGAAGGTCCACAAATTGCTTAAAATATATCTACCTATCTACGAAATTATGAATGCTGGCTTTTGTGAATCTGCATAATCTGTCACGAACCAAATTCTAAAAATTGGTTTTCTGATTTAATCTGCCATGTATTATTTCTAAGCTAGAATTTCGTGATTTTACATTTCTGTTTGCGATACCTTTTCTGTTTGACGTGACGTTGTGGTCGAGGGATTCTAATCCTAACTCACTGAGTTCCAAATTCGAAAGCCTGTCCTGCTGAATTATCGACGATACTAGGGTTGGGAAACAGATTGACGGGTGTCTGCGGATACTGTGGGCATCGCTGTGAACGGGTCGACCCGCGACTAGTGAGAAACGTAAAGTTACTTAGAGTAACCGAAAGCTCCGCCTCCGACCCCCAAATCAACACGAGCCGGCTTCGTTGACCCGCTATAATAAATTCAAAACTTTTGACGCGGCCTGCCCGACATATCTAAAAAGCCACCACCACCCTAATTACTCCAAGGGGCGCCTGACATCCGGATATTCGTGTACTACAAACATTTGAACGAGATCACAAAATAATATTAAGTTAATTATATGGTTTCCGACAATAAATGGCAGCCATCTTCATCTCGGCACCCCAACCAAATTACGAAACGAAATATTGAATTGACTCGCAGCCAGCCAGAATGGAATAGGGAAGTAATTTCTGATTTAAAGTATTTTTTAAAAACGGAGCGACAAAATTGTCCCATTTCCCCGCACTTAAAGCGACGGCGGAGATAAGTGGCTTAATATTTATTTCATTAGCGCTATTTAAAAGATACTCTCCATTCTTTTTGCTTTGAAATGTTAAATCTGGTTTACTAGTGCTCGCAGATTTAATTAAATAAAAGTAAATTATAGTCTGAAAACTCTTTTCGAGTAATAAAAGTAACATTTATTGAGAACATGACTTATAGTTAAGTCTAAATGAAATTAATATTTCAAGCGAGTTAATTGAACTTTCTAACTTTTTACGACTAAGTACGGGCTGCATAAGTATATCCGTTTTTAGGGTTCCGTACCTCGGAAAGAAAAAAAATGGAACCCTTATAGGATCACTTCGTTGTCCGTCTGTCTGTCTGTCAGTCTGTCAAGACCCTTTTTTAACCGACTTCCAAAAAGGAGGAGGTTACATGTTCGGCTGTATGTTTTTTTTTTTTAATGTATATTCACCGATTACTCCGTCATTTGTGTTTGACCCTTCGAAAAAAAAAAAAATTGTCATAAAATCAGAATCTGATGAGGGGATCCCATGGAAATCGAGGGAAATCCTCAAATTTTATAGGCATACCTATAGCGATTTGAGTATTTTTTATAGTAACTCGTGCATTTGCTCTCGGAAAGCACCATTTGGTGAAGTGGAACTGATGATGAAGACCACAGATGGCCACCGGAACTACTTAATAATAAGTATTTCACCGTTGCGATTCGATTAGGCACTTTAATATGGTTGATAAGCAATTTATGCTCATCAAAATGCATATGGTGAAGTCACCATCAGTTCTCCTGGTTCTTACCAGGAGAACTGCCCAACAATTATCGCCACTGCATCGGGAAAAGCAATATTTTGTAAAAGGTGATGAGCATTTGACATTAGGCTATTGTAAATTAGATAAATTACAAACTGACCCACTAAAAAGAGCTAAATAAAAAACTTTTTACAAAAAAAAAACAACCAGCTTGCAAAAAAAAAACACTACAAAGTGAAAAATAACTTTAACTTCGGAAGTCGGTGGCAAAAACTGAAATACAGATCCAAAGACACCGACTTCCGAAGTTCAGTCTCAGGAACGCTTGGAGGTATCAAGTTGAAATTAATTAAAACGTAGTTCTACGGTCCCTTGGAGCTCTAAAAAAATCAAGCTCGCCGTATTTTGATACTCGCAAATAAATCAAAACTTATACGGTACTTCCCGTTGACCTAGAATCATGTTTGGCAAGCAGGAAGTAGTCTCACAGCACAAGTAAAGGAAAAAGTCCGAAAATTGTTAATTTGTAGTTCTATTACATATTTTTTTTTTATTACAAACTTACATTTGCAGTTGGAAAATTGACCGTTGCATATATCGATGTATGGGATATTTTTTTTTTTCAACTACAATGTTAAGTTTGTTTTTGGGATAAATTCATCCCAACTACGGAACCCTTCACTGTGCGTGGTCCGACAGGCACTTGGCCGGTTTTTAGGGTTCTGTACCCAAAGGGTAAAACGGGAACCCTATTACTAAGGCTCCGCCGTCTGTCTGTCTGTCTGTCCGTCTGTCACCAGGCTGTATCTCATGAACAGTGATAGACAGTTGAAATTTTCACAGATGATGTATTTCTGTTGCAGCTATAACAAAAAATATTAAAAAACAGAATAAAATAAATATTTAAGGGGGCTCCCATACAAAAAACGTGATTTTTTGCTCGATATTGATTACGGCAAGTAAGTAAGTAAGTATTTATTTGCATAAAACATGGTATACATGGTGTTACAATAATTTACAATAAAGATCTTACATGTTTTGCCAGATTTGTACTTAGCATGCATATGCATATGCAACAGGTAGACGCTTCAACAATTCACAGAATGTTTAGTTATATATTCATTTTAAAAATAAATAATTAAATTAAAATAAAACAAATATTTAAGGGGGCGCCCATACAACAAACGTGTTTTTTTTTTGCCATTTTTATAGGTAGTTGTACGGAACCTTTCGTGCGCGAGTCCGACTCGCACTTGGCCGGTTTTTATGTATAGTATGAAAAATGCTATCGCTTTAATTCTCTAGAGTAAATTGACACAATCACACAACGCTCCCATACACATAAAATACATGTATTTATTCGCTCGGTCAGGCTTTTTCATTTGTTGTTCGTCTCCCGAAGGCTACATCAATATTAATAGTGCAAGTTGATAAGCCCTCTGGTGATCAATCAATTTGTTTTAACGTTACCAATTACAAAGTGGGCTTTTGTTCAAAGAGAATTGGATATATTTTTAGACGAGAATGATTTTCTAAAAATACATACTCTGGTGTATTTTAGTTATGAATGAAATGTGAATGTATTTTGACTAAAAGTGTTTTCAGCGTCGTTTTAATAAGCATATTTCAACTGGCTTTAGAGCGCCATTTTCAACATAAAGAGAGATAATCCAATTTAAAATTGCACGCCCCTCCTTACTTGTTGCATACACATTTCAAATATTTGTATAGAAATTCTAGTGGAAGTGCTAATTTTATATTAGAAGTCCTCTACCTACCTACTAAGTCTGCTGGTTAGGATAATAACGAGCTAGCGAATTCTCTGTGCAACAGAGCTCCATAATGCTCCGTAATTTTCAAGGCATTTTCATTGTTACAGCATGGTGTTTGCACTGTTAGGATTCTGTTTATCAGGCTTAGCAACAAAAGTTTATAACCGGAGTTACCTTCCTATCCGATCACGACACGCATAACTAACTAATATAAATATTAAACCCCAAACAAATAAGGGTACGTAGGGGTATCCCGAGCGTTGGGTAGTGGCCGGAGATGCGTAAATACCTACTACCAGCAGTATCCTTCAAAGGACTGTTTACTTATGCATGGGGGGCCATCCTTCATCGTGCGTGCTTTATGTGGCTTTAAGGACACCAACACCCTTTATCATGCCTGTAACTTGGTTTACCCGGTGGGTTTGGTTTAAAAGGAAAAGGGGAAAGAAAATCTGAAAAGTCCTTCAAATGTATGAGGGTTGTGTAAGGAAAATTTGTAATATGTTGGGATCATAAACAGTGACTAGCGAAATGTGGGTATAACTATACACTTACTATAGGTACACTGCTGCACCCTAATTGCGTAACACAGTTTGAATCAGAATCGGAATGATTTTGAAGTATATTGCTATCCATTGCTTCACATGTTAGAAAAATAAATCTGCTCAACAACGTAAATAACGCAATGAATGTTGTTGAACTGTCAAATTGAAACAGATTCCAACTGATAGTGTGTTACGCAATTAGCCCGCTGCTCAGCCATTCGGGGAATACAGGCGTGATGTTATGGTTTAAGTTTTAAGAATAATTGGTGTGCAAGTCGACCTGCACCTTAATATGGAATATGCATGTAATATTTTAGGGTTCCGTACCTAAAGGGTAAAACGGGAATCCTATTACTAAAACTCCGCTGTCTGTCTGTCTGTTTGTCTGTCCGTCTGTCACCAGGCTGTATCTCATGAACCGTGATAGTTAGACAGTTGAAATTTTCACAGATGATGTATTTCTGTTGCCGGTATAACAAAACATACTAAAAAACAGAATAAAACAAATATTTAAGGGGCTCCCATACAACAACCGTGATTTTTGTTGCTCGTTTTTGCTCGATATTGATAACGGCAACAGGCAGACGCTTGAAATATTCACAGAATATTTAGTTATATATTCACTTTACAAATAAATAATTAAATTAAAATAAAACAAATATTTAATATTTTTCCCATACAACAAACGTGTTTTTTTTTTGCCGTTTTTATAGATAATGGTCCGGAACCCTTCGTGCGCGAGTCCGACTCGCACTTGTTTTTCATCTAAATATATATATATATATAATATAATAATAGACAATAATATAAACCCAATAAAAGTATTGAAATTAAACTACTGATTAAAAAAAAAAAATTAAACTACAACAATTTTCTACTACAGTTCAAACGTCCGTTTCTGTCACGGTCATGATATGCCGTCATTATCCACGAAACTGATTTGTTTACATCTATTTTTTAGCCCGAATCAAATCTTATACATTAAGGGTCAGCTCACACCGAGACGCGACGCGACGTGACGATACTGCAAGAGGCCAGTGATTTCGCGCTGCACCGCGCTCCGCCGCGAGACGCATCGCAACGTCGCGAGGCGCATAGTAAAATCGTTGGCAACACGACGCACAGTGGGCCCATACTGAAAATTAGTGGACTTAGGCAACAAAGTTCCTATATCGATGCGATTTTTTTTTATATGACGTGTTATATTATTCCTGACAACTTTTATTCTTATAAAATTTCTTCTAAAGTTGATAGTTTGTCTTGAAAAAAATTAATTAGATTTTTTTGTATGGAGCGAATCACGTTTAATTTTTTTTCTTCAATTGTGCTAATATGTTGAGTGTGTGGCGTGAGTATATGATAGCTAGGGTCATTCTCTATCCACGAAAAAAAAATCAGCGCCGGCCATCTGCGGCAGCGCGAGTAATCATTCGGTAAAAAAATAATAATTTGGAAGAATTTTTTTGTCATTTAAAATAAATTCAAAGCATATTTTTTGTCTCATTTGGCTGTTTTCACCTTATTTTTAGTTAAATAAATAGTTTTAATAGCGCATACGTACTTAGAACTAGTAATTCTGGTAGAGATTTAGTTATTATTGCATGTTATCGTTACAAATGAGTCATCAATCACAATGCAGGTGCTCTGCATTGTGATTGATGACTCATTTGTTTGTGCGCGCATAACTAATGAGTCATCGAAAAATGCTCGTCTCTGTTTGGCTGTGTTATTTTTTAACTGCACGTTATCTATTGTTGAATAAATATATTCCAGAAGTGCTAGTGGGTCCGGCAAATTTTCGGACTCTGCTATGAGGCATTCTTCTTCCTCCATAATTTCACTGTCACAGGGAGGCTCAGTAGTCTGTAACAACTGAGTTGCTTTAGGCAACAACTCATTATGAACCTGTTTCATTATTTTAGGCCATATGTAGGATATGTGGGGATCAGAGCTTATTAGAAGTCCATGGAGGATGTCTTTGTTTGTTGCTATTCTCCCCGTTTTCCGAGTGTGCCTCTCCCTGACGTTTCTGAAGTCCTTATTACGGGCTTCCGAAGCTTCTTCAAATAAGGTACCTAAAACGAATAAGTACATACATTTTAATTTCAAAACGCAATCGAGTCAAATAATACATCAAACTATATTTATTTTTTACTTACCGATTGGCAAAACACCAAAGTGTTTACAGATATCTGCACCGTGCATTAGAAGTTTATGTACACTAACTGGCATGTAGTACCACGAAAAGTGTTGCACGTACACATCAGCTGTTTCTCTACAGTATCTTCTAAATTTTTCACAGTCAATGTTTTTGCCTGATGATATGGCTTGTAGAATAACGGAAAATCTGAAAATCAGATTTTCGTCAATTCCCGTTATTCTGGAAGATCTTTTGTAATCTTGGAAAAAGCGCCTCGCTGTATTCCCGTCGTTTGTAGTTCCAAAACCCTAAAATGGGAAAACAATACTGTAATATACAATACATAGAATGTGAATTATATATATATATAATTCACAAACAACATAAAGAGAACGAAAATTAAATACATACCTGTTTGACTATATCAATCAGCATTCCAGTTTGCTCACGAAACTCTTGCTGTGTGGTATTTTTTTTAGCTTGTTTCAAAGCCTTATGTTCGCCGCGAGCAGTCCATCGTTGAAAATCCAGATTATAAGATATATGGAGAAGACATTCCATACACCGAATCTTCATATGCAGTGAAGAAATTACTTGTTTGTAAATTTCTTCACGAAGTGGTTTAGAAGTCAAAGCGTCTAAATTATTCATCTCACTCGGTTTTGCCAAGCAAATGGGACACGTTGCATATGATGGTACTCCAGCAATAATATTGGCCACTTTTCCATCAATCATGGTCATATGCAATTCATGTGATACAATAATATTTCCACACTGTGTAGATATTCGTTCATCAATTTGTTTTTTCATCTCAGACTCTTCAGACTTTATAAAGTCAGCTGTCTCCGAAGTGAAAGTGAACTTCACTGGTCGACAGTACAGAGTTGAGCAAGGTGTGGGGTTCTCCCAAACTAGATTTTTATTCCCAGATGATGGCCTAGTAGACACTCGCCGAAGAGGGACGATGCTTATCATGACTACTGATGAATCATCGAACTCTGTAGCTGTGTTTGACGTTTTCTGTTTATAGTTACTCTGCGACGAAGAACCATCAAGTCCCCATTTCCAGGTCAACTTGAGTTCTTCATTTTGAGACCTATCAACAGTATTTATATCAAGTAATATCCTCTCCACAGACAGTGTGGTCCAATAGAGCTTGCAATTTAATGTGAGCTCCGTTTTCGGTAATCTCCATACTCTCTTGTGGTGGGTAACATCTTTTCTTGGCATTTACAAGCTTTGGATAAGATGGAAAGGCAGCACAGTTTTCTTCTTTCAGAAATTGTCGAAGAGCTAAGTACTTCCATTTCGAGAGCGCAACTGATGTATAAAGAGCTAAACACTTATCTTCAGAGACAGTACTTAAGCTCTGCTTTTTGAATAGTCTCTCTTCTACTTCGGATAGCGCATCTGGATTACTGGAAAGGTATTCGACCACTTTTGCCAGATTCGTTTTGCCGTTGTCTTTCAATTTTGTTATGTACCAGTGCTGCAACTCTTCCTCGGAATTTTCTTCTACTATGGAAGTAGAACGTCTTTTCTTTTGCCTATTACTTAACTCTTCGAACGGTTTTCTGTGCTCCTTTTCTGTAGATGTTCCCGCTTCCGCAGTACATACTGCAAGAGTAGGAACATGGCAATCTATATCCACAAGCTCAGATAAGGCTGCGTCCGAAAAGCCCTTCACACTTCTCAGATCAACACTGTCACAAACAGGCCAGTTGATGTTTTTTTCCAACCACTTGCGATTAATTACACGATTCATAAAAGTTTTTTGATTTCTACTTGACTCTATCCACTTTTTATTTAAATTTACACAAAAAAGTCGACAGAACTCCTTGATTCGGTTCTTGTCTTCTTCAGAAACTTCGGTAGTCAAGACAGAAATGATACTTTCATACAGAAACATATGATTTTTCAGATCACCGCCACTTCTTAATTTCACAAAAAGATCTAGGTTGGTACAAAATCCAGCCATAGTTCTAATGTAAATATAAAATACAAGTATTTCACTGTGTTCACAAACAAGCGACAAGAGCGAAACTAGATGGACTTAATGAATGTCTTTATATTTATAGTTAGTGTTAATTACTCAAGTAGTGGACATAACAGTGAGTGAAAATTATTCAGCCAATCAGAGACGAGCATTTTTCGATGACTCATTAGTTATGCGCTTAGCCGAGTGCACAAACAAATGAGTCATCAATCACAATGCAGGTGCTACCGATAACATGCAATAATAACTAAATCTCTACCAGAATTACTAGTTATAAGTACGTATGCGCTATTAAAACTATTTATTTAACTAAAAAGAAGGTGAAAACAGCCAAAAGAGGCAAAAAATATGCTTTGAATTTATTTTAAATGACAAAAAAATTCTTCCAAATCATTTTTTTTTTTACCGAATGATTACTCGCGCTGCCGCAGATGGCCGGCGCTGATTTTTTTTTCATGGATAGAGAATGACCCTAGCTATCATATACTCACGCCACACACTCAACATATTAGTACAATTGAAGAAAAAAAATTAAACGTGATTCGCTCCATACAAAAAAATCTAATTAATTTTTTTCAAGACAAACTATCAATTTTAGAAGAAATTTTATAAGAATAAAAGTTGTCAGGAATAATATAACACGTCATATAAAAAAAAATCGCATCGATATAGGAACTTTGTTGCCTAAGTCCACTAATTTTCAATATGGGCCCACTGTGCGACGCCTCGCTGCGCAGCGAGACGCCGCGAGGCGCAGCTGACGAGTCTACATTCGCCACGTGCTCCCGCCCGCCCCGCGTCCACCCGCAGTCTACCATTTGCAAGCGCATGAGAACGACGTACGGCTGCGCCTCGGGGTGTTACGCGGCGTCGCGCGTGACGCAGCGCCGCTTTTGCCGCCGCTGCGTCGCGATGCGTCGCTCTACGCCGCGAGGCATCATGAGGCGTAGTGCTGCGTGGTGTAACGTATTCTAAATTCTTACAATAAAACGTGTATCTTTTCGTGTAGAAAATAAAGTTATATTTTGAGTTGCTCTTTTAAAGTGTGCGCGCGCAGTGTCGCGTCGCGTCGCGTCTCGGTGTGAGCTGACTCTAAGGACGCATTCGCAAATCTGACAAATATTAACAGATTTTCGGTACATTTTGCGGCAAAATTAAACTAAACCAAATGTATCTAATAATTGCCACAGATAGATTACTCCTGCATCTCCAATAAGTAGCAATTTTTGATTCGAAAATGTTGGTTTGTAAAAAAATAATTTCCGTTGCCTCTTCACACAAAATTAACGATATCGTGTTGAGTTTAGGCACATTTTTCTTCAATTTAATAACATAAATTTAGTTGTAGGTACTGTAATCCATTTCATATGTTCGAAAAATTTGTCTGCTCAACAACGTAAATAACGGAATGAATGTTGTGGAACTGTCAAAATGAAACCCCTGCTACTGACAGCGTGCGTAATTAACCCGCTGCAAGATCAAAATCAAAATATTTTATTTCACATAAACCTACATGGGCACTTATGAAACGTCAGAACCTAGCTGCACGGTTCAAATTGGTCGTTTCCTATGGAGAAGAGCCGGCAAGAAACTCCACAATTAATCTTTAAAAAAAAAGTTTTAAAATTTTTCATCAAATGCCTAAAAAAAAATGTTTGAGAATGTGCAATCAGCGTTCATTAATATGGTACCCAACATGCCCTAGTAGACTCCATTCGAATTTTTAAGCCCCCTTTCAGGTCCTGTTGCAAAAAAAGATGTATTTTTTTTTAATTTCTTTCTTGTTTGCAAAATACATAGTAGGGTAAACGTCATCTAAAACTATTCCAAATTTCAAGTTGATAGAATTAGTAGTTCTTGAGATATCCAGCTGTGACACACAGACAGACAGACTTGATCTCACCATAGGGGTTTCTTTTTACCATTTTGGTATGAAACACTAAAAAGAATCTATATAAAATATTATTAAAATAATAAAAATAAAAACCTACCTATTTAAACCAAATGAAAAGATTGCCATTACAACTGTAACAAATCTGAATTAATATTCTGTCCACAAGTCACTAATAAATATTTTAAATTAAAATTGTAAGTTATGTCAAGTACTTATGTCAAGGTATGTAAAAAAAGAAATAAATATCGTAATGTAGGAGCAGTGAATAGACATTTACAAAGTTATGCCGTTAATGAGGTACCAGGGAAGCCACATGTGCAGAAGGAATTATTGTCAAACTTCCTTGTCTTCAACGTAGTCCTTAATCTTATAATATGCTTTTTTGATTAGGACACGTTTGATGTGGTTTTTGAACTTTCCATCGCTTAGTTCTATAACCGACTTTGGCAACTTGATCGACTTTTGCAAGATGATGTCCGTATTCATAGTATTACGGTAATTTATACAAACCAATTTCACGAAACTGTCCCGTATTTGTAGTCGTTTCGGTTAATCATACATAGTCCAATTAGCATTGTATTGATTCAGGGTAACAGGATTATTTTCATACCACTAAAGGTTATGTACATATTTATAACTTAGGTACACGTTACATTTTATACATGTATGTACCAACTACAAGACGTGTAATATGCGAAGTTATTTACATGTAAATAAGTAATTTACGAGACATCTCCAGCAGAGGAATTTAGAAGGCTAGCAATTTAAATAAAATGTAATTTCTGGCAACACTGAGCTGTACTGACTACGTGGAGGATTTTATTACAAGAGACATAGTACAGAATATATTATCTTGTCTCTAGATTTTAGTGTCCTAACCTACATGTTTCAAGTTGTTTATGAAGCGTGCGCGCTTCAACGGAATTATTTTTATTACCACTGTATCTGGCCCGCGCGGTACTACCGCATGTAATATTAGTGGCGTAGCTAGGTAACCAAAGCCCCTGGGATAAAAATAAACTAGGGACCCAAGTAAAATCGTTTGTTCAGTTCGTTTTCCGAATCCGACGTACTCCAGATTTGTCGTAATCCAGATTCGTCCTACCTAATACAGTCGCGCGCTTGTAAATTCACTAGTAGCGTTTTATAGTCACGCCGCGCCGTTGCCGCGCCGCGCCGTTGGAGCACGCCGCGTTTCTCATTTCGCTTGACGCAAGGCGGACCGCCTTGCGTCAAGCGCGTGCTGTTGAAACGCGCTGTTTGACGGTGCTACTGTGAAACCAGCCTAAGAGGCTAAGAATACAGGGGAGTTCCCCGCAAGTTTCAAACCTTTAGATATTCGAGACTTCTTGGGTTTATTCAAATAAGTTGCCATTATTAAAGTCGCATTCTTGGAATCTGGTTTATTTATGTTCCGAATGTGGGAGAAATTTGTGAAAGAAATTTTCACTAGTTCAGTTTATAGTTTTTAAGTCACAGTCCGAGGGCTTGAGCTTGGGGGCCCCTCGGTCTAGCCCTCCGGTAGTATTCCATCCAGGTCATATTCCATCCAGGAAATTTGGACACCTAATGAAAAAAGTCGAGTCCCCTAATTGCCAAGTGTGTAATAAAGTCGAAGATGTCCAACATTTGCTGGTGGAATGTGAAAAGAACAGGAGAGAGAGGGAGATAGTGATGCGGGAGTTAAAAGTTAATATTTTTGATGTTAGGGCGTTCATTAGAATATTATCTACACCTAATTCGGGAGAAGCGAAACTGATTTATGAAATGGTTGCTGCATCACTATCTCCCTCACTTACGCAATAATATATTTGTATTAATAATTTATAATTACATGTAATAATTATTAGATTAGGGTATGATGAGGCTGACGTACCTTTGTAAGGTAAAAGCCTCTAAATAAATAAAGATTATAAAAAAAAAAAAAAAAAAATCAGTGCAAGCATTAGCAATGTCAATGATCGTGCAGCTCAACTATGATCAGATATGTAGGTACCTACTACGCTTTGAAGGCTTAATAGACTGTAGATTTGTAGACCATTTTCTATTTTGTTAAGTACCTGGTACTTGTTAACGGGCCTACACTGTTCTCCCATACCTTAACACTATAATTTGAAAGCATTGTAAAATCCAATTATTTTTTAAAAGAGTCACCGTGGAGTTTCTTGCCGGCTCTTCTCCATAGGAAACGACCAATTGGAATCGTGCACCTAGCTTCTGACGTTTCATAAGTGCCCATGTAGGCTTCATCATCATGGAGGAGGAGTGCAGAAAGCCAATATATATAATATAAATAAATAAATTATCTACTACCATGGGTTTGACATTACATATTTAAAGTCAAAGTCAAATTATTTATTTCAAATAGGCACGTAGATGGCACTTTTGAACGTCAAAATTTACAAATAAAATAGAATTGATTCTAGTCGCCCCTTCCAAAAGGTAGCTTCGTATGGAGAAGAATGGGCAAGAAACTCCACCGTTACTCTTTTAAAATGTTTTACAATATTTGGTATTGGCACATCAATTATATAATTATATGTGAAGACGATGTACCTAGAATAAAACTACTATACCACAATAGGTAAAAAGAATTAATAATGAAGCAATGAGATAAATTAATTATGTGATAGATACATGGTGCTCACATATTTACAAACATTGTAAAAAAAAATAAAAAAGTTTTCCTAAAATAATCAGTGTGTGAGTTAAGGTAATCACAGAGTGTAAAATAAATGTCATAAAAATAATAAAATATACAATTAAAATAGCAATCAGATTTTGTCTAGACTCTAGATTGTCCTATGGAGCTGGACCAGCATGTTTCCAAGCGTTCTTATCCTGGATATAATCCTCTAATTTGTAATAAGCTTGTTTACAAAGTGTACTTTTTATATGAGTTTTAAATTTTCTTTCATTTAATTGCAATATATCACAAGGTATTTTGTTGTAACATTTAACACAGTAGGTACCCCATAAAAGATGTATGTACTTTAGATAATCTGAAACATGGCTGATCTATTTTATCTTTATTTCTAGTATTGAAATTATGTCTATCACTTATTTTTTTGAAAAGATGTAGGTTTTTTCTTACATACATAATATTTTCATAAATGAATTGGCAAGGTACCGTCATAATATTAATCCTTTTAAAGAGTTCCCTAAGAGATTCTCGGCGACGTAGATTATAAATGGCTCTGACAGCTCTCTTTTGCAAAATAAAGATGGATTCAATGTCAGTCCCTTTGTAGCCTTTTACCATACCCACGGTTGAATAAGGTGGTGCTATTCTTTACGTCCGGCACCAAACAGACAATGTAGGTTTATGTGAAATAAAATATTTTGATTCCGAATGTAAGTAACTCTTTCGCTTCCTCTTCCTAATCGCTCTTTCGCTGCTGAGAATCGTGACTCCGTTCGAAATTGTCAACGGCATTTCTCCATCTGTTACGACCTGCTGCTCGGATATTTGATCCGACTACCGCTACGGGCTATGACTGCCTCTTGGTCTTTTGCCCTCACAAAGGTTTAAATGGCGATCACCGTCCGGAGTTCCGAACCAGACCGGATAGTTTAGAAACTGTTTAGGTATGTAGAGTCTGAACTTTACACCGTCAAATCAACCTAGAGTCCGTAAATAATCTTAGTCATCGATATAATTATAAATTATATCGATTACATAAGTACGAACACTACGATGTTAAAATTAGCGAATTATTTAGTAAATCAAAATGTAAAATGAATTAGACTGAGCTGAGAATTTTGCGTATTTCTGCCCGTAGGTATCGTAAAAGGCGATTGAGGGACGTACTAGAGAATGGGCAGCAGCGTTCTCTATGCATTTAACACCAGACTGCGATCGCCAACCCGCCTGCCAAGCATTGAGATTATGCCAACCCTTTGGGGGAGGCCTAAGTCCAGCAGTGGACGTCTTTCGGCTGAAATGATAAGAATTTTGAACGTCAAAATAACATAAAACAGTCCTACAAAACGCCCGAACTTCACCACTTCCAATGTTTCAGCTGGGAAGAAATGGCGCAACAAACTAGCTAGTAACACATCTGCCTGTTACGTAAGAACTTGATCCTAGTCAATACTTAGTATCGCATACAAAGTATTGACTAGGATCAAGTTCGTAATTAGAATTAAAAAACAAAGAGAACAAATTAATAACCACGTTATAGCTAGCACACACCAGAGCGCAATATACCAACTAAATTGCATTGACAACTAAACTCGAGCATAAATAAATCTAAAAATACAAGTGGATATGGGAAAGTAATTACCTACCCTAAGTATTTAAGTATCCACAGATGGCATATTATTTATACTTAGTACTCAACGATCTCTACATAATATCCTAACAAAAACACGATTGCCCTTAAATTTTGAGAAGTTTGAATGTGCAGCTAACCCACAGGGAATTGTGAATTGTTGTGTCTACGAAAATTGCCGCTTAAATATTTTAGTCATTTTTAACTAGGTGTTACTTGCTCGTCCGACTACAGCCCTCTATTGAATGTAGTTCTAACGGATATAGGACAAGCCAAAGGCAATTTATCGGTTCCAATCCAATACCGAGCTGCGACTGAGAATTTTCTATCCGAAAAGCCAATTGCACTTAACCGAACCGAGCCGCGAGATCGAAGTGATTTGAGGGTTGAGGTGTGGATTCCCGATGATATACTAAAAACAAATGAGTTCAATTTCGAATTACGTTAGTTGAAAGACGGTCGCGAGTTGACCTCATTTGTCAAACTACTTATTTCAATAAGTACCTACCTATACGAAAGATATAAGACTACAAGCCTTGTGTCCAATCGGTTAACAGCTATGGATGGTGGTTTATTGGATGAGTCTATAAAAACAAAATATGAGTTTTATTAACTCATATTTTGTTTTTACAGCCGCCATTATCTAGTTGACAGCATGTATTTTTATGATAAACCATACCTACTTAATCTATCTTGTTTTGTTATTAATAATAAAAAGTTCATAAAAACATTGCACATGCAGTCGGTAAATAAAACATTGTTTACTTTTTCAATACGCCGTGTATTTTTTAGGGTTCAGTAGCCAAATGGCAAAAAGTAACCCTTATAATTTCGTCCTATCCACATCTGTCCGGCCGCATGCTACAGATGCACAGCTACATAGTCAACCTTCTGCCAGTGAGTGCCATGTTTGTGGCCGGGTACCTTTAGTCCATGTCCTGCCTGCATTAAATTATTTACCTAGATATTATAATGAATGTATCAGACAACACTGTAAATATTACAATACCTATAATAGAAACACCCGTAAATACACAATAGCTGTCGAAAAAATGGAACCGCCCAGGAAAATAAGATATTTTGGTGAAGATTTCTCGCTGTGCATTAAAAATATTGTGTGAAAAGTTCATTGGTAAACAATGTGTGAAAAAAAAATGTATGCTGAATGTTCCCAATACTCCGTTTTTGCTATTATTTCGTAAAGTTTTTGTTCGATGAGAATTGTTATTGTTATTAAGTTAATTCCGTAATAAATTTGGCACAAAAAAAATCCTAAAAAGATTTACGTAGAACCAATATTTCTCGAGATGTAGGATGTAGCTGGACTAGCTAGGTAGATATCTCGAGACTGGTAACGATTCTTTTGTTTCCGCACCACCTTGAAGATAGAGTTAAAGGCACGTTTTTCTTTCCACAATATCGTAGGTAAGCCTAACGTATGGATTTTGAATGACGACAGCATTTAATGAATTGTAGGGATTGTAGGTCGTTTTCTTATTACTGCCGCGTTGGTCTAGTGGTCGGAAGCGCTAGTGCTGCGAGCATGAGGTCCTGAATTCGATTCCCAGGTTGGACAAAGTGTTATTGGGATTTTAAAAAAACCTACCAAAATAACATAAAACAGTCCTACAAAACGCCCGAACTTCACCACTTCCAATGTTTCAGCTGGGAAGAAATGGCGCAACAAACTAGCTAGTAACACATCTGCCTGTTACGTAAGAACTTGATCCTAGTCAATACTTAGTATCGCATACAAAGTATTGACTAGGATCAAGTTCGTAATTAGAATTAAAAAACAAAGAGAACAAATTAATAACCACGTTATAGCTAGCACACACCAGAGCGCAATATACCAACTAAATTGCATTGACAACTAAACTCGAGCATAAATAAATCTAAAAATACAAGTGGATATGGGAAAGTAATTACCTACCCTAAGTATTTAAGTATCCACAGATGGCATATTATTTATACTTAGTACTCAACGATCTCTACATAATATCCTAACAAAAACACGATTGCCCTTAAATTTTGAGAAGTTTGAATGTGCAGCTAACCCACAGGGAATTGTGAATTGTTGTGTCTACGAAAATTGCCGCTTAAATATTTTAGTCATTTTTAACTAGGTGTTACTTGCTCGTCCGACTACAGCCCTCTATTGAATGTAGTTCTAACGGATATAGGACAAGCCAAAGGCAATTTATCGGTTCCAATCCAATACCGAGCTGCGACTGAGAATTTTCTATCCGAAAAGCCAATTGCACTTAACCGAACCGAGCCGCGAGATCGAAGTGATTTGAGGGTTGAGGTGTGGATTCCCGATGATATACTAAAAACAAATGAGTTCAATTTCGAATTACGTTAGTTGAAAGACGGTCGCGAGTTGACCTCATTTGTCAAACTACTTATTTCAATAAGTACCTACCTATACGAAAGATATAAGACTACAAGCCTTGTGTCCAATCGGTTAACAGCTATGGATGGTGGTTTATTGGATGAGTCTATAAAAACAAAATATGAGTTTTATTAACTCATATTTTGTTTTTACAGCCGCCATTATCTAGTTGACAGCATGTATTTTTATGATAAACCATACCTACTTAATCTATCTTGTTTTGTTATTAATAATAAAAAGTTCATAAAAACATTGCACATGCAGTCGGTAAATAAAACATTGTTTACTTTTTCAATACGCCGTGTATTTTTTAGGGTTCAGTAGCCAAATGGCAAAAAGTAACCCTTATAATTTCGTCCTATCCACATCTGTCCGGCCGCATGCTACAGATGCACAGCTACATAGTCAACCTTCTGCCAGTGAGTGCCATGTTTGTGGCCGGGTACCTTTAGTCCATGTCCTGCCTGCATTAAATTATTTACCTAGATATTATAATGAATGTATCAGACAACACTGTAAATATTACAATACCTATAATAGAAACACCCGTAAATACACAATAGCTGTCGAAAAAATGGAACCGCCCAGGAAAATAAGATATTTTGGTGAAGATTTCTCGCTGTGCATTAAAAATATTGTGTGAAAAGTTCATTGGTAAACAATGTGTGAAAAAAAAATGTATGCTGAATGTTCCCAATACTCCGTTTTTGCTATTATTTCGTAAAGTTTTTGTTCGATGAGAATTGTTATTGTTATTAAGTTAATTCCGTAATAAATTTGGCACAAAAAAAATCCTAAAAAGATTTACGTAGAACCAATATTTCTCGAGATGTAGGATGTAGCTGGACTAGCTAGGTAGATATCTCGAGACTGGTAACGATTCTTTTGTTTCCGCACCACCTTGAAGATAGAGTTAAAGGCACGTTTTTCTTTCCACAATATCGTAGGTAAGCCTAACGTATGGATTTTGAATGACGACAGCATTTAATGAATTGTAGGGATTGTAGGTCGTTTTCTTATTACTGCCGCGTTGGTCTAGTGGTCGGAAGCGCTAGTGCTGCGAGCATGAGGTCCTGAATTCGATTCCCAGGTTGGACAAAGTGTTATTGGGATTTTCTATTAAGAATTTCTTAGCAGCAGCCCGGAGTCTGGATTTGTGCCCGGTTGATGGCAATAGACTCGCCCCCTTTCACATGGGACTCAAACATAACTGGCGAAATGTGGGTATACTATAGGTACGCCTCTGCCTCACCCTTCGGGGATTACAGGCGTGATGTTGTGTTCTTATTACTCGTTCTGGGGGTCTAAACAGGCCGTTTTGGCAGTATCATAATAGGTTAATAATTATTATGAATCATATATTAGTATTATTATTATTCAACATAGAGAGCATCTAAAAGCTCAGTCTAAGAGAATTTAAAACATGACTGATGTATCCAAACTTTCTATGATCCAAACAATGAGTGTGATACTAAACGGCTTTCTCGAGCATTAAAATATAATTTTATTTAAGCACAGATTACGCATAGATTAAGTACCTAGAGTACGCGCTGTTCTCAAAATATTCTTAGTTTTATATCTGGAGAATTTTTGATCCTAAATCAAACTTATTTAGGATATGTTGTGCAATGGCACTAAAAGCGAAAATAGCGAAGCGCGTTTGGCGTATTTTTTTCGCACATGATTGTTTATGGAATTTTGACATTGTACCATCGTAATTAACACAATTCCAGTGAAAAACTCTCACGAGATTTTTGTTTGAGCATATGGTTTAAAAAAAATCCTTTAATTCAGACTATTTTTGTTCATATTTTGTTAGTATTTCATTATTTATTATTTTCCTGGGGTCAACAAGTTATCTGTGCAAGTTATCATTGCACAGATAACTTGTTGAGACTGAGCTCATAATAATAGGTGTTTTTTCCCTAGGGAAAAAACACCTATTATTATGAGCTCAGTCTTTCTTATCATCGGGATCAGTGGCGGACTAAGCCAGTCGCGGGCCCGGGGCGACAAAACAAAATGCCCCCCCCCCTCGCCATGACATGAATGTCGAAATATTTAGCCTCGAAAAGTTTGACCTTTGAAACAGAAATAGGAAAAAAACTACGCGACAACAGAAAAGCTAGAGCACGATGAATAGAAGAGCTCCAAAATTTTTGTACCCCGCATAGTTTACATAATCTATTGTACATAAAGGCAGAAATAGGAATTACTTTGTTGACTTATATTATAAAAAAGTTTGAAAATGTAGGATGCAAGAGCGAGCGAAACGACCGCGCAAAATTTTTGCACCCTGCCCCGGATAGGTTAGGTTTTGTTTTGACTATTCATACATAAATAGGTTTTCCATTGTCGACTTACGCAGAGATGTCTGAGAAAAAAGAGAATATACTAGTAGGTTGCAAGTGCGAGCAAAGCGAGCTCGAAAATATTTGCACCCTGCGTTTATATATATAGCGTAGGGCCCCTAACTGCAAACTACCTTTTACTTACTGAACATACTTTAGTTTTGTTTGGGATTTTATTTAAAAGTATTTCTGGAGATTTGGGGCCCCCCAGGACGGGGGGCCGAGGCGGACCGCCCCTGCCACCCCGCCTTAGTCCGCCAGTGTTCGGGATACCTAAAAGTCTTATTTATGTAGCGAAGAGCCAGCGTTTTGCTTTAATTCTCGAAGAGCGGTGGTAGACGCACCATCTACCTCTGCTGCAACAACCTAGTATTTCTGAAATTTAAAATGTGTAGAACGCAGTGTGTGCTGGCGTTGGTAGCGCTGTACGTGGGGTTGGTGCACTCCTGGGGTGAGTACGAGGGGCATGCTTAATATCTCATTATCAATGTTTTTTTACATTTTTACATTATTTACAGTGTTACTTATAATTAGAGTATCAATACTACGAGGCTGCAAGAACTGGGCGGGGTAGTAGGTAGGTAGGAATCATGCACATGGGTAAGCCAGCATATCATCCTCCTGTCCCTCACCCTATTTATTTGGGGTTGGCTCAACATGCCACCTGTTAAAGTCACCCCTGTTTAATCGACTTCAAAAAAACCGGCTAAGTGCATGTCGGAACACGCACAATGAAGGGCTCCTTAGTTGGGATGGAGCTATCCCAAAAACAAACTTAACATTGTAGCTGAAAAGCATGCACCCCCATACAATCCAACTGCAAATGTAAGTTTGTACGCACGCACAATATTGAGAGATTTATCAAGTTATTTTAACACCATGTACTTCTTATAGGTTTTCCTGTAAACTATAAGTAAAGAACTATTTTCTGTATTTTTAAAAAAAATTTGGGATTGTTGTTTCGGAGATAAGGCGGGAATGGTCAATTTTCATCTATTTTCTTAAATAACTTTAAAACGATTAATTTTCAAATGATAAAAAAAAAATATTTGAGACCCTCACAGTAAGCCCTTCCATTTGATAAGTGGCACGGTACAGTTTGCAAAACCTTTTTTTTTTTTTTAATTTGCTCCCATATTAAAAATTTTATTTTTAATTTTATTTACGTTACACGTCCGTATTTGAGTCACAAAAATCAATATGTGTACCAAAATCGGTCCAGTAGATTCGGAGCAAATCGGCTGTGACAGACGGACAGACAGACCGGTACCCGCGGTTAATAGTTTACTGATATTTATTTTGTTGTTCTGACCCGTAGGTCGCTATCGCATGTATGCTAGATGCTGCGTTCATGTGACAAAATTTAGATCCAGTGACATGAACATTTGGTTTTCGTGAACACGATTAAAATGTAGCTGGTGAAATTCGTTGGACGTTATTCTAGATCAATATCGACATTTTAACTCGTTTATACAGAACTTAGATTTCTTAAACGCGTTTATTAATGCGAACGGTGTAAATGGGCCTTTTTTTTTGTTTGGTAAATTATCAAATAACTTCTCCCGCTCTGAGCGGAGCGAGAGCGGGAGCGGGGGGCGTGTTACTGACTAAAACCCACCCGTGTTTCTTCAGATGTCTGTGTACCAGGGCCACGGTATCCCTTTCGGAGAAACTCGCAACCCTGGCAGGCAGGCATTGGCCCTAACGGATCCCGTCAGTTCGTTCTGACATCTCTTTGAGGAGCCCGTGGACTACAACGCGCCTTCGACCCGGGCCTTGTCCTTATTGGACGGCGAGCTACCCATCGCTCACCATCCGCAAGCCCGCGCCTACGGTGGCCGGGAATCGGCCCGCGACTTCTGACGCCCGGGGCGTCTCTTGCGGTGACTAGGGGCGTAAGGGCGTGAATTTTGCCTCTCACTTACGCGTTCCGCCTCCTCCTTCGCAAGCATTACTGCTTCGCAGAAGGAGTGGACGGCCTAACAATGCAGTCTCGCTCCGAACCATGGCCGGACGCGAGAGATCGCCGCCGCTGATCGCCTCCGCGAGGACACGGCGTTGCTCCGCTTAAGCCGGGCAGACCTCCACCGTATGCTACACCGTGTCCTCCGGGCGATCCACACGGTGGTAACACCCGGGCGTGAACAGTCCTTTATCTTAAACAGGAACCTCCCGAAACAACCGTGTCCGGTGAGGACCTGCGTCAGGCGGAAGGTGAGAACGCCGTGGCGCCTCTCTAGTCAAATCTAGTCTCTATAGTCTTTGAGGAGTCAAAGAGGGGACTTTGGCCCTAACATACATACTAATATAGAACCACAAAAACATGACACACCACTTGGGGGCTTGTAAGGGTCGTGTACCCCATGGTCTAGGAATCTATGCGCATGGCCCAGGCAGCATATCATCCTCCTGCTCCTAACCTTATATCTCTATTACTATTAGCCGACATCTTAAAGTCACCACTTTTTAACCGAATTAAAAAATAAAGAGGTTCTGTATTTGAACCGTACGAATATATAATTATTATAATTTAAAGTCGCTATTTGTGCGTCTCTGTGACCGCGTTAATCTTCTAAACTACACAACGAATTTTGAAGCAGTTTACACCATCATTTAGATAATTTTTTCAGGAAAGTTGAACTTACACAACATAGGAAATATCGACGTTTTTTCAAGTCTTACAAAAACCATACGAAGAAATAATAATAATTAATCATTTTTATTCTGGTAACGAAAACTCGATAGCATTGCTACCTAAAAGACTATATAACTATAAGAACTAATATATTATAAATACCCCACCGCCGTATCTCTAAGTTGACGTCGTCATGGTGGGGCTTGCGCGCTCTGAACTCTAGGTCTATGCCGGTAGAGTTTACTTTGCCGGAACAGGTCTAAGGGAAAAGAGCCAGATCATCCAGAACAAGAGAGATACAGAAACCCGCAGAGCAGCATGTGGCGAGCTGTGGGGCAGGAGCGACCCCACGGATCCTATCTCCGGGAGAAGTCTTGTTCCTCATCTCTGACATGCCTTTATTGGCCGGCGGGAGTGAAGACTGACGAGGAACAGAGCTCCCACCTCATTCTTGCCTTTATTGGCCGGCTTGAGTGAAGATTCGCAAGAGCAAACGAGTGCTGGTAGCGATCTTGACCATCTTCCGGGCTCTGGGATTGTTCTGATAGCCGTGGAATACCTCTCCACTCCTCAAGCACCTCAGGAAGTGTTCCCCCCTTGTCGCTTCGTCACTATGTGCTAGCGACCGTTTTCGGGGGTCCATTATTGAGTGTGCAAGTCACCCCCTGCCATTTTATTTTTGTATTACATGACATTGGTCAGGCAGGGTACATGGTGCCTCATTTCTTTAAAAACGTCTAACCGGGCTTCTGCAAGTTGACTTTGGCCCCTCGTACGCCTTCCAAAGGTCCGGAACCCCAGGGTCCCGAGATATGTCAAAGACATAAATAAATAATAATATGTACCTACTTCATATAAACCACAAAAACATGACACTTGGGAGCTTGGTTATGGTCTTGTTTTCCTGTAACGTTTGCACAACTCCCGCCGCGCCGGCCAGAAGTCTGAGGAAGACAGCCTTATGCATCAATGGATTCGTAGTTTTTCTCGGCTCCAACAGTCCGACAGCTTCAGTGATTTCCGTTCCTCGGCACCAATGTGACATTGGCGTCCCTGATGATGTTCCGGAGAAGCTTCTCTCCCGATGATGTTGTCGATTTTCTCAAAAACAAACCAATCGTTTATGATAAGTAATTCTATCACTAACGTAATCTACATACTTTCAGGAAGGTTTGAGTACATAATACATTAGGTTATCATTCTTATGGATAAAGAAAGTTACGCAGAAATGTACACTAATGCTATTATATTATTAGTGTTACCGTTTCTTAACGGATTTGGATGATTATGAAGTACAAACATTTTTAAAAACTAAAAACACTTTTACTAGAAAACATTGCATACTAGAATATTGTCCGATTTGGTTTTAATATACACATAGTGGTTTATTTAGCTATTAGCTGTTAGATAAACTATTTTGATTTTGTTTCAGACATAGCCTTATCTAAAGGAGATCGACTAGAATTTTATACCAACGTTACCAAAACGGACACTGTTCGTTTTAATTCACAAAACCTCACATCGTTAGCTTACGATGAAGTTCACAACATGCTGCTATACGTCGACAAACAGAGCGACAACGACGCCATATGTGGTTATGACCTATCTTCCATGCGGTACAAATATTTGACAGAAAGAAACGGCAAAAACATTCATGGTCTCGCCTTCGATCCCATCACCGAATTACTGTTCTTCACTGATACTAATGAACGAAGTATCAACTGGATTTCATTAAAACCTGGATCTAAGAACAATGTAGGAAATGTTTTAATCAAGATGGATGATGGGATTCCCACTGACATTGCAGTAGATAGCTGTGGAGGGTACGTTATCAATGATAGTTTAGTACTTAATTAAAATTGCACAAAATCTATTTTACTACGTGATAAGTAACTTTGGTGTTCGATTTACAGATATATTTACTGGATCAACACAAACCTTACGACGCCCAGAATAGAGAGAGCTCGAATTAATGGCTCTGAGAGAGAAGTTGTTATTAATCCTAGTTTACTGTCTATCAGCACCACTTACGAATTGATGCCACACAGCTTAGCTATCGATCAACAGACAGATAAAATATTCTGGATTGAGTATAACACTAATATCTCAGACTATATATGGCATGCAGATTTGGATGGAAAAAACAAGAACGCCATAATTAATTTATCATATCCTAGTTCAAAAATCTCCCGCAGTGTACCAGTATCAAATAGATTGAGCATTTCAAAAAATTGCCTCTTCATGGCGTCCTGGCTGTTATATGGACATGTGTGGGGTTTTCCAAAGACTGATTTCGGAAACAACAACGGCAAGCAATACCAAAGTTTATTTATGATGAATACTATACCTACCGGTATAGCCGCTAACTACAAAGTTTTAGAACAAATCCAAGGAATTCAGGGTAGCAATTGCAAAGCCCTTACGAGTCTGGTGCAAAATGTCTCTGTGACCAATAACTCTTTTAAAACTGCTACAGAATTTGAGGGGCCGTTTTGTGTTCATGGCATGAAAGTTAATGGACAATCTCTTTGCAAATGCACACCCGGTTATACCGGTGAGCGATGCGATGTATCAGAATGCCTGAACTATTGTATCCAAGGTAACTGCAGTTTCAATGATGAGGGACTTCCTACATGCAGGTAAAACATATTCTACTCCTTGTGTTGGTTTCATTATTTAATTAAGTTATGACCTATTTGACATTTCGTTATTACAGATGTAATGTCGGTTATTCCGGGCAAAAGTGTGAAGTCAGCGCGTGCTATAGTTATTGTCTGAACAACGGTGACTGTTCCTTGGATGAGGAGGATGAGCCATTCTGTCAATGCAAAGAAGGTTATTTAGGTGATAGATGCGATGTATCAGAATGCCTGAACTATTGTATCCAAGGTAACTGCAGTTTCAATGATGAGGGACTTCCTACATGCAGGTAATACATATTCTCCACAAGTTCCTTTTTCAATTTAGTAAAAAAAAAAAACGATTATTTCAATTAATATTTAAGACGTTTCTTTACATCGTTTGGCGTACCTTTTAGGCAAGGAATTGCTTCTAGTAAGACACAAAATAAAGAAACGGTGTAGACAATAAACATTGTAGTTGTGCCTTTCAATAATGCCACAGACAAGAAGAGCAACATAAATTAAAATTAAACTAAACTTAAAATTAAACTAGCGCACGAAGGGTTCCGTACCATTATCTATAAAAATGGCAAGAAAATCACGTTTCTTGTATGGGAGCCCCCCTTAAATATTTGTTTTATTTTAATTTAATTATTTATTTTTAAAGTGACGATATAACTTAATATTCTGTGAATATTTAAAGCGTCTACCTGTTGCCGTTATCAATTTCGAGCAAAAAAATCACGTTCGTTGTATGGGAGCCCCCCTTAAATATTTATTTTATTCAGTTTTTTTAGTGTTGTCATAGCGGCAACAGAAATACATCATCTGAGAAAATTTCAACTGTCTACCTATCACGGTTCATGCGATACAGCGTGGAGACAGACGGACAGACAGACAGACAGATAGACAGTCGGACAGACGGCGGAGCCTTAGTAATAGGGTTCCCGTTTTACCCTTTGGGTACGGAACCCTAAAAATGCTTCTTTCTTTCTTTCTATTTTCTTTTTTTTAAAGAACGTTGCCCCACACTAGGAATTTCTCCTGTATCGTAGGTGCGTTTACAAACATTAAAACTCACATGGTACACAAACAGCTAGACCCGGAACCACTCCTTATAGGTTGTACAACTTGAAGGCAAATCGGTGCTCTTGTGTGTGTAGTGTATAGGAATGTATGTATCTGTGTGTGTCTGTGTGTGGTGTGTATGTTTGTGTGGGGTGCGTCTCATAAGGTATAAACTCATTTGGTCTAATTTCATTTTATTATCGTTCATAAGATTTAATCAACGTGAGATATACCAACTGTTGATATAATGTCTTTACATATAACATTTATTTATTCTAAAACTTAATTAGTATAACGTTGGTTGATATAACGTATAATATGTATATTGTTTATTTAATCGAAAATAATTAGGTCTAACGTCTAATATATATAAAAAACGTCATTATGGTTAACACCCCGACCCCGACTCGGATAGGTTAGGTTAGAAGGCTAAGGCGGGAGCGAAGCGGAGCGGAGCTGAGCCTTAGCCTTCGTGGTTATTTTTTTTTAAACCACCCAGAAATAGGAGCCCCGCCAAGCGGGGCTCCGTCGACCTATCTTAGCGCAGGTGGTAATCAGTTGCTAGTTATGTTTAATATCTACTTAGGTTACTATTACCTATAACTACGATAGAACTTACAAAGAATAAAACAAAGAAAAAATACTTTTAAATAATTATTAAACAAAATACAAAGTTATTAGGCGTTTTCATCATATTAGACCAAATAAGTTTTATATCTTTTGAGTGGTATGTCAAACGATTTTATATTAAATGTATGTTACCTATGTCAAACGATGTTATATTTAATGCATGTTATGCTTATAAAAATTAGTTATTTTAAAATTATATCAATCGTTCATTATATTAACTAATCGCTATATTAAATAAAATTATAGGTTCCGTTGTTAATATTAGAGATTTTGTTGTTATATCATCTATTACTTACCCGTTTGTGTGTGTGTGGATGTACACTAATTATTATAAGTATTGCAAAGTGCGGTAGTATAGTTCTACTAGAACATATCAGGCGTGGTAGATAACCCAGCGCCATTGTCTTGGGATCGAAAGGGGCTCAAAGCAGCCTCTTCCACTAACCATAATCGCCGCAAAGCGAGTTTAGCGGTCATTGAAGTGTTGATACCACAGACTCCATATCGACATACATAGCTTTTAGTCTTCAGCCACTCAGTTATACTTTTTAAAGTTAATTACCATTTAGTTCTCATTTCACATTTTTGTAATTTCAGATGTAATGCTGGGTATTCCGGAGATAGGTGTGAAGTCAACGCGTGCTACGGTTATTGTCTGAACAACGGTGACTGTTCGCTGAACGAGGAGGATGAGCCATTCTGTCAATGTATTGGCAAACACGCAGGACCAAGATGTGAAGCTGTTCAATTTGACACTATCACGTGCCCAATAGTAGATCCCTATATATATAATAGCATAGCTGATATATTTTCAAAGTATCAAAAACCTATCTCTAATATTTCCTTTACACTTACTGTTGAGTAAATTTGAAGTTTACATAGTAGGTATCCGTTTTTTTTTATAATTAGTTTAGTAGTTTTTTATAGTTACACCTTTGACTAATATCGAGTTAACATGAACCACAAACATTTTGTAATGGCCTCGCCAATTTTATGAAAATATAAATTTTACTATGATTTTTTTTTTTTTTTGAGAATTCGTTGAAGAAATTGCGTCCAAGTGTTGGCTGCAAAATGCTCGCCTACTAGAATAACACAATGACGTGGCGCGAGTGTAAGACGTAGCTGTCGCGAACACCAGCCTATCAAAGTTGGCCTGGTTTGTGTTAGTTCTTTTTCAGCGCGACGCTCTATCTAGGTAGACGTATAAATAATCAAAGCAATTTTTATTTAAATATATATATATATATATTTTTTAAACGTTGCCCCACACTAAGAAATTTCTCCTGTATCGTGGGTGCGTTTACAAACATTTAAACTCACATACACAAACAGCAAGACCTGGAACAACTACTTGTAGGTCATACAAATATTTGCTCCGTGCGGGAATCGAACCCACGACACGCAGCGCGGAAGTCAATCGCTTAAAAACTGCGCCAGCAATAAAAAAAATATATATAAATTAATTGTTAGAGCCTGTCAGTGTCACATTCTTTATTCGGTCTGACATGTAACGAAGATGGCTGGAGGAATGAATTTGAAAAGTGTTTATACAATGTTGGACAATAACGACACGAAGGACAATAATTTAAACTTCGTTTAACTATAGACGTTCCTAGTCTGTATACAAAAATCAATTAAATATATCCAATCATAAACCATTGCACGTAGTTTCATACTAACAAACAATGATATTATGAGTAAAAAAACTTAAAAAAAAAAAAAAAAAACAAAGAACTGACTTCCAAAAACTTCACTACAAAGTGAAAAATAACTTTAATTTCGGATGTCGGTGTCGATGGATCTGTATTTTAGTTTTAAGCTTTAATTCCGAAATTAAAGTTATTTTTCACTTTGTAGTGTTTTTTTGAGAGTCCGTTGAGGTTTTTTTGGAAAAAAAAATATTTTTCACGTTTTAGTGAGTCAATAGAATAATTAATTGAATGAATTAACTTAATTTAATTTTGTTAATGTATCAAAGTTACAATAGCCTAATGTCAATTGCTCATTACCTTTTACAAAATATTGCTTTTTCCGATCCAGGGGCGTTAATTGTTGGGGAGTGCGCGAGTCCGACTGGCACTTGGCCGGTTTTTATTTCAGAGAATCTCCATATAAGATAACATAATTAAAATCAAACAATAACACACAATCATAAAATAAAATCATAAACTATTAGTGTGTTAGTAATAAAAAAATGTACCTAAAATTATCTTAGTATGGTTAATACCTATACCTAACTGATGCCTATGGCCGTCCTTATCCACTGATTTTGGAAAGGACAGTCAAAACGAGCAGCAATAGCATTTAGGATGCTGTTGCTGCTGCTTCGTAGACGGTGCAGCAAGGATAAATATGTGTTTTGCGAATTTGATCCTTTTGAACTGTAGTCAAAGATCGGCAAGTCGGCCCATCACTACTATTTAGTTTGTTACATTTTTTTTAATTCGTTGTCAGGATTTATTTCTTAGTTTCAAAATACTCCCATGGACTAGTTTTGCCAGTATTATCATTCATTGTCGTATTGTTGTGTCCACATTGTATAATAGAGTTGACTGTACAGCGTCTAGGAAGAGGTTTTTTCTAGCCTTTAGTTACTTTAGTTACCTATATTTACTTGTGTTTACTTTGTATTATGTAATTTTAATTAAAATACACAAGCTAACAATAAAATATAGTATGTAAAAGTATATAATAAAAAATAAATAATAAAAAAGGGGAAGAACTCATTGGGCATCAAAAAATTCGTCCGCATCGCTGTCAATGGGAAAAGTGCCCAATAGGCTGGCAGCTTTGCCACCGACGTTGGAGGGCAATGCTGATTCTTTGGACTAAGATTACTACTCCATATTTTAGTGTTAGCTTAAAAAAGCAAGCAAGGCTTAGGTAAATAAAATTTTGCAATTTTGCGTTTTTGTTTTTTTTTTGCTTATGTATTTTAATTAAAATACAAATTTGCAAAATTATATTTTGTATTTCAATTACATGCAATAATGTAGCTACTTTACGTGTTTTATTTTCAAACATTGTACAAAACAGTTTTCAAACAGGAAAAAAAACAGATTCAAATCTGTTTTTTTTTCCTGTTTGAAAACTGTTTTACAAACAGTAAAACTAGAGTACCTAGGTACTTTACAAACAAATAAATACGTCGTACCGTGTACGCTAGCTAATGAGCCTACGAAAGAGCCACTAGCCAGAAAAGACTAACAATACGTCAGGAAAATGCGAACAAGAATTTCGCGTAGATAAGTAGCGACAGCGTGCCATTATGGACCATTGTCTACAAGCATCACAACAACCCACTCGCCTCACTTAACTTTTACAACTGCCACCAAATGCCAGACAGCACATTTTTGTTTGCCCTAGTACGAGACCGACCCAGTATTTAAATTAATTTATGCCACTTGTTCTAAAACTAAAAACTGGCTTGGATTTCATGACTTTAGATATTCATTTGAATTGGTACAGAATTAAATTTCGTGCCTCAATTAGATCTTTAAAGAGGCACATCTAATCGCAATGGCATGGCACTGTTTCGGATGTTTAAGTAGATTAAAGAAATATTAATAAGATTATAGAGAATTTTATTTGGCAGGCTTTTGATATTTCAATTTTGTTTTTAATACGTCGTGAGACTGTATATTGTATATTGGATGTTATTTATCGTGGGTTCGACCACCCGGAAAGAAATTAATTTGTGCACAACCCCCTGCGCGGTGGTATGTTTTATGACCCCTCGGGAACAGAAGGGTTATCTTCGTGAATCCGTTTTAAACCAAAAGATTTTCCAAGTATTTGTGAAAACCGAACTCTATTGCGGAAAATATTTGTATAAACTGACGTCCCTATATCCTCAAAGGTATGATAAATATAAAGAAAGAAAGAGAAAAAATTAATTACTATTTTTATCATGCATTTTTTTTTTTATATGTCAAAGTTGAACTATTTTTTTCAAATAGAAAAATAAAAGGCAAAATCAAAATCAAAAGTCATTTATTCAACCTAGGCTGAGAATCAGCACTTTTCGAACGTCAAAAATTACATAAGACAGTCCCCCAAAACCGCCCACCCTTCACCACTTCCTAGTGCTTTAGCTGGGAAGAAGAAGTGGCGCAACAAACTCCACTGGCACTTTTGAACGTCAAAATTAACAAAAAAATAGAATTTATTCTAATTGTCTTTTTTTTTAAAGGCTCTAGTTTCGGACATAAGGTGGTAATTTTTCATATATTTTCTTAAATAACTTCAAAAGTTTTTATTTTAAAATTATAAAAAAATATGAATGAAATTTGTAAAATAAGCCCTTTCATTTGATATGTCACACGGTACAGTCAGCAAAACTTTTTTTTTAAATTTTCTAATTTGCCCCTCAAAAGGGACCTCCATATTCAAAATTAATTTATTTACGTAACACGTCCGTGTTTGGGTCACAGACGTTCATATGTGTGCCAAATTTCAACTTAATCGGTCCAGTAGGTTCGGAGCAAATCAACTGTGACAGACGGACAGACAGACACACGAGTCCTATAATATAAGGGTTCTGTTCCGTTTTTAGGTATGGAACCCTAAAAATGAAGCAATGGCAGATAATTTAATTATGTAATTTAGTTATCTGTAATAGATACATGGTGCTCACATATTTACTTTCGTAAAAGTATCATTCATCATCATCATTTCTGCCAAAAGACGTCCACTGCTTGACATAAGGACTTAGGCCTAAGGGGGGGTGTTTGCCATAATCGCCACGCTTGGCAGGCGGGTTGACAACGACGATCGCAGTATGGTTTTAAAATGCATAGAGAACGCTGCTGCCCATTCTCTAGTAATTCCCTTAGTCGCCTTTTACGACACCCACGGGAAGAAATGGGGTGGCGCTATTCTTTACGTCCGAAAAGTATACGTTTTTCAATTTTTTTTTAAATAGTAGGTCAGTGTGTGAGTTAAGGTAATTACAAGATGGATGAATTTTATAATCTCAATCGCTGGTCTTTCACTCGTTTAATCCAAACGGCCCTAGTTAACAATGTTCCGTGTGGACGCATGTCTGAAGTCCATTAACGGATTACTAACGACTGGGAGGACGACTCGGGAGTTATATTAGCCATACTTTAGATGCCACTATTACATTCAAGTGGCGTATGATTAAGTGTTCACAATATGGACCTGCATCGTTTAAAAGATGCTTATGGAGACTCAAGGCTTCCTATACATGTTACTTATGTACTTAACTTATAAACGCAGACGGAAACAAAGTCATAGACATAAATAAAGGTGAATTTCAGTTGCGTTTTGACGAAATAAGAAATTAGGAAAAAAAAAACAGAATATCTCAGAATGAGTGTGAAATCTACGCGGTGTGCGGCACATGCGAGATATTCATTCGTATACCCAAACTTGCAGTCCGGAGCCGCGTCACTTGTACGGCTCCGGCGTCATGTACAGGAAGCCTGAATGTAGGTATTTGTAAATACATTGACAGAGATAATTTTTGTACTTACAAGATTAGTGCTCGCCTCCGCTCAGTGCTATATGAACATATTCATTAATTGTTTTTTAACTTATTTGGGACCCTACGCTGCCCTCTCATTGTACGGAAATCCTATACAATGCGAGATCGGCTTATACTGGAAATGTATAGCTTGATATTTAGCCGTGTATACCTACTCCAAATTGGAGACTTTTTAAAATGTCTTTACTGTTATTGGTACAATATTTGTTTACTAACACAATTTTGTGTAAGTAAATTAAAAGTTTTTACAAAAAAAAAACACCCGACTTCAAATAAAAAAACACTACAAAGTGAAAACTATCTTTAATTACAGAAGTCGGTGTCTTTGGATCTGTGTTTTAGTTTTTGTCACCAACTACCGAACCTATAGGTTATTTATGATACTAGTGCGGTAAGTTTTTAGGTTTTTACAAACGAGTAGATAAATGTAAGCCTGAGACTTATTTGAAGGCTTACCATAGTCACGAGTTTTTTTAATACCTACCAATTTCCAAACGTGTGTCATACAACGTTTTTCAACACATTTGCGAGAAAACAGTACAATAGGTAATTAAACAAGCTACTAAAACATTTTTAGAGAAAGATGGAGTATTTCTTCGTGTCTTCCATGATACATAATTATTGTAATAGTTACTTTTCACTTTGTAGTGGGTCTTTTTGTAATTTATCTAAGTTACAATAGCGTAATGATTACTGCTCCTCACTTTTTTTTTACAAAATATTGATATTCCCGATGCAGGGACGTTAATTGTTGACGAGTTCTCCTGGTAAGAACCATCAGCTCCTATATCACCATATTATGCATTGTCACGACCTTAAATTGCTTAGCAACCATATTAAAGTACCTAATCGAATCGCAACCCGTGAAATATCTACTTATTATTAAGTCGTTCCGGTGGCTATAGATGTCTTCATCATCAGTTCCACTTCACCAAATAGTGCTTTCCGGGAGCAAATTCACGAGTTACTATAAAATATATCCAAGTCGCTATAGGTGTGCCTATAAAATGTGAGGATTTCTCTCGATTTCCATGGGATACCCTCATCAGATTCTGACTTGGTGACAATGAGACCACCTCGAGAGCATACCTTTTCGAACAAAAAAAGAATGTACAAAATCGGTCCACAATTTTATTTACGTAGAAATCGGTGAACATAATATATAAAAATAAAAAATAATCATACAGACGAACATAATGATATAATAACCCTCCTTCTTTTTGGAACTTGGTTAAAAAGTAACGAAATAAACACGACTCCCTCACAAAAGCATGGATAGTCAACGTCAGAAATACAATCACCATAACTTTAGCTGTTTCTCAAGCCCCAGCTTTCAGTCTAACCAGACGCTGAATATATTAGAATTTCACGGAGCGACTGTCATCTGACCTCCAGCCATAATAGCCTGCATAGCTAACTTGATGTAGAGTGTGATCTATCTTGTCTATGCGTACATATTACGGCGGCCGTAACCTCTAACATGGAAAAATTTACGTGGCCTTTTATAGCCTTGTCAGCACACGGCATTTCCACCAATATTTGTTCGTGGCGAAAACATAAATAAAATTATAACGTGAAAATACTTAGAAAATAGCTTTATTCGATATAGTCATCGTAATACCAAAATCTCACATTCCTTGCCAGTAAAAAACTCACAAATTATAAAATGTAGCCAGCTTAATAAAATAAAGCAAACTAAATCTATGTTCGGATACGAACAATATTAATAACTTAGTTTTTTATGAAAAAAAAAAAAAAACAAGTAAATGGTAGCTATATTTCACAGAGGTCAGTGCGGTGTCAAATATTTTTTTTTGTAACAATGCCGGGTCAGTCAGGTCACATAAAACAAAGAGGTTTAATGCGAGGGTTATTAATATTATGTTACCATAAACACGCAAGTCTAATGCTGAATTATTTTTGTCGTGATATGATCGTAATCATACTATTAAATGTAGGTAGTTTTCCTTTTTCAGTTCGCTGAAGGCGGCTGTGAGCCGCTGGACTGAAACAACCTGATCTAGGCAGTTAGTTTATCCTTTGTGTTTGCTAATAAAAGAGATTTTGGTTGCTTCTCGTTAGATCTTATAAAAGAAGGCTTCAAGGCTTTTTTAGGGATGAAAGGATTTCATAAAGTTATAAGGATTATTTGAGATATATTATTTGCTTCTACAATCTAAGCTTTCCTGTACATACCTAATATTTTCCGTGGGCAGTTTAGATGATCTAAAATATCACTTTGTTACGTAAATACATATTCGAAGTAAATGCCCAAAGTGTTATTAGAATAGGAATGGGATCGCCTAACTCTCATGTCATAAAATCGTAATAAAGTCATTCCGCGAATTTTCCAAGCAAAATTTTTTCTTCGTCTTATCATTATGAAACATGAAATTCGGGAGTTCTTTAAATGATGACTCTTTGATACTCGTGAGTTCGTGACATTAAATGATACTTTGAAATTCTAAATAAATTGTGTGTGTTTAATTTCCGATTCTGATCGTGTGTAGTGTACCTATAAAGGGTGACTGGTAATTAGTGACCGATATTTATGCACATAACTCATGACAACAAACAACTTTCCCAAAGAATCGATTTAAAAAAAATTGTGTTGCTAATGTAGTTTTCATTAATTTAATTCCTCAGTTAAGAATTTTAAGGTATAATATTATTGAGCTATCAATAATGTTAATACAAACCTAATAATTGTATGTATCTAATATTTGCACGCCATATAATTGGCAGAATGTGATGATACCATTGACTAATCATAAGACCATTGTAACTTATTCTGACAAATTGTAGGATTAAATTAATAGCAGGTAGCGCTCAGAAGCTGAGTGTAATTTTCCGTAACCGACCCTTCTGTACGTAACCGACCCTTCTGTACGTTTCCGGCTATACCTACCGGTATAGCCGCTAACTACAAAGTTTTAGAACAAATCCAAGGAATTCAGGGTAGCAATTGCAAAGCCCTTACGAGTCTGGTGCAAAATGTCTCTGTGACCAATAACTCTTTTAAAACTGCTACAGAATTTGAGGGGCCGTTTTGTGTTCATGGCATGAAAGTTAATGGACAATCTCTTTGCAAATGCACACCCGGTTATACCGGTGAGCGATGCGATGTATCAGAATGCCTGAACTATTGTATCCAAGGTAACTGCAGTTTCAATGATGAGGGACTTCCTACATGCAGGTAAAACATATTCTACTCCTTGTGTTGGTTTCATTATTTAATTAAGTTATGACCTATTTGACATTTCGTTATTACAGATGTAATGTCGGTTATTCCGGGCAAAAGTGTGAAGTCAGCGCGTGCTATAGTTATTGTCTGAACAACGGTGACTGTTCCTTGGATGAGGAGGATGAGCCATTCTGTCAATGCAAAGAAGGTTATTTAGGTGATAGATGCGATGTATCAGAATGCCTGAACTATTGTATCCAAGGTAACTGCAGTTTCAATGATGAGGGACTTCCTACATGCAGGTAATACATATTCTCCACAAGTTCCTTTTTCAATTTAGTAAAAAAAAAAAACGATTATTTCAATTAATATTTAAGACGTTTCTTTACATCGTTTGGCGTACCTTTTAGGCAAGGAATTGCTTCTAGTAAGACACAAAATAAAGAAACGGTGTAGACAATAAACATTGTAGTTGTGCCTTTCAATAATGCCACAGACAAGAAGAGCAACATAAATTAAAATTAAACTAAACTTAAAATTAAACTAGCGCACGAAGGGTTCCGTACCATTATCTATAAAAATGGCAAGAAAATCACGTTTCTTGTATGGGAGCCCCCCTTAAATATTTGTTTTATTTTAATTTAATTATTTATTTTTAAAGTGACGATATAACTTAATATTCTGTGAATATTTAAAGCGTCTACCTGTTGCCGTTATCAATTTCGAGCAAAAAAATCACGTTCGTTGTATGGGAGCCCCCCTTAAATATTTATTTTATTCAGTTTTTTTAGTGTTGTCATAGCGGCAACAGAAATACATCATCTGAGAAAATTTCAACTGTCTACCTATCACGGTTCATGCGATACAGCGTGGAGACAGACGGACAGACAGACAGACAGATAGACAGTCGGACAGACGGCGGAGCCTTAGTAATAGGGTTCCCGTTTTACCCTTTGGGTACGGAACCCTAAAAATGCTTCTTTCTTTCTTTCTATTTTCTTTTTTTTAAAGAACGTTGCCCCACACTAGGAATTTCTCCTGTATCGTAGGTGCGTTTACAAACATTAAAACTCACATGGTACACAAACAGCTAGACCCGGAACCACTCCTTATAGGTTGTACAACTTGAAGGCAAATCGGTGCTCTTGTGTGTGTAGTGTATAGGAATGTATGTATCTGTGTGTGTCTGTGTGTGGTGTGTATGTTTGTGTGGGGTGCGTCTCATAAGGTATAAACTCATTTGGTCTAATTTCATTTTATTATCGTTCATAAGATTTAATCAACGTGAGATATACCAACTGTTGATATAATGTCTTTACATATAACATTTATTTATTCTAAAACTTAATTAGTATAACGTTGGTTGATATAACGTATAATATGTATATTGTTTATTTAATCGAAAATAATTAGGTCTAACGTCTAATATATATAAAAAACGTCATTATGGTTAACACCCCGACCCCGACTCGGATAGGTTAGGTTAGAAGGCTAAGGCGGGAGCGAAGCGGAGCGGAGCTGAGCCTTAGCCTTCGTGGTTATTTTTTTTTAAACCACCCAGAAATAGGAGCCCCGCCAAGCGGGGCTCCGTCGACCTATCTTAGCGCAGGTGGTAATCAGTTGCTAGTTATGTTTAATATCTACTTAGGTTACTATTACCTATAACTACGATAGAACTTACAAAGAATAAAACAAAGAAAAAATACTTTTAAATAATTATTAAACAAAATACAAAGTTATTAGGCGTTTTCATCATATTAGACCAAATAAGTTTTATATCTTTTGAGTGGTATGTCAAACGATTTTATATTAAATGTATGTTACCTATGTCAAACGATGTTATATTTAATGCATGTTATGCTTATAAAAATTAGTTATTTTAAAATTATATCAATCGTTCATTATATTAACTAATCGCTATATTAAATAAAATTATAGGTTCCGTTGTTAATATTAGAGATTTTGTTGTTATATCATCTATTACTTACCCGTTTGTGTGTGTGTGGATGTACACTAATTATTATAAGTATTGCAAAGTGCGGTAGTATAGTTCTACTAGAACATATCAGGCGTGGTAGATAACCCAGCGCCATTGTCTTGGGATCGAAAGGGGCTCAAAGCAGCCTCTTCCACTAACCATAATCGCCGCAAAGCGAGTTTAGCGGTCATTGAAGTGTTGATACCACAGACTCCATATCGACATACATAGCTTTTAGTCTTCAGCCACTCAGTTATACTTTTTAAAGTTAATTACCATTTAGTTCTCATTTCACATTTTTGTAATTTCAGATGTAATGCTGGGTATTCCGGAGATAGGTGTGAAGTCAACGCGTGCTACGGTTATTGTCTGAACAACGGTGACTGTTCGCTGAACGAGGAGGATGAGCCATTCTGTCAATGTATTGGCAAACACGCAGGACCAAGATGTGAAGCTGTTCAATTTGACACTATCACGTGCCCAATAGTAGATCCCTATATATATAATAGCATAGCTGATATATTTTCAAAGTATCAAAAACCTATCTCTAATATTTCCTTTACACTTACTGTTGAGTAAATTTGAAGTTTACATAGTAGGTATCCGTTTTTTTTTATAATTAGTTTAGTAGTTTTTTATAGTTACACCTTTGACTAATATCGAGTTAACATGAACCACAAACATTTTGTAATGGCCTCGCCAATTTTATGAAAATATAAATTTTACTATGATTTTTTTTTTTTTTTGAGAATTCGTTGAAGAAATTGCGTCCAAGTGTTGGCTGCAAAATGCTCGCCTACTAGAATAACACAATGACGTGGCGCGAGTGTAAGACGTAGCTGTCGCGAACACCAGCCTATCAAAGTTGGCCTGGTTTGTGTTAGTTCTTTTTCAGCGCGACGCTCTATCTAGGTAGACGTATAAATAATCAAAGCAATTTTTATTTAAATATATATATATATATATATTTTTTAAACGTTGCCCCACACTAAGAAATTTCTCCTGTATCGTGGGTGCGTTTACAAACATTTAAACTCACATACACAAACAGCAAGACCTGGAACAACTACTTGTAGGTCATACAAATATTTGCTCCGTGCGGGAATCGAACCCACGACACGCAGCGCGGAAGTCAATCGCTTAAAAACTGCGCCAGCAATAAAAAAAATATATATAAATTAATTGTTAGAGCCTGTCAGTGTCACATTCTTTATTCGGTCTGACATGTAACGAAGATGGCTGGAGGAATGAATTTGAAAAGTGTTTATACAATGTTGGACAATAACGACACGAAGGACAATAATTTAAACTTCGTTTAACTATAGACGTTCCTAGTCTGTATACAAAAATCAATTAAATATATCCAATCATAAACCATTGCACGTAGTTTCATACTAACAAACAATGATATTATGAGTAAAAAAACTTAAAAAAAAAAAAAAAAAACAAAGAACTGACTTCCAAAAACTTCACTACAAAGTGAAAAATAACTTTAATTTCGGATGTCGGTGTCGATGGATCTGTATTTTAGTTTTAAGCTTTAATTCCGAAATTAAAGTTATTTTTCACTTTGTAGTGTTTTTTTGAGAGTCCGTTGAGGTTTTTTTGGAAAAAAAAATATTTTTCACGTTTTAGTGAGTCAATAGAATAATTAATTGAATGAATTAACTTAATTTAATTTTGTTAATGTATCAAAGTTACAATAGCCTAATGTCAATTGCTCATTACCTTTTACAAAATATTGCTTTTTCCGATCCAGGGGCGTTAATTGTTGGGGAGTGCGCGAGTCCGACTGGCACTTGGCCGGTTTTTATTTCAGAGAATCTCCATATAAGATAACATAATTAAAATCAAACAATAACACACAATCATAAAATAAAATCATAAACTATTAGTGTGTTAGTAATAAAAAAATGTACCTAAAATTATCTTAGTATGGTTAATACCTATACCTAACTGATGCCTATGGCCGTCCTTATCCACTGATTTTGGAAAGGACAGTCAAAACGAGCAGCAATAGCATTTAGGATGCTGTTGCTGCTGCTTCGTAGACGGTGCAGCAAGGATAAATATGTGTTTTGCGAATTTGATCCTTTTGAACTGTAGTCAAAGATCGGCAAGTCGGCCCATCACTACTATTTAGTTTGTTACATTTTTTTTAATTCGTTGTCAGGATTTATTTCTTAGTTTCAAAATACTCCCATGGACTAGTTTTGCCAGTATTATCATTCATTGTCGTATTGTTGTGTCCACATTGTATAATAGAGTTGACTGTACAGCGTCTAGGAAGAGGTTTTTTCTAGCCTTTAGTTACTTTAGTTACCTATATTTACTTGTGTTTACTTTGTATTATGTAATTTTAATTAAAATACACAAGCTAACAATAAAATATAGTATGTAAAAGTATATAATAAAAAATAAATAATAAAAAAGGGGAAGAACTCATTGGGCATCAAAAAATTCGTCCGCATCGCTGTCAATGGGAAAAGTGCCCAATAGGCTGGCAGCTTTGCCACCGACGTTGGAGGGCAATGCTGATTCTTTGGACTAAGATTACTACTCCATATTTTAGTGTTAGCTTAAAAAAGCAAGCAAGGCTTAGGTAAATAAAATTTTGCAATTTTGCGTTTTTGTTTTTTTTTTGCTTATGTATTTTAATTAAAATACAAATTTGCAAAATTATATTTTGTATTTCAATTACATGCAATAATGTAGCTACTTTACGTGTTTTATTTTCAAACATTGTACAAAACAGTTTTCAAACAGGAAAAAAAACAGATTCAAATCTGTTTTTTTTTCCTGTTTGAAAACTGTTTTACAAACAGTAAAACTAGAGTACCTAGGTACTTTACAAACAAATAAATACGTCGTACCGTGTACGCTAGCTAATGAGCCTACGAAAGAGCCACTAGCCAGAAAAGACTAACAATACGTCAGGAAAATGCGAACAAGAATTTCGCGTAGATAAGTAGCGACAGCGTGCCATTATGGACCATTGTCTACAAGCATCACAACAACCCACTCGCCTCACTTAACTTTTACAACTGCCACCAAATGCCAGACAGCACATTTTTGTTTGCCCTAGTACGAGACCGACCCAGTATTTAAATTAATTTATGCCACTTGTTCTAAAACTAAAAACTGGCTTGGATTTCATGACTTTAGATATTCATTTGAATTGGTACAGAATTAAATTTCGTGCCTCAATTAGATCTTTAAAGAGGCACATCTAATCGCAATGGCATGGCACTGTTTCGGATGTTTAAGTAGATTAAAGAAATATTAATAAGATTATAGAGAATTTTATTTGGCAGGCTTTTGATATTTCAATTTTGTTTTTAATACGTCGTGAGACTGTATATTGTATATTGGATGTTATTTATCGTGGGTTCGACCACCCGGAAAGAAATTAATTTGTGCACAACCCCCTGCGCGGTGGTATGTTTTATGACCCCTCGGGAACAGAAGGGTTATCTTCGTGAATCCGTTTTAAACCAAAAGATTTTCCAAGTATTTGTGAAAACCGAACTCTATTGCGGAAAATATTTGTATAAACTGACGTCCCTATATCCTCAAAGGTATGATAAATATAAAGAAAGAAAGAGAAAAAATTAATTACTATTTTTATCATGCATTTTTTTTTTTATATGTCAAAGTTGAACTATTTTTTTCAAATAGAAAAATAAAAGGCAAAATCAAAATCAAAAGTCATTTATTCAACCTAGGCTGAGAATCAGCACTTTTCGAACGTCAAAAATTACATAAGACAGTCCCCCAAAACCGCCCACCCTTCACCACTTCCTAGTGCTTTAGCTGGGAAGAAGAAGTGGCGCAACAAACTCCACTGGCACTTTTGAACGTCAAAATTAACAAAAAAATAGAATTTATTCTAATTGTCTTTTTTTTTAAAGGCTCTAGTTTCGGACATAAGGTGGTAATTTTTCATATATTTTCTTAAATAACTTCAAAAGTTTTTATTTTAAAATTATAAAAAAATATGAATGAAATTTGTAAAATAAGCCCTTTCATTTGATATGTCACACGGTACAGTCAGCAAAACTTTTTTTTTAAATTTTCTAATTTGCCCCTCAAAAGGGACCTCCATATTCAAAATTAATTTATTTACGTAACACGTCCGTGTTTGGGTCACAGACGTTCATATGTGTGCCAAATTTCAACTTAATCGGTCCAGTAGGTTCGGAGCAAATCAACTGTGACAGACGGACAGACAGACACACGAGTCCTATAATATAAGGGTTCTGTTCCGTTTTTAGGTATGGAACCCTAAAAATGAAGCAATGGCAGATAATTTAATTATGTAATTTAGTTATCTGTAATAGATACATGGTGCTCACATATTTACTTTCGTAAAAGTATCATTCATCATCATCATTTCTGCCAAAAGACGTCCACTGCTTGACATAAGGACTTAGGCCTAAGGGGGGGTGTTTGCCATAATCGCCACGCTTGGCAGGCGGGTTGACAACGACGATCGCAGTATGGTTTTAAAATGCATAGAGAACGCTGCTGCCCATTCTCTAGTAATTCCCTTAGTCGCCTTTTACGACACCCACGGGAAGAAATGGGGTGGCGCTATTCTTTACGTCCGAAAAGTATACGTTTTTCAATTTTTTTTTAAATAGTAGGTCAGTGTGTGAGTTAAGGTAATTACAAGATGGATGAATTTTATAATCTCAATCGCTGGTCTTTCACTCGTTTAATCCAAACGGCCCTAGTTAACAATGTTCCGTGTGGACGCATGTCTGAAGTCCATTAACGGATTACTAACGACTGGGAGGACGACTCGGGAGTTATATTAGCCATACTTTAGATGCCACTATTACATTCAAGTGGCGTATGATTAAGTGTTCACAATATGGACCTGCATCGTTTAAAAGATGCTTATGGAGACTCAAGGCTTCCTATACATGTTACTTATGTACTTAACTTATAAACGCAGACGGAAACAAAGTCATAGACATAAATAAAGGTGAATTTCAGTTGCGTTTTGACGAAATAAGAAATTAGGAAAAAAAAAACAGAATATCTCAGAATGAGTGTGAAATCTACGCGGTGTGCGGCACATGCGAGATATTCATTCGTATACCCAAACTTGCAGTCCGGAGCCGCGTCACTTGTACGGCTCCGGCGTCATGTACAGGAAGCCTGAATGTAGGTATTTGTAAATACATTGACAGAGATAATTTTTGTACTTACAAGATTAGTGCTCGCCTCCGCTCAGTGCTATATGAACATATTCATTAATTGTTTTTTAACTTATTTGGGACCCTACGCTGCCCTCTCATTGTACGGAAATCCTATACAATGCGAGATCGGCTTATACTGGAAATGTATAGCTTGATATTTAGCCGTGTATACCTACTCCAAATTGGAGACTTTTTAAAATGTCTTTACTGTTATTGGTACAATATTTGTTTACTAACACAATTTTGTGTAAGTAAATTAAAAGTTTTTACAAAAAAAAAACACCCGACTTCAAATAAAAAAACACTACAAAGTGAAAACTATCTTTAATTACAGAAGTCGGTGTCTTTGGATCTGTGTTTTAGTTTTTGTCACCAACTACCGAACTTATAGGTTATTTATGATACTAGTGCGGTAAGTTTTTAGGTTTTTACAAACGAGTAGATAAATGTAAGCCTGAGACTTATTTGAAGGCTTACCATAGTCACGAGTTTTTTTAATACCTACCAATTTCCAAACGTGTGTCATACAACGTTTTTCAACACATTTGCGAGAAAACAGTACAATAGGTAATTAAACAAGCTACTAAAACATTTTTAGAGAAAGATGGAGTATTTCTTCGTGTCTTCCATGATACATAATTATTGTAATAGTTACTTTTCACTTTGTAGTGGGTCTTTTTGTAATTTATCTAAGTTACAATAGCGTAATGATTACTGCTCCTCACTTTTTTTTTACAAAATATTGATATTCCCGATGCAGGGACGTTAATTGTTGACGAGTTCTCCTGGTAAGAACCATCAGCTCCTATATCACCATATTATGCATTGTCACGACCTTAAATTGCTTAGCAACCATATTAAAGTACCTAATCGAATCGCAACCCGTGAAATATCTACTTATTATTAAGTCGTTCCGGTGGCTATAGATGTCTTCATCATCAGTTCCACTTCACCAAATAGTGCTTTCCGGGAGCAAATTCACGAGTTACTATAAAATATATCCAAGTCGCTATAGGTGTGCCTATAAAATGTGAGGATTTCCCTCGATTTCCATGGGATACCCTCATCAGATTCTGACTTGGTGACAATGAGACCACCTCGAGAGCATACCTTTTCGAACAAAAAAAGAATGTACAAAATCGGTCCACAATTTTATTTACGTAGAAATCGGTGAACATAATATATAAAAATAAAAAATAATCATACAGACGAACATAATGATATAATAACCCTCCTTCTTTTTGGAACTTGGTTAAAAAGTAACGAAATAAACACGACTCCCTCACAAAAGCATGGATAGTCAACGTCAGAAATACAATCACCATAACTTTAGCTGTTTCTCAAGCCCCAGCTTTCAGTCTAACCAGACGCTGAATATATTAGAATTTCACGGAGCGACTGTCATCTGACCTCCAGCCATAATAGCCTGCATAGCTAACTTGATGTAGAGTGTGATCTATCTTGTCTATGCGTACATATTACGGCGGCCGTAACCTCTAACATGGAAAAATTTACGTGGCCTTTTATAGCCTTGTCAGCACACGGCATTTCCACCAATATTTGTTCGTGGCGAAAACATAAATAAAATTATAACGTGAAAATACTTAGAAAATAGCTTTATTCGATATAGTCATCGTAATACCAAAATCTCACATTCCTTGCCAGTAAAAAACTCACAAATTATAAAATGTAGCCAGCTTAATAAAATAAAGCAAACTAAATCTATGTTCGGATACGAACAATATTAATAACTTAGTTTTTTATGAAAAAAAAAAAAAAACAAGTAAATGGTAGCTATATTTCACAGAGGTCAGTGCGGTGTCAAATATTTTTTTTTGTAACAATGCCGGGTCAGTCAGGTCACATAAAACAAAGAGGTTTAATGCGAGGGTTATTAATATTATGTTACCATAAACACGCAAGTCTAATGCTGAATTATTTTTGTCGTGATATGATCGTAATCATACTATTAAATGTAGGTAGTTTTCCTTTTTCAGTTCGCTGAAGGCGGCTGTGAGCCGCTGGACTGAAACAACCTGATCTAGGCAGTTAGTTTATCCTTTGTGTTTGCTAATAAAAGAGATTTTGGTTGCTTCTCGTTAGATCTTATAAAATAAGGCTTCAAGGCTTTTTTAGGGATGAAAGGATTTCATAAAGTTATAAGGATTATTTGAGATATATTATTTGCTTCTACAATCTAAGCTTTCCTGTACATACCTAATATTTTCCGTGGGCAGTTTAGATGATCTAAAATATCACTTTGTTACGTAAATACATATTCGAAGTAAATGCCCAAAGTGTTATTAGAATAGGAATGGGATCGCCTAACTCTCATGTCATAAAATCGTAATAAAGTCATTCCGCGAATTTTCCAAGCAAAATTTTTTCTTCGTCTTATCATTATGAAACATGAAATTCGGGAGTTCTTTAAATGATGACTCTTTGATACTCGTGAGTTCGTGACATTAAATGATACTTTGAAATTCTAAATAAATTGTGTGTGTTTAATTTCCGATTCTGATCGTGTGTAGTGTACCTATAAAGGGTGACTGGTAATTAGTGACCGATATTTATGCACATAACTCATGACAACAAACAACTTTCCCAAAGAATCGATTTAAAAAAAATTGTGTTGCTAATGTAGTTTTCATTAATTTAATTCCTCAGTTAAGAATTTTAAGGTATAATATTATTGAGCTATCAATAATGTTAATACAAACCTAATAATTGTATGTATCTAATATTTGCACGCCATATAATTGGCAGAATGTGATGATACCATTGACTAATCATAAGACCATTGTAACTTATTCTGACAAATTGTAGGATTAAATTAATAGCAGGTAGCGCTCAGAAGCTGAGTGTAATTTTCCGTAACCGACCCTTCTGTACGTAACCGACCCTTCTGTACGTTTCCGCGTAATTAATATTATAACACGTGCTAAACTCAATCAGAACTTCCGTATCGAGAGGCTGTATAATTCAATGCCTTGTTGTTAGGATTCTTTTTTTCTTGTATCACTTTTTTGAGAACCTAGCTGTCAAAACTTCGTGCATTCTAAACTTGACATCTATCCGTGTTCGTTGCTGAACGACTAGGAACTGATTCAGTAAATTAGTCCAATGACTAGGGTTGCCAACTTTTTGTACAAGAAATAATAATGAGAAATATAATAATAAATGATGTATATAAAATAGTATATTATGGTCAATTTTATACCCTTAAGGCTCTTACAGACCCACGCGATATCGCGGGCGTGACAGGAAACGACATATAAATTGTGCTATTAGTGTCGCGTCGCGCCCGCGATATCGCACCAATCTGTACAGAGCCTTATTTATAATTTTATAACATTGTTGATTTTTTTAATTAAGGCTCGTACAGACTCGCGCCATATCGCGGGCGCGGCAGGCACCGCCAAAGAAATTGTGCAGTGTCGCATCACGCCCGCGATATCGCACTAGTCTGTACGAGCCTTAATAAATTTTCTGTGAATACAGAGGTGGCAGAAATAACTACTTATACCTAATAGGTACTAGTATTTAAATGTATTCTGATAACAAACATTACACATAAAAACTAAAAACTTCATGCAAACATTACCTAAACATATATATTATATTTACACATAAATACGTCAACATCCAGCTCCTGAGAAATCAGGGCGTTCAGCAGATTGATCACCTGGGTTGTGGGAGCATATCGAGCAGTATGGGTACGCACTGGCGGAGCCACGGATAGACACCGCGGGGCACAGGCGCGCGACCTCTGCAGCTGGTCCGGAGCAAACAATGAACAGCAAGCTAGAGTAGTCGCGTCATCGAACTTATTATTGAGTATTATGTAGTAGTGCATTATACACTTATGTCTCATTTCCAACGTGTTGATGCCTACCATTCCCGCAGCAAATAGAGACGGATACAAATAGGGATAGTACCCATATATTTTTGTATATAGGTAGCGAGCAAACGTTGGACCCGTTCTATCATCAGCTTATATTTTTGCTCATGTGGATCCCATACCAGCGCATTGTATTCAAGTTTGCTACGTACATACAAACGAAGAATAAAGAATGGGTATAACATTCCTGTTCCTGTTTACTGTACCAACTTGCCTGTCTCATATTAAACCCAAGTGATTGGAAGGTTATGTTTTTACGGTAATATTATTTTAGAACAGCACTACAGTTTTATTTTGAAATGAAGGCTAGCTCAACCACCGCGCTCATGCACAGGCGCATGCATGATGTTCTACGTATTAGATTAAACTTTTTATTGAGATACCTATAGCTTTGGATATCAGTGAAAGCAGTATATTCATATTATACTTTATTTTTGTTGATCAACAAAAACGATTTTAGAGTGAAAAACTGTTTATTACTGATTTAACAGTATAGTTGGCAACCCTACCAATGACCCCTGAGAGTAAGTGCTTAGCATATTTTTTAATTTCCGAGCTCTATTTGCATAAGAACTCGTAGCAGTTTTATTTTTAGGCGAAAGAGCAAAAATTTAATTCCATTTGTTTCAAAGTCCTTCATCATGAATTTTACGATAATATTTCAATTTCCATGTTGATGTTTGAATATAAAATTTTTTTCCGGACGTGTTTGCACTGTTGACAGGACTCATTGGGTGTTTAAGTAACAAATGTTCCACGCAAAAAAAACACAAAAGTGGATCCTTGTCCTTGTGGGTCATAATTCACACACAATGACATAACATAATTATGATATAATTGAATGAAAAAAATCATTTATTTGCTGTTCCCTGTGTTCCTGTTCCTGTTTCTGTTTACTGTACCAACTTGCATGTCATATTACACCCAAGTGATTGGAAGGTTATGTTATCCTACATATAAGTTGGAATATTTATTAAGTGTACTGATACATTTTACCTTACGGCATGCAAAATAAATTAGGTGTGAATTAAGTAGTAATATAGATACAGCTATTACGATTATTATTAGCCTTAGTCTAATTTAATAGTTACATAGTTACAGATCAGACTAAAGAAAAAAAAAACAAAATAATTAATGATATAAATATAAATCTCTCGCAAATCATACAATGAAGAATCTAAGTGAAGAATATAATATTATTATGTCGTAATGTGTAATGTCAAAAAGCTTAATGTCATAACAGACAACAATCACAATTAATTTAGAAGAATTTAGAAATTTCTTGTTTGTTTCAGTCCCGTACTAATCCAACAAGATCTACATTGTGTTCAACTGTATCAATCAATCGAAGAGTTTTATTAGTTTATTTTTCTATTTTAACATCTACTTGTTTTTTTTTTATGCACACTTGTTTTCTCAACCCACTTTAGACATTGGCAGAATAGTCGACACCGGCTTTGCTTGCCATACAACAAAAACAGAATAGAATAGAATAGATAATCTGGTAATGTCAAAATCTGTTATGTCAAATTACAATATAACAACAACAGTGTAAAAATCGCTAATAAATTAATAACAATGTCATTATTATAATCTAAAACATTCGAAATTGCAAAGACAAATCAATAACATTTTCCTATATAGTTTTGTCATTTAAAAAGTCTTTAATTGTGTATAACATTTTTATGGATAGGCCTTTTATATTTTCAGGTAATTTATTATATTTATGCGGTCCCATGGAAAGGATGCTATTTTTTAATAAGGCTGTTTTATGACCACCTGTGCACAATCGGTCTTTATACTGCGACCTCATTGGTGCTGTGCGTTGTCTTATGTCAATCATTGAGGTAAACAGGTGTTTATTTAATTTAGAGAATAGGGCAACCCTAGGGCAACTGATATTGAGGATATTGGAATATGAATTAGTGTTGTCTAAATGTCGGCATTCATCATCATGTGCCTAGCCTTTTCCCAACAGGCGTGTAAATAGCTGTGTTTCCTATGCGGGTTTAGGACGAGAAAAAAATCAGCGTGTGGAATGCACGCCGATTCAAAATACTTATTTAGTGTGACAAAATTAAATGTGATTGGTGGCGGTCAGGTGGCGGCGGTAGTTAAATCCCAGCCAATAAAGCAAATACGGTACTGGATGGGCTTCTTGTTGTCTTGAGGATCCTCCGCAGGTGGACACCATACGTAAAGTCGTCTACGCTGGTCACTTGAAAGTCTATTTTTTACACATTAATCGGACGCGGGTTGATATTTATACTATTGAACGTTAGAATGGAAAATCCCCAAGGATTACGGGATAATACACATAAGTTTATAGATTTAGCGGGTGGGATGAATTAAGATTAAAATGCGGTTCCTTCACAGCTGATTGCCAGTATTTTACATAAAGCGACTGCCTATCTGACCTCTAAAACCCAGTAACTGGGCAAAACGATACTCCTTGGTAAGACTGGTTGTCAGAATTTCTAATTGTCGGTATTATGAACGGAAAACAGAAAGTTTGGAACAGATTATAAGGAAATTACACAGATTCTGTCGGAAATCCAGAAAGCGGATGATTTAAAGCTCAATGGGGGATTGAGCTAGAGTGAAATTAAATGTGATAAAGCGGCGAGGAATCGAACGAAGACGTTTTACATTCCGACATGTTTGGCGAGATTGTTCGGATATCTGAGCTCAATATAAGGCACTGAATGGAGGAAGATTTAGTGCCTACATTTATTAAAAACGCACTGAAACGCCTTAACTATTATCCGTACGGTTTTCAGGTAAAGTAGAAGGGTATAAGTAGGTACTTTGCGTATTTCCTTTTCTTAAGATAAATCCCGTGAGCTCGTTGACTTATAAGATTTGCGGCGTTACAGACATCTGTTATATAATAGACGATTTAACAAAACTTTCTCCACACATGCGACTATTTAAGGCGGAGATTTCATGAAAATGGTCAAAAAGGTGGTTTTTAAAGCAGTGTGTCTCTTAAACCGTAAATATGTTTTCCAAAACAAAAACATTATGATATTTTCAAGTCTTTTGTGCATACGGTGATGGAACTCAAAACATAATTAAAAATAATTAAATACATCAAAAAATCTTCAAGACAGCTCTTAATTATTTTTATAAGCTTTTTATCCCTTCGTTAACTGTTATAATTATAATTAAAAGTATACCATAAAATTGCAAATGCCAAACTGCATCCGGTGATGGATTAATTTTTATTAATGAGTTAATATCTAATTTTATACTATTTTATTTGCATTTTTACGCTATACGTTGTGTCATCGCGCATAATAATGTCTTTCTTTTGTATGCAATCTGACAGTGACAGCGGTTTGCCTGTTGTCACCCCCTTAAGTAAGTACTTGGAAATATTTGTGTGGCACAGGAGGGGAGCGTTAGCACGTTCATTTTTATACAAAATGATTATTAAAATGTATATCCTCAATATGCAGATATCGCCTCACTGTGATGTGTTCGCGGATGAATGGAAGAAGATCTTGTCATCATGTCTGGAGTATTGTGAGATGAGCGTATGACTGTCGAGTAGCTGTATTATTTGGTTTTTGTACTTATATAATGTGTTGTGTCTTTAACTGATGTAATTGGCCTTTGGCCGTTTTGTGTTAAAGTAAAATAAATAAATAAATCGCGAAAATACAAAATGGCTTTTTAAAGGTTCGAGTCGGGATCGCGACTCTGGTAGAACAATTTCCATGAAGTTTTCATAGAAATTGTTCTACTAGTGTAGCGTCGCGCTGTCGCAAGTTGCGCCACGTTTGTCTGCGGGAGCCTTTATCCTCTATCGCTATGTCATCGTCGTACTAAGTGTGGGGTGGTGAATCTATCAAGGATTATAAAATTTCTGAGAAAGATTTGTAATGAGGTCAACTGATGTTGAGTGGCCACCCACGGGCAGCGAACCTTCCCTAATTGGTGAGTGATACTTACAAATTTTTAGGGACTCCCAAAAATAGTACGACCTTCGAACGTATCTCTTGGGTGCCAATTTTGGAAACCTGGATTCACTTTGTTTTTAGAAGACAATCCACGTCTGCACATTAATATTATGTAAGAGAAAATCCTACCTGTGTAGGTTCAATGCCTAACTGTTTGTTACACTCAAAAACTTTTTACAAAAAAAAAAAAAAAAACCGACTTCAATAATAAACACTATAAAGTGGAAAATAACTTTAATTTCGGAAGTCGGTGTCTTTAGTTTTGTATTTTCGTTTTTTGCCACTGACTTCCGAAATTAAAGTAATATGACCTACAAGTAGTTGTTCCGGGTCTGGCTGTTTGTGTATGTGAGTTTAAATGTTTGTAACTGCACCCACGATACAGGAGAAATTCCTAGTGTGGGGCAACGTTAAAAAATAAAAATAAGCACGTACAGACGAACATATAATCTTCTCCTCTTTTGAAGGCGTTTACAAATATGGCGAATTTTATCTGGAACCTCATAATCTGCTCATAACATTCTGGAGTCTAGAATTTCAGAAATAGGCATCACAGGCAGGGCTCGGAAACCGGTTAATTTTCTATGTAACCTTAACCATTATTATAAAGGTTTTCGAACATATTTCGTTAATTATTTAATATTTGGTTACAAAGTCAATGCTGAACTTAATGTGATTAAGCTATCTTTGAAGCTAATATCAATTGTATCAAAAATAATTTATATCTTCAGAAATAAAAATTAACCGGTTTCGAGCCCTGGTCGCAGGCTATTAGAATTTAATATTTAGTCCGTAAATTAATTCGGCATGCCTACCAGCCCAGGTCGTTAAGATGACACAGCCTAGACAAGGTCACAAAGCCTTCAGTCAAATAGCTTTCAGATTTTCAGTTAAGATGATTTATTGAGACTCGGAGGAGTCGGAGAACTCTCGGGGTTTGTTAGCGGTAACGTCGGCTATTACCGCGCTGAATGGACTAGAGATTGAATTCTGTAATTTTAATTCAGTATAAAACATGTCTGAGGACGATAGATCATCTACCTATCTAATATTATAAATTAATGTCGCATTTCGTGTCTGTTTGTATGAGTGCGTTCTAAACTTCGCAACGGATTTTGATGTGATTTTCGCCATCATTTAGAGAATTTATTCCGGAAGGTTTGTAATAAATTAATATGAATATAATATAAATATAATACATTAATATGGTTTATAATATATAATAATACATTAAAATATGAAACTTACATACTTATAATAGAGAAATCTCTTTGTTTTCTCAAGTCATAAAAGGCGTGCGAAGCAGGGGTGGGTCGCTATTGAAGTTATACAACATTAGTTTTAGTATATGCGAAACCTGAATATAGTTTGTCTAGAATAAGGAACTGAATCGATTTCAATTCAGTAATAGCTTAGCAACGCTAGTTTTTCTCTAAAGTTCATCGACGTGACCTTTGGCCAGCTTAGGAAAACCTAAGCTATCACGACTTCACGAGCAATGATAATATATGTAAAAAAACGTAGAGAGGTTTACCTACTCACCATTAGATCTTCAAAAACGGCACAATGTCACAATATTAGATGACACGTGAAAGTAGGACGGCACGTCGTAATTATCGGGAGCGAAAAAGAGACAAGACAAAGAAAATGTGGCTAATTAGCCAAGTTTTGAAGTGCCACTTGCAGAGCGTGTGTTAAGGCGGGGCATACACATGCCAGTAAATCGGGAAAGTAGCTGGCATGAAAGTTCCTGGCATGTACGAGTAACTGGCACACTGTGGATACATTTGCAAGTAATACTGGCATGCTAGTTGTACCCTTGAATATAAATGATTGAACTGTATAGTTCTCTCATCTCCCCATCGTGCCATGTTGAATAGAAAATAACCAACAAAAGAAAAACTTGACCTTGGAAAAAAAATCATACAAAAACGTGCGCCTACGGCCACAACGATTCAGCTACTGGCATGCCCGTAGCTGTCGCGTCTGTTCACACGTGTCAGTTTGGCAACCCTCGCGTCCCGTCCCTCAACGGGCATGCAAGTAAATCAAATGTTGTGCTAGCTACTTGGATGTCAGTTACAGGCATGCCAGTTAGCGTATACACATGAAAGTAGCTGGCACGTGCAAGGAGCAGGTATGTTAGTGGGCAAGCTACGGGCATGTGTATCCCTAGCTTAACCGCCGCGACATTATAGCGCCATCTCAATGAGCAAACTGCATCGTGCCATCCATCAATTTCTATAATTAAATTATTTAAAGGTATTACTCAATCGAATTTCATGGCTGGTATTATTTTTGACTTTTTAAATGTTCACTTTTCTTTTTTGCGTTGGGGGTTTTATATAATAATAATTCTTTATTTATCGGACAACAATAATCCATTGTGTTAGTAAGCAATACAAAATAACTTATTTCTAGTGTTAGTAGCTGAGATACATTATAAAAGGCAGAGTAACTAATAGTATTGTGAAAAGGGCATCCCCAGATTAATGTTGTGTGATTGTCCTTCTCACAAAACTTTTAATAATCGGAGAGTCAATACTTTCCGAAATAGTTTTTAGGATGCTGTTGCCACTAGCCCGCAACCTTGACAACAGCGACGCGGTTTTCTTACGAATGACGGCGTGGAAGCCGTCAGTTCGGTTTTGCGCAAACATAGCAGAAGCGCTGCACCATCGCGGCAGTCCCAACAGCATCCTTAAAATATTATTGTATTGTACGCGTAGGTCATCCAACGTTCTTTTTGTATAGTTGACCCAAAGATTCCCCGTGTAAAAACACTGGCAATATGCCTTAAACAGAGTTAATTTTACTAAATTGCTACACCGAGCGAATCTTCGGGCCAACATGTTACCTCGGACCGCCAGTGCCCTACGCTCTCTTTCAATATCAACATTGTCCTTAAGGTCGTCAGCGAGAAGATATCCTACATATTTGAATGTTGTCACTCTTTTGACGTTCAAGCCGTTTAGGGAAATGTCAGGTATAGTATTTGGGCATTCGCCGCCGGCCTTAAAGACAATGTATTCACACTTCTTAACATTATATACAAGTCCGTGTGAGGCAGCATACGCCTGACAGACCCGAAGCATTTCATTTATTGCACCTGCCGTCGGCGCCAGCAACGCCATGTCATCAGCGTAGCTGATACTGTTTATCTTTACACCATGAACACTGCATCCCACCCGCATTTTGCTGAAGTTCACGATTAGGCCGTCTATATATGTGCTAAAAAGCCTCGGAGATGTCAGACCCCCCTGCCTCACACCGCATTCCAACCTGTATGTATCAGAGAGTGCATTGGGCCACCTTACAACATTTACTTGATTCCCATACCAATACTGTAGGATCCTGAGCACTCCAGCAGGTACACCCCTATCCTCAAGCTCTCTCCAGAGTACATCATAATTTACCAAATCGAAGGCTCTGGAGAGATCCAGAAAACAGGCGTATACCGGCGTTTTCCTATCAGTGTAATACTGGACGGTATGTTTGAGACTTACTATGGTAACCGTTTGGTTACCGTTGACAGTCCAGGTTGAAACCCGAACTGTGAGTCATGCACGGATAGACATTCGCTCAAAGTGGAATCAATCATACCATCCAGCACTTTTGCTAATGTGGTTGCGAGAGATATAGGTCGATAGTTTGACTTATCTGAGATGTCGCCCGTCCTATTCTTAATTATGGGAACCACCAGTGTTTTCATCAGTCCCGCCGGCAAGTAAGAGTGACTAAGGCACATGTTATAAAACACCGACAAAACCCTTGGCAGATGCACCCCAGCAAACTTGAGATGCTCAATACTGAGCCCGTCATGACCGGGAGACTTGCCTCTGCTCATATTTTTAATTACTTTCGCAACTTGTCTGGCCGAGAAGAACATTAACGACTTACCTCCCTGAGTTCCAGGTCCAGCATTGACCACATCTACTGAGGGACCCAGAGGAGATTGCACTGTAAAATGTTCCTTGAACATATTCGCAATCTCCTCCGGATCGCTCCTCCCGCCGACATTCACCGATAGGCCAGGCTTAATATCAAGCTTACTCGTGGACTTCCAAAACTTAGCGAAATTATTTGTTGCTCTTGCTTTTGCTATAATATCCATCTTGATCTGCTCCTGGTTTTTTTGGCACCATTTTAACCGAGCCTTGAAAGTGTTACGGGCCACTCGCATTTGTTCAAAAATAACTCCAGAAGCAGGCCGGTTGTGTAAAACCCACATTTCGAATTTAAGCCTGGCCTCGCGGTGTGCATCTCTTACGTGAAAATTCCACCCGCACAATGTCTTGCGGTTCCTACCTCTACCTCCAGTCCCTACCCTTTCATATGTTTGCTCGGCAGCATCACATAGTGCATATGATATTTTACTAAACAACTTATCTAAAATAGCTTTGTGCCCACTCAAATTACAAACACCATGGCTACACTCTTGAAACTCTGGAGGGAAGTCTAAACTTCTAGTCGAAGTAGTTTATAAAATTATTTTTTTACTTTGCACTTTATACATATACCTAAACAAGGTACTGTACAACTGTAATTATTTAACAGCTTACCAAGAAATAATAATTACTTTCCTATCTACCCACAGAATAAAAACTTGTAACAAAGCGTATTGCTACGAGTTCCAGCCGCTTTTATCTACCGAAAGCATGACACAAAAATGCCGTCCATGTTTTAATTTTCCACGAAAATTCGTACCATGAAAATGCTATGTTGATATTTCACGGTCAATTTAAGTGACGTCACCTGCAGCTCTTTCACCTCGCTTCACCCTCCGCCTACGTAAAATGTTCTATAGGTAACATTTTTTTTTCGAACGCTTTATTTGGTAGGGTGGATTCTTGTCCCTGGATCCTTGCTTCTCTTTTGTTCTAAAGGTTAGAAAAAGCAACTAAGTGCGAGTCGGACTCGCACATGAAGGGTTCCGTACCACCGTACAATTTTTAACGCTACATTTTCGATAAAAAATGGTTTCTTATATGGGTATCCCCTATATTATTTAACTTTTTTTTTTATTATTTGCTGTTAGAGCGGCCATAGTAGTACACACTGTGAAAATTGCAAGTGTCTACCTATTACTGTTTAAAAGATACACCCCTGTGACAGACGGATGGACAGCGGGGCCTTAGTAATAGGGTTCTGTTGGTACCCTTTCGGTACGGAATCCTAAAAATATAAGTCGACAGTGAATTGGGTACAATGCAAAGTGGATTGTATGCGCTAGTTTAGAATGCAGTTAGTGCTGCTCGTAGTTTTGGGCGGTATAAACAGGAAGGATATGCATAGTGAACAGGATAATTTATATGACTTTGCCCATCTGAGATGCAAAACGTTTTGAGAGATTTATCTCTCTCTAGCTTCAGCCCGCGGCTTCGCCCGCGTGTTTGGAACCTACTACCGGGATTATGTGTTAATCCTAGTTATAAACTAGGTGTGTATCATACAAATCCGTTCAGCCGTTATTGCGTGATTGAGTAACAAACATACAAACTTGGGTAGTAGGATTCGTGTTTAGAATGTGACGTTATCTCAAAAGACCCCTAAAGTTGCTACCAACAGATTGGTGACCGCGGAATACTTTGTAATAGGAACTTGGAAAGGATAATGAGTCATGGGCTTGTTATAATCCTTTTATCGTGGGACACTCTCGAAAAGAGGAAGTAGATACCATCCTTAACTTTGGAAAGACTTTAGCTGACAAACGAAAAAAAATTAAATAATCTTTTTTTCCTTACTCAAACTCAAACTCAAAGCATTTATTTAAAATAAACCAATTACAGGCACTTTTGAATTGTCAAGGGGTCAGTCAGTCATAAAGATGAAGCTAGTTGCCCATTCCAAAGCTTGGTAGGTAGGTACCTATGGAGAAGAACGGGCAAGAAACTCCACGGACACTCTTTTAAATTGACATTTATGGATACAAAATATTGGTTACATCATTCGTGTTGAAATTATACATGCGAGAATGATGCAAAACGTCAAAAGCGTCCGTAATAAAAAGATAACAAAAAATCAATACAAAAATTTTAAAAAAATAAGCCATGGCCGCTAAGAGATGACCAGTCCCTACTGATGGCGCCCGTTCACGAACATGTCGCATGGATTAGCACCATTCAGCTCAACCATTTTGAAGGGAGCTAAATGATCCAACACACGCGCCACCATCAGCGAGACATTACAGTGAGCATGACATACTCTCAGCCGCCAGGGCACATTCAAGTCAATGAAAGACGTACCCAGTAAATGGTAGCTTTATAGTAAGTATATAGTACTCACACAATTCATGTGCTAGGCAATTATATAATACTCAAAGTCAAATAATTTATTTCAAATATGCACATACGAGGCACTTTTGAACGTCAACATTTACGAAAAAATAGAATTGATTCTAGTTGCCCCTTCCAAAAGGTAGTTTCGTATGGAGAAGAATGGGCAAGAAACTCCACCGTTACTCTTTTAAAAATGTTTTTCAATGTTTTGTTTGAGTACAATAATTATTATATGATTATATGTGAAAACGATGCATCTAGAATAAAATTACTATACCATAATAGGTAAAAATAATTAAAAACTAAGCAATAACAATAACTTAATTATGAGATAGGTACATGGTGTTCACATATTTACAAAAATAAATGAAAAAAACCGGCCTAGTGCGTGTCGGACCATGCACAATGAAGGGTTCTGTAGTTGAGATGAATTTATCCCAAAAAAAAACTTAACATTGTAGTTGAAAAACATGTTCTCCCATACATCGATATACGTCACGGGCAATTCTCTATATAAAAATGTAAGTTGGTCGACTATTACTTACTCGTTAACTTGTAAAGCCTACTTAGCTGTGGAAGTTTTCCTTTTAATTTCGCTATTTAGGCTACTGCCATGATTTTTTTGACATATCCAAAAACAACCATTTAGCTGGCAGGGGGGGGGGGGGGGGGGGGGGGGACACTTGACTCTAACAAAAAAATGCACTTTAAAGCTTAATATTACGCAATCGGATCCCTGAATCGAAAAATGGTTTCACAGACCTGCAATATTTTGAACGGCCTATCCAACGATACCCCACACTATGGGATAGACGAGAAAAGAGTGCAAGGGAGGTATCCTAATTATTTTTTATTAAAAAAAACAACCGACTTTCAGAAAAACACTACAAAGTGATAAATAACTTTAATTTCGAAAGCACCGACTTTCGAAATTAAAGTTATTTATCACTTTGTAGTGTTTTGCTTTAAACTAAAATATAGATCCATCGACAACCGAAATTAAAGTTATTTTTCTCTTTGTAGTGTTGTTGTAGTGAACTTTCGGAAGTCAGTTCTTTGTTTTTTTTTTATTTTTAAGTTTTTTTACTCATAATATCATTGTTCGTTAGTATGAAACTACGTGCAATGGTTTATGATTGGATATATTTAATTGATTTTTGTATACAGACTAGGAACGTCTATAGTTAAACGAAGTTTAAATTATTGTCCTTCGTGTCGTTATTGTCCAACATTGTATAAACACTTTTCAAATTCATTCCTCCAGCCATCTTCGTTACATGTCAGACCGAATAAAGAATGTGACACTGACAGGCTCTAACAATTAATTTATATATATTTTTTTTATTGCTGGCGCAGTTTTTAAGCGATTGACTTCCGCGCTGCGTGTCGTGGGTTCGATTCCCGCACGGAGCAAATATTTGTATGACCTACAAGTAGTTGTTCCAGGTCTTGCTGTTTGTGCATGTGAGTTTAAATGTTTGTAATCGCACCCACGATACAGGAGAAAATCCTAGAGCGGGGCAACGTTTAAAAAAAAAAATATAAATACATAAAAATTGCTTTGATTATTTATATGTCTACCTAGATAGAGTGTCGCGCTGAAAAAGAACTAACACAAATCAGGCCAACTTTGATAGGCTGGAGTGCGCGACAGCTACATCTTACACTCGCGCCACGTCATTGTGTTATTCTAGTAGGCGAGCATTTTGCAGCCAACACTTGGACGCAATTTCTTCAACGAATTCTTTTAAAAAAAAATCATAGAAAAATTTATATTTTCATAAAATTGGCGAGGCCATTACAAAATGTTTGTGGTTCATGTTAACTCGATATTAGTCAAAGGTGTAAGACTAATTATAAAAAAAAACTGATACCTACTATGTAAACTTCAAATTTACTCAACAGTAAGTGTAAAGGAAATATTAGAGATAGGTTTTTGATACTTTGAAAATATATCAGCTATGCTATTATATCTATAGGGATCTACTATTGGGCACGTGATAGTGTCAAATTGAACAGCTTCACATCTTGGTCCTGCGTGTTTGCCAATACATTGACAGAATGGCTCATCCTCCTCGTTCAGCGAACAGTCACCGTTGTTCAGACAATAACCGTAGCACGCGTTGACTTCACACCTATCTCCGGAATACCCGGCATTACATCTGAAATGACAAAAATGTGAAATGAGAACTAAATGGTAATTAGCTTTTAAAAAAACGGCCAAGTGCGAGTCGGACTCGCGCACGAAGGGTTCCGTACCATTATCTATAAAAACGGCAAAAAAATCAAGTTTGTTGTATGGGAGCCCCCCTGAAATATTTGTTTTATTTTTTTTTAATTATTGATTTTTAAAGTGAATATATAACTAAATATTCTGTGAATATTTCAAGTGTCTACCTGTTACCGTTATCAATATTGAGCAAAAACGAGCAAAAAAATCACGTTTGTTGTATGGGAGCCCCCTTAAATATTTATGTTATTCTGATTTTTAGTATTTGTTGCTATAGCGGCAACAGAAATACATCATCTGTGAAAATTTCAACTGGCTAGCTATCACGGATCATGAGATACAGCCTGGTGACAGACGGACAGACAGACAGACGGTGGAGCCTTAGTAATAGGGTTCCCGTTTTACCCTTTGGGTACGGAACCCTAAAAAGTATAACTGAGTGGCTGAAGACTAAAAGCTATGTATGTCGATATGGAGTCTGTGGTATCAACACTTCAATGACCGCTAAACTCGCTTTGCGGCGATTATGGTTAGTGGAAGAGGCTGCTTTGAGCCCCTTTCGATCCCAAGACAATGGCGCTGGGTTATCTACCACGCCTGATATGTTCTAGTAGAACTATACTACCGCACTTTGCAATACTTATAATAATTAGTGTAAGTACATCCACATCCATACACACACGCACACAAACATACACATCACACACTCACCCAACCCACACACACCCCACACACACACCCAACCCACACCCAACCCACACACACCCCACACACACACCCAACCCACACACACCCCACACACACACCCAACCCACACACACCCCCCACTCACACACATACACACAGATATATAATTACATACCTATACACTACACACGCAAGAGCACCGATTTGCCTTCAAGTTTTACAAGCATTTTTATTGTTTCATTTTAAGTTTAGTTTTTAACCGACTTCCAAAAAGGAGGAGGTTATATGTTCGGCTGTATGTTTTTTTTTTTTTTTTTTTTCTTTTTGTTATGTATGTTACCGATTACTCCGTTAATTTTGGACGGATTTTGAAAATTCTTTTTTTGTATGAAAGGGTATGCTCCCGAGGTGGTCCCATTGCCACCAAATCAGAATCTGATGAGGGGAAATCCTCAAATTTTATAGGCATACCTATAGCGACTTGAGTATTTTTTATAGTAACTCGTGCATTTGTACTCGAAAAGCACCATTCGGTGAAGTGGAACTGATGATGAAGACCACAGATGGCCACCGGAGCTTCTTAATAATAAGTATTTAACCGTTGCGATTCGATTAGGCACTGTAATATGGTTGCTAAGCAATTTATGCTCGTCAAAATGCATATGGTGAAGTCACCATCAGTTCTCCTGGTTCTTACCAGGAGAACTCCTCAACATTTAACGCCCCTGCATCGGGAAAAGCAATATTTTGTAAAAGGTGATGAGCATTTGACATTAGGCTATTGTAAATTAGATAAATTACAAACTGACCCACTAAAAAGTGAAAAATAAAAAACTTTTTACAAAAAAAACAACCGACTTCCAAAAAAAACACTACAAAGTGAAAAATAACTTTAATTTCGGAAGTCGGTGGCAAAAAACTAAAATACAGATCCAAAGACACCGACTTCCGAAATTAAAGTTATTTTTCACTTTGTAGTGTTTTTTTTGGAAGTCGGTTGTTTTTTTTGTAAAAAGTTTTTTATTTTTCACTTTTTAGTGGGTCAGTTTGTAATTTATCTAATTTACAATAGCCTAATGTCAAATGCTCATCACCTTTTACAAAATATTGCTTTTCCCGATGCAGGGGCGTTAAATGTTGAGGAGTTCTCCTGGTAAGAACCAGGAGAACTGATGGTGACTTCACCATATGCATTTTGACGAGCATAAATTGCTTAGCAACCATATTACAGTGCCTAATCGAATCGCAACGGTTAAATACTTATTATTAAGAAGCTCCGGTGGCCATCTGTGGTCTTCATCATCAGTTCCACTTCACCGAATGGTGCTTTTCGAGTACAAATGCACGAGTTACTATAAAAAATACTCAAGTCGCTATAGGTATGCCTATAAAATTTGAGGATTTCCCCTCATCAGATTCTGATTTGGTGGCAATGGGACCACCTCGGGAGCATACCCTTTCATACAAAAAAAGAATTTTCAAAATCCGTCCAAAATTAACGGAGTAATCGGTAACATACATAACAAAAAGAAAAAAAAAAAAAAAAAAACATACAGCCGAACATATAACCTCCTCCTTTTTGGAAGTCGGTTAAAAACTAAACTTAAAATGAAACAATAAAAATGCTTGTAAAACTTGAAGGCAAATCGGTGCTCTTGCGTGTGTAGTGTATAGGTATGTAATTATATATCTGTGTGTATGTGTGTGAGTGGGGGGTGTGTGTGGGTTGGGTGTGTGTGTGGGGTGTGTGTGGGTTGGGTGTGTGTGTGGGGTGTGTGTGGGTTGGGTGTGGGTTGGGTGTGTGTGTGGGGTGTGTGTGGGTTGGGTGAGTGTGTGATGTGTATGTTTGTGTGCGTGTGTGTATGGATGTGGATGTACTTACACTAATTATTATAAGTATTGCAAAGTGCGGTAGTATAGTTCTACTAGAACATATCAGGCGTGGTAGATAACCCAGCGCCATTGTCTTGGGATCGAAAGGGGCTCAAAGCAGCCTCTTCCACTAACCATAATCGCCGCAAAGCGAGTTTAGCGGTCATTGAAGTGTTGATACCACAGACTCCATATCGACATACATAGCTTTTAGTCTTCAGCCACTCAGTTATACTTTTTAGGGTTCCGTACCCAAAGGGTAAAACGGGAACCCTATTACTAAGGCTCCACCGTCTGTCTGTCTGTCCGTCTGTCACCAGGCTGTATCTCATGATCCGTGATAGCTAGCCAGTTGAAATTTTCACAGATGATGTATTTCTGTTGCCGCTATAGCAACAAATACTAAAAATCAGAATAACATAAATATTTAAGGGGGCTCCCATACAACAAACGTGATTTTTTTGCTCGTTTTTGCTCAATATTGATAACGGTAACAGGTAGACACTTGAAATATTCACAGAATATTTAGTTATATATTCACTTTAAAAATCAATAATTAAAAAAAAATAAAACAAATATTTCAGGGGGGCTCCCATACAACAAACTTGATTTTTTTGCCGTTTTTATAGATAATGGTACGGAACCCTTCGTGCGCGAGTCCGACTCGCACTTGGCCGTTTTTTTAAAAGCTAATTACCATTTAGTTCTCATTTCACATTTTTGTCATTTCAGATGTAATGCCGGGTATTCCGGAGATAGGTGTGAAGTCAACGCGTGCTACGGTTATTGTCTGAACAACGGTGACTGTTCGCTGAACGAGGAGGATGAGCCATTCTGTCAATGTATTGGCAAACACGCAGGACCAAGATGTGAAGCTGTTCAATTTGACACTATCACGTGCCCAATAGTAGATCCCTATAGATATAATAGCATAGCTGATATATTTTCAAAGTATCAAAAACCTATCTCTAATATTTCCTTTACACTTACTGTTGAGTAAATTTGAAGTTTACATAGTAGGTATCAGTTTTTTTTTATAATTAGTCTTACACCTTTGACTAATATCGAGTTAACATGAACCACAAACATTTTGTAATGGCCTCGCCAATTTTATGAAAATATAAATTTTTCTATGATTTTTTTTTAAAAGAATTCGTTGAAGAAATTGCGTCCAAGTGTTGGCTGCAAAATGCTCGCCTACTAGAATAACACAATGACGTGGCGCGAGTGTAAGATGTAGCTGTCGCGCACTCCAGCCTATCAAAGTTGGCCTGATTTGTGTTAGTTCTTTTTCAGCGCGACACTCTATCTAGGTAGACATATAAATAATCAAAGCAATTTTTATGTATTTATATATTTTTTTTTAAACGTTGCCCCGCTCTAGGATTTTCTCCTGTATCGTGGGTGCGATTACAAACATTTAAACTCACATGCACAAACAGCAAGACCTGGAACAACTACTTGTAGGTCATACAAATATTTGCTCCGTGCGGGAATCGAACCCACGACACGCAGCGCGTGCGCTGCGCGTGCGCGTCGTATGTTACCGATTACTCCGTTAATTTTGGACGGATTTTGAAAATTCTTTTTTTGTATGAAAGGGTATGCTCCCGAGGTGGTCCCATTGCCACCAAATCAGAATCTGATGAGGGGAAATCCTCAAATTTTATAGGCATACCTATAGCGACTTGAGTATTTTTTATAGTAACTCGTGCATTTGTACTCGAAAAGCACCATTCGGTGAAGTGGAACTGATGATGAAGACCACAGATGGCCACCGGAGCTTCTTAATAATAAGTATTTAACCGTTGCGATTCGATTAGGCACTGTAATATGGTTGCTAAGCAATTTATGCTCGTCAAAATGCATATGGTGAAGTCACCATCAGTTCTCCTGGTTCTTACCAGGAGAACTCCTCAACATTTAACGCCCCTGCATCGGGAAAAGCAATATTTTGTAAAAGGTGATGAGCATTTGACATTAGGCTATTGTAAATTAGATAAATTACAAACTGACCCACTAAAAAGTGAAAAATAAAAAACTTTTTACAAAAAAAACAACCGACTTCCAAAAAAAACACTACAAAGTGAAAAATAACTTTAATTTCGGAAGTCGGTGTCTTTGGATCTGTATTTTAGTTTTTTGCCACCGACTTCCGAAATTTAAGTTATTTTTCACTTTGTATTGTTTTTTTTGGAAGTCGGTTGTTTTTTTTTGTAAAAAGTTTTTTATAATATAATATAATATATGTTACTCTTCTTTTCTGTGGCATTATTCAAAGACACAACTACAATGTTTATTGTCTACAACGTTTCTTTATTCCGTCTCTTACTAGAAGCAATTCCTTGCCTAAAAGGTACGCCAAACGACGAATAAGGCTAGATATTATATTGAGAACCTCCTCCTTTTTTGAAGTCGGTTAAAAATCATTTATAGCCAGAGTGCATCTCATGACAATTCCAATAAGACCAAACACGGGTAGGATACATTGTTTTATTACGGAGTTCCAGTCCCGGCTTCATCATCAGATCAATTTGATGGTACCATTTTGATCAGAACTATTTATTTAAATTTGCTTCGCTTAACTATCTTATCGCCACCCGTGAAATACTTATCATTGAGTAGTTCCGGTGGCCATCTGTGGCCTTCTTCATCAGTTCCACTTCACCAAATTATACTTTCTGAATGCTTTATGATTGACTTGTTGATGAAAATATAAAAATCGCTATAATGTATGCCTATAATATTTGAGGAGTTCCTTCAGTTACTCATGGATCCCAACATCAAAACTGGATTTTGATAAAAATGGGACCAATCAAATAAAAAAAGAATTTTCCAAATCGGTTCATAAACGACGGAGTTCTGAGGTAACAAACATTAAAAAAAATACAGACGACTTGAGAATGTGCTGTTGGTTTTGACGGAATCCCAACCACGGTTATTAAGGCCACAAAAAACACAATTGTCCCTCTCCTTGCCCACATTTTTAACCTGTGCCTATCTTCTGGTGTTTTTCCGGATGTTTTAAAAACGGCTATAGTCCATCCAATTCACAAATGGGGAGACAGGGACCTTGTTTCTAATTACAGGCCTATATCCGTCCTTACAACGATCTCTAAAATCTTTGAGAAAATTATGAATGTGAGACTAGTGAAATTTCTTTCTAAACTAAATATCCTGGCCGACAATCAATACGGCTTCAGAGCTGGAAAATCCACGGAAGACGCTACTGATTGACTTGTTGATGAAAATATAAAAATCGCTATAATGTATGCCTATAATATTTGAGGAGTTCCTTCAGTTACTCATGGATCCCAACATAAAACTGGATTTTGATAAAAATGGGACCAATCAAATAAAAAAAGAATTTTCCAAATCGGTTCATAAACGACGGAGTTCTGAGGTAACAAACATTAAAAAAAATACAGACGACTTGAGAACCTCCTCCTTTTTGTAAAGTCGGTTAAAAATAATAATTTTTAAGATTTTATTTTACTACTTTGTCGGCGTGATTAATATGTAAACTCATGCTAAATTACAACTTTCTAGAACTAAGAGTCTCTGAGCTAAGCCGGGGACAGACGGACAGACAGAGAGACAGACAGACGGACATGGCGAAGCTATAAGGGTTCCTTGTCGACTACAGAACCCTAAAAACGTTAGAGTCACGGGACCGAGTTTGCAATAAAGTATTCTTTCTGTCCAACTTCGCCGGTCGCCGGGAACCACGAGAGAGTAGTTAGCACAATCTATCGGCTTTCTCTGATAGTGAACAATTAAAGTAAGGTAGTTCTCTTTCAGTTCCAATTAAAGTGTGTCCACCATCCACTGTGTAGCCAGCTGCACGCCATTCTTAAAGAGTATCTCACGGAGATTTATCTCAGTATTCCAGACGAGTAGCGACAGCCATTTTTAATACTTATATAGTTAATATAGAGTACTACACAAGCTGTATTCGTGAACAAATTGAGCTTAACTAAATGTTGGTCGGTGGTAACTTTGATATTATGATGCACTTACATTTTTAATTTTGTTAATAACGCCAGAGCTCGCAGTTCGTTCTGCGGTTTACATTCATTTTTTTATTTTATCTTGACACTTGAGATTAAATTCTAGTTCAAGTAAAAGAGAGGTTGAGATTTTATGAGAAATATCTTAGTGTTATAACTTATAACGTTCAGGGTTGAAATATTACGTTAAATGTCACATGGGGATCTGTAGACCCCCTTGTGTCATTAAATACTTCAGTTTTTACTCCGACGTGTCAGATGGGTCGATATCTAAACATGATAACACAAAAAATAAATTAATTTTTTGAGTTTTTTTTGGGGTCATCAACCGGGTAGTGTTGTAAACTTCACAGACGTGGTAGAACCTAACCACGATACAATAAAACAGTTTTTCAACTCATACTTCCAGTCACAACACCACATGGTCGTTGTCAAGTTAAGTCAAATTATTTATATCAAATAGGCACATAAATGGCACTTTTGAACGTCAAAATTTACAAAATAATAGAATTGATTCTAGTCGCCCCTTCCAAAAGGTAGCTTCGTATGGAGAAGAATGGGCAAGTAACTCCACCGTTACTCTTTTAAAATGTTTTACAATATTTTGTATAGGTACAATAATTATATATTTATTATAATTATATCTGAAGACGATGCACCTACAATAAAATTATTATACCACAATAGGTAAAAATAATTAAGAATGAAGCGATGACAGATAAATTAATTAAGTGATAGATACATGGTGCTCACATATTTACAAAGATTGTAAAAAAAATACGTTTTCCAAAACAAAATAATATCAGTGTGTGAGTTAAGGTAATCACAGAATGTAAAATAAATGTCAAAAAAATAATAAATTATACCTACAATTTAAATAGCAACTAGTTTGATTTTGTCTAGACTCTAGATTGTCCTATGGAGCTGGACCAGCATGTTTCCAAGCATTCTTATCTTGAATATAATTCTCTAATTGTTACAGATATAGATACAGATCATGTCTGCGGAGTTTCGCTAGCTAATTTAATTAGACCCTGTATGGTCAGGACCCGTTTTCAAGTACATTTATTAACCGATTAATGTTTTTTTTTATTGTGTAGGTATACGTGTTTATTACGGGTTTTCCCTACTAGTCATGAAAGTTATAAGAACATTGTTTATCGCAAAGCAGGGCTAAAGCAATACCTAGCAGGCTTGCACACACATAACATAACACGCGATTAATTAAGTGAAATGAAATGAAATCGTTTATTCTGTAAATAGGATATCGGATATAATAATCACTTTTACACGTTATATTAAAAAGTAAAAAATAAGCTAGATGTAGTCGACATTTCCTATCTGACTACCCCTGAGAAGAAATAGCGAAACAAACGCATTTGTCAGTAATCGTGCAGCTCGACTCAAGACTTAAGGAGCTCAACGACTCGACGAACAATACCAAAGAAAGGACATTTGGGTAGGCCGCATAAAGTGCTAAAAATTCCAGACCATCATTAAAACTGAGAAGAGAAAAATAAAATAGGAAAATATTTAAAGACAAAAAAATTACCCACATAGTGCTCACATTGACAATAAATTAAATCAGTAAATATAATACTTTTCAAAGTAAATATTCATGTAATATTGTAAATAATATTCTGCAATGTCAATATGTATATAAGAGTTTGTATTAGGTTGTATAATTTTCACTGAGCTGTGTAGAGTACCAAACGATACGCAGTAACTTTCGGTGTCCATCCGTCAAACGCCACTTGCCAGTTAGCACAGCACCACTTACACTTGACAATCCATTCGACTTGACACTTCACATAATGCTGTTGTACATAATTCCGGTCGTTTTCCTGTAATTACGCGCCGAATGTGGCAATAAACGTCGGAACGGCCGAAGTACGGATAAACCAATTACATCCGTACTCCGGTTGATGTTGGGTTAAGTTGTACGACATGCCGGGAGGACCTCACACGGCCCGCAGCAGATGAACCGGGCGTCGGCAGAGGGCAGACAACGCCCTCTTCCGGCCCCCTAAACGGGCCCAGGAACGGCGGACTTGGGGACGTCCGCCGTCCCCTATCATACACGACCCGAGGTGGCGGTGCGTAGTGTTTCCCGCGCGCCCCTTTCAGACGTCGCGGGCCACCTCAGCCCAGCCACCTCAAGTCGGGGGGAGGGGGGTAAGGTGTTTGACCCCCCCAGAAACTCAAACTCAAACTCAAAGCATTAATTTCAATTAAACCATTTACAGGCACTTTTGAATTGTCAACAAGTCGGTCAGTTACAAATATGAAGCTAGTTGCCCATTCCAAATAGTAGGTTCCTATGGAGAAGAACGGGCAAGAAACTCCACAGACACTCTTTTAAAATAAAATATTTGTTACAAAGTATTGGTTACATCATTCTTATTGAAAATATACATGTGAGAACGATGCAAAACGTCAGAAGCGTCCGTGATAAAAAAAAAACAATTCAAAACTAAAATAATTAAAAATAAGCCGTGGCAGCTAAGATATGACCAGTCCCAACTGACAGCGCCCGTTCACGAACATGACGCATGGATCAGCACCATTAAGCTCAACCATTTTGAAGGGAGCTAAATGATCCAACACACACGCCACCATCAGCGAGACATCTGAGTGAGCATGACATACTCTCAGCTGCCAGGACATATTCAAGTCAATGAAAGACATATTACCCGGTAAATGGTAGCTCTATTGTACATAGTACAGACTTGAGGTGGCTCACAGTGGCGGGCCAGCCGGACCAGCCGGAATCGCGGAAGTCACACTAGATCCCAAGATCCCCGGTGCAAGCATGGGAAGGGAACACTGGGGTGGTTTTTAGTCAGTAAGTCTGACAGACCCCTCCGCCCCGCCCTGGGCGGAGGATATCCATGAGGATTTTTCAACCCGAAAACAAAAAAAAAAAGGACTTTTAAGTGAAACTCTAGCATAGTGTTGCGGGCTTTGTAATTTTCAGTTTTTACGAAAATCATGACAGCTAAAAGATGGACAAAACTCGAATTATTTTACATTTCAGCGGTTCTCTTATCTTTTGTTTCCGAGAACTGCGACGACTAATCCAATTTGGTGTTTCCGTGAACCGCTTAGCGTAGGGTTAACTTTCACAACAACGTGTGGAACTTTTGAACGACATCCGTAGCAACGTTGCACTTTGGCTAAGTTCTTTTTCAGTTTTTGTAGTTCTTCGTTCTAGCGATTTATCATACTTTTGCTGGCTGAAAAGTGCGACGACTAATCCAATTATTTCCATACGCTCTGGTTTGTGTAGGCGAACGACATGAGAGACTTTCGAGTCGCACTGTTGCACTGGATTTGAAACTTTTTTAGTTTTAGAATTTGCTCGTTCTATCGTCCGTCTTTTGTTTGGTTAGTTGTATGGAACCATGGAATTAGTGATGCCGGACGGCTGGACAGACCAAGGCCGTGTGGTGCCGGACGTAAAGAATAGCACCATCCTATTTCTTCCCGTGGGTGTCGCACAGGGCAGCACCGTTCTCTATGCATTTTAACACCCGCGATCGCCAACCCGCCTGCCAAGCGTGGCGATTATGGCACACCCCTCACCCCTTTGGGGGACGCCTATGTCCAGCAGTGGACGTCTTTTGGCTGAAAAGATGAATGATGGAATTAGTAAGTACCATATCGTTTTATGAAACTTATTTACAGCTTACGTTTCAGTGTCAAAATATTTTAAAGGAATCATAATAATAAATATTCCTTTTCTACTTTCAAGTCGATTTTGCTACACGTTATGGGACAAATAATACTATATTTTAATCCTGTTTGCACCTACAATGTATTATTACATTGTAGGTGCAGGATTAAAAACTTAAATTATATGCAGCTCAGTATTCACGTAGCGTATTAGCGTAGGTACTGGTACCTACGTTCAGGGAATACTGACCTGAATCCTATTGATTTTCAGCAGGTGCCTGAAAATATAGAGATTTTATTACAATAAAAAATATTTGTTTACGGAACCCGCTCCTGGGGGTCTACTCCGAAGCGATAATCCGAAGTATCGGCCGATTGCTCGGCCGTTTTATAACTTCCAAAGTTTTCTTTTTTGACTTTGGCTTATCTCTTTGACTGTCTTTTTTTTTTCTTTTATTGTAGTTTGTCGTGGTTAGACGTAGTGAAGAAACGGCCGAACAATCGGCCGATACTACGTATTATCGCTTCGGAGTAGACCCCCTGATTCGCATGGTTTTTATGACTACACAAAATATTGAGATTTCTTTATTTATACAGGATCAAAGTAAATTAGCTAGCGAAACTCCGCGGAAATGATGGGTAAATTCTCTAAATTATGTTGAAAACCGCATCACGTAGCGCAGTTCAGAAGAACAATGCATTAGATTTTTTAATGGTGATCAAATAGGTACGGTTAATCGCAAGTTAGTAGTAACACTAGAGCTATGGAAACTGCTATTACAGCTACGAAATAACGCTGTCAAAATGGCTGTCAAAGTTAAATTGCATGGAGGTGCGCTTGACCGTACTTACCTATTAGAGTGCGTTTTATCAAAAAGTTCATATGCCGTAATACTCGTATTGGCTACACTGTTAAAGTTTAAGAACGGGGACCTATTAGGTGGCGTGTTCGTTTCTTTGTCCTTTATCAGTGGAGGCAACATTACGGCGTATGAACTATTTGATAAAACGCACTCTACGTCGGAATAGACAATGTAAGTTACAACGCTCACACTCAACATACTTATATCCCGAAACCCCGACACCCGAGCACAAAAACTCATTTTATTTTTTGCTCTTTTTGGGGAGACACTGCAGAATGCATGCAGCCTGGGGCTTTTTCTGCTCCACTGAAAGCCAGCACAGATTTCTTTCAACCTTATAGGTCAATACACTTCCGTAACCTAGACTTTATTGAGTAACGATGTTAGAGTTGGCAAGGCACAGTGATGACAGGTGGAGTAAGGCTGTGACCGAGTGATGACCAAAGACTGGAAGACGATATTGTTACCATCGCGAGTAGAACCTGGATGAGGCTGGCACAGGAGCGTGGGGATTGGCATAAGAAATGAGATGCCTATGCTCAGCAGTGGGTGAAGTCGGGCTGTGGCTGATGATGTTAGAGTTGACTATCAGGGCCATTTCTCAATATCGGAATCACTGGCGGACTAAGGGCAGGGCAGGGGCCGTTCGCCCCTGGCCCCCGGTCCTGAGGGGCCCCAAATCTCCAGAAATAATGTTCAGTAAGTAAAAGGTTGTTTGTAGTTAGGGGCCCTTTTTTTTTTTTTTTTGGGTGGGAAATCATCAACTAACTTCTCCCGCTCTGGGCGGAGCGGGAGGGAGTGTCAGACTTGTACTCACTAAAACCCACCCGTGTTCCTTCCGTTGCCTGTGTGCCAGGGCCACGATATCCCTTTTGGACAAACTCGCAACCCTGGCAGGCATTGGTCCTGACGGACCCCGTCAGTTTGTGCTGACATCTCTTTGAGGCGCGCGTGGAACACAACGCGCCGTCGACCCGGGCCTGGTCCTTATCGGACGGCGAGCTACCCATCGCTCACCGTCCGCAGGCCCGTGCCTACGGTGGCCGGAAATCGGCTTGCGACTCCCGACGCCCGGGGCGTCTCCTGCGGCAACTAAGGGCGCAAGGGCGCGAACCTTGTCTCACCCTCACGCGTTCCGCCTCCTCCTTCGCTAGCATACTTATGCTAGCGAAGGAGGAGGCGGCCTCCCATGCACTCTCGCTCCAAACCATGGCCTGAACCAGGGCCGGACGCGAGAGATCGCCGCCGCCGATCGCCTCCGTGAGGACACGGCGGTGCTCCGCCCAAGCTGGGCAGACCTCCACCGTATGCTCCACCGTGTCCTCCGGGCGATCCACACAGTGGTGACACCCGGGCGTTTCCTCCCGCTTTATCCTGAACAGGAACCTCCCGAAACAACCGTGCCCGGTGAGGACCTGCGTCAGGCGGAAGGTGAGGACGCCGTGGCGCCTCTCTAGCCACTCCTCAAAGAGGGGACTTATCGCCACAATTGTGGCGTGCCCAGCGCTGGGTTGCGACAATCGCACTCTCCATGTCGCCATGAGATCCCGCCGGAGCTCTGTCCGCCGTGCCGTGATTTCTCGCGGCAGCGGAGTTTCACCCCGGCGTTTCGCCTCCTCGCGCCACTCCCAGATGTGCGCGAGGACTTTTGCCTCCAGATCCCATGGCGGCAGTCCGGCAAGGAGGCTCGCCGCCTCACGGGAGACCAGCCGTACCAGCCTGATGGCCATGACCCTCTGGGACGCGTTCAACCGCTGTGCTGGTCGCAGCCGTAAAGAACGCGCCCACACCGGTGCCCCGTAAAGGGCCATGGACCGCACGATCCCCGCGTAGAGCCTCCGGCAGGAGGCGTTTGGACCCCCTAGATTGGGCAGGAGCCGCTTCAAAGCAGCCCCGGCCCGCTCCAGTCTGGGAGCCAAACGTCGAAAATGCTCCACGAAGTTCCACCGGCTGTCGAGGACGAGTCCCAGTTAGGGGCCCCTACGTTGTAAATAAACGCAGGGTGTTCAATTTTTGGAGCTCGCTTCGCTCACTCATGCAACCTATTTTTTTTTCTCAGATGTCTCTTCGTAATTCGACACAGAAAAACCTATATAGATATGAATAGTAAAAAGAAAACCTTACCTATGCGGGTTAGGATGCTATAATTTTTTGAGCTCGTTTCGCTCGCTCTTGCATTTTCAAACTTTTCTGTATACCTATGTACAAACATTTTGAGAATTCAATTAAGTAATTCCTATTTCTGCACTTGATAGAAAATTAATTTAACTATGCGGGGTACAAACATTTTGGAGCTCCTCTATTCGTTTTTATGCTCTAGCTTCTATTTCTGTATCAATGGTCAAAAGAAAACCTAACCTTTTCGAGGCAGCGCAAATATTTCCCCATTTAGTTTTGTCGCCCACGGCCCCCAACAGGCTTAGTCCGCCATTGATCCGAATAGCTATCATCAAGATCTACCCAATCATCAAGATCGATCGGAATTGCCATGACATTTAACGGGAGCTTGATCGAAGTTGGTGAGAAATCCCGTCAGTCTTATAATTCGATCAAAAGTCTATCCCAACGATTGTGAGTGAATATCAATATTTTCCACAAATCGTCTGCTGGCTGGTTTCCGCACCAACTGGGTAGAACTACCGGTGGCAGATTAGCACATCTTGAAAGCCGATGCGACGAGCACGACAAATGCCTATTTCCTCCAGTTATAAGAATATAGTCTAGTCAGGATTCATCTGGGTTCATTCTAGAGAACGATATCGAAAAAAGAGGTCTCGAATTATTGTTACAATTAGATCGTTCATGTTTCTTATATAATGAATGGGCGATTTTGTAGCTTAAAAGTTGATGCTCAAATTACTTGAAGGTCAATTTATCAACCAATGTAAACCTTTTTGATAAAATCTCCAAAAAAGGTTTCTACTCATTTACTCCTCATTAACTTGATTTAAAAAAGAAACAGAAACACAGCACGTAGTCTATGTTTCACAATTTTATTATCTGTTAAGCGGGAGCGTCGTTTTATGGACCATCCCTGCTTGGAGAATTTGTAATTAGCAAAATTAAATCAGCTCCGTAGACTAACATTTAATTAAGAAGCTGACGTACCAACAGCAATAGTTGTCTAATTATAACCGTTTAGAAGACGTAACGAACAAATTAACTAGAGTTTCATCATATGAAACTCACTAAAGAATTTCTTTTGACAATGTAATAAGTATAATGTTTTCCGGAGAGAAATAAAGGGGTGAAAAACAGGGAAAAAAGTAAAAATACTCTGTTTGTGATTATGGACTGCTACCCCTTTACTTACTAGTAACATAGATAGATAATAAAAGTTGGTTGGTATTTTCATTTCGATTGTAGCCATGTTTGAAACAGAGTGCGCGCCGTCAAGCATCCTCTTCGCGGCACACACTAAAAATGCCACATAAAAATTTGTAAAGTTCCACACTGAATATCTTCAAGTCTTCAGAAGTTAAGGTATAATTTCATCTGCATTTATTACTGACTAACTTTTATTTAGGTTCGCTTGTTTTGGATGTAGGTATGTCTTGGCAAGATATGTAGAGGAGCCATTTGTTCATGTTTGTTAGTAATTGAGCAGAAAATTTATATCTATTATACGGGAATGAAACGGAGAAAAACTATCTGACCTCGTAGATTTGATTAGACCTAGTTTCAGTAGTACTCCTACTATTTTTAGGGTTCCGTACCTCAAAAGGAAAAAACGGAACCCTTATAGGATCGCTTCCCCGTCTGTCTGTCTGTCTGTCAGTCTGTTAAGACCCTTTTCTCAGGAACGCGTGGAGGTATTAAGTTGAAATTAACATCAAATATGTAAGTCTACGGTTCCTTAGAGCTTTAAAAAAAACAAACTTCTAAGTTAACGCAATAAAAAAATACGGCAAATTATGCGACATATTTTGATACTCGCAAATAAATCAAAACCTATAGGGTACTTCCCGTTGACCTAGAATAGCCCAAGTAAAGGAAAAAGTCCGAAAACCGTTTTGTAGCTTTATAACAAAACAATAAAATAAAAATTGTTTTTGGGATAAATTCAACCCAACTACGGAACCTTTCATTATGCGTGGTCCAACACGCACTTGGCCGGTTTTTTTTAGTCTCGTAAAACTTCGCTTAACTCCCAAAATCTGTTGCTAAGCCGTAGAGAATTCGCTAACTATTTAGATTGTGTATCGATACCACATTTGCCGATGATACAACTTATAAAATTGGCTTGCGGCTCCCAAAGCGCAGGGTCCTGTGAAAATAGATTTCAGAGCATTTTCCAATAACATCTCGTACGTCTAAAATATTCGAATATGTTACGATCGTGCATTACTTATGCAGCAATAACAATCTTAAGTACCTATGTTGATGGAGTAAGACCGTCGAGAAAAAAATATAAAAAGCCTGGCTAACATTTATGCTAATAACTTGGAGCCGTAAAACAAACTATGAGCGGCGCGATTACCGAGCAGGAGAGGATCCTCCCTCATGTTCCATAAAGAAATGCAATAAAACATTAAATTATGGTTCCCTATCAATAAAACTGCGTGAAATTCTTTTTCTTTGCGTCTATTGTTCGCATCGTTTGCACATGGCTGTGTTTGGGAAGTTGTGAAAGGGTGCAAGTCAGGGCGTCGGATCCGGCAGCGTGGCCCGTCCATCCGGCACGGGCTGGTTTCTTCCGGCATTTCCCCGCTCCACAATCTCTTTTCCCCCTGCTTCATTATTCGGCGCTTGGCCCGGGTCGGAGGGGTGCGGGCGGGCACAGTGTTGCCAACTTACAACTTCGCATTATGTCCCAGATTTGTAGGTAGTCTCCAATAATTTTAAAGAAAACTTTCCCATTATATACTGCTCTTGTATTACAGTCTTAGAAACTATCTTAAACTTGAGGTAACATGGAACGATTTTCCGGTTAGCGACCAATATTCAAAGTGGCCAAAATATACAAAAAGAACGAAGAAATCGTTTGAATTGTGATTTTCCAGCAGTTTCCCAAATAACACTAAGCTACTTTCCAACAAAATTTTCATGTTTCAGTTACAGGGAAATAGATGTTTATCTTGGCAACCCCGGCTTAGGTCGAGGAGCGATGTTGGCGGCGCGCGGGTGCGTTAGTCCGCGTGGAGCGGCGCGCTGGCTTGGCTCGCCAGTTTAGGGAGCCTCGGTCCTCCCCGCACCCGGCGCCCGCCTCAGGTACGCTCGCATGCATGACGCGCCACCCTGTTGCGCACTGCACTACAATGTTTACCTCAAAGCACCTTCCGATCTTTCTTAATCAACACTCGGCTAATTTGGCGGGATCGCTCCGTCTCTTCTCTATCTACCGCTACTAAACTTCTCTCAAAATTTACATAGCCTTATCGATAGATTTATTTGCTCTCGCACTTTCAACTTACCTGGATCGATTTGCTCCTCGAAACTTGAAGATTTACATTAGATAAAATAATAATGTCTAGGTGGGTTCCTATTCGCTCCAGAACACCTGTATAAATAATTAGCTATTTGATGCCTACGCACGCTTTGTGTTCGAAAACAAGGAGTCTGCTGTGAGGATGTAATTATTGTATTAATAGTGTGCCATCTGAGTTTCCCGCCTAATTTCATGATATACGAGCTGATAGGCGGCGAGGAAAACAATCCGATATTCAGGAAAACAACTGTATTTTCTTCGCGAATACTTTTTGTTTTTGCACAGCCTGAATTTGATAATAGAGTTGGGAACTTTTGAATTAGTGCGACATAAATATACAATGAAGGAGAACAAAAACAAGACGTTTGGAACTTTTCGATCAAAATAAATTCAGTTGTAATAAATTGGATTTGTTTGTTGACGCAATAATGGACACAATATCCACCATAAATCAACTTGGATCGATGTTTGTTATCTATAATAATTGATGTCAATTTGTCCAACAAATTCATGTTTCAATGTTTCCTTGGAGCGGCTGATCGCTTTTTAATCATTTTATGAGAATTTGTTACAATGTCTCTCGCACCTAATAATGTTTATTTAGAAAAGCTTTCAGATCAATAAAATGAAGGCTTTATAAATGCTTATCGGATTTGTAGAGAGAGTTTTCTAAAGGACAATTTAATTTTAGAGGCGTCAAAGTAGAATGTGTAGTGGTAGTTAAAAGAATGAACGAAAGAAATATCCTATTATTGTCACGTCGCTGGGCACAAGTCTGTCTTGAAGTTTGTCTTTAACTGAACAGTGAACATTGTGAAGCATGAAAGGCGAAACTTCTTTCTCTTTGGCATTTCCTAGAAAATTCCTCGATGAATAAAACGAAGCGTGTCGACAATAGACGGAAGTAGGTAGCTACCTACAGGACCTACGGTCTGCAATAATCTGCACGCAAATGATTTCTTGATTCAAATATTAGAAATCGCAATGAAAGCTCTTTGGGCAAGGAATACTTTCATGATTGTGCCTCGTCGGTTTTTAATAAGAAAATGTTGGTTAACTGACTGGCTTTGAATTAATTGACAGTCTTTCAGGGGATGAAAAAAAATACACAGAAAAAGGAATTGGATGGCGTAATTTTTCATATTCATGAGTATTTCAAGTGATGAGCATTTCAAGATATGTATTCAAAAGATGTCGCCATGAATTGAAAGTCGGTTCGGCGCGGCGGGCCGTTAGGAGCTGTAGTACCTACTTATAATTTCTAACTACGGTTCTACGGTCGATGCAAAATTACAAATATCTATGCATGGTTTATTATCATCCGAGAACTCATAGTACTTAACATTTAATGATTTCCTCCTTTGTTTTCCCTCAGACCCCATTATCGGTAGTAACTAGTTGCGCTGTAAAACACTATATTCTTTTGTTTTTCCGAATAACATACATAAACTCACGCCTTCTTCCCAAGGGGCAGAATCTACACTTGCGTATACTCCGTTTGCTTCGTTTACGTTCACATGTAGGTAGGTACATCTGGTCATACATTTTAAACATTTAACTTTTTAACCCGTAGCAGAAAATATACAACGGCTAAGTAGAATCTCGGATATGACGATATAGGTAGCAGTTTTATATCCGTGTTAGAAGGGGAGAAGTGGCACATTATGTATTTTTGTCGAAAATTGAAGTAAACAAATTTTGAAGGGGCCTGCGTTTACACAGGGTAAACTGTATGTAGGAAGTACGTGCAGTTCCTTTGTGGAAGGAAGTATGTGTGATAACTACTTGTAATGTGTTGTTTATGGGTTTATGGGATGTTAGTCACTTTTATAGAGGTACTGTGCTTGTAAAATGCTGATAATGGGGTACTTTGGAGTTTGGGACGTCTACGCAAAAGCCTGAAGTTTATACTCAAGGTACTATTATGGAGTCATTTTAACAGGTAACATTTGACAATTCATCAAAATTCAACAACGTAACCTTGTAACGGCGGGCATAAAATAATATATTTTTTCGTTTTGTTAGAACTGCACAATTGCTTAACTTTTTTCAATTACGATTACATATTTATTGTAATAATGACCGATACGAGTAATTTTACGATTTGCTTTCACTAAACTGACAAACGTCAAATGTTACATATTAAAATGATTCAGTAATACGTGCTTAGATTATTATGAAATGTTTTGGTTATTTAATAAAAAACAAGACTGGTATCAAGTTGATGTAGCTATAAAGTCTTCTAAGTAATTTCTCAGGCAGCTGTTTGTAGGGAAAATTACAGTCTTTTCACACGACTGTGTCATAAGTTGTGCTTTGCATACTATTAATATTCTAATGTAACATCACAATTAAGTCGAAGCAGCTCAGTCATAAACTGAACACATAAATGTCTGCTTTAACAGTCGTGTACAATGCATACTTCAATTTTATAAATTCGAAAATGAAGTCACTGGTTTTAAAATCATTTGACCAATTTAATATTTAATATTGTTGCTTAAATTCAAGAGACGTTTAAACGTCAAAAATGTATGGTTGTTTAACAATACTTTATTTTTTATTTTTTTTAACAATACTTAATTTTTTATTTTTTGATAATGATATTAACGTCTGTTTAGACGCTAATTACTATAATAGATATACAATATATTTACAGAATTATTATCATTAGAATCATTAATAGATCTCTCTTAGTTATATTTGTTCCCCAATGTCATGATTTCATGATTTGATTTTCATGTTTTTTTTCATTCAATGGAATCATTAGAGTCAATTTGTTTTCCAAAGTCATGATTTCGTGAAAAAGTCATTCATTCGAACAAATCTAATTTAGAGAGATGTATTAATAACGGCTCCTACAGACTAGTGCGATATCGCAGGCGCGACGCGACAATTTCTTTGTCACTGTCTATCGCGCGAGTCTGTACGAGCCTTAATTCTAATTCTGCCAATACATGTCTGCTATGGTCGCGAATCATATTTTGATCAAGATAAAACCTGACACTGACCTGAAAATAGCAAAATTAAGACAATTTGAACGGGCTACAGCTGCGGATTCACCTTAAGCAGCGTTTATAAATAAGGGGCCTAGTGTTTAACTTAATGATTAGGTTAACCAATACTGTCTAGTTCATAATCTTACCAACCTCAGTTTGTCAGACCGACACTCCTAGCTCCCACGTGACAGGAGCCGAGGCTATTGCCATTTATCGGCCACAATTCCAATTCCCGGCTATAATTGAAAATGTTTGTGACAGATATTCCAATTATACTGTGAGCTGTGTAGATCGAGGACTTAGAATTACAGCTGTTGTGGTTCCTTAAGACTGATAATACTAGTGTTTGTGTTACAAATTGGTAGGCAATTAATTTGTCCTAATATTTATTTGGTTGGATATGTTTTTGTTTTTCTAATAGGGCTGTATTTGGTTGTGTTGCTATAATTTTCATTGATATACGCATATCTGTACCTATGTATTCAGGAGAACAGTGTGTAACATTTTTGAATCTCAGTAATTTGGAAATGACTTCGGCTGAAATATCCACATCAGCATTTTTAATCTGAAGGATATCTTGTGCTTACTTACTAAAGAAGCGAAGGAAAATAAGTGTGATAAATAGAATCAGTTTTTAGTTATTGATTTAGTTCATTGTGGATTTGTAAACGAAATGTAGAAGATTTCTTGCTAGCCGCTGGAGCTGGACGGGAACCTTACAAAAGGCCACGGTCGTCCTTACAAATTGCGCGAACAAGTAGCACACATTAGGTAATATCTACAAAGAAAATAGACACGTAACAAGTAGCAGACATTAGGTAATATCTACAAAGAAAATCGACACGTAACAAGTAGAAGACATTAGGTAATATCTACAAAGAAAATCGACACGTAACAAGTAGCAGACATTAGGTAATATCTACAAAGAAAATCGACACGTAACAAGTAGCACACATTAGGTAATATCTACAAAGAAAATCGACACGTAACAAGTAGTAGACATTAGGTAATATCTACAAAGAAAATCGACACGTAACAAGTAGCAGACATTAGGTAATATCTACAAAGAAAATCGACACGTAACAAGTAGCAGACATTAGGTAATATCTACAAAAAAAATCGACACGTAACAAGTAGCAGACATTAGGTAATATCTACAAAGAAAATCGACACGTAACAAGTAGCAGACATTAGGTAATATATACAAAGAAAATCGACACGTAACAAGTAGCAGACATTAGGTAATATCTACAAAGAAAATCGACACGTAACAAGTAGTAGACATTAGGTAATATCTACAAAGAAAATCGACACGTAACAAGTAGCAGACATTAGGCAGGGAGTTAGGGACCAAAGAAAATCTACGTCCTACATTTTCCACGAAAATCGTTAACAAAATACTTTCAAGATTAATTTAAAAACGTCAATCTGAATCTCACTGAACAAAAACGAAACATGGACATAAAATACTTGAAGCATCCATTTTCGTCTAAAGGTCGATGTGAAGATTGTGAGGTGAGTTTGCCTATCTATACCAAGTATAGGTAATATAATATAATAAAGCTGAAGTGTATGTTTGTTTAAACGCACTAATCTCTGAAACTACCAGTCGGATTCGAAAAAATATTTAATTGCATTTGATATCCCAGTTCTTGAAGAAGATTATAGGCTATTTAAAATCATGCTACGACCCTTAGGAACCGAGCAAATTGAAAAATAGTCTGAAAACGAACTAATAGCGTGGGCGGGCGATGCAATGCGACGCAGTGGGTTGGGGAACAAGAAATTTCACGCGGACGAAGTCGCGGGCAGAAGCTATAATATAATAAAGCTGAAGAGTATGTTTGTTTAAACGCACTAGTCTCTGAAACTATCAGTCGGATTTGAAAAAATCTTTAATGGCATTTGATTATACTTTTGATTATTTAATTAGCATTTGATTATTTAGACGGTCAAAATTGCTTGACGAATTTGTGATTTTTTCGTGCTTGTCAAGTAGTTTTGACTGTCTAGGGACCCCATTAGGACTTTGCGACGGAATGCGGTCGTAAAGCGATCGCTATCTATGTCGAGGCTCTTAGAAGCCGAGTAAAAAGGAAATAGTAAGCAAGACCGCTAAGCGAAAACGAAGTACCTAATAGCGCTAGGCGGACGATGCGATGCGATGCAACGCGCTGGGTCGGGGGAACAAGAAATTTAGCTAATAAATAAATTATTGAGGCAGAGACATTAATATTTATTTTTATCGAAGACTCGGAGCTACTCTGAACATTTTCCCAACACTCGAGCGTTATTAAAAAAGTTTCTCAGCTTCGAAATTATATGAGTCAATTGCAAGAAAACAAATGATTAATGTTTATTAATGAGTGGAAATTAATATGGTGTTAACTGAAAGTAGTTATTGTGGTCGGAGTGTCGTGCTACGGAGATAAGTGATTGCGTTTTGGATGTGTGTCTTATGTTTTAAGTAAGCTTTTCTCTTTAATTTGTTGGTGAAGTTCTCCAGAAAGCAACCGACGTGCGTGTATGACCAAAAGTATGAATTGTAAACGAAGCAAAAGGAGTATGTATAAGGATCGTAGCAGGTGGCGTTCTGTAGTTTCTGCCTAGCCCCAAGGGAAGAAGGCGTGAGTTTATGTATGTATGTATGTTATAAGGCATATGAAGGCCAGAGCCAGTTATTAAAAATAAAAGATTAAAAAACTAAACAACACCCCACGCTTTTTTACGATAAAATAAATTTCTTGTTAATCACTATTATTATTTCAAACTTATTTAAAATTATTTTCTACTTTTTAGTTTAGTTTTATATTAAAGCGTGTTTTTTAAACCATTATTTAATTTCTCCTTTTTTAGTTTGCTTTTCTATTAAAGCGTGTTCTTTTGTATTATAAAAATAAAAAATACACAAATTTTAATTTTTGTCGAGTGTATAAAACTCTCCAGTTGATCCTGCCAATAGTCACATGCTTGTCTCAAAGTTTAAGTCATGTATGCCTTAGCACTTGGCACTAATCACTACCGTGTCTCTGAATATGAAAAAAATAGATAATCCTAAAGATCCTGGTAAGGATAATGGGACAAACTTATTAAATTATTGTATTGTCATCGGTCCTTGATAAATGTGCTAAATTTTAAATGAATCCGACGTTTTGAAGTGGTCGAAAATCAAGTTCAAAGTTTCCGTTACATACATACTAACATACGTATGAAGCTAATAAAAGCTTAACTCAGCGACAATCAATGGCAAAAACTTGTCTTATTTGTAGGTAAGTTAGATGTATTTTTGACAGATTGAGCAGATTAAAAAAGTGTTTCATATTTAAAACAGAATGAAGAAGCGTATTATACTAAACGCCAACGAGACAGATAAATTTAATGCTTTGGGTTAAAAACTTTAACTTAATTGTGTATGGTTCAGTTTCTATTGCAACTAAAATTATTTTATGACTTTTAGCGATCGTTTTTTCATTCCAAAATCAACTTAGATTACGAGAGTTTAAAGTTGATATTAAGTAGTGTATACGTTGCAATTTTATGTATTTATCGTTGGCCGGAGTATAGACAGACTATCACTTTGCACACTCAACTTTTGTGAAACCTACAATAATAGTAAGTACGCATTCCCACAAGACACAGAGAGCTTTCTGTTTGAGCTTATCTAAGAATAGATGTTTGTTCTATATTACAACTTACAAGATTGTTTTCTTACAAAGAAAGAAAATAGGCAAGTCTTTGACTTAGATGAAGATATCTCTGCATTATTATCTTCGTTTCTGAGCAGTTTTTTATTTGATATACTCAAAACAGGGTTATAATCATAAAAATCATGACCAGAAAGTCTTTGACTTAGATGAAGATATTTCTAAATTATTATTTTCTTCTTGAGCTGTGTTTTATTTGATATACTCAAAATATACGGTATATATAACACTCTTAATCATAAAAATGTGACAATAAGCCTCTACTCACTCTTTAAGCTATAACATTTTAATTTAACGGTCTCAAACGATCTCCCTTTAAATAAATTCACAGAAAGATCTTTCATTACGTCGTTATGTTACGTCGTAATTCATGCGAATACAGTACGTATGTGTAATTTGAATTAAAACCCCCAATTACTTTGGTCGGGAGTACTTAACCCCTGCTAATCTGTGGGGGTAAAAAACGCGGGTGATTCGTCACCCCTGACAATGCTTGTTCCATGTTCAAACAAAATCTCTGCTTGTCCGTCGTGGTCATGGTCGCGGTTCGTTTTTTAATTTTCAGCCATTGTGCGAATGAGGTTTTAAGTGTTATTTTATTTTGGTCTAGACTAATTTATGAGTGTCAACTGTGTCAAGTAACAAAAATTAATCAAAAAAGTCGAAAGGTGTCATGGGACACCGTTTGAAACAAAGTTGAAATAAATTAACAACGTTTGAGAGTAAATAAATGAAAATAAAAGTGTCGTGACGGACAAAATGTTACACTTTTTAGGGTACCGGGTTTTTTTAGGGTACCTCCACAATTGTAGTAGATCCACAAATTAACATGTACTTACGTTTATATTTTAAATTAAAGAAAACAGTTCAATAAAAGTTAATTGTACACGGCTGCTAAATATGACTGCAGGGCAGTTCAGTTTTCAAGTGTTTACATGTCAAAAAGGACTTGATGGTACAGCTTATCGCAGGTCAAACACGTGAAATGTTGTCACGTGACCACTGACCGGCTTTGGTGGAAAATTGACCCGCTTCAAGAGTTCATGGTACTTTTATAGTCACACAGACTATTAACTACTAATGTTTCAATTATTTCAAGCTTTCTGACAATTAGGTAAGACATTGACCAAAGAGGGTATTTTTCGTAAGGTTGTCATTGTTTTGAACAACCAATCACATATCTAGAATCACATAGATCTGACAGTTTCCCTGACCAGCGATTTCAATTGGCTTACAGAAGCTGCGGGTGAGTTTGTTTGTAGCATTCCCTCGAGGGTTTACTTTGCAAAAATAACATCAGTAAAAATCGTGAACGTATTGAGGAAAATTTCACCGCAAAGGTAGCGACAAAATTTATTATGTATGACGTAATAAGTTCTTTTTCGTCTGCTATCGTAGCAGTAATAAACCTAAAATACAACGTTTGTTCAAAAATAAAATAACTTTTATGTAGTTTGTTCTGAAATTACGAATTTTTAGTTTTTAGATAAATAGTTTTTAGAAGGTACTTACTACGAAAAAAACCCGCTAAGTGGGTGTCGGACTACACACAATGAAGGGTTCCGTAGTTGAAATGAATTTATCCCAAGAACAAACTTAAATTGTAGTTGAAAAACATATTCCCCCCATACATTCCAACTACAAATGTACATAAGTTTTTAAGCACAATATTAGGTGATTTGCCATGTGATTTTAAGACCATAGATTTCTTATTGGTTTTCCTGTAATATTTAAGTATAGAACTATTCTCTATATTTTTTTTAAAGGTTTTAAGCCCAGCAGTTTCGGAGATAAGGGTAAATTTTCATCTATTTTGTTTAATAACTTTAAAACCAATTATATTAAAATTAAAAAAAAAATCATTCATATTCATATTAATTTATTTACATTTAAATAGAGTAAGTACAATCGGTGGTTTCATATGTTACATTATTTGATCATAAATTCTATTTAGCCTTAGTACCTATGTATTACATTATCATGCAAGATAATATAATAATGTAATATACTTTAAAAAAATGGATGGGTATTTAGTCATAATCAATACATGTCTCTGAGATTCAATTTATTCTTGTAACCACTCATTTATTAAGTAAATATTTTTTTCAGTTGTAGCTCTTTAAGCTTTTTCTTAAATTTTGGCAGAGGCAGATCTTTAATGTCTGATTGTAACCTATTATAATTTTTTACACACATAGCTGAGCAATTTTTTTTAAACACCGCAGTCTTTGGTTTGCCTTTCATTTAATATGTCACACGGTAAAGTTTGTAAACTTTTTTTTAAATTTTCTAATTTTGCCCCCAAATATGAACCCCATACTTATTCAAAATTCAGTTATTTAAGTTACGCGTTCGTGTTTGGGTCACAGACATTCATGTGTACCAAAGGAGACGTTCACGAAATGTATAGGGCTTGGTACTAAAATAATTGAAAATTTAAACAGCCTTCTGACATATATAGGCTGAAAGAGGGTAATAATTTTGATGTCTTTAGGCATTTAATTTTTTTTACAGTTGCCCGTTTTTTTTTAAAGAAGTGTTGAAAAATAAAATGTTTGCATCACTAACTACAAACATTATTTATATTTTAGGGATGGCAGCCCTGTGGCAAATGACGTGACAATGACAATGTCAGTCAGCAGCGGGCCGAGCACGGGCGTGCCAAGACGTTTGTGACAAGACATAATAAATTATGTCATGTCAATTTGTACTAGCATTTTATGACAAAACAGTTTTATCGCTCAAACTGTGATAAAATGGGTGACTCAAGTCATGTCACAGTAGACCGTGCTTGCCCCGCAGGACTCGGCTTGACATTTACAGCTTTGACATTTTTTCGACACGTTTTGTTATTGTATTGTCATGCTAATCAATATTTTTTGTCTTAATTTCATGGACCTGCTAAAAGCTAAAATTATAATAAAATCTCAAAGTATTTATTAGAAACGGAAACTTTAGCCACAATTAAAATAATTATATTGCATAGAAATTAATAAATAAAGACCATGTGCGTTTTGTTTGTATTGAAACACTTTTCACTTTTTCACTAGACCGGGCGCCTGAAAAAAACAAATTTAACTTTAATCGAGTAGCATAATAAATAAGCTTTCTAATAAGGTACATCACATTAGCTTTTAAAAATCTTCGGAATATTATACCACTTTTGACCGCTCCTTTCAACTTAATCGGTCCAGTAGATTCGGAGCAAATCAGCTGTGACAGACGGACATACAGAGAGACACTCGAGTGATCCTATAAGGGTTCCGTTTTTTTCCTTTTGAGGTACGGAACCATAAAATGCAGAAAAGTTGAAACTCAACACACAAAGTTATTTCAGTGGCACTTTAATTTTATTGTGCTACGTAACTCTCTTAACAATAAGAACGAAATGATGTATTTTTAATTGTATAAAAATGTTGCAATGTTGACTTCGTGACAAAAGCTATTCTGAAACTTGAGTTAATTAACCGCCTACTAACTTTTTAATGACGTTGTGTGAGGTATGAACGCAAACATAACGCCTGTAACATATCTCTGGCACATTTTGTAGATAATTCACAAAAGCTTTATAATTTGAATATAAAAAGGAACTTGAGTACAGATTAACTTGAGCAAAAAATGCGCATAAAATCAGATTATGGCGGTATTTGTTTTTATTATAAGCAATTCACAAATCGTAGGCGGAAAATAAGCTTCCAATTTTAAATATCTTTTGCAAACTGTACAGAATGGTCGTCTTTGTTGAGTCTCACTTCCACCGCTTTATTTGTATACTTACTTACAACGATCGATCAATGTCGACTTAATCCATCATAAATAATTCAAATTATGCCAACGTGTACTATATAATAAAACAGAAAATATATTAAGTAGGTAATAGATTTTCACTTAAGCCTTTTTTTTTAATTCACCTGTTATATTAAAAGCTCTTTTTCGAAACAAAAACCTCTTTTGTAATGAATTACTAACTATGTCACTGACTGGCGACAATACGTCAGCACGAGAACGATTTATGAATGCTGTAATGTAAAAAATGAATTATTCTCTTTTATTTTCATCTGTTCTATATTTAAATAATATTAATTAACATGGCGCCATGTGGCCACAGTTGGTCATAACAAATTTATATTTTTTAATTAAACTTTAATAAGTTCGTCCCTTTTTAACTTTACAGACGAAAATGTACACATTTACCCTACGTTTTTATCTGCAATTACGTTTAACAATATTTTAAACCAAACTTTATCGTCTAATCGTTAAATAAATAGGAGCAATATATCTCTGTTTCGTGAATTTTGTAACAGCTGCTGACAAATTACATACTTTCAGTACGATATTTTTTGATATTGTGCCTAGTTTACTTTCTTTAGATCATTCAGGCTTTAAGAGCATTAATTATTAGGTTTTCCTGAGTGACAAATTACACTATAATAAAAACCGGCCAAGTGCATGCCGGCCACGCACAATGAAGGGTTCCGTAGTTGGTTTGAATTTTATCCCAAAAAGGAACTTGACATTGTAGTTGAAAAACATGTTCGCCCATATACATCGAAATACGTCACGTTCAATTGCTTAACTGCAAATGTAAGTTGGTCGAGCTGTGATAGTTTGTAGTTTTGAATTTCGTTATATGTATATACTATTGCCATGATTTTTTTCACATATCCAAAAACAATCATTTAGCTGGCAGGGGCGGGGGACGGATGGACACTTGACTCTACTAAAAAACAGCACTTTTCGTCCGCATCGCAATTAATGAGAAATGTGCCCAACAGGCTGGCAGCATTGCCACGTTGGATGGCAATGCTGATTCTTTGGGCTAAAAATAGGCTGGTCACGTGGAGAGTCAACCAATCGCTTGGTGATATACCGAAATATTTTTTTTATGTATATGTTCGGATAAATGAGAAGATATATAAGGTGTTCTAAATATTATACTTTAAAACGGAACTAATATTTAGGCATGTAACAAATTTTTTGTTACGATTATTGAGGTTTTATAAATACGCTTTACCTATAGTAGTTAAGTGATAAATCTTTTAAATTCGGCTACGCAGCTGGATTCCCGAGAAAAAAAAAAAATTATTTTGTTGCGAGTGAGATTAGAGTCAGATTTTTCATTTATTATTTTTGCCAATAACAAAATTTGCGGTTTGTGGGAGAAGGAAAACTTAACAAGCTCCATAAATAATCTCCTATAATAGACAGTAAAAGGAGCTGTCTACTTCACAAACATTTTTATCTAAACAGATATTAAACCTCCCTGCATTAAAAAACAGCTAAGAAACTTACCGCTAGTTGCAAGTAAGTCAGTTAAATTGAATTTCCCATTAAAAGTAATGCTGTCTTTCGCTAACGGAAAGTATCAGAAAGTGACAGCATTGGTTTTAATGAGGAATTAAATTTAATTGAAGTTTTCGTGCAGCTGGCGGTCAGTCACTTAAGTGTCGCACAAGTTCAAGTTCAAGTTCAAGTTATTTATTTCATAACAAAAATACATTTGTGTCGAAATATTTACACAGTAGGTACACAAAAGAAGCAACATAACGAATTATAATATAATATTTAACCTCGTTCCTCACCGTTCATCAAAGTTAGAACGTCTATCCAAATACAAAATACTAACTTTACAAACATTAATATAAACAAACGACGTTGTGTATACAAAGTCCCTAGCAAAATTCTACAAAATACATTTAAAGTCAAAAAAAGAAAAAAATATTAAGAATAAAAAAAAACAACATTTATAAAGTCAAAGAGTACACATATTTAATTTAAGTTTAATAAAATACTAGTTTTAAGATTTTTGTCATTATAATATTCGTCAATGCTGTAATAGGCTTTGTTGATTAACAAAGCCCTGAGTTTATTTTTAAACATGTTCACATTCTGAATATTCTTTAATTCTGCGAGTAATTTGTTAAACAGATTGACAGACTGCACGCGTGACGAGTGTTTGACAACATTAAGCTTTGCCTGCAGAATAGTAGCAAGATCTTTTCTGCGAGTATCTACTCTAATTTTTCTTTCATCGTCTGTTTCAAACTCGTTTAAGTTTTTGTTTAAGTGAGTAAGGAGAACTAAAATATAAAGACATGGTACCGTTAAAATTCTAAGTTTAATAAAATATTCCCTACATGATTCTGTCTGGTTTAAACGAAGCATGGTTCTTAATGCTCGCTTTTGTATAGTAAAGGCTGCCTTAACAATATATGTATAGCTATTTTCCCAAAATTTAATGCTATATCTAAGTTTAGATTCAACTAGAGCAAAATAGACGGTACGAAGTTGATCAATAGACAAAATATCTCTCAGAGATCGGATAGCATAACACGCACTACTTATTGAATTCGTAATAAAATCTAATTCTGGCTTCCAATTAAGTAAAGAATCAATTTGTACCCCCAAAAATTTTAAACTTTCTACTATATCAATTTTACTGCCTAAGGATTCTACGTCTACTAAAGATTTGTTCCTAACTGTAGATCTAAATATCATACATTTTGTCTTACTTACATTTAATTTAAGATTATTCATAGAAAACCAGCTTTCACAAGCAGCTATTAATACATTTAATTTACATTTTAAGGTCTCTATATTGTCAGCAGCTATAACAGCACTCGTATCGTCTGCAAATATTATCAAGTCAGCTTCTGGTAAAATGTTTTTAATGTATTCAGTTAGGTCGTTAAGAAATATTATAAAGAAAATAGGTCCCAACACCGAACCCTGCGGAACACCTCTAGTTACAGTAAATGATTTCGATTTATGGATTTCTTCCACACCTTCGTGAAGTGATTTAATTTCGACGTACTGTTTCCTATTGGTCAAATAAGAACTAAAAAGTTTTAAAACATTTTCTCTTATACCGTAATGCTCCAACTTATCCATTAGAATGCAATGTTCTACAGTATCAAATGCAGAACTTAAGTCTAGGAATAAGCCAGCAACTTTAAGTTTATTGTTCAGCTTATTTACCACGTTATTAACTAACGAGTCTATTGCATCCAGTGTCCCTTTCCTTTTTTGGTATCCAAACTGATTACGGTTTATTATTTTTAAACTACTCAAATGTCTTACAAGCCAAGGACACAAGTACAGGGATAAAAAAAACACAGCGTATGTGCAGGTTGCAGGTGCATTATCTGCCACATTTTTTGAACTTTTCCCTAACCTGAAACAAAAAGCATGTAGGTACTACCAGGAAAACGAATTAAAAGCGACATTATCATAGCCTATTTTGTGCCCGTTTTTAGGGTTCCGTACCCAAAGGGTAAAACGGGAACCCTATTATTAAGGCTCCGCCGTCTGTCTGTCTATCCGTCTGTCACCAGGCTGTATCTCATGAACCGTGATAGTTAGACAGTTGTTTTCACAGATGATGTATTCCTGTTGCCGCTATAACAACAAATACTAAAAAACAGAATAAAATAAATATTTAAGGGGGCTCCCATACAACAAACGTGATTTTTTGCTCGTTTTTGCTCGATGTTAATAACGGCAAGAGGTAGACGCTTGAAACATTCACAGAATGGTTAGTTATATATTCACTTTAAAAATAAATAATTAAATTAAAATTAAACAAATATTTAATCCCATACGCCAAACGTGATTTTTTTGCCCTTTTTGTAGATAATGGTACGGAACCCTTCGTGCGCGAGTCCGACTCGCACTTGGCTGGTTTATTTTATTTTATAATAAAGCAAATTTTGGGTCACGAATGAAGCAGAAAAAATACTAGTGAACATTGTAATCTTCGAACTAGATTTAATTATCGACTTTGAAAAGTCCGTATCCCTGGTTCTAAGAATTATTCAGTTTGGCAGGAATAAGGTGGCTTCCTACATTAATATAGTTCCCGGTAGTTTCTGGGAACGTTTCGCCCTCCCCTCACCAAATTTCACCCGGTTATTGAAAGTCTGATCAAGTTTGTTCAGAGAATCTGCTGTCAAATATCATGCTGATGTTATTGGTTGACTAAAACAACGTTACATTAATAGATAACAGCCTAAACTACAAAGATTTGATAACAAGAATGTTTCGAAGACTTTCCGATTCCAGAAGCCAGTTCTCCCCCCCATCACTATCACGCAATAGTGAATAGTTTTCCCTAATAATATTATGAGCCTGTAGTATCTCACTGCAAGGCAAAGGCATCCGTTCCGTCTTTCCATTTTACTCTCTGTTTTGAAATTAGAGCTCAAGCATTAGCAATACGTAACGTGCATTACGTGCTGCTATTTCAAATCCGTTCCAGAGTTCCAAATTTGAACAGGCTCAGGTTTTCTCTACGACCTCTCAAAATCGGCAGTATTTTGAGAGGTCGTATAGAAAACCTGAGCCGTGTTATTCGACGACCGATGTTCAAAGGAGAACATTAATTCTGGCCTAAATTATGAAAATGCCATGCCATAACATGTTTTTTTTTTCTCTTTTTACAATGGGACCAAATATGTAGGGCGAGATTGAAAAATACCATTTTCAGTATGATTTAGTTAAAAGAATAATAGTAATCTAATTATAGTAGATAATAATAGCTTATAGCAATAGGTTTTCTGAATAAAAATCAAATTCCGTATCAAATTCCACAGTCAAACCACTACTACGGTTTTGTGGGGCTTAGTTTATAAGTTGTAATTACCTTGTTTTAATAAAGATAAATAATAACACAGGGTACATAATTATGAAAAAGTAATTTTACAGGTTTATTCTCATAGTAAAAACAGTCAAGTGCCAGCAGGGTTCCGTATTGAGGATTCATTTATCCTAAGGACAAACTTAACATTGTAGTTGAAAAACATGTTCCCTCATACATTCCAAATGCAAATTTAAGTTTGTAAGTACGCACAATAATAAGTAATTTACCATGTAATTTTAAGCCCATAGACTTCTTATAGGTTTTACTGTAATCTATAAGTAAAGAGCCATTTTCTGTATATTTTTCAAAATTTTAGGCTCAGTAGTTTCGGAGAGTACCGTTTGAAATATTATTACATAAATTATATAGCATAGGAATCCGCGGCAAATGTTACGATTGGTTCACATCCTATTTAAAGCATAGAGAACAACTGGTGGAAATTGAATTTTACAACAACAGTACAAATGAAATAGAGTTAATTCGGTCCGACAATAAAATAATTAACGCCTCTATTCCTCAAGGAAGCGTAATAGGATGGTTCCTATTCCTGTAGATGATGTACTCACCTAATGTGAATCCAATATTAATCTAAATGAAAAATTAAATTCCGTGCTCAACACCACAATAAATTGGATGACCGAACATAATCTTGAAATTAACTTCAATAAGACAAAAATAATAGTATTTCACCCCTGTCAAAAAATACCAATTAATATAAATTTCAGCATCAATGACTCAATTTTAGAAGTTGTAAATAATTTCACCCTATTAGGACTAGACATAGACTCACATGTTAATTGGAAATGTCACATTCAAAAAATTAAAAGTAAACTTTCAAAATTTTCCTATGCCCTCCGCGAGATCAAAGAAACTACAGATCTTAAAACTGCTCTAGTCACCTATTATGCGTATGCCTATGCCTGGCTCAAATATGGAGTCATTCTATGGGGTAATAGTACAGACGCGCCCACATATTTACTATACAGAAGAAATTGATTAGAATCTTAGTAAATATTGAAGAAACCGTCAGATGTAAACCCCACTTTCAACAACTACAAATACTTACCTTACCCTGTCTCTATATCTTTGAAATATGTCAATTTGTTCGCCAATACCCGGAATTATATACCAAACGAGAAAATATACAAACTAGAATTACACTTAGATATAAAAATAGACTAAACATACCAACTTCGTGACTAAAAATGCACTCCTCCAGGGGCCCCAGTCTGCTATTTTTATAAATTCAGTCATTCCAACACGATCACGTTGTCATGCCATTGTCATTTTGCTAAAAGTTCGTAATCTGGTAAATTCATAATGGTCGATCATTGGTCGGTCAATGTTCTCGTAATATAATTGTGTTATTATAATGGCATTGTCGTATTGGCATTATTATAAAACCCATTAATCGAAATGTCATTCATTTGTCATAATGTACGAGATTACCAATATATGCAATTTCTTTCAATGTAGTGTCAGTGGCCGACCATTGGAAAGTCGTAATGACGCCATTATAATAGTAGATTACCAAACTTGTCAAAATCAACAATTATGAAATCAATGATCGACCAATCTGACACTATTGTAATAGCAGACTTGAGGCCCAGTACCTTTGTCATGTCTATAAAAATATACAACAAGTTACCAGAAACCATTAAAAAAATAAATAAAGATAACAGTTTTATTCATAAATTAAAACTCTTTCTATTGGGCAAAAGCTATTATAGTATAAAATAATATTTAGACGATAAATTATAATTTACAATAAAGACATAAATTAACCTTTAAATTTAAAACTACACGTTAAATACATATTAAAACAAATAAGTCAATTAATATAAATGCTTCAATAACCAGATTGCAATTATTTAATGAATAAACAATGCAATAACTTATTTTCAATCAATAATAACTTCTAGTCAATAATTAATAAATAATCGTGCAATAATTTAGGTATCATATCCAGATATTATAGTTTAGACTAATACTGATAGCAGCTACTACTACTATTTACTAAATAGGTGCATGAATACATTTAATATTAGAAGAAGAAAAAAGTAGTCATAAAATAAAAATACAATTATTAGAATACCTTAATAATTTAAACACAAATAAGCGCTCTTCCTCCTCTCTCCTACTATGTTGTGCCCGACAGGGTCCATAATTGTGTCTAATATTAAGCCTACCACCTGTGTTACTAACATTATGGAATGCAATAAAGAATTGTGAATTGTGAGATAAGGGGTGGAAATGATCAATTTTCAACGATTTTCTAAAACTCAAGCCCTTTCATTTGATATGTCACATGGTACCAATTACAGAACTTTATTGTTATTTTTTTTCTAATTTGCCCCTCTAAAGTGACCCCATGTTCAAAATTCATTTATTTACGTTACACGTCCGTATCTGGGTCACAGAAATTCATATGCGTACCAAGTTACAACTTAATCGATCCAGTAGATTCGGAGTAAATCGGCTGTGACAGACGGATAGACAACACACGAGTGACCTTATAAGGGTTCCGTTTTTTCCTTTTGAGGTACGAGGACGCAACCCTAAAAATTAAGAGAAAAATGTGTTCTTTCGGAATATAGTATTTTTTTTGTTTGGCCGGGGACGCTTTCACATTTAGCCCAAAAATGTATGGACGCCGACTGTTCTCCTTTGGAACTCTTAGAGTAGTCTAGAGTTTGAAATAGTAGCACGTAATGTAGGTTACACGTTCGATTGATAAGTGAGATAGATGTGAGATAACCGTTTAATTTCCCCTACATGATCGACAAATGGAGATGGTGCTAGATAGCCATCAGCGGCATGATTGGCACCTCTAATTTCCTAGGCGAGTTTACCGGGATTGTGATTATTTTGCCTAACGTATGTGGAAATAATATTTGGGAAATAGAAGCTCTAGCTAGCTTATGTAGACGAATTCTAAACTAATCTTTTCTGTATACATATAAATAAAAATCGGTCAAGAGTGAGTCGGACTCGCGCACCGAGGGTTCCGTACGTATATTATGATTTCTGAAAAACTGTGCAATTTAGAGACATCGTTTTATTTTTCCTGTAATCTTTACATAATCTTCACATAGAATAATTTCAGATTTTTCTCTATGCAAACTTCGGAGATAAGGTGGGAACGGTATTTTTTTTTACAAAAATCGAAAACTTTAAACTATAAACAAAAAAAAAATGAGAATGAGCAAACAGTTCTCTTTTGTATGATACCCCACATGCCCTAGTAGACTTTATTCGAATTTTTAAGACCCTCTTTCAGGCCCTGTTGCAAAAAACATATATTTTTTTAATTTCTTTCTTGTTTGCAAAATGTTCGGGTAAACGTCATCTAAAACTATTCCAAATTTCAAGTTGATAGCATTAGTAGTTCTTGAGATATCCAGCTGTGACAGACAGACAGACTGACTTAGTCTCTTAGTTGTGTCGTAAATTGCTGTTACAAACAATTAGCATTATTAATTTATTTATTTATTTCATAAAGGTAGATTCACAGTTGACAGTAAGTATACATTATTATAATTCTAAACATTACGCCACTAGCGAAATACACAGAAAAATAAGAAGCCAGAAGTAGGTACAGAAGGCCTTGTGGCGAAAAACTACGTCCACTTTATCAATTTCGCTACGTAAGACGCACACACACATGAACAGTTTATTTAAAATTATAAAATAAACAAATTGAGCCAAATCAATAGGGAAAAGAGGTGTCGTTGTTCGATGGCTTCACAATGGCGGTTCTATGGCCAAAAGACTATTCAAACACGATAGAAACAACTAGCTGTCAAATAGGTACACTTAAAATATTCACAGACTACCGTAACTTTGGCCAACACGATGCCATTGTAACATTATAGTGGACCAGACTACCAATTATTACAATAGTTTTACTATGGCGTTTCAATGGCACTACAGTTGCAAGAAAATGACCATTAATTGCCATTAATAGTTTGAAGGATACCGAAATGTCAATGACTATTCTATTGAGACACTACTTAAATACTACCGACACACTATTGAAAAGTTGGTTATTTTACAGAATTGGGACCCAGGTACTAAACAAAATAGATAATGGTCTGCAAATCTACAGTCTATTAAGTCTACAACGTTCTCACATGCACAAAATATAAAATAATCTATTCATAGTATCAATAAAATAATAAAAAAATATTTAAACCAAATGACATGATTGCCATTACAACTATAACAAATCTCAATTCATATCCTGTCTACAAAAACCAATTAAAAATTGTTGAAATTAAAATTGTAGGTATATAATAATGTCAAATAATGAAAAGATTATGTCAATGTCAAGGAAGTATTTATATAAAAAAAAATAACATCGTAATTTGGGAGCAGTTAATAGACATTTACATAGTTATGCCGTTAATGAGTTACCAGGGAAGCCACATGTGCAGAAGGAATTATTGCTAAACTTCCTTGTCTTCAACGTAGTCTTTAATCTTATAATATGCTTTTTTGATAAGGACACGTTTGATGTGGGTTTTGAACTTTCGATCACTAAGTTTTCAGTAACAGACTTTGGCAACTTGTTATAAAAGCGGATACTGTTGATAAGAAAATAAATGATTTGCTTGTTTTGGGTATCCCAATTTAATCTTTTCTACGTGTATTTACATAATGGAAATAGCTTGTTATTTTTAAAAGTCCTAAATTTTTGCGAACATACGAAATGCTTTCTAAGATATAAAGAGATGGCTGAGTTAGTACTTCAATTTCTTTGTTGAATTGAATTTGTTTCTTAGGGAGTCACGAGGACCCATTCATTTGGAGATCGCGTGGATTGAAAAGGCAAAACTAGCACAGCTAAGTAGACTTTACAATACAAGTTAACGAGTAATGGTCTACCAACTTACATTTGCAGTTGGAATGTATGCGAGAATATGTTTTCAACTACAATTTTAAGTTGGTTTTTGGGATAATTTCGTCCCAACTACGGAACCCTTCATTGTGCGTGGCCGGTTTTTTTTTTACAACTACATTTGAGTAGTATTTCGTTCAGTCCCGTTCGGTGTCCATTAGCAAGCACGTTACCTTTGTTTCTCCTTTCCAGAATGTTCCATCAGTGTTAGAACCATTTCACACTTATCGAAGTGTGAAAAGGTTCTAACCCTGCGGAATAGATAAATTATTAATGTGTGATTACCAGTATAGGTCAACAGATGTTAAGGCCATTTTACCCGGTGGTTGGTATACTAAAAGGAGATTGACGAGTTTGTTCAAGAGCCTCGTCAGAAACTGGTATCCACAGGTATTAGAAGGAATCTTATTTCTGTGGTTATAGATACACAACCACAGAAATAAGTTTCCTTCTAATACCTGAGTTATCCCTGACTATTCCCGGAACTTTTTAGGAACAATGATAGGATCTTGCTAACAGTGTTAGCATTTAGAAGAAGCGCAAAATGATCGTCTACAAAATGTAATTGAAGCGATTGGCAATATTACTACAATTGCAATTGATTGCAATTTATACAATTGCAATTGATCGTTTATGGGATCCTTTATAACACAACAATTATAAAGGCTCATGCATATTGGCGAGATATAGCGGGCGCGACAGGCAGCGCAACACTTTCCATGAAGTTTTCATTGAAATTGTGCTACTAGTGTCGCGTCGCGCCTGTCTGCGGGACCCTTCTAAGGTTTCCTAATTAGTCGAGCTCAAGACGTGAGTGACTTCAAATTGTAATCAAGCACAGATCCAGGAGAAATTGCCGCTTTAATTCTATATTGCATGTCTTATGACAATGTACACGACTAATGTATTTATTTATGAAGTTCATATAATGGAACAGAACTACAAAAAGTACTTTATAAGCTTCATTACTTATTCAATTGGGCTGAGTAAGTAGTCTTAACGTCACGTGAAATCATACTTAGAGACTTTTGAATAAATAGGTAAGTATCGTCGCTGATATCTTTGCTATTTTGCTGTTGTAACTTAGACGAAAACATAAGTACTTACTTATCCACTAAGTAGGTAATAATATATATACACTTTTTAGGGCCGATTTCTCAATCATTAGATAACCAGAAGAATAAATATGACGTTTTGACAGAATGTCCATACAACAACTGCCAAAATGGCAAACATATTAGAGAAATGTCGATGTTTTGAAAAGTCGTAAAAACCTAGCGAAGCAGAGACGGCCCAAGCAGCACATAAGCGTTTTCAAAATCAATATACCAGCCTATTTAGAAGTTGAGTTCTTTAAGAGACGTACAAGAGTGATTAGTTTTTACCCGATTGCTCCAGAAGTAGGGTTATTGTAAGAGTGATTTATGAGTTACTAGCTGCGCCCCACGGTTTCACCCGCGTAAGTCTCGATCCCGTGAGAATATCGGGATAAAGAGTAGCCTATGTCTTAATCCAGGGTGTCAGCTACCTCCATACAAAATTTTATCACAATTGGTCTAGCCGTTTGAGCGTGAAGAAGTAACAAACATACACACATACACTCACAAACTTTCACCTTTATAATACTAGTGTGATGATTATACAGCTCAAACTGTATAAAATCTTTATTAAGGGATCCGCGTAAGTTGTTTAGGGTGCTTAAACATGGGCACGCCACTAGTGGCGATAAGTACCCTCTTTAACGAGTGGCTAGAGAGGCGCCACGGCGTCCTCACCTTCCGCCTGACGCACGTCCTCACCGGACACGGATGTTTCGGGAGGTTCCTGTTCAGGATAAAACGGTAGGAAAGGCCTGGGTGTTACCACTGTGTGGATCGCCCGGAGGACACGGTGAAGTATGCGGTGGAGGTCTGCCCGGTTTGGGCGGAGCACCGCCGTGTCCTCACGGAGGCAATCGGCGGCGGCTATCTCTCGCAGCCGGCCCTGGTTCAGGCCATGGTTTGGAGCGACAGTGCATGGGAATCCGGCACCTCCTTCAGCGAAGCAGTAATGCTCGCGAAGGAGGAGGCGGATCGCGTGAGGGAGTGGCAGGGTTCGCGCCCTCATGCCCCTAGTCACCGCAGGAGACGCCCTGGGCGTCGGGAGTCGCAAGCCGATTTCCGGCCACCGTAGGCGTGGGCCTGCGTACGGTGAGCGACGGGTAGCTCGTCGTCCGATAAGGACCGGAAAGAGATGTCAGCACGAACTGACGGGGTCCATTAGGGCCAAAGCCTGCCAGGGTTGTGAGTTTGTCCGAAAGGGATATCGTGGCCCTGGCATACAGGCAAATGAAGAAACACGGGTGAGTTTTAGTCAGTATAAGTCTGACACGCCCTTCCGCTCCGCCCAGAGCGGGAGAAGTTATTTGACAATTTCCCACCCAAAAAAAAGGGTGCTTAAACAGAATATTAAACTCTACTATGCATCTTTAAGAATTTTGTGACACTTCAATCTGGTTTTATCGTTATAGCTGTATGTATACAGGCTGTATTTTGCATGTTACCACTTACTTATTACAGCTCTAAGTGTTATTATAGTATCACTTGATACTTGTTTCTGTACAATGGTATATGCAAACTCCGTTCTCAAACTTATTTTTATGGCGTAATTATACACTCTTGTAAATACAGTGGTTTTATGACTTCTGTCTTTAAACGTGTTTTAAAACTAAAAAAATTACGACAGTATAGCTTTAGTCTGTATTAATGACACAGTCACTCGATTGCATAAATTAATGTTTTCATTGTGAATAAATGCTCTATGTGGAAAAAAGATAAAGATCTGGTGAAGTTAGGTGGAGGATTGAAAGGGAATATTAAAATATTACCAACCAAAAAGCAGTAATGATAGTGAACCATCGTTAATAAATCGGGCAATCTACAGTCGAGGGTCAATTCTACTGACGTGCAAAGAAGACGGTTCCGTAGCAAAAACATTAAACAGTGATATTTTGAACCACGAGATCCAGTTATCTTACTGCTTCGTCATAATGACGATAATGATAGCCTTTTTACACAGCATTTTGAGGTGGACCAATTATCTAAAGGATTGGATTGGGATTGGGATTTGTTTCATCCTGTAGGGGATTCCTACACGTAGTGATAATATGATAACGGGGTGATTCTATTAGGATGATGAAATAAAACTGACTGCTTTTAATGTTCGTTAAACACTGATTTATTGAAATATATTTATACTTATCATTTGCAATAATAGTACAAATGCTGTGAGTGCAGAATCATCCTTTAATAATTAGTTGACATCTAATCGCTTTCTTGGCCATCTTAACTCGCCTTTTGATTCCCACAAACTAGGTACAATGAAAAGCTTGTTTGCTCTTTCTCTATGGTTTCTATAATTTTCAACGGCATATTTTTCTGAAAATAAAGTAAAACAGGTATACTATACACAATACACTTATCAAATAATATTTTAAAATAGGTTTTTTTAGGTATTAAATAAAACAGCTAACTCTTTTGATTTTACCATACTTACGTAACGTACGAGTACGAGGACGACGGCGACGCGAGCGAATGATAAAACATCAAAATGCGTGCGCGCTTGCTAGGAGTTACCGATCAACTATTTATACTAAACTACACTACGTACGGCCGAAATGTCTTGGCGAGTCCGAACTTCGCACAAAAAGCTGCACAGTAGGAACCAAATGTTGACGTGAAGTGAGTGTGAGTAAAGAGAACATGCGCAAAAATTCATAGTGCCTATGTTCAGACTCGCCATGATATTTCGGCCATACTGCACTATGTCCTATCAACTAAACAAAACATCAATGTTATTGATAAAGTGAGGAAGGGATCAAAGTCATCATAAAAATCCTGTGCCCAACAGGATTTTTATTTCTTCTACGTAACTGACTCTAAAGACCATTATAAGTTATGTATAGAGAACTGATATACAGCCTAAGTAATAAAAATATTTTATCATAAAGCTGAAGCCAATAGCTGTACAATATAATCCTAAACTTACTTAGTACAGCTACTCAGACTATAACACCCTCCAAATACCGAATGTATAAAAACAAAATTTAAATTAAAGGAATATTTTACAACAGTTAAAGCCGTATCATGATTATCAGCTTGGATAATGATCACTGTGCACTCATATCTATTATTTTAATATTATTTTACCTTAAAACAAACATTTACTTACCGTATTTAGTATTTTTATTTATGTCAATGATTATTTTGCTGGTGCGTGAATATTTTGACTGAAAACATACACAGGTTTACAATAAATTTTAATCTGCACTTTCAATTTACCAATTAACACCATCAGATATTCAAGTCCCACATTATCTTTTAAACTTATAATTATTATATAAGGTGCTAACAAATTAGGTACCAATAATTTTAGAGCTGATAGTACTCGTCTCTAGGAGTAGACTTAAGTATGAAACATTGAAAAGTTTATGTTACTTTTTGGAGATAATTAGGGAAACAACGTTACTGCATAAAAACATCCTGTTAATAGATAGTCAACAATCATTGACGTTAGTCACAAATAGAGAATACAATCCCGAGCATGTTTTTCAATCCCGGGCTTACGGGATTTTTGAAGCCTTTTCCTGGGATCCCGGGCTCATCCCGGGATTAGACTATGTGGTTTCAAATTGGGCTAAAATATAAAAAAACACGAGTAATTAAAAAAATGTCTTTAATGTCTTTGCACAACACAAATCAGAATAATATTAAGAAAAGAAAAAACACAAACCAAAAAATACTATACTTTTGCAAGAAATTAAAAAAAACAGCACAAAATAACTATTTAGAATTTCGAAAATATAATCGCAGAAATATCAAAGTATCCAATGTTTGACTTCCGAGCCTGCTTCGTAGTTTATTGCCAACATAAGCAGCAGCTGAAAACGCTCGTTCAGCTTCTACGCTGGTTGGAGGAATAGACAATAGATACTTATATTCTGTTTCTAAGTGATATCCACGAACACCTCCATTTTCGAACAGGCTCATTTCCCGTCTACTATTTGCCAACCCCAATTCATTTTGTACTTGTACTTCAGGGTCTGGGGATTTCATACTCTTGTTAATTTCCAGCTGTAACTTTTCCTTTAATGTCAATTGGGGTTGGGAGGTTTCTGACTTTAGCTCATCATCTGTTTGTGATACTGACCTTGCTTCTTCTTCCGTGTAATCTCGACTATTAAGTCTTTTAACAATACTCTTTATTTGCTTCCTCACTAAAGCCTGTGTCGGAACTGGAAATAAGTCGAGCCATTCCAAATCCGATAATAACTGATTTTCAACATCCATTCGTGGATTTTGTAAATAATTTAACACGCCAGTTAAATCATCACTTCGTCGTTGCTTTATGCGTTCCACTAAGGATGTTTTAATTTTTTTGGCAAGTGCTGAGTTTTTTCTAGACAATTGTTTTATAAGAAATTTCAAAGCGGCATCAGCTGTGCATAAATTAGCATCTCGCCGACAGATTGCTTCTACTGTCAATTTAATTGGGGTCAGCACATCAACAATTTTACTTACCAATTCAAAATCAACATCTTCTAAACAAATTGGATGATTGAGATCTATAAGAGCTTTTTGAATGCATGCTTTTAAAAGATAAAATCGCTCCAGTATTGTTAAAAGACTATTCCACCTGGTTTTACAGTCCAAAAGAAGTGACAACTCTTTTCCATGTTCAATTTTCACATATTTTTGAAGTACTGTTTCATTTTTCAATGGAGATCTTTTGAAATACACTACAACTTTGCGGATTTTCTTTATCAGCTCATTAATATTTTCATATTGTGTTAACTCTGGTACGTGTTCTGGCGCAAGATCATTTTGTGACATTACGATTAAACCTGATTCTGGACAGTCTAAGTCTTCTAAATGGTGTTCATCATCGCTGTCGTCCATATAATCAACAGTCACAGCTGGTTCATTTATAGTATCATCTGAGGTAGGGCTATCTTGCAAATTATTATGTTTTTCATAAAGCACAACACAGACTGCCAAATTGATACCATGTGCGAGACACAGTTGTTGTTCAGTGCAAATAAGCCGCCCCAACTTTATCATAACATTCGGTCCATCGGTTACAATAGCCACGATGTCAGTTTCTAGGGAAATGTCAAATTTACTTAGACGCTCTTGCAATATACGAAGACAATTTTCAGCTGTCATACTATCGTAAATAGGAACAAGTCCTAAGTTTCAAAATCTTTTATATGAATGAACGTTGACCACCATGTATTGTTTATTGAAAGTTGAAGTCCACTCGTCGAAAGAAAGACTAAATCTTTCACCTGCACTTTTCAAATGTTTTAATTCTGCAGTTACTTGCTTTCTGATTTTTTCACTGTAATTCATAACACGTTTTCGAACAGTGACGGCTGACTTTGGTAAATCCGTGTATTTTGCTAAGAGCAAATTATTCACACTGAATGGAAATCCATCTAATGCAATCATTCTTGCCAAAATATCATCCAGGCTATCGTCGGCACTTTTAGTAAAATAATTATCTAACTTTCGCTTGGCTGGCGGCGGTGCTGTGTTCAGATTTTCAGAATCTTGACTTGTTGAAGCTGATATAACCTTGATGTTATGTTTTGATAACAAATGTGTATGTAATCCCTTAGTTGATCCACCCAAAGTCTTGAGGATGGCTGGGCATCGCTTACATTTAGTACTATTCCCGTCCTTCTCAACTAAATAATAACTCCACACTGACGTCGTATCACTGTCTTTTTTATGTATAACACAGTCTCCCGCTATTTGGAATACTTAATTTCAGATAATTGACTTTTAAATTTTAATGACGTAGCCTACGTAACCCGTCGTCACTGACGTAGCCTACGTAACCCGTCACTGACAGAACAATAAATGAAAAAAATAAAACCTGATTTGCATATTTATACTTTCGTACAGGGAATCCCCGACCGACGGGAAATACCCGCAACAATATTATGACATGAGATGATCGGGTGATTCCCCTGTTGGTTCGTTGGGGAATTACCTTAAGAGTATTGTATTAAAGTATTCCGAGTGGGGAAGTCCCTTCTAAGTTCTACGACAAACATATTATTAGGACTGTACCTGTGTAGTAAATAGTGGGTACCTACGTATTGTACGAGTTGCTTTTTGTCGTAATGGATTAAAATAATCTAGGCAAAGTTATTTTCAAGGCGCAACGGACTACGGAATACAAACTAGACTTGTAAAAATTATTAATTATAATTATAAAAGTTAGAGCTGGAAATTAACAAGAGTATGAAATCCCCAGATCCTGAAGTACAAGTACAAAATGAATTGGGGTTGGCAAATAGTATTAGACGTGAAATGAGCCTGTTCGAAAATGGAGGAGTTCGTGGATATCATTGTACATATACAACCTACAGCCTACAGTACACAGTATATTACTTTTGTATTATATAATGCAATGGCCTGTTGGTCCCAGTCAAGACTCCAGACAATAAGTAAGTCCAGTAAGTCTTCAATAAGTTATTATCTAATCTAGAGAGATTCACTAGGAGAAATCTCTTACGACGACGACAGCAACTTAGAGAAGTTGCCTAGTGACCTTCTAATGTCACAGTTTTACCCATTACCTTTGTACGGGTGATTGGGACATTGATGCTTCACAAGCAATCTCAAGATACTAGGCATAAAATAATAAATGGTATCTTGAGTTAAGTATCTCAAGATGGTGTCTTGAGCTAAGTATCTCAAGACGGTGTCTTGAGCTAAGTATCTCAAGACGGTGTCTTGAGCTAAGTATCTCAAGACGGTGTCTTGAGCTAAGTATCTCAAGATGGTGTCTTAAGCTAAGTATCTCAAGACGGTGTCTTGAGCTAAGTATCTCAAAACGGTGTCTTGAGCTAAGTATCTCAAAACGGTGTCTTGAGCTAAGTATCTCAAAACGGTGTCTTGAGCTAAGTATCTCAAGATGGTATCTTGAGCTAAGTATCTCAAGACGGTGTCTTGAGCTAAGTATCTCAAGATGGTGTCTTGAGCTAAGTATCTCAAGATGGTATCTTGAGCTAAGTATCTCAAGACGGTGTCTTGAGCTAAGTATCTCAAGATGGTGTCTTGAGCTAAGTATCTCAAGACCCATAAATATGGGTAATTAATTGACAGCAAATAGTTAATATCGGCGCCTACTCCACATATATTTTACATGATTATGGTCTGGAGCTCTACAGCATAGTCAGAGATCAGTGATGTTTATAATGCAATGACCTGTTGGTCCCAGTTAAGACTCTAGACAATAAGTAAGTCCAGTAAGTCTTCAATAAGTTATTATCTAATCTCTCTAAGTAGCCTAGTGACCTTCTAATGTCACAGTTTTACCCATTACCTTTGTACGGGTGATTATCTCAAGATACCTAGACACCAAGATGGTGTCTTAAGCTAAGTATCTCAAGACGGTGGCTTGAGCTAAGTATCTCAAAACGGTGTCTTGAGCTAAGTATCTCAAGATGGTGTCTTGAGCTAAGTATCTCAAGACGGTGTCTTGAGCTAAGTATCTCAAGACCCATAAATATGGGTAATTGATTGACAGCAAATAGTTAATATCGGCACCAACTCCATATATTTTACATGATTACGGTCTGGAGCTCTACAGCATTTATGATCAGTGATGTTTATAATGCAATGGCCTGTTGGTCCCAGTCAAGACTCCAGACAATAAGTAAGTCCAGTAAGTCTTCAATAAGTTATTATCTAATCTCTCTAAGTTGCCTAGTGACCTTCTAATATCACAGTTTTACGGGTGATTGGGACATCAATGCTTCACAAGCGTTATCTCAAGATACTAGGCATAAAATAATAAATGGTATCTTGAGTTAAGTATCTCAAGATGGTGTCTTGAGCTAAGTATCTCAAGATGGTATCTTGAGCTAAGTATCTCAAGACCCATAAATATGGATAATTGATTGACAGCAAATAGTTAATATCGGCACCTACTCCATATATTTTACATGATTACGGTATGGAGCTCTTATCAGTGATGATCAGTGATATTTATAGTGACCTTCTAATGTCACAGTTTTACCCATTACCTTTGTACGGGTGATTGGGACATCAATGCTTCACAAGCATTATCTCAAGATAATGCTTGTATTTATTATTTTATAAGCATAAAATAATAAATGGTATCTTGAGCTAAGTATCTCAAGATGGTATCTTAAGCTAAGTATCTCAAGATGGTATCTTAAGCTAAGTATCTCAAGATGGTATCTTGAGCTAAGTATCTCAAGATGGTGTCTTGAGCTAAATATCTCAAGATGGTATTTTGAGCTAAGTATCTCAAGATGGTATCTTGAGCTAAGTATCTCAAGATGGTATCTTGAGCTAAGTATCTCAAGACCCATAAATATGGGTAATTGCTAACTTAAAGTTTAACCTTTAAGGGGGATTTGATAAGGCTTTTCAAACTGAATATTAGTAATAATAGCAGAGCAACAATAATTTCATCAATTATCCTCAAAGATTAACTTGAAGCCCATCTCCCATGCTCTTTGAAAGACTGGTGATTTTCATTTATTACACAAAATTAAAACTCTAAAAGCAGGCTTAGCATGATGCTTTCTATTTCTACTCTATTGTAGAATAGAAATCGCTTGTCTATCTTTCTTTGTAGAAAACTGTCAGTTGTCTACACAGAAGCGTAATTTTTATCTACTTTAAAACACTTCTCTACGGTTCTCATGCTAAGCCTATGGAACCAGGAATGGTTGGTTAAGTTTCTTTTAGTACTAACGTAATAAGCAATGTGGAGATATGAATAAGCAGTTTTTTTATACATGTATAAGATTTTGCAATATAAGGTGGCGATGACAAAGATAGGGTCAAAGTAGGTCTAACAAAGTCTCCCGCCATTTGAAATACTTAATTTCAGATAATTGACTTTTAAGTTTTAATGACGTAGCCTACGTAACCCGTCGTCACTGACGTAGCCTACGTAACCCGTCACTGACAGAACAATAAATGAAAAAAATAAAACCTGATTTGCGTATTTATACTTTCGTACAGGGAATCCCCGACCGACGGGAAATACCCGCAACAATATTATGATATGAGATGATCGGGTGATTCCCCTGTTGGTTCGTTGGGGAATTACCTTAAGAGTATTGTATTAAAGTATTCCGAGTGGGGAAGTCCCTTCTAAGTTCTACGACAAACATATTATTAGGACTGTACCTGTGTAGTAAATAGTGGGTACCTACGAGTACGTATTGTACGAGTTGCTTTTTGTCGTAATGTATTAAAATAATCTAGGCAAGGTTATTTTCAAGGCGCAACGGACTACGGAATACAAACTAGACTTGTTTGTGGCAATCCCGAAAATCCCGAGATTAGCCAAGTACAGTCCGGGATTTTCGGGGCCAGAAAACGGTCGGGATCCCGGTATTGTATTCTCTAGTCACAAACGACGATGTTCACTTGACAGAAAGTGTGTCTTGTCAGTTAAAAGCACAGGATGATTATGTTTGGGCGAAATTTTAATTTATTTATTTTGTTCCGTAAATTAAAACAAAAATATCATATAAAAAGTTTTCTTAATTTCTATTTAAAGTTAATTGTTTTGATGTTATGTAACACCTCTTAAAATATTGGTACTTAATTTGTTAGCACCTTATATAAATAATAATGCCGCCATTCAGTACGTTTCTATTACACGTATCATCGAAAATAGTTCGTGTAATTTTAATATTTTGTAGTCCTTTTCAAAAACTTATTTAGAACACTTTTCTTCACACGATAAGATGATATCTGTAGTGTAATGGTTCACTTGTACACCGAATAACACCTCTAATACAGCTAATAAACAGCTTTTCTATACCTTCTACAGCTACTATACAGCTCTACTAACGCTAAAAGTTGTATAATATGGGCCCTTTTTTAACTTATATAACTGTATAAGTAGTTATACAGCCTTTATACAGCCTGAATATACAGCTTCTAGTATAAAACCGAACTTAAATACAGCTTGTAATGCTATTTGGGGAGTTTTATAGTTACCTACTCTTATATTGACACTTAGTAGGTGCCTCTACTGGGATATTTTTCTCAACCTTTGAAATTCTTGCAACATAAATATATTTTTCTCAAACATGCTTGCAAATTCGAGCATCATTTTGACTACCTTCTTCGAGATAAATCAAATTGCTGTACTGGCCAAATACATGCGAGCAGCGGCCACCAAATGTTGTATGAAAATCCATAATATGTCGTGGTTGGTTTAGCGGCCAAATAAATTACATAGTAAACTCATATCTATCGTGTAATTTAAAAATGGAACGATATTTTACTCCGAAACATGGCAACCAAGGAGGTAAGGTAACTTATCAACGTTTTTAACTAACTTTCGAACTGGCTTGAAAATAGGAAGCTGTTTTCTGAAAAAAAAAAAAAACAAATGAACACGCGCGTGAAAAATTATCGTTGTTCGTCATTGAATCTTGAATTAGAAATAATTTACTTAGTTTGAATTTCCGCGCATTATTTGAGAAAAGCACTATACAAGCCTTGGCCGAAACTAGGCATTGATGGACTTTACACGTTCGTCCATCAATGCCTCTTTTGCTGGTCGCTGCAGTAATGTACTAATAATCGTTTCCGCTTTTACGGCCATGTAAGCCCTGTTGCTATGCTGTCCACAAACATTGCTATTATTGATTGAATGCATGTGTCCACTTTTATTTAATACTACCGATCCGCCCTCCTCCCCACGACTTTTTACGACGTGATAGAACATCGAGGTGTCTTTATTATAAGTAAGTTTAATATGAATGTATTATGTACACAAACCTTTCGAAATAAATTATCTGATTAATGATGGTGAAGACCGCATCAAAATACGTTACTTTAGTTTAGGAGAACAATGCGACACACAGACAGACAAGAAAAGCGATTGTAATTTATAATAATGTATGACTCAATCTGCCTAACCATTTTCCAACTCCAGTCTAACCGGATGCAGCTGAATACCAGTATTTTACATGGAGCAACTGCCTATCTGACCTCCATAACCCAATTACTGGATAACATGATACCCCTTGGTAAGACTGGTTGTCAGACTTTTGGGCTTCTGACGACCCGTAACAACTGTCAAAGATCTGCAAATGACAGCCGGGACCAATGGCATAACGTGCTTTCCGTGGCACGGAGGAATCTTGGTACCCATAGAAAGTAGTAGTAGGTAGCCATAGAAAATGTATTTTAATGAAAATAATTATGTTACATTACTATTAATCTAATAATACTAACAACAATAACTGTCTGGTTTACCCTGTGTGGCAGTTTAGTCTTTAGTTATAGGAATATAATATAAACAAGTAATACATCACTTACGAATTGAATGAATGAATGAAATGCACCGACACCAGCATGGTTAAACCAGACTCGATTGCTCGAATGAACCCAGAGATTCACCCTAGTCCCTGAAGCCTCATGTTTCATGAGACTACAGAGACCATTGTATATCAAAGAGTAGACCGGGGGGCGCGATAATGGTAGGGAAGACGTGCCCTTGGGATATGGAAGGATTATTAGAGCCTACCGAATATGCATCCTTGAGCAAGCATTGGAATAGTGGAGAGACGGGTGATATTTATCTATGGGAGGGGCATCTTTTAATAGCGTCGCCACCAGGTTGGCTCTGGTCCTCTCTGTTCTTGACTGTGTCACTGCTATGCTGTATTACACGTTGCTGGTTCCAGAGTCTTCGTCTGAGGTCACAAGTAATACATTACTTACGAATTACTTATTTATTTTTCTATCCCCGAATAGCGGGACTTTTAAATGCGGGCTAAAAATCGGGACGTCCCGCTTAAATCGGGACGACTGGCAACGCTGGTTCGAATCCACGAGCTACAGCACGTAAGTCGGGGTCATTATCACTGGGCCCCCACTGCTCTGACGAGATGACTACCAACTGATAATGAAATGCTGTACCCTTTTTTGTTTGGGTTGGAAATTATCACATAACTTCTCCCGCTCTGGGCGGAGCGAGAGAGAGAGCGAGCGTGTCAGACTTTTACTGACTAAAACCCACCCGTGTTCTTTCCGTTGCCTGTGAGCCAGGGCCACGATATCCCTTTCGGACAAACTCGCAACCCTGGCAGGAAATGCTGTATCCTGTGGATTTCATTCCTATTTCAGCATGCGCAAAACGGCTGAAATGATTTATCGAACGTAAAGTGAGCCTTCTCTTTTGAATGTTATTTCGTAATTACACCAAAATTGACTATTCAATATTTATTTCGCTATTCGCGTGCCGCTGGCGCCCCATCGTTCACTAACAGAATGCACCGCATGTCCCGCGGTTGCCCCTTTTCACGCTCCATGAATTTTCAGGCTCTAGTACCTACACAATATTGGGCTCACTCTGACGTGTAATGTATGGCGGAATGGTTGGGAATATTAGTAGTGAAATGAAAAAGATACAGTACCTAATCAAAGTGATATGGTTACGTACTAATCAGGTACTTTGTTAGTTTAGTAGCAGATGTGAAGGTGGTAATAATAGACTTTTTTTAAATAACTATTTTCTAAATATCTAAGAAATTAGAAGTGATCAACAGAGACGGTGTTTAGAAAAGAACAATCATCATCTGCTTAGTCTTTTCCAAACTATGTTGCAGGGCTCGGCTTCCAGTCTAACTGTATGCAGCTGAATACCAGTATTTTAAATGGAGAGACTGCCTATTTGACCTCCACAGCCCAGTTACTGGGTAACACGATACTCCTTGGTAAGACTGGTTGTCACACTTTCGGGCTTATGACGACTCGTAACGACTGTCAAGGATCCACGAATGACAGCTGGGACCAACGGCTTAACGTGCTTTAGGAGGCACGGAGAGGTTTTGGTATGTAAAGAAGGTCACCCATCCACGGACCAACCGCGGCAAGCATAGCTTAACCTGATCGATCGACCCGTGCGGCTGATAATACTTAGCCACAAGTCCCTCCGTTTAGAAAAGAACAATATCAGAGGCAAACTAATGACTTTTCTTTTCTTTTCGGGGCATAGAAAATTTTATTAGGTACAGACGCCAGCACATCAAGCAACTACAATCTGTCAAATATCTTTAATAGATTTTCAACTTTACCGCTACAGATTAAGGTTCATGGTTGATTGGGATATTTTTACAGTTTCGGGTAGCTTGACCTGCAGGCTAGCGTCTGTACCTACGTATCTGTTCTACAACCATTATTCCTGTCGGCAACAATCATAAAAATTGTACCTGTTGTAACAAAAAAGAGTGCCATGCATATTTCATAGCACGATAAATTCCACCAATGAATATTAGTCTCCCGGACACCTCGTTTATCTGCCGGACATTTTTTTGTTTTCGTTTACATACCCAATTTTATTGTGTACGGGATTTTAGGCAGTACCTAACACAGTGAATTGTCGACGGTTTTTATTTATAGTGAATGTTCTCTTTGTGTGGTTACTAGATTTTTTAATGAGCAAGCCCGACGGATTATTTACAGCCTTTTGGGAAAATTCATGTGGTGAATCCGGTCTTGAGCCTACTATTGTTACTTCAGGCTTAAAACATTCAAAATGTAGTATTTAACAGGCATTCTCATTCAAATAGCTCGGTACACACTAGAAACTGTTTACGAAGATAGTGTAAATTGCAACTGCCTCGTTGGTCTAGTGGTCCCAGGTCGGGCAAAGTGATATTGGGATTTTCCATTAGGAATTTCTCAGAAGCAGCCCGGAGTCTGGATTTGTGCCCGGTTGATGGCAATAGGCTCGCCCCCTATTACATGGGACTTAAACATAACTGGCAAAATGTGGGTGTATTATTAGGTACACCTCTGCCTAACCCTTAAGGGATTACGGGCGTGATGTTATGTTATGTTATGTGTGTAAATTACAAAACAAAGCACAGGTAATTTGGCGCGCCTCGGTCCTGAAATATCTGTCTCGGTTCTAATAATAAATTATATTATAATAAGCTAATTATAACAATATTTTATTTATTGTGATTATGTCCCTTGCCGTGTGTACGGGTACCTAATTACCTACACATCTATCTGTCTTTTCCTGAGTGTTTTGTTAAAGAGGAGTAAGATTTTGTGAAGGCAATTTACGAATTAAGTTCTTTTCAAGTGTATGTGTTTAACATAGCAAGTCAGTTCTTTAAAGTTGAAGAAGAAGACTTACGTTTTGAAATAGCCAAGCTGTGTTGTGTATCTTATTTATTTATTTAAACTTCTGTCACACAATAAGGTAAAAAGGCGGAATTAATGCCTTATGCCTCAGATTATAGAAAGAAGCCCTAAGCATTCTCTACCAGTCAACCAAGGGTGGTCAAGAGACTAGATGGCGGGTGCTCTGATTGAAAAAAATAATAATTATATAATGGTGTACAAGTACATAAATAAGTTATAAACTACACAGGCATACATATTTACTATAATATAACTAACACACTAACATAACATCACGCCTGTAATACCCGAAGGGTTAGGCAGAGGTGTACCTATAGTACCTCCACATTTCGCCAGTTATGTTTAAGTCCCATGTAATAGGGGGCGAGCCTATTGCGATCAACCGGGCACAAATCCAGACTCCGGGCTGCTTCTGAGAAATTCCTAATGGAAAATCCCAATATCACTTTGCCCGACCTGGGAATCGAACCCGGTACCTCATGCTCAGCAGTCGTGCATGCGACCAATAGACCAACGCAGCAGTCTTACTATAATATATCCCTACATTATACGTAGATAGGTTACAAACATACAAATTCAAGGAAAACAGGTGGTTGAGAACACTACGCTGCGCTTTTCGTTGAATTGTACGAAATCAAGTGTAAATATAACTTTTACTGCGTCTATAATAGATTACCTACAATTAATAGTTATATGTACTTGTAATATTTCACCGAAACTTTGAACGGCAACATTATCCTTGAACAAGGACCAATAATGAAACTTAATGTTATCATTATTCCTTTCACGGAACTTAGTATATATCCAAGTATGGAGGCGTTACATAGAAAAACACCTTAAAAGAAAATATATTTCATGCCCAAGTAAAGGCTCTTACACACTCACGTGATATCGCGGGCGCGACAGGCACCGACAAAGACAATTCCCTTGTCGGTGAATGTCGCGCCCGCGATATTGCGTGTGTTTGTAAGAGCCTTAATGCGATTCCGCTCTGTGGGCCAAACGTAATCAACCGAGGTGGTTACCTCACATATATGCCTTCTCAAATTTAAATGTATTAATATTTTTGGTCTCCACATCAAAAAGAGACTGAAAAGGATCACGATTTGAATAATTTTACATACCTATATACCAAAGCTGCCTTCAATGCACATGGGGTGTTGACTTAATACGAAACGATATAGACCGTAGATAGAGGATACAATGACGTTATGTTCTAGACGTGCCGAATAATATCCTATCGTCCGATTCAACCTTGGCTTCGCCTGACATTGTTCTGTTTATTAAGCACTTGCAAACACATACACAATAAGTAGGTATATAGGTCCGTATTTCTCCGTTACCACGTAGGAGGAGCTCGGGAATATTCGGAGCTCCGAATTCCGGAATTATAGCAGATGTTTGACTATTAAGTTCTAGTGCTCTTCCCGACATGCGAGCAGATGCGGTTCCCGAGCTAGGTGTTTTCGACGCAAATATTCAACACGTTTCCACAAACATCCTTACATTTTTAATACGTACTACGTTCGCAACGAATAAGGATGTAACATTTGTCGACAGTGAGATAAAATCTAGCAGAGCGAACTACCTTTCAGATTTTTCTCCTTTGTATGTCTTAAACGGCTTCCTATCTTGAAAATATTATGTCGAACCGTGTTACCGTTACAACACTGTAGATACGTAAAACAGAATCTAGTATTGCAGTGGGTAGACTACATTTTATGGATCCTATCAATTTCATGAGCTCGTCTATAGAGTAGCTCTTTGTGTTTTGAAAACATAGTACAATAATAGCTCACAGCCAATCATCAATTATTAGCAAGCCTAAATTACCCACGGCCTTGTTAACTTGTTGCCATGTTTGATGTTATGTAGCTACTTATGTATCTACGCATATATCGATTCCACTGGATGCTACAAATTATGCATGTATGGTTTCTGTTTACATTTGGAGCTATAGATTGCAATCTTAAATGGCGAATTAGCAGAGGCGTGTAATTATAAATGCTGTGCCGAGGAATTATGTGCGAGTGTAAGGCTTAACTTGGTTAATTAACTTTTAGTATACAGGGTGTTTGGCAGAACGTTGAACATACGAAAATGGTGGGTAGGTGGGGTCATCTGCTACTTACTCAGCCCTAATTTATTTGGCCCTGGCCCCCTGGTATTTTTTAATTTTTTTTTTGCTTTCTTCTAGTTTCACCACTTTCTTAACTTTAAAGTGTAATTTTTATTAAAAATGGGTAAAACAGGCAATATTTTTGTTTTTTTTTTAATCTTTAATGTTGGCAGATGCTTATAAAGTTATTGCTTTACTCAGATGTTAGCTAAAAAATTAAAATTAAAATAATATCTAGGGGGCCAGGGCCAAATAAATTAGGGCTGAGTAAGTAGCAGATGACCCCACCTATCCACCATTTTCGTATGTTCAACGTTCTGCCAAACACCCTGTATATTCACGATTTTCACCTATGGTACGAGGATATTGCCTTCCATGGTTTTGTTTTGATTTTTGAATCATACAAAAAGACTTGAACTTACCAATAAAGTACAGCAATAGTTATTCTACCTATATTGATCTCACCGCAACGACCGATCCATCCACGAATCATTAGGTAGATTGCATCCGAGTTCTCCCAAACTGGTATTTTATTTTATAAACACCAGTAGGTACCTACTCGACTACTTTGATTTTTTACTATCTAGTCTACTTTAAAACTTTTTCATTTAATTATTATTTAGGTAATTACTTAGGCACATTTTATCTTTTACAGCGCAAAACTAAGCCAGGTGCAGATTTATCTCAACTGAAATACTTTTACGAATCATCTTTACTTACTTAGTAGAGATGCAAGAAGTGCCGATATATATCGTATCGATATTTAAAAAATATATTGATATCGATTTCGATATAACGGAAACAAAAATATCGATATATCGGTGAAATTTTCTAAAAAGTATATGAACTTTATGAAATTGTATTCTGTTTGTTTTTTATTCATAGAAATTCCAAACTTAAAACATAATTTCTGATGTAAAAACTAATAAAACATTGATAAAAATAAGTTTACTTTTTTACGTATCTAAATTCTAGCGGTTTTAGTCAGTGGGGTCGGTGGGGGTCAGTGGCGGGGTGTTGCTATTGGAAATATATCGTATTTGATACGTTTTCGATACTTGATATTTTATATCGATGTATCGAAATAATAGATATCGCTGAAAAATATCGATATATCGATATTTTTTCTGCAAGCCAATTACTTAGAATAAAAACTTCAGCCGCTGATGAACGGACGTAACTTATAAAAATAAATTTAAGTAGATAGATACGGCCGGGCGCGGGCGGTGTTTGCCACTTCCACTCAAAGGGATTTACGCAGTTCTTGCAAACCCAAGCAGTCACGTAGACGAAATTTACTTTGAATTAAGGCCAGACGAAACAGATACAGTTGGCCTGAAACATATCCCTTAATGTAATTGCCCAGTTTTGTACAAATCTTATTGGGTTGTGGACAACTATATTAGTTATAGTAGAACTAGAATCATATGGTCCCCTGGCGTATTGTTAAGTGATTAGACGAGGATACGGTAATGCAATTTCAGTCCCAAACCTCAGTTGACCAGTGACTATACGCTTCGTTTGCCGGATGCGCTTCAATTTAGCTACCTGTATAATGCAGGTCCGGAAGTTACTGGAAGTCTAGTTTTATGACGCGGAGCAAGGAACAACTTTCTTAAAGAGACATATTCTAAGGTAGAAGTTTCCGAAATGCTTTCGTTGTTTTAAGTGATTTAAGATTTTGAATTTTAGAAGGTTTCAGTAAGTATGTTAAGTTGTATGAAAGTTTACGTAGATTTAACGTGGTTTTAATGCTTAGAAATGATTAAGTGATTTTGAGATTGTGCTATGAGGGTGGTGTTGGTAATTTGCACAGGCGTAGCTGAAGTATCAGACTCCCTAGAGTCTAATAAGAAAGTTTGATTGAATTGGCTCTTCTGATTGGAAAATCTTCCTCTCTGTTCGTTCATTAGGTCGCTGTACGGTGTCAAAGCTGCCAGTTTTTATAAAATACCTGACCTGACTACTTTAATGCAAATATAATGAGAGGTTGTCGGCAGGCGCTTGCGCAGGCGGGGCCCCGGGGGGCGGTGCGCGCGGCGCGGGCGCATGGCGCTGCTATACCGTGCGACGCGGCTCAAGGACCGCGCCGACACCCACGTGTTCACCTTCGTGGTCACGCGCTCTGCCACACGCGAGCCCGACCGCGATGTCACCTCCAAAGACTTCTGCTGCGCGCACCAGCGCTGGGCCGTCGCCTTCAGCCGCACAGACGCCTCACTCGGTCAGTACCTAGGGTTCACCAGTCTTATGACACCTCCAGCAATGAAGCTTTTTTAAAATGTCTGACAAGCTTAACCTTGACCATACCTACTTTGTTAGAATTTTCTTAATATTGTTGCAGGTGTGTACTTGGTCTGGCGCGGCGCGTGCGAAGGCATGCGAGTGTACGTGGACTTCACATTCACGCTCCTCAGTCGTGATCACTTTACGGCAAACGAGGGCTTCTCCGGAAAACAGGTGCGCTTTAGCGCAGGCTGCGCAGCGCAGGGGCGCGGCCGCTGTGTGTCCATCGCAGAACTCAACACCAAGTACGCAGATGCGCGCGGCGAGTTTCAGCTGGAGCTCAGCATGTCACGCGTGCGCACGCTATACTCCTGTGAACTGCGCGCGCCTCGCCTTGACACACCTCCCATAGCATTCGCCGGATTCGACTGGCAGGTGTCAGCTACCGGTGGCGGTGGCAAGGAGCCGCTGACATTAAGGCTAATGAGATTATCAGGGGAAGGACAGCGCTGCCGTGTTCGATATGCTCTTGCGCTCGGTGAGGGCGAGAGAAGACTACATTCGGGGCCACTAGAGTGCGTATGTGACGCAGATGGCCGTACGCCGCCTTGGAACCCGCGGCCGCCGTCACGGCTACTAACTAAAGGAGTCCGACTGACAGTAGAACTGGTGTGGGCCCGTGCGTTGGCCGAGCTGGCAGTTCCGGCGGCGGGGCGCGCGGCCACGTGCTACGACCGCGACAAGCAGGCGTGGGCGGTGCGCTGCGACATGCACTCGGATATGGTGCGGCTGCACATGCTGTATCGCGACGTGCACCATGTGCCGCGCAACCACCTGCGCTACGTGAGCTGGTCGGCGTGGTTGGTGCGTACGGGCGTCGCAGCCGGCGAGCCTGACGCCGAGGAGCTGCCTGGCGCGCCCTTTGAGCACTACTACGCGCAGGACAGTGCCGATGAGGGGCTCATGATGGAGACGGCCTTGCGCGTCGAGGACATGTCGCGGCCCGGCAGCGCCTTCTTGCACCCGGGTGGTGAACTTCGTGTACGCCTCGAGTGGGGCGATACTTACCTACTCTTTCAAGCTACTTATCATGTCTACGATGACCTTTGTCGGCTACACGCGCACCAGATGAGGTATGTGTGATTGCTGCTTGTGCAACTTATTCATGAATGTTTTTCATAGATAATGACATGGATAATATTTTCAGACGCGAGATTGCCGTTCTTCAGGCGGAGAACTATTCACTGGAGCGACAACTGTTCAGCTACCAGAAGAGCCTGGCGTACGCGCAGGCGCAGGCGGGCGAGCCGGTGGTGGCGGAGGCAAGCGGGCGGCGTTCGCCCGCGGAGCGCTCGCTCTCCACTGACACGGAGTACGCGTGAGAAGGGCCTGAGGACCTACCCTCGTCGTCACCTTTGACGTCGCCCGTTCTCTACTCTTCTATCTTTTCGACTGATTCTGACGTTTTTGAGCGATTTATCTATTTTTCTAGACGTTTTATGGCGAGGTGCGCCCTCGTCCGCACCGCTTTCCGCCGGTCGCCTGCACTCTCGCCGCTCGATTCTATCGATAGCCGATAATTATACTCGACTACTTTTCTATTTGTCTGTACATAAAATATATTTAGAAGATATTATATTATATTATGTATATTTCTTAACTTGAAATTCGAATTCATATACTGCAACAGTCGATTTATGAATAAAAAAAGTCCGTAAAATAAATACCTACCAATTTTGTCTCTTTATTTATATCTTTATTCATTATCCCTCATATCATCATAATATCTTTTTGAAAAAACGTAAATAATGTTCAATCTATTCTCAAAAAGGAACGCTCCTGTCAGAAACAAAATTTTTGGGAACACTAACTTAGAGCATGAATGTTAAAACACTTTCTTCTTTACATGCACGCGCGACTCATAAGCTGACCTGAGACTTCCAACAAATTATGCTTTAAAACAAAACTAGGTACTTTCTGTACGGAACGCTCAGGTGTCAGCTGTCAGAAATCTTATGTCATGTCATGTCTAATCGATAATTCGATACGACGTCAAAACCACGTTTTTGTGTTTTGAATTTGTGAAAAATAAATGATTAGAACGTAGAAATGGCTCAAGGCAAACTAAAAGTAAAGAGTAAGTTGCCTGCTGGCGCAAAATCAAAGAAGAACAAAGGGAAAGCAGGCAAGGCGGTGACTAAGCGTCCGAACGCGCCTGTGAAAAGCAAGAGTGCCGCGGAAAGAAATAAGATGAAGACAAATGTTACAAAGATGGTAAATGCTGCAGCTGAGCAGCAGTTGCGAGGACTGGCCACCACCACACCGCAGCTATCCGCAGCACAGCAGCGCGTTGCTGCGGCCCCCACGGCACCAACCCCTGCCAAGTAAACTTACTTAGGTTAGTCTAAATGAAGACTTTCGCCTCCTGTTGACCATTCATTATTGCAGGTAACTTTGTGATCAATGTTCTAGAATAATAATATCTAACATTGTGTAAAATGTATTTATGTTTATTGAACATTCATTCAAGTATAAGTACCAAAACTGTCTGTAAAAGTTTGTTAATATATGTATAAATCATTTAGAATAAAAGGGTTTAATAAATCTATTTCATTACTAATCTATTTCTATCAAAAATTTTGTTTTCAACAAATAAATCCCCAACTTGTGTTAGGTTTTATTTGTTTAATGGTTTTTATTACCATTACAACTTTTTTTTTGTCTGTCAGCTAACATAATGGCATTAAGGTAAAGCGGCCCATAGTTATCCACTAATTAATTCTAAGAAAAAGCAAAATGGAATATCTAATCAGCTGCTAAGTTAAAAGATATACTTACTTGTAAGTAACATAAATAGCAGTCTAATAAAATATTTTTGAAGATCTTTGTAAAATGAACAAAAATATTTCTCAACTTTTGTAAAACTGTTAACTATTCTTTCCTACACTTATGTAATTATTAATATAATATAAACTTGTTAAATATAAGTAAGAAAAAGTTAGTTTTAAAATATATTATATTATTTTATTTATTGTTTTCATTTCTTTATTTACATCTTCACCTTTTACTATTATAATAGAAAAATAAATCATTATTTCAAATAGGATGTTGCGTTGCGTTGTTTGACAAAAACCAACAAAAAAAAGCATTCCCTAGTTTGGTTACAGCTTGAATACTTTGAACATATTTAAACTCACACCTTACCATGGGGGTAGGCAGAAACTACAGAATGCCACCTTCTACAATCCTAACATGCTCCTTTTGCATCCTTTACGTTCATACATCTGGTCCTATACACATGACACTTGCAAGTACTATCCACCTGACCTTTCTGAAGAACAGTACACCAGTAATGCAACGCACAATGGTCCACATGAAGGAGTAAATGCGGAAACCAAACCCTCCAACATAGAACACCAGTAATGCATTAGGGTGTCCTGGCGTTTCAGTGTCTGCACATACATTTTGAATTTAAATTCAAAACAACATATTGAAGGATAACTGCCTCGGTCTAGTGGTTGCAAGTGCTACTACTGAGCATGAGGTCCTGGGTTTGATTCCCAGGTCGGGCAAAATGCTATTGGGTTTTTCTATCCGGAATTAATTTCTCAGTCAGCAGCCCGGTGTCTGGATTTGTACCTGGTTGATGGCAATAGGCTCACCCCTATTACATGGAACTTAAACATAACTGGCGAAATGTGGGTGTACTATAGGTACACCTCTGCCCAACCCTTCGGGAAAACAAGGCGTGATGCTATGTTATGTTTATTGAAGGATTTTAAATTAACTTTAAAAGAATATACAAAAGATCTGTAAGTTATCCAAATAAAATATTTTGATAAATCGCCATTAATAAATAAATTAAAATTAAATGTTTATGTGCCTAATGCACAATATTGTGTAATGTGTGTGCGAATTAATCATGCTTGGAAGAAAATAAAAATAAAGATTTCGTGGAGGTAAATGTGAGTGTACTACAGACTGGTCTACGGGGACACCTTTGCCCAACCCATCGGGAAACAAGGCTTGATGTTATGTGTGTTCATAGAGATAAACAAGTGCGTGTCGGACCACGCACAATGAAGAGTTCCGTAATTGGGATGAATAATTTATCCCAAGAACAAAGTTAACATTGTAGTTGGAATACATGTTCTGCCATACATTCCAACTGCAAATGTAAGTTGGTCGATTATTACTCGTTAACTTGTAAAGCCTACTTAGCTGTGATAGTTCTCCTTTTAACTTCGTTATTATATTCGTTCTATTGCAGTGATTTTTTTCACATATCCAAAAACAACCATTTAGCTGGAAAGGGGCTTGACTCTTACAAAAACCGGCCAAGTGCGTGTCGGACCACGCACAATGAAGGGTTCCGTAGTTAGGATGAATTTATTATTATTTATTATTAGGGGGTGGGGACAAAAATTGTACCTTTATAGTTTAATATTTTACAAACGGATCCCTAAATCGAAAAATGGTTTTCACACACTACCAATATTTTTGAAAGACCTTCCCAACGACCACCACACAATGTGATAGACGAGAAAACAATATTTTAAGATTTTCTTACCACTTTGTCTGCGTGATTAATATTTATACCCATGCCAAATTACAGCTTTCTAGATGTCCGTGACTACCGCAGGACCACGAACGCCAATCGCTTCCATATTTGGCAAATAATTAGTGCTCAATTGGTGCTAATTAGTGCTCGAACAACAGAATTGGTGCTTTAGTAGTTTTCGAGAAAATCGACTTTGAAGGTGGTCCTGCGGTAGTCACGCTCCCTTCAGCAGGACCACCATGAGCGCAGAAGAAGGGGCATACTACAGCTATTCTAAGTATACAAATAATTAGTGCCCTTAAATGTGATTCATTTCGTAACAAAAACCGAACTGAAACATTTGTATTTACCGAGAAATCAACGACGATAACTTTCCCGCGCTCGTTCAGCAGGACCACGACTTTTAATGTTGATTCCAAGTTTCAGGAGCTCGTCGCTTTCCTCAAACCTACGTAGAAAATTAGTGCTCTGCGAGATAAAATTGATACCCAAAATTCAAAATTACTACTCCAGTAGTTTACGAGATATACCATACCATTGGTGGGGTGGCGGTAGTCACGGTGTTAAATTTTCATATGAAGATTTCCCTATTAAAAACTCTGTGATTTCTTCCCAAATTTATACAAAAATTAGTGCTCCTAAAGAAGTAATAGTGTACAAAAATTCAGATTCCCAAGTGTTGTATTTTAAGAGAAATTGGCTTTCATTACTTTTCCATACTAAATCTCCGCGTATAACTCGACCAAATTAAGTTGTCAATGGTATTGAGCTGTTTATGAGATGTACACTCGTGCACATACATTGATGGATGTCGGAATAGTAATAAAAACAGTTCATTATCTATAATTTTTATACAAACTGTGTACCTAGCTACATTTTAAGAATAAAAAAATAACCTATCGTTACCCATGGCCTGTGATACCTTAATCAACGAATAAAAAAAGAACTTGATGTAGGTACCACGACACGCTTCGCAAACGCTTTACTTCGGTAATAATAATCTGCGCGCCATGCCACAACAAAATGTTTTGTACCATAGACAAAATAAAAATGATATTCAAAATCATCTGAATCTGTCAGTTAACTAGTTTTGTTTTTTGTTTGTTTTAACTGAGTAGAACTTATAATGAGCCCTGTGATATCAATCAACTCAGCCTATAGCAGTCCACTGCTGGACATAGGCCTCTCCCAGGCTGCGCCACAACACCCTTAAAAAGGTGGCTGGGACAGACTGGATGCGGAAAGCGGAGGACAGGGTGTTGTGGCGCAGCCCTGTGATATGAAGATACATAATTATTTTGTGTGAATTATAACATAGATCCACTTGATCTAAGTTTGAACGTGTCTTGACTTACGTTTTTTGACAAAACCTATGTAAGTATACCTAGATACCGTGCATGTAATAACACAATCTAAGAGCCGGAGATGCCTTAGTGAGAGGCAGGAAAGATTGGGAGGGGAGAATGTGTACAGGAAAGCAGCTTTGAGTCTGCCAGGATTTGTGTATAGTAAACTAGGTCAATATAATTTAAAATTAGTAGTAAAACTTGTTAGGATAGGCAATAAAATAGATTAGAATAGGAAATTATGTCTGTATAATATATTATATATATATTAGCATAGCCATACTATAAAAATGATAAAAATTAAGATTTAGATTTAAAAATATTATAGGTATTACCTTAAGTAGACTCATAGAATGAAAACCATAATAAGAAAAATACAAAAACAATAAAGAAAAATAAGTTTATAAGTTACAATAAGTTAAAAACCCATTATACGGTACTAAATATTAATTACATGTGTAAAAAAGTGAAGCGAGTGCTTCCAGGAACCCTCCACCTCCTAAAACAAGGCCAATACAAATTTTGAAAAAAAAAAAAAAAAAAACAACGAGGGATTACAATCTGAAAAGTGCAAAACAAGGTCTCTGATCATGTCAGAGGGACAATGGCAAAGGCAGGAGTGGGTTTTAGCCGGTAAGAGTCCGGCACTGCCCAGACTGGCTCATCAGTGAGGCAGTCTGGGCGTCCATGAGGATTTCCCTCTCCTGCTATATTAAAAAAAAAAAAAAAATAACACAATCTATATTTATTAAATACTTAAAATAATTAGTACGTACTTACCAGTACGTATTTAAAATAGTAACTTACTTTTATTTTCAGATTAAACTTGGATTACAGTAAAATGATCTAGTCTACTTAATAGTATGTACAAGTAGGTATATAATAAAATAATTAAAAGGGGAGAAGTGCTCATTGAGCATCAAAAAATTCGTCCGCATCGCTGTCAATGGGAAAAGTGCCCAAAAGGCTGGCAGCATTGCCACGTTGGATGGCAATACTGATTCTTTGGGCTAAAAATAGGCCAGCCCTCTATTCACGTGAAGAGTCGACCAACCGCTTGGTGATGTCCCGAAATACTTGATGAGCACTCGGACCCCAAGGCCCTAGTGTTTCAACCCCAAACGGCTCAAACATATAGCTCCCAATAAGGTTATTATATTTGTGCCATTTGAGGTTTTTTGCTCCTGCAGCAGCCGCCCCAGCACAACCCACCGTGCCAGGAAGATGGGATGGCACGAGGGTGTCGACACTGGTTGCATCCCACACCAAAGGCCTACCCAATTTCCATGGCATTATGGACATTCCGTCTGGCCTCTTCCCATCGTCGCGTGCCAAGCCATTGGGTTCTACAACAGCTGGTACTCCGGCGGTGACAAGAGCCCGACGGATGATGTCATTAATTACTGGCGTGCCGTGCCATCCGACCAGCGCTCTCTCTCTCTCTACCACTCTATACATATTTTAGAGTTAGCTTGTATATTTTAATTAAGGACCAATTGTTATAAATAAAGTCTTCTTAATTGAGACTTAACTTGAAGGAGTTTGTGTGAAGTCTGCCTAGTAAGTTTATAATATTCATACATCATTATGTAGATAAATATCTACATTATAGGAGTATGCGTTATTAGCAACATATTATTAATGGTATTGATGACAGGTACTGCTTGCAGCAACGGTAAATTAGTAGGAAAGAAATAAATAAGAAATACCTATCGCTCTTTAATGATATTCATGTAACAACACAAAAGCTAGGTACTTACAATACAGAAAAATAATTATTCGAGTACCTACCTATCCACGTCATTACCAAAGGTATCACAGGCCATGGGTAACGACAGGTTATTTTTTTTCTTAATATGTACTTAGGTAAACAGTTTGTATAAAAAATATAGATATTGAAGTGTTTTTATTACTATTCCGACATCCATCAATGTATGTGCACGAGTGTACATCTCATAAACAGCTCAATACCTTTGACAACTTTATTTGGTCGGGTTATACGCTGAGATTTAGTATGGAAAAGTAATGAATGCAAATTTCTCTTAAAATACAACACTTGGGAATCTGAATTTTTGGTCACTATAATTTCTTTAGGAGCACTAATTTTTGTATAAATTTGGGAAGAAATCACAGAGTTTTTAATAGGGAAATCTTGATATGAAAATTTAACACCGTGACTACCGCCACCCCACCAATGGTATGGTATATCTCGTAAACTACTGGAGTAGTAATTTTGAATTTTGGGTATCAATTTTATCTCGCAGAGCACTAATTTTCTACGTAGGTTTGAGGAAACGACGAGCTCCTGAAACTTGGAATCAACATTCAAATTCGTGGTCCTGCTGAACGAGCGCGCGAAAGTTATCGTCGTTGATTTCTCGGTAAATACAAATGTTTCAGTTCGGTTTTTGTTACGAAATAAATCACATTTAAGGGCACTAATTATTTGTATACTTAGAATAGCTGTAGTATGCCCCCTTCTTCTGCGCTCATGGTGGTCCTGCTGAAGGGAGCGTGACTACCGCAGGACCACCTTAAAATTCGATTTTCTCGAAAACTACTAAAGCACCAATTCTGTTGTTCGAGCACTAATTAGTACCAATTGAGCACTAATTATTTGCCAAATATGGAAGCGATTGGCGTTCGTGGTCCTGCGGTAGTCACGCACATGCTTTTTAGTACTAATAGTTTCTGACCTAAGCCGCAGACAGAAAAACAGACAGACGGACATTGCGAAACTATAAGGGTTCCTTGTTGACTACGGACCCCTAAAAAAAACCGGCCAAGTGCGAGTCGGACTCGCGCACGAAGGGTTCCGTACCATTATCTATAAAAATGGCAAAAAAATCACGTTTGTTGTATGGAAACCCCACTTAAATATTTATTTAATTCTGTTTTTTAGTATTTGTTGTTATAGCGGCAACAGAAATACATCATCTGTGAAAATTTCAACTGTCTAACTATCACGGTTCATGAGATACAGCCTGGTGACAGACGGACAGACAGATGGCGGAGCCTTAGTAATAGGGTTCCCGTTTTACCCTTTGGGTACGGAACCCTAAAAACAACACAGTTTTAATCTTTGCAAAAATTACTGTGGAAACGTTTATTCACAGGCCTGGTTTTATGATACCAGTTTCTGTAGCATTTTACGGCTTATGTTAGTTAAATATTGATATTGAAAATGCATTATTGTTGCTTAATTAACAGACCAGTAGGTTATCTATTTAAAGCTAAATGGTTTTTTTGCCTTATTAATTATTCAAGAATTGGATTATGTTATCTGGACGCAAAGTTTTTACACATCAGTAGAAATACAAAATAATTTAGATGCTTAATTGGTATATTTTTAGGGTTCCGTAGTCAACAAGAACCCTTAGTTTCCACATGTCCATCCGTCTGTCTGTCCGTCTGTCCCCAGCGTAGCGCAGATACTCTTAGTACTAATCACGCCGACAAAGTGGTAAAACAAAATGTAGAAAAAAAAAGCATTTAGGCTCCAGCGCTCCCTTGCACGTAAAGTGGGGATGATATTTTTTTTTACCTCGTCTATACCATGGTGTGGGGTATCGCTGGATAGACCTTTCAAAAATATTCCGAGTCTGTGTGAACCATTTTTCGATGCAGGGCTCGATTAAGTTTTAATGGGGCCCTGCCAGCTAAATTGTTGATTTTGGGTATGTGAAAAATTCATGGCAGTAGTATACAATATTAGTTTTAGTAGATATATGCGAAACCTGAATCACGTGTCTAGTATTTTTATGTAAAGAATCTATGTACAAATTTTCAATACTGTATCATGAAAAATCACAAAGTTATAAGGTTGTTATGTTACCGGGTTGTCCGTATAAAAACAGCGGCGCAGCGCCCCCGCGCCTCCGGGGTGATCTTGCGCTCATTGATAATAATTTTGCAGTAGGTACCTAACCGTACGGCGATTGTATTGTAAGTGATTAAATGGTGATAACATTTTCCATCACACTTAAATATTTTTGGGGCAAAATATAACATGGTGTAAAAATTATTGAAATCGATTCAGTTCCTTATTCTCAACAAACTTTCAGGTTTCGCTTTCACTAAAAATAATGTTGTATAACGAAATTAAAAGGAAAACTATCACAGCTAAGTAGGCTTTACAAGTTAACGAGTAATACCGTTGGAGAATTGACCGTGACGTATATCGATATATGGGAGAACATATTTTTCAACTACAATGTTAAGTTTGTTTTTGGGATAAATTCATCCCAACTACGGAACCCTTCATTGCGCGTGGTCCGACGCGCACTTGACCGGTTTTTTTAATATATTGCAGTGACTGTAGGTACCTACGTAATGAATAAAATAAAGATATGAAAATGAAATAATACCTAACCAAATTAAATTACATACACATAACATAACTCCGTGTAAGTCTGAAAACACCAACCCGTCTTGAGCAAGCATGGTTATCATCAATGCTCTTGCCTTCTTTGTATGAGATGAGACATTTGGCTTGCAGTGCGACAATAATAGGCTGGTGTTTGTTTATCTTTATATAATAATAATATGAAAGTCGTGACCGGTGACAGTAACTGCGGAGGTAGATTTCATGAGTCATTACGTCGTCGTAAAGAAATTTTATTGTGCAATATTTAGTACTTTGTCGAAATTGCTAATTGTTTCGTAGAGATTCTAAAATTAAACTCCACAATACCGAAGCTAATGGCTCTTCAGAACAAAGGGCTGTTCATTTGAATTATTTTACATCAATTATTATTAGCAAGATTCTAGGAATGACCCAAGTAGAAATTGTTTTCGTAATTTTCGAGTGCAGGCTACGCAAATGAACGCCCAGGTACAATAAAATTATGATCTTAAAAATTCTGGATGTGCGATTTCATAAATCGATAGAGTTTTTGACATAAATACTTCTAATAAACTTTAAATTAAGTGCAGGAAGATGTGTAACCTTCCTTAATTTACACACACGGTATGTATACCCAATTTTTCGGAAACCCCTGGCGAGTTCTTAGACCATTACGTACAAGTCTATTTGAAGACCAAGAGCTGATACTCGGCAACCAAACTTAAAATCATTAGTCTAATAAGAATCGTGCTTCAAAACGAAATAACGAACAGATCCGGTAATTATGATTGTAAGTACCTAGTCGATAACGGAAGTGCTGGCACGTCAGAAGCCTGACGACCTTAAAAGTCCTGTTCGGAGGCAAGATTTAAATACGATCGAGCATCCTGTAATCTCCGTAGCTAAGGAAGACATCAAACAAATGACAGGGTGAAGAGGATAGACTAAACGAGGAAGGCTGATCTCACCACCGGGAATCAAGCTGGGAAGAGAGAGAGGTGAGTAAGATAACTGGTAATAGGTACTTTATTTAACTAAGTCGGGAAGCGCAACTTGCAACAATCTATTCTAGCCCATTTTTGTTAGATGTCCAAGCGTGCTACCTGCCACCGAAACTCTTGTGTGTGAGTCAAAACAGATGAAAATGTATAGGTATGACGTAAAAGCAGGAAACAGGTTTTTCTTTAAAAAAAAATCGGACAATATTCGTTACGGGTTCAATCAAGTTGGTTACTTCTTTCTGTTTCTTCACCATTGGCTTAGCCATCTCCAGGCTACTTCTGCCCATAAGTGGGCCTGTCCAAAATTGAGCCATTGCAACAAGCAGCAGACACAACCAGACTGCGTAGTTATCGCGTCAATGTATAGGATCGTACCTATCAATTCTCATTCATTTATCGGAAATAAATCAATAATTGTAGTGGTCGAAACATTGTCCAGTGGCTATAAGTATAAATCAATTACTAAAACATTAGCTATTTTATAACTAACACATTAACGTTATCATTGCAAACGGATTCGAAGAAATCCTTCTTCAGTTTGGCGCGTTCAAAAGTCGGTTTGGTGTAAAAATAAGTGGTGTACATGAGGCCAGAAATCGATTATATATGGGTGCTTATAAATAAATACATATGTATCAATTCAAGGCGATGTCGCACGGCGAGTGAACGGGCGTACCTACCGGACACTGTGGTGTCCATGAATTTGGACGCGGTGTGTCTGGCTAAGATTTGGTCCTTGTTCAGACCTTAATAAAGATATTTATTTTATGTTCAAAGTTGAGGTTAGAAATTATGACGCTCATAGGGTACCTATGTTAGCTTTATGAAGGGAGATACAAACAATAATATTATTATAGCAAATCGGCAAATCCTCAACCCCGTTGTTTAGAGGGTTTACTTATTTCCATATGTACGTTTCATTTACATAGCTTTATCTTAAAATGCGCTTCTACTAGACCAAACAGATATTCAGTCGTGACGTTGTAAGGCAGTAAAAAGTTGTTGACCTCTGATTCTAAATACGTATCAAATTAGACACTTATGTCAGCATACAAACCTCAACATCTCTAGCTCCTAGAAGAAAATTGTACCGGAACGTTCTAACATCATCAAATACCAATTTCGCCTAATCTCCTGCCAATATCCTTCTGAACTTTTGGTATCCTCGTGGCGAGGCGGAGGGGAGTGGGGCAGTCTTGTGATGCGTCGATTTCTCCGAATAAGATTAATAAATGCAGGCGGGGGCGGCAGGGGGCAAGGAGGGGGGACATCGCGGCTAATGACACGCGCCGCTGCAGATATTTTTTTATCGCGAATTTAAAATATAAACTGGTTGCGGTAGCTACACGGAGTGAGAGAACAGAAGGTTGAATTTCAACAAATCCTAATAAGACATCCACCTCAATGCGTAGCTCGTAGTGGCAAAAGCTCAGTATGTAACTAAGGAGTCTATAATCTATTCAAAGAACACATTTGGTTCCGCTTAGCTTTCAAACCCCCTCCTTTTGGGGGAGGCCTATGTCTAGCAGTGGACTTTCAGCTGAAATAATGATGAAGCTTTCAAAGGCTAAAGAAGTCGTTTGTTCCTTCGCGGAAGATAGTTTGATCCGATCATCCGAAGTCTGCAATACTTTCAAGTATCCTTTTGTACATTGCAGTACTAAAGCTGCTTTTGCTACCCTATTGTTAGGGAGCGTATGCTGCCTTTTCAGTTTAGAATTTAATTTGCTCTAAACTTCATAAATTCAACATAAACATAGGAACGATACAAATTGTATGAAATAGTTTTAGATGATTACCGTACCATCTAATACTTTGTTCCTTATTCTTTTTAATTCGCCGTTTTGTAGTAGGCCTTCTACCCTTGCCTTTAGAGGTAGCGCCCGTGCCGCAGCCTCCGCCGCGCCCTACGGCCTGCAGCCTGCAACTCTGCATAGTTCACCGCTCTGCGCCTGCGCATCGATACTCAACACTGCACTAATCACGAGTTAACACCTATTGTTAGAACTTCAGTTTACTCGCAATTCTTATTTAGCTTTATGTTGTAATTTCTGATTGAGTTCTTGTATCTCTGAGAACTGGCTTAGTAATTATGCTCTGGGTTGTGTGGCCCACCCAGTGTGGTGATTAGGTACCTAAAAAATCGTTCCAGCAATAGCGGTATTGATAAGATTATCCACAAATACCGTTAAATAATTACTACAGATCCTGAATCATATCATTTGAACCCAATCAGATGTCACCGGATATGCACAGTTAATCTTTTCATCTTAAATGTTAACTTATGTAAGATTTAATCTCCAGGTAGCAATGTAGCATGTCTATTAATTTTCCAGCAGGAGACTGGTAATAGCAGGAATTACTTGTTAATATTTAATTATACAAATGATCCAATTTGTAGATGTCGTAGCGAAGTATATAACAGTTATCTTCCGATAAGAAATACATTCACAATTTATAATGGAAATTTTCTTGAAGTCCGTACAAAGGTACGACTAATACAAACGTATGTTAACATAAAATGAATGTAATATCGAAGTAAGGAACGATAATGGAACAATTTTCTCCCTTTAAACACAGTTAAATAGTTGTGTGAGCGTCCAATGTCTTCATATAAAGGGTCTCGTATTACAGCGCGCGCGTTGATGTCTTTTACAAGTGCGTCGACGCCTACGAATGTCACTCTTGCGCAGGTCGCAATTCCAGCCATACCCCGACACTTAGGGCTGTCAATAACAGTTGCAGTCTTTCAACAGCTAATCAAGCCAAGCTTAGGATAACCGGTTACGGTCCGTTTACGGAACCCTGGTCGATTTCTCTGGTTTCCCATCAACGTCGAGGTGATATCGACCGGGAGACAATAAATCCGGTTCTGCTGCAGCGGACGGGTTGCAATTAAACTAGTGTCGCGACGGGGTTCGCGGACCGTGCGAAAGTGAAGCACGCGGGGGGCGAGCGGGGGGGGGGGGGGAGGTTTCGTCTGCACACGCACACAGAGCAGGAACTACAGTGTGATCAGGAGAGCTGCCTTAAAGCTCCCGGTGAGCTTTCGTTGCGTTTTGTGGATCATTTTCATACAGAGTAAGATTTTCTAGATTATTTTTCTGCATTTTCTACAATTTTCTCTAAGTCCTTTTTGGCACGACCGCGACACTTGAATTTGAATTGATCCTGCTTGTCAGTAGTTTGATACCCAAAGTATTAAATTCGAAGTAGGTGGTCTTAGCAATCAGGGCTACTCTGAGAAAAGGGGTTCATGTTTATACCCATATATTATATATAGGTATAGATATTAATTCCTTAAACACACTGGTTATTCTACTCTGTGTCTCTTGAGGTTCCGCGTGTGTGTCTGCGTGTAGGTGTTTGTGAGTGTATTCAGTCCGCGCGCGACGGCCGACGCAGACGCACGCGCCGCTGCCGAGTGCCATGTCGCGCTAGGCGCGCCCCCATGGTGTACCCCGAGGCGTCCCGCTGGGGCGCGCCAGACGCCGCGCTCGCCCCCCTCTACGATGACGTCTACAGAGGTCAGCTGATATTTGCAACCTCACCTATTTTTAACACATTCCCGCTGTGACTACCAGACAAAGTGACTTTCTGCAATCGTAAAGTGCTCCAACAGCCTGATTTCTTCATCTCAACCTGGCGTTATTAATCCTGGCTTTTCCCAGTGTCAGACTGGTTTACCCGATGATAATTGTCTGGTACGAAGCTTATTGTCCCGCGATCAAATGTTGGAAACGAATACCGGTAGACTTATTATCGTCTGATAAATCAGATTTTGCATTAAGCAATTTAACTTAGAGAAACATCAACGAAATGTTTGGAATTGACATAAGCTTTCGGAAAGGTACGTCACTCTCATTGTCAACTCCATTCTCTTTATTGAAGTTTCTGTTCGTTAACTATTGTTAGAAGTCACTTTTTCTAGAAGACGCTGAAAGCCTTATTCTGGGATCACCAATGATAAACGCTGAAGGAATTTATTTAATTGGCTTAGAACGAAATGTAATGGAACCTCCAGCTCCGCTCCGCGAATCTTCTTTGTGTATAACCTGTGTCTCTTAGGCAACCTGTCGACGATCCTGTACCACTAGAGCTTCACCACAACCATTTATCGACCTTTACGCGTGAATATAATTATTAAATTGTTATTAACATTTAAAATTAAAAACCGGTGATTAACGACTCTTTTATAATTATGTTCTCCTTTTTGTTTGACCCTAATCAGATTGTACTTTTACCGCGATTTGACTTTTCAACGTTTCAATATATATATTTTCTTTGTTCCGTTGTGCTTGTTTAAAAAGCTTGTTTAAAAAATTTACACTCTGTGAGACGTGTCGCTGATGACTCAGTCGCCAGACATCTGTTAGTTAACCATTATATTTACATTTCAATAGAGCCAGCTCATAATTGTAATGGTTATTAATTCATATTCGCCGCAGTGTTCATAGTGAAGGGAGTGATAAATACTTTAAATCCAGTTCAGTAAGTTTTGTATCAGAAATAATAACATAATAATATCTACTTTATCTTCTAAAATATTCACGGCTGAGAACGAAATTCCGAAAGGCTTTTTACTTTTTATATTAGGTACTACATGGAATCATACAATCACCTGATTAAAGTAGGTACAACTTTTATGAAGTAAATTTGCTCCTACAGAATCCTTTTGTTTGCCGAGAAGTTTATTCCACGCACGTGAGTTTTCTAATAAGAATGGTTACCAAACATTTTCTTTGTTTGGATCTAGTAAAGCTTTGGCCGCCCGATGAAATTATATATCACCATTCTCATTATCGTTAATAGCCGATACATGTGAACAATGATCTTTAAAATCTGTTTGTCTTGGTAATTAAGTGAGTAACACAACGGAGAGTATTCTCAATCGCGTCCTTACTGTATCTTTCGAGAATAGAATTCGCGAGCGTATCCTCCACCTGCGGCCGACTTCGTCTCGGTTCATTTTATAATGACATTACAGTAATTCCATACAACAGCGTAGGAGTATTATGTTCATAAAGTTTCGACGTTGTCGGGTCATGTTGAACGGTTGTTGTATTGATAATTGGGAGTATTGGGACCTACAGCTCATGTCGGTGCTTTAAAGCTCAATTAAACCTTGAAAATTGAACTGTCCTAAGGAAATTCAAATTGTGATTTTATAGTAGGTATCTCGTTTACGATCGTCTATAAAATTTCTATACTGAACAGTTGGGTACGATGCGAGATGCAAGAAGGCCTTTAACGTAAGGTACAAGTTATTAAGTGACCTGCGACTTTCCAATCGGCCTACATCTCGATCGCGTGTTATACATTGAGATATCTCGCGATTTCACGATCGTTTATCGCATGTGTGGCTTGATGGTTTTTATGTCAATTATTAGTTTTAATTGGTCGTTAATATTTATAATTCGATGATCCCATGTGATTAGCGACGTACCTAGCTGTTAATTGCGTGTTTATGGGCTTCTTTACAATTTTGTGAATATTTTTTCTTTATAGTTGTTTTGTACGTTAGAGTAATTTTGGCAAATATTTTAATGTTGTTTAGATTGTGTTTTTTTGCACATATATTTTTTTTTTATATTAAACTGTATTTATGTTACAATAATAGGTAGGTATATATATGTTCTATATAAAAGAATTTCGGTTTTTCCAACTCATTGTGTGAATGTCTGATTTGGACAAAATGTAAATTGGACATATTTTTGGAACTTCTCCAAAATACTACAATTTACATAATGAAGCCCAGGGTTTCTGAATTTGTTCCTTACATTTAAATTCAAATTCAAATTCAAAAAATTATTGCTCAACACAGTACATAATAATAACATTTCCAGATGTCAAGTGAATGCGCAGTCCACTGTGTTGTACCAATTCAGGCATGCAAAATTCATCATTAAAATTATACAATATCAATTTCACATTCAATTTTACATTTGCTAATGGACCAGAGTAAAAGGTTCATTTAAGAAATAATATTTTAAGACTACAAACATTTAGGGCCCGGTGAGGTCAGAACAGCTTTAGTTTTTCATTGCTGTTACTGAATTTGGCGAAGCAGCTTTTATTTTGATCAAAACATTCTAATATTTGCCAAGAGCTATATAAAATATAGAAATTTAATATACGTGAGTAAAGGAATTTCGCTGATGACTCTCTTAGGCGCGGTTCATTCGGAGATGCAGCGACCGTTAGCAGCGCCTGCGCATGTGGGGCTCCCCACACGGTGCAACATGCACAGGACAGTCTCAGATGCAATCGCTATTATTCTAGAATCTGTGCCTCAAGTATAACATCACTTTATGCTGTACCAAGCGGTCTTGAGATTATCCTGATTCATGGAGCGACCATATTACTTTTCGGATATCCGGATATGTGAGTTTTGATAAATCTTTAATATTTTAATCATTCTGTTCAATCTACAGAATAAAAGGTGGGGTTCACTAATTGATTGCTTAAAAAATGCAACCGTTTTTATTGTTGAAAACAAATAGAGCTAAGCTTAAATTCCATATTGCCGAATAAAAAAAAGCAGTTTGTAGGGATTTTATAAATTCCTCCAAAACTTTTCCAAAAAGTCGTCTGAAAGTTGCTGTAGAAAGCTTTGAGAGTGGGCTAGATTCAGAATTAAACACCATGGAAATAGAAAATGGACATAGAATTGGATACCTGGATACTTTAGAAGGGAGAAAGTGTTAATAACAACATTTGATCTTACTTATCGGATCGAATGAGGTTTCAGTATCTATTCGTGCGGTTAACTTCATTCCTTTGCTCAATTGGTTCACTCAATTCTCTGTTGAACAATCTAAAGTTTTCCTTTAGTTAGGAACGTTGTACTGGAAAAATATTCTCTAAAAGGCTATCGAAGAAAAGAATAACAATCAACCTTCGAGTTAAAATAACTTGAATCTATTATTTTATTGCGGAATAACTTGTCTTTTTAATGGTCAGTAGGGAAAATGAACAGTAGGTTAACCTACCTCTTTATTATTTTTCAGAACTTGCTCGCTAATGGCAAATGATACCTATGTCATGCAAACCTAACCTTAAGTAAATCATTAAAGAGGGGAGAAACGGCCGAAAATTCGGCCGATACTTCGGATTATCGCTTCGGAGTAGACCCCCAGGCTCTAGCCGGGCAATAATATTGTACTGAATTTCATTATGGCCCGCTCGTGCATAATGTAATTTGGATATGGAACGCCAACTAAATAATTCGTATCAAAACTAAACCATATTTTTTTTCAATTCAAGTACTTACAGCTCGACTAAAGAGTTCTCACTTCATAGGTTTTAGTTGCTGTTGACGAACAAAATATTTAATTACGCAACTTAATAGAGATATTATAGTGGAATAATAAGTAACAATAATGAATATTAATTAAATAGAATAAACAAAAATAAAAGCAATAAATTTTTTCCTGATTTTTTTTTATTGAATAATGTGCATAGATTCGCCCAATGGCTGTTTCTACATGATCTGTGGCGGTAATGGAGGCATGTCATCGCAAACGCAACAGCAGGGCCTCAAGTCGATTTGTAGTAGTAGTCGCTTAGATGATTTCCCACCCAAAAAAAAAAAAAAAGGGCCTCATGTCTGCTATTACAATAGTGTCAGAATGGTCGATCATTGATTTCATAATTGTTGATTTTGACAAGTTTGGTAATCTACTATTATAATGGCGTCATTATGACTTTCCAATGGTCGGCCACTGACACTACATTGAAAGAAATTGCAAAGAAAATGATCGACCATTATGAATTTACCAGATTACGAACTTTTAGCAAAATGACAATGGCATGACAATGAGATCGTGTTGGAATGACTGAATTTATAAAAATAGCAGACTTGGGCCCCTGATCGGTTGCTTTGGCGCGTACCCCCGCTATAGTATACAAAACTACTGTACTGTGCCCCCGCGTTAGAATGTTGCATTTAGGCGTCATATTTACATTATTATTCATTGTTCTTGTAATGAAATTGCATGAGTTTAGATAAAATTGTGTATAAAACTGTACCAGTTTGATGAACTACTAATTCGAGAATCGAATCGGTTTTTATTACTTCGCAGTAAGTGCGAAAAGTAGAATATTCTTTTCGGGGATAAAGGTATGTCTTGCCTCGCTGCACGACATGCGAGAGAGTTAATAGGTACTAGATTCCTGATCTAGTACCTATTAACTCTCTCGCATCGCTCAGGAGTTATCTCACAGCTCCCTCGCTGCGGTCGGGACCCCAGAATCCTTCGTTGCGTTCGGGATTCAAAATAGACTCCTCGACATTGATGGATAAATCTCTCTCAAGTTGCATAGAAGTCGTGTCTACCATTCACATGTAGTCCCCAACTTGCTCCTGTCCTTAGTGACTTCGTTGATCCATCTGACTCGGGTCTACAATGTTGCGTTTACCGTTTAGCGATTTATCTCGTCTGGTCCGATCACGAACCATCGACATCATGCCAGCTTACTGCCACGTCAGATTGCTGATTCTGCAACCTTCGAGTGTGTCTGTGACATTGGTTCTTCTCCGGAAAATCTCATTGCGGATCCCTTCAAAAACCTCCAAACATAGGCCGCTTCAAGTCCTTACTTGTTTCCTTAACTTTATATTGAGCCGTAAATACGTAATTTAAGTTATAATTACATTCCGAAAACAAGTATTTTGTACAAAATACTTTTACCAAACTGTTTGTAATACTGTGATCCAATTTGAGAAGGTTTTACTCTGAAATACTTCAGTGACGTCACCCTTCTCTCTTACGGATTATTTCAGATGTCGCTCGTCTGCTGTCAGACTTAATCTTTTCCAATTTCTGCACACAATAGGATCCATTCATCTTTGAAAACTTTTTTTACTTTTTCCTCTTCGATTTAAGCCAGTTAATTTAAGAATTGGATTCGATGATGTCCAAGTTTATTTATTTATTTAAAAAGTTACGTGAATAACATTATAACAGCTATAATGTGCCAATGCGATGTTACTACAATAAAACATACATCATACTTATACTAAATTAACAAAAATAACAATAAAATGGCCTCTAAAAGTTTTCAATGCACTTCAGTGCTACTTCTGTGAACCTGTTCAGGCTGCACTGAAATATATCTACGTCCATAGAAATAATATTTAATAATCTTATGGCTCGTGACAAGGGGGCAAACGAAGTTATTACACTTGTGCCAAGTTCGTTTTTAGTTACCAGTCAAATAAATGAATGACCCTTCGCAGACTCAAATTAATGCAAAACGACTAAATATTGGAACCGGACAGATTTTGTTACTTAAGTCTTAGGTACTGAGCTACTTTCTATGAGAGCAGTGGGGGCCCAGTGGTGGGACGGCCCCGAATTACGAGTTGTAGGCTGTGGGTTCGAACCCAGGCAGGCGCTTTACGTTGTGTATATAATTTCATCACCACTGCTCTCAAAACGGTGACGGAAAACATCGTGAGTAAACCGGAATGTCGTGGAACCAAAAATTTCAAAGACATGTGACACCCGCACTGGGCCCGCGTGTTAGTTTTTAGTGGTATGAGGAACAGGGTGTAAAGTTCACTCATCCACCATAGAAAAGGGAGGATCCTCCGACCAGACGGATGTTGTATCTGGTGGGCAACTGCCCAACGGTTGATGTCGGGACGTTGTATATATATGCTAGTTGCGCGGTAAACTCTGCTTGCGCGATGCAGGATCTGCGTGATGTCAGTGTGCACGTAGTTCGCATGTGGCGATGTCGATGCCGCTACAAGATTACAGCCCACTCCCTTTCAAAGAAAGGAGGCCTATGTTCGAGCAGTGTGGGAACATTAAAGGCTGATTAAGTGATTATGCTGAGCTACTTTCAACATATTGTTAACGTTAACATTTGATGAACTTTATGACGACATGATCACATAAGATAGTATCTCCTCGTATCTCGACACAAAAGCCTTCACAAAGCTTATTTATCAGTTTTAATGAGAAAGCGATTGTTTTCACCTTGTTAAGATAATTAATTAGCTAACACTTACCGTACAAACACTGCTTAAGGTAAACGTCTCTATTATCAGCTTTGTGTGCTCGTTCAATAGGATTCTGAGTTATGATGGAAGTTATTGCCCCGTTTACCCTAATTTAACTTGTATTAATTTTAGCTGTAATTAATTTTGTCTTGTTGTTTCTAAGAGTATTGTTTTGTTTTGAGTTAGCTATTTTTGGAACAGTTTGGCTATTTTCACAATTAAACTTTATATTTTTGTTTTCACAGTTCCGGAGTGATTGTTCAGTTGTCAAGTTAAGATATTAATAATTGGCAACATGACATCACGCCTGTATCCCCGAAGAGTTAGACAGAGGTATACCTATCGTACACCTACATTTCGCCGGTTATGTTTATGTCCCATGTAATAAGGGCCGACCGTATTGCCATCAACCGGGCACAAATCCAGACTTTTTCCAGAATCCACTTGAACCCAGGACCTCATGCTCAACAGTAGCGTTTGCGAGCACTAGACCGACGAGGCAGTCCATCAATTATTAGGCACTCAATTACGTTTGGTATAATTTGTCGAACAAATTATCAATTTGTAACACGTCAAACAATGTGAAATAACCGTCGCGTGTTAACGAGAACGTCCAAATAACATGAATGTAATTATGAGCGTTGCTAATGAACTTCACAATTTCATACGTTTTTGGCAAGTTCTGAAATTAATTATTACTATTTGACGTTCGTTATATAAATACAGCAACGATTTTAAAGATGACAGTCTGTCTAATATTGGTTTTATGTCTGCCGAAACTTTGTTTTGTTGCTTAGTAAGAATACAGAAGATTTACCTTTTCCCGTTTTTTCAATCTCCCATCATCGTCTCTTAAATCATTATCCCAGGGTTTTCTAAGAATACAGTTTGAGAAGAAGAATACAGTAAAACCCAGACACAAACAAAATCCTTTAAAAAGTAATCAAATAAAATGTATTGGCCCTTTAAGTTTAATATAAGTTGTAGGTAATATTTTGATCCAAGCATCGTCGCATCGGGGACGGCTAAAAACCATTCAAACAAAACAAATAAAGCTAAATCAGTTCAGTCGTTTGGGAGCTACGATGCCACATACAGATAAACACGTAAAATTTATAACACCCCTCTGTTTCCGTCGGGGGTTAAAAATAGCGTAATTACTATCCCCTATTACATATTTTTCATCTCCACAACGGTCTGTAGTGTGCTACTGTTCAATGAATTCGTTCTCGTCCCCCACAGAGGGTCACAGGGCTCAGTGGGGCACAAAGTGACCCTGATAATGACATAATTGCTACTCGGCAGGTGGCTATCGCAGGGTGACGCTACTAACTGTCCATCCACCTGTTATGAGCTTATGATCCCTTTGTAGGGCTGTGGTAGGCTTCTTTTGTTAAGATACGCTACCTACATTGCCACAAGGATATTTTGACGCTCAAATGACGTTGACAGTTTGACAAATATTTTGTGAAATGTCTTGAAAAAGCAAGATGGCGGCCGCTTTTGGCTACGCGTTATAAGAACTTTGTAGCGCTATTCTTTGGTTTGACAAATACCAAACTATTTGATGATAACTCTGCATTAATAAATCACGCTCGTTTAAATATCGAACTCGCGAATGATTTAAAAGATAGCGTTATTTTATATTCCCAAATTATTGAAATTCAGATGACATTTGTGTTTTGATAGGCTCTTTGGAAATAATAGTTTTTGGGTTGAGAATGGGTTAACGGTGAGTCAAACACCACAAGAAAAAATCGTTTTTGAGCACGTTCTCTTGTTTGATTAGATTTTAGCATCGAGTTAATGTATTATAATACGAATACTAAAAGTAAAATTGTAGTTTCTGCCTACCTCTATGGGAAGAAGGCGTGAGTTTATGTAGATATGTATATATAGTAAAATTAGGTACATCAGCTATTGTTTAATAATGTATTTTCAGATTTTCCTTGATAGTTTTAAAAATTAGAATTTCAATCATCCATATTATTTCTATCCTATCTTTTCACTCCAACTCCTCCACAAGAACCCTTTTCGAGACAACTAAATAGTAAATACATTGCGGAGTCAGGAAAACAATAAAACAGTGGATCCGAGCCCATAAATTGAGTTTCGCGATAAACTATCTTAGGATATATCCGCGACATGATACGCTGACTCACATATTACGAATTCCTACGCCACGGGCATACAGAGTGTACCACAGTCCACAGATCGACCGCCCACTAGCACACCTCTAGTAAACTCTGAATATCGATAGTACTAACACTGAGCACATAGTTGCGATTTTGCAAAGGTGGGTTTAGTGAGATTCTGTCGCAAGTCGCGGAACTTTTTCACGTGTTGTTTCTTTGGTTGGATGTAGGATATGAAATGCGAATGATATGATATTCCTTAATCAAAAATAGCCTAGAACACGTTTTGAGATTTAAATTGGCACTTAATCTCGACAAGAGTCTGATTCAGCGTGCATATTGTGATTTGCAATAATCACTGCATCCAGAAAATAAACCCATAAACAGTACGAAATTAAACTTTTAAGTGTCGTATCACGATTAATTTGTGGTTTAACCAGACTTTCGATCGATCCTGTACACCTTACCAATACAGGGGGTCTACTCCGAAGCGTTTAACCGAAGTATCGGCCGAACATTCGGCCTTTTTATAACTTCCATAGTTTCCATTTTTGACTTTAAATCCATACCCGACTTAAAGTCACATGTTTGACTTTGGCTTATCTCTTTGACTGTCGTATTTTTTTTATCTTTCGCTGTAGTCAGCCATAGTTAGCCGTAGTTAAGCAACGGCCGAACATTCGGCCGATACTTCGGTTTAACGCTTCGGAGTAGACCCCCAGATTTAATTGATAAAAACATTGCTTCGAAAACGACTCTGTAATATACAAAATCGCACGACCAAGTCGCATCGATACCACACGCCTTACACCCACTAGTTCATTATTCCATCCACGCGTCATACGATTATTTCGCATAATAATTCAGGGATTATTTTGGGTGTTAATACTAGTAACCTAGCGTTAGGGAATGCGATGCACGTACGACCTCGACTTCCTTCGAGGATTAAGCCTTAATATGGAGATGTATGAGGTGTTGCAGTGTCAAGTTTTGGAGTACGAATTTGAATATGAATAAGCCATTTCAGGGATTACAGTTTAAGAGTAAGAATAAGTTACATTAAGCCAACCTGACTCGTTTGAAGTTATAATATTATAATATTATATTTATACATAATACCTATATTACCTATATTAAGGATTTGGTTTTTAAGGTTCCGGACTTCAAAAGGAAAAATCGGGACCCTTATAGGATCACTTCTTTGTCCGTCTGTCTGTCTGTCAGTATGAGACGAAGGTCTGCAGACCCTTGGTGCTTTAAAAAAATCAAGCTTCTATGTCAACGCAATAAAGAAACACGGCGATTTATGCGATATATTTTGATACTCTCAAATAAATCATAACCTATAGGGTACTTCCCGTTGACCTAGAATCGTGAAATTTGGCAAGAATCAAGGTCTAACAGCACATACATAAAGGAAAGAGTTTGAAAATCGTTCATTTGTAGTTTCATCTCATAAAAAAATACTTTTTTGCGATTACAAACCTACATTTACAGTTGGTAAATTGACCGTGTCGTATATCGTTGTATGGGAGAACATGTTTTTCAACTACAATGTTAAGTTTATTTTTGGGATAAATTCATCCCAACTACGGAACCTTCATTGTGCGTGGTCCGACACGCACTTGGCCGGTTTTTTTATAGCTTTTGCCTTGCAGTGTTATTACTAACAAACTTAAGGGTCAGATAGTCGCCGTTGACCTTGGCAATACATTATATATATCGTAACCATTAACTTTCATAGGGGGGTTTTTTTTTTTAGTAACGTAAATATGAATATTTGAAAAATCACAGATAAAACATTCTATTCATACAAAAAAAAGCATGGAAATATCTTACGTAGTTAGAAAGTAATATTGTTTTTTATGCTTTGGGTAGACATTACTTCCTCAATTTATTTCTTAAAGTATTTTACTACAATTATTAAATATTCACATACAAAATTGATGTGTATGCGTTTTAGTTTAACATATTTTTTTTGCATAACTCACTTGCATTATATGAAGGCGTAATAACAGATTTAAAAGTCACTAAAATCGTATATCTGCGTCTTAACAGAATTCTTGACAATGCAAAGTACGGTGCAACCGCACATTCTGCAACTCAGCAGTTTACGCCACACATTAATTACAACTCACGATAATTAGTTCAGTTCGCGTCGGGCATCAAGTCAGCCGGGCGTTCTCCTTACAGCCAGCAAAGACCGCGTCACTCACTTCATTGCCACACCATCAGTCTTTTAAGCTCACTTTACCTTTGGGACAATACAGTAGTGTTTTAGTAGTTACCTTCTTTTATTTAATTCATCCCTCATCTAAAAGTAATCTAAGCAATAGACAAGCCAATCAGTTACTGTTAGTAAGTGTTTCTGATTCGATAGACTGACAGATTCTATCTAGACCAACTCCCTACGTAAGTAGATGAGAAAGACTTCAAAAACCAAAACAACACCTCACGACTACCATCAAACTGCTATCACCAATTTACCTGGCGTACATTGAATTGTTTAATGCCTCTCAAAGATCGTTGTTGTAATCTATCGGTAAGGGCCGTTCTCTAGGGAGGTATAACGTTCGGAAACTATGTACAAACGAGTCGTTTTCACGTTAGTTTGTGGTTGTTATTAGAAGGTTCAAGTAGTATAATCTAAAATGTTCGATGATTAAGGGTCCCGGCCACGAGCGATTTTCTCGGTGATTTTTTCGGCGATTTTTGTGTGAATGTATTTCTTTCTGACAAAAATCGCCGAGAAAACCACTCGTGGGCGCCCTCAGTCTCTATCACTTTGTTTTTGCTTTCCAGTTGAGTGCCAGACTGATTCACGAGATGGGATCGTACTAAATCCACATGTTTTGATGTGTAATGCTATCTTTTCAATACTGAAGAATTTCTTTTGACATATAGATCGAGACATTAGGTCCATTTGCTAGTACCTACCTACCTAAAAGATTTTCATACGTCGCCGTAACAAGGTGTACATTTTTTTTTGTTGTGCTCTGTGGCTCAATTCATCTCGTTCCCTCTATTTGGCAGCTTTGATAATGTAGACACAAAGTAATAGCTTCAGGTCAGTAACAGGTTGTATGATTTTACGGCCGCGAATCATATTTAGATCAACATACAACCTGTTACTGACCTGCAAATTGCAAAAAACTTAAGGAAATTTGAATTTCGCGGGCTACCTTAGCGCATACCCCTTAAGGAAAACGCGTACAAAACTGTTCGTAGTCATGTAGTTAAACCGCTTACAACTGTACCTACATCATTACACCTATATCAAAGAGTCGACTTCGATGATTATACTTATGTATAATTATGTTCATAGAGGCACGTGAGCCAGCAATATTATTGGCACTTTGTTTGCTACTACCTAGTCAATTTAGAACTTTATTGCTCTGAATTTAACAGCCTATTTGCTCTGGTTTATGGATGGATTGATCAGGCTTTCAAGTGATATTAAAACTAGTTGCATCGTTGGTTTTGTATATTGTAGCTATAAACTAGGCTACAAGCTGAACAAAGCTTGGGTTTTCACATATTTATGTGTGTTTGGATTGATAGTCAACTAACTGTGCTTCAAACAAAGGAACATAAAATTCAGTTGTGTGAAATTCAGTTGTATGAAATTCAGTTGTGTGAAATTCAGTAAAAATCTCACCGTGAATATTTAGGTGAAATGAGCTTCAAGTGAGATGTACTCTAATCATTACCATGATTTTTTAATGAGTTGTATTGCAATTTGCAATAAGTTTATTATTCTTGCCTGAGCAACCAGCAGCAAGTGCGTCATGCTCCCTTAGATGTCACCGCTTGCGGTAGCGTCGGGGGTCGGGTTGCCTCCTTCCCTCAAATATGGCGAGGTGATGGGTGATCTTTGCGTTATTCTCGCGAACGGGTGCTGCTTGTGGTGACTGGTCGTCTTGCTGACCATGGTTTTGTTATTGTTATTAATAATTAACTGTTTATTTATTTTACTTCGATGGAGCTGGTTTATCATAAATTCTGACTTCGAGTTACAGCTATAGCTAAGCGGGCACGCCCATTATGCTTGGAGGCTTTTATTTAGGTTCATGTACGTTTTTAGTTTTAATTTTTTTATTTCTGCTTGAGTATAGTTTTCGACGTTTTTTTTTTGCTGGCGTGTGCTAGCTAACATATGATAAATAATTTAACTTAATGTTTTGTGTTGCGTAATGTAAATTATTTTACATACTTTTGTATAGAATCAAGTTTTTCTAACTGAACTGACAGCTGTGCTGCTGGTGAGTTTGTTTGCGCCACTTGTTCTTCCCGGCCAAAGCGTGCCAAGCACTAAGAAGTGGTGAAGGGCGGGCGTTTTTGGGGGCTGTCTTATGTAATTTTGACGTTCTAAAAGTGCTGATTCTCAGTTTAGTTTGAATAAATGAGTTTTGATTCAGTCATTCCACCTGGGATTGACACTATTCACAGCTGAAATGAGCGTGAAATGAGCTGCAAATAGTGCCAATCCCTAGCATTTGACTTCACCTATGATGACAGTTCACTTCAAGCTCACTTCACTTAATTTTTAACTTAGGTGAAGTGAAATGCTAGGGATTGCCACTATTGGCAGCTCACTTCTGCTGTCAATAGTGTCAATCCCAGTTGGAATGACAGAATCAAAAGTCATTTATTCAAACTAGGCTGAGAATAAGCACTTTTCGAACGCCAAAATTACATAAGACAGTTCCCCAAAACGCCCGCCCTTCACCACTTCCTAGTGCTTTAGCTGGGAAGAAGAAGTGGCGCAACAAACTCCCCAGCAGCACAGCTGTCAGTTCAGTTAGAAAAACTTGATTCTATACAAAAGTATGTAAAATAATTTACATACGAAAAACAAAATATTAAATTAAATTATTTGGCATATGTTAGCTAGCACACGCCACTATACCAACAAAAAAAAAATGGAGGTGAATAAAAAAAAAAATGGAGGAATGACAGCTTCGAACTCATTTAATTTTTACTGAATACTTTCTGGCTATTGGCTGGCGTCAATATGAATGAACGACTTAAACTCACTGTACGTAAATGTAGATTTCATTTTTGAACAAGGTAGGTATAAGCATGGGTCCCAATGTAATTTTTTTTTTTTTAGAGAGTGAGAGTTTTTTTTTAGAGAGTTAGAGATCCCTATTATAGGTTTAAATAGGAGTTTAGTAAACCTGCATAGATTTAAGATTTTTTAAACTATTTTTTAACTTCAAATCTTCAACGGTGGGCAAACCAGACAGTGAGCCCTTTGCTTTAGTTAGAGTTATCTCCAACAACATTTACTAGAATAACATAATTATGCCCAAAAATATCTGTCACCTTTAGTATTGGAATAACAAGAGATGGGGTACACCTCTAAGCTCATTATTTTCTACAATATCTTTGCATCATTTAGTTTCATTAAGGTATTTGATTAGACGGGAATTGTGGATTTCGAGGGTTGGTGCGGGGTCGATACTGATAAGGTCGTGTCAAGGGGTAGGAGTTTACAGAGAGAGGTACCTTACTCGCAGTTGTAAGTTTATACATTTCTTAGCTTTACTGAATCAAGAAGGATTTATCAAGTGTTTTTTGATTTTGCTGGTTACGGTATCACTAAAATCACGTAAAATATGTGTGGTTGTATTTTTAACTGACTTCAAAAAATCAGGAGGTTCTATGTTGTCTGTATGTTTTTTTTATTATATACTTCTAGATACCAAAGTCCATGCCTAGAAAAAATAGGTACGGTGTTAGTATTTCCCCGATTTTACTGTTCCAAAAGATCTACATACCTAAACTCTCGCCTTTTTCCCAAGGGGGTAAACTATAGAAAGCTACCTACTACGATCCTCAAGTATATAAACTCATTTAGCTTTGTTTCGTTTCGGTCTCTACAACAATAATACTTATAACATAAGGTGTATCCGCAGCTGTAGTCCGCGAAATTCAAATTTTCTTACGTTATGAGCAATTTGCAGGTCAGTGCCAGGTCTTATCTTGATCAAAACATGATTCGCGAGTAAAACAGATATGTATTTCATCATCATTATTTCAGCCGAAAGACGTCCACTGCTGGACATAGGCCTCCCCCAAAGGGGGGTTTGCCATAATCGCCACGCTTGGCAGGCGGGTTGGCGATCGCAGTATGGTGTTAAAATGCATAGAGAACGCTACTGCCCATTCTCTAGTAAGTCCCTTAGTGCCAATTTCACCAATGAAACTGAACGCGATCAACACATAAACTACGTTTAAGAGCTGTCAGTGTGATTATTTTCTTTGGAATATTGACACTAACAGCTCTTGAACTCTGTTTAGATGTGCTGATTGCGTTCAGTTTCGTTGGTGAAATTCGCCCTTAGTCGCCTTTTACGACACCCACGGGAAGAAATAGGGTATTTACAGAATTATAATCATTAGAACCATTAATACATCTCTTTAAGTTTGATTTATTCCATTGAATGACTTTTTCATAAAATCATGACATTGGGGAACAAATCTAATTTAGATAGATGTATCTATTAATGATTGTCAAGAACTAAATTGAAGTCACTTTAAAAAACTGACGTATGTGGACCACAGATCCCGTAAGCATTTTTCGGGTTATTTTTTTTTGGTAACCACAGACCCCGAAACTCACTCAAGCGGAGTCGCGAATCATATTTTGATCAAGATACAACCTGACACTGACCTGCAAATTGCAAAAAACGTAAGAAAATTCTCTCTAAAGTTGTTACCAAATACTCTAAATCAATTTCTTTTTCCCGGAAAGCATAACCAATATTGATCCAAACTCGTCAGCATTTACGTGCTCCAGAAATGCCATAGGTACTTTGACATTTCATTGACTGACTTTTGCTTTGATAACTCTAACAAAAGTGTGGACCTATTATACCTATGTATGTTAGGCCATTTGCTGATCAAAAATAAATATGTAAGTATCATTTCTGTAAATGCCCTAGAAAATATTGAAAGTTTAAACTTTAAAGCCTATTTGGCTTTATTTAGACCACGAGTTTATCACCGGGTTTCATCAAAACAAAAGATTTGTTGAAATCAGACGTAATACGGTAAGTACTTAGGTTGATGTAAAAGTTAAGTCTGATAAGTAGATAACTAATACCTATATATATTAGGTAAAACTAACCATTTTTATTGCTTCAAGATTTTATCTTTTTTTTATACGAATTCATTCGTTAACTTAACACGTTAAGTTTATTTTTATAAATAAGTTAATGTTCTAAAAATACGTTACGATGTTAAATCAAAGCGACAGTGACAGTGAATTGTCGGATTCCATCAGTGCAAATGCTGCCGCAATTATAAATAATTTGTTTCCAACAAAATCCAAGGAAAATTATTTAAAAACTTATGAAGAATTTTCAACGTGGAGAAGTGCGAAAGGCCTATCAATTTCAGAATCAGTACTTCTTGTCTATTTTGATTATTTATCCAAGACAAAGAATCCGAATACACTTTGGTGCATATATACTCAAAACTGAAAGCTACAATAAGAATCAAACACAGCATTGAAATAAATAGATTCACGAAATTACTGGCTTCTTTAAAAAGAAAATCAGAAGGGCATTGCGCAAAGAAGTCTATAATTTTTACGACTCAACATGTGCAAAAATTTCTTAATGAAGCTCCTGACGAATTTTTTCTGGCTACAAAAGTAAGTATACATGATTTAACTATGAATATTTCGTACCTTAGTAATGGTAATTATTCTATATATTTACCTGTTTTTTATCTTTGTTATAGATGGCCTTATTTTTTGGACTCTATGGTGCTTGCCGCGGATGTGAACTTGTAAACTTAAAGGTGGAGGACGTTGAAAATCATTCCAATGAGTTACTGCTGATTAATGTAAAGGAAACTAAGACAAAGAAAAATCGGTAATTCATTGTACAAGGACAATATACTAAAATCATTCATAAATACCAAGCATTACCTACGTGCCACCAACATGGAAAACAATAGATTTTTAATTGTCATTATTTTTAATAAATGCTTATCTCATATTATTGTTGTGTTATTTTTTTCGCAAATGGTACGAAAAGTAGAGTATTTTCCTCGGTGATAAAGCTGTCTTAGTCTTGGGTGAACTTAAATCGTCATCCGCGACAGAAGACACTGCTTTATCCCCTTGGTTAACAATCTACTATAGTGCACTACTGAGCGATATTTCTTACATTTAGTAATATTGACAAATTAATCGAAACAGTAAATATTTGACAGCTATTTACGACGATGCCAACCTTCTGAATGCACCCTGTAAAAGCCCATTTATTAATGAGTACGGAGCATCAACTGATTTCCCTCAAGTCAGTCGGTGGCTGTCTGTATGTAGATCTCGACAGATGAATTCTGATACAAATTGCGAAGCATTTATGAGTGTCTAGAACTTACATGAGGGATGTGTCACAGCAACTTTGTTATGATGTAGGGGTAATCTAAATTAATGTCTGACATTCAGACGTAGAGGAGTAGACGTGTAAACTATTAGGCGAGGTTATATAGGGTTCATTAGGTTTCAATTTTGTTACAGCTGTTAGTTTAATTAATGTACTGATCTATTTATTTAATAGGAGACTTTAATTACTATTGAAAACGGTATTAAAACTAATAAGTAAGAACTCAAAATGTTCTTTCAAATGAGATTTCAAAATGAGCTTGTGGCTAAGTAATAACTGCCGCACGGGTCGATAGATCAGGTTAAGCTACGCTTGCCGCGGTTGGTCCGTGGATGGGTGACCATCTTTTCATACCAAGATTCCTCCGTGCCTCGGAAAGCACGTTAAGCCGTTGGTCCCGGCTGTCATTTGTAGATCTTTGACAGTTGTTACGGGTCGTCAGAAGCCCAAAAGTCTGACAAACAGTCTTACCAAGGGATATCGTGTTACCCAGTAACTGGGTTGTGGAGGTCAGATAGGCAGTCGCTCCATGTAAAATACTGGTATTCAGCTGCATCCGGTTAGACTGGAAGCTGACACCAACATAGTTGGGAAAAGGCTAGGCAGATGAAGAGAACTTTTTCTTTCTCATTTTCTTTTTCTTCTTCTCCTTTTGTTCTCTTAAAACATAAATTAGATACTGGCAATCTAAAATATAAACGAACAAAAAAACAGACAAAAACACTAATAAATTCAATTGTAAAAAGGTGCACCACCTCAATAGTTCTATTTCCTTTCAAATCCTCAGCGTTACAGTTCACCTACACGACCTTATTTTTTGCCAACATAATTAATTATATCACGCTATCTCTAAGTCCAGATAAATAATAAAAACCGCGATGTCGGCGAATGATTGGATGAATTTAATTACTTATTGATGTCGTAAAGTGTTCCATACAAAGTTAAACGTACATAATTAACGGTCAACTAATTCTTTAAAATGATTGGCTTGAGTTTTGTTTCCTCGTGAACAACTGGTTTTTGTTATGTGAAGCAGTTTTGGCCAGTGTTGTTATTTTTGGAAGGTTGAGGTGAAGGTGAAGTAGGATTATGAATTTATGGTTTTAAAAAGTATGCTTGTGAGTCATAGACGAATTTAAATGGAGAATCTTTTAGAGGTGATTGACCTTTTTTTCTTTTAATTCGATGATGGAGAATCTTTGTAAATGTTTTGGTATCAATTCAAATTTCAAATCTTTACTTATAGCACCTAGCGAATAGATACAAACAGTGAGACAGTAAATGTCGCATGAACATTTGGCACGAGGATGTGTCCAACTGTCCACTGCCCAGTGTCCACTTCACGCTTCTGTTCACACGATGTGTCTTTATTCTGCGAGCGACGGACGGACGTCCCATTTCAAATCCGACATGACAGTGGCGCCAACTGTTGCCGTTTTCATGCCTATCACATTTTCGTTTTACTCATTTTTGGCACTCGCTGTTTCCGTTCGCGTCGCGTCGTGTGAAAATTCTTTGTTGGTTTTACGGGATAGAACGTAATGTAGTAAATTCTCGTGACGTAGACATTTGGTTCCTATAAGCTCGATAATGATTGATCTTGATTTATTGAGTGTGTCTATTTCGCTCTCTAGTATTCCGGTTTCCACCAGCTCAGCCTATCGCTGCGTGCTGCTGGTCATATGCCTCTACAAAGTAATACGACAAAAGTCAGTTCTCAGCTTATCACATCCAGTCTGTCCCTGTCAAGCTAAGCGTGTACTTACTTACATATTCAGGTTGATATACCTACCTTTAATTAGGTTTACCACAATTGTCCACCGGTAGTAGGCCATTTGAAGCCCTCTGAGTGGACGTAAGAGGCCCAAACGTTTAATATTTAAAGCTAACAGTTAAACTGTTCCTTTCTCCCTAGAACTTAAATTGGTTATAACAACAACAATACATACCAACAACGTAGACAACAACAATTATAGCTACATAGATAATACAATAATATATATTCTAGTATGTGGCATCGGATTTCGCTAATACCCCTAACCGCAACGCTCGCGCTGGTATGGCTTTTAAATAATTAATTTGGTTTCATTAATTGAATTGGTATTACACTAATTGATTTCGTCATGAAACTATTATGATTTGCGTATTTGATTTAAAAGCTATAGCTTTTAAAATAGGTACGTATGTTATTTGCTGCCCAAAATTTTGAAAGAGGAACAGCGTGGCCCCAGTAGGTAGTAACCGCCACTCCCACTTCGAGCCGTGGGTGGGTTCGAAATTCAAACTCGTTACTCATAATATAGGTAATAGGCGTGCGACTTCTTGGCGGGAAAGTGAAGCGTCATGTTAGCAGTTTTGTTTTATTTTCTAAAATTTGTTTTTAGCCGAATATTAATGTATTGTGCTGGATTATTAACCATTAAACGTTCGTGAGCCTGCATTAGTGTAGGCAAATGAAACAAAACAGTGCATCATCACTTTAAGTTCTCTCAAGAAGTCTGCGCGAGGTTTCAGTAAAGTGCCCGTCTTCACTGAACCTCAAGGGGAGCGGGCGGGATATCATCTATCATCTTTATCATGCATTGAATGGAGTTCATTTCATAATTTGTACTTGTTACCTAATTTTACATGACACTGATGGCTAAATGCACAAACCGTGAAAAGCCAAAAAGAAAAATATATATATAGGCGCGCGTTTCAGGTACTATGAGCAATTTTTTTTTTCACCTATGCTCTAAATAAATACATGTAAGTATAACATCTTGTTGAAACCAGCAATCTTTCTAACCACTATTAAGATCCGACCTGTGTGTGACATCGATGCTAACACGCACGGGGCCCGCGTGGTGGATTACCTCCTTACTGATCCCCTTTTTGGGACAATTTCATTGCTCTACACATCCCTATATGAAACTGTCTTATAAATGATAATGCGAATTAAAAGGATACCGTATTTAATTCACGAACTTCATTAAGAACTTTCATCAACGTGGCCACCTATTGGGTTCAAACAATATAAAAACAAAGAACCATCGATACTTACACAAGAAGAAGGAGAACTTTTAGTGGTTAGCATTAATTATGCATCTCAAATCATGAGCGCGTGAATGAAACATTATCACGAATCCTACTTTACTGAACAAACAGAATTGCTAACTACTTTGGTTTGTGGCGACTAGCGACACCCAGCACAACCTGACCCGCGGCAAAAAATGGAACTAAATTCAAATAAATTTAGTAGTTTTTGACATTTGCCTTTGTTTGACAAACAGCGCGCTCGAAATGTCAAGATATACTGGTCTCTTTTTCTCATTATCGATGCAAATTACATTTAAAATTAATTATAACGTTCAAAATATAATTTCCAACTATTAGTTTTAGGTATTTATTAGTTCGGAAACTATTTAATCGATTTTATGTTGACCCTATATGGTGACTACCATAAACTAGTTTTGATCCTTTTAATGTAAGCGAAGTATAATGAAAATGCCGATTTATGGGAATAATAATGTATCTACTTATATCAAAATTAATAGAAACCATTAACTTTTGCAAATTGGATCTATATATACTAATTTATTAAAGCTGAAGAGTTTGTTTGTTTGAACGCGCAGATCTCTGGAACTACCAGTCGGATTTGAAAAACTCTTTTCACATTTGATAGCCCAATTTTTGACGAACGTTCTATTTAACTTCACACTACGACTCTAAGGAGCTGAGCATAAAGGAACAAAATCAGAAATAACGGTAATTGAAAACGAAGTAACAGGAACCGAAGTAACAACTATAAGTATATTTTATGTTAAAACAAGAAATTTCAGGCGGGCGAAGTCGCGGGCATAAGCGGGCTATTTATAAAATAATATGGAACCGAACCACAAACTATTTAGGTACGCATAATCTACTCAATATTTGACACTTTGATTATAACTTTTCTCCTAATGATCACTACAGATAAAAGTATTTTCATTTAAAAATATTATTGTAACTATGTACGTATTCAATTCTAAATATTTTTTCTACTAAAATGTTTATCAAACACCCAATTTGCTTTACAATATCAGAGCTAAAAGTTTGTCCTTCGTAAACGCTTGTTTTCTATTCGTAAACGCGCTTTGAAGTTTGAATTTCGATCTTTATACTTTTCATTCTGGGTCATTGGTCAATTTTATAAGATAAATAGAGATGTCCTTGCCTTGACCTTAAGTTTCCACGGGTCCGACATCCGACCTTTGCAGAGTTCGGGATCCCTTAAGTTTTCATTCCTCCTTTATTGCGAATCCCTTTTTCACAAATGACGAAGTGCTACTGGAATTATGATTACTTGCCTGCGTGTAACATGCGAAGGGGGAACGATGGGAGGTATAAAATTATAAGTATGTATGTAGAGATATTGCTAGGCCTTTGTTCTGCATGTTGAGCTCCGGTAAACAAAGGTATAATTGCGGTGTTTGCATAACCGCTATTACAGTATTGAGGACGGCTGATAGATGATTTACCTTTATATGACATCCATCATTAGCATGATTATATTCCTGTACTAATTATACCGCAGTGTCTCTAGACGAAAGTCTTTGACCAGTGAGTGCTGCCAGTGATGACTGGCACTGAATCGTGGTCGCTCACAATGGGCCTTATTGAAGGCTTAAAAGTCACCCAAAATGCAATGGAGAGGGCTATTCTTGGAGTTTCCCTACGTGATCGAATCAGAAATGAAGAGATCCGTAGGTGACCCAAGGTCATCGATATAGCCCGAAGAATTGCCAAATTGGCAGTGGGCAGGATATATTGCTCACAGAACAGATGGCTGATGGGGCCGAAAGGTTCTGGAGTGGCGACTGCATACCGGAAGTCGTAGCGTTGGAACGCCTCTTACAAGGTGGACCGAGGACCTTGTGAGGACCGTGGGAGGCACGGAGCCGGTCGCGGTGGCAGTGCTTGCCCGGCCTATGTCCAGCACTGGACGTTTTTCGGCTGAAATGATAATGATGAGTAATATATAATACTATAAAAGAAAATACAATTGTGTTGACATCCCTATTCGCTATTTAGAGCGCTATAAGTTGCGGCTTTGACCCCATCCCGCTTTTGTCTCGCAAGAGTTTTTAGAGGCAAAGGACATCAATAAAAAACATTATTTCGTCAAGCTTCACAGAAGATTTCGGTAAATAGCCAAAGGGCCATAAATCATCATTGCCTTAGTTGTGACATTAGAAGTTACTATTATTTTGAAGATACGGTCTGACAATCTTTCACGCAATTGAGCTTAATCAACGTCTATCAAACTCAACTTGCTAGCACGCCAGCATCTATAAAAGTTACTTAGCACGTACTTTGGTTAAGCGTTATTTCTGTACCTGTCGCACTACTGCTGAACTACAAGTGAAAGACAGATACGGCAACATGTCTACAGTTGAATTATTAATTCACTAAAGGAAACTGATAGGTACTAGTGTTACTTAGTTAAATATTGTGGAAATATTTAATGTATTCTAGATTTTTTTTACATTAATATTATAGATTTATATTTTCCAGCTATTCAACATTATTTTTAGTATTTGCGAAACCTGAATATAGTTTGTTCAGAATAAGGAACTGAATCGATTTTAATAATTTTTACACCATGTTATATTTTGTCCCAAAAATATTTAAGTGTGATGGAAAATGTTATCACCATTTAATTACTTACAATACAATCGCTGTACGGTTAGGTACCTACTGCCAGATTATTATCAATGAGCGCAAGACGACCCTGGAGGCGCGGGGGCGCCGTTCGCATGATTTTGTACGGACAACCCGGTAACATAACAACCTTATAACTTCGTGATTTTTCATGATACAGTTTTGAAATCTTGTATATAGATTCATTACATAAAGATACTAGACACGTGTTTCGGGTTTCGCATATACTAAAACTAATATTGTATAAATCGATTAAACTAAACGATCACCATTACAATAAATATCACTATTTTATTGCACAAACTGACAGCTAGCACATGTCAGATTACTCCAGTGAAATAATGATTCGACTTTAAGCCACAACACGTGCTAAGTAACGTTTGTAGATCTCGGCCATAAACAGGAAAAAAAAATTACCAGTGCGCAAATTTTGGCAAAGTAAAATAAACATATATTTTTATTTTGATACGTCTTAGTACAAAAAAAAATAAGTTATCGCTGTTTACTATGATTTTTTTTAAATTTGACTGACATTTTTATGGTGACTTGCCGGCCGGCGCGGGTGCTCGGTGTAGCGGAATGCGTGAAGGTACCACAGCTTTGTGCTCGCTGAATTTGCCAGCGTAGGTTTTTTAGGTATTTTATTAGGATTGCAAGTCGGCAAAAAAAAGTATTGAACAAATAATGGAAATAAGTTCTATTACTGATATTGAACCACGACTTGTCGATTTGTCGACTTTTGCAGGAGAACGTAGGGTGCAAGAGCGAATAAAGCGAGCTCGATAATCTTTGCATCCGCATCGAATGGGATAGGTTTTATTTTGTCCATTCATACCGAATGTGACGATTTATACAAAGAAGCTTAAGAATTAAGATAGAGTAGGATACAAGAGCGAGCGAAGCAAGCTCGATAAAGTTAGCACCACGCCTAGGGTCAATTAGATAGGAGTTTGGTACTATATCGACTAATGCACAGAAGCTTTAGAATTGAGAGAAACATTTTAGGATCTCGCCTCGAATAGGTTAAGTTCTCTAATATTGTATTAGGCGTAATCGGATATTTTTATAGTTTTGAATACCTTTATTTTATTTTGAAGCCAAGGTGCCTATGACTATTACTCGTCACAATATTTATGTAGGTCTGTAAATCATGGTTTAATTTGTATACTGCTTCGTCACTGCGTCACTGAACCGACTCAATCGACAATTTACGGGCCTGTCGACGTCTGTATTCCCTGAAGACTCAGACTCAATTGTTGCTTTGACAATACATGCTCTAGATAGGTGGGTATTCAAATGCAGCATTAACATAAAGGGTTTAGAATATCTATCTAGGTAGGTAGTACAGATTTCGGCGTGGTTGGGATATCTTCCGAAGTATTTCCGTTCGGAATTTCCGCTACACAAACAAAGATAAAGTGAAAAGTTTGTTTACTAACTGTCACGATAATAAATTAACCTGTCTGTAAAATAATCTATGGCGTGAAACCCACTTTAACGTCTGAGAATCTCGCAGATTCATCGGTGCACAGATTTAATCTACACGTTAGCGAAATGACTTGCAAAAATAATATGAAACATAATGAAAAAAAACTTGTTAAAATCCCATACGGCGGCTTTCAACACATTGTTGAAGTGTTCTTCATTAATTTCTCACGTACTTTCTAGAATGTTTGGAATAAATTGTCATAACCCACGTCATTCTCGTGTGAACCGTATCAACCGCCCGCTTCTCAGTAATTGTTGTGTGATATGAAACGTTCGTCAATTAGGGACGGTTCGCCATTTGCTGGTCTACGGACGCACTCGGCTGATTGATTGGTCCAACGGTAGTTTGGCTGGCAGTTAATGACGGCTTCAGAATCAATACTAGTGCACACTATGAAACTAGCGGTAGCGTTGCTATGGGCTCGTAGCTAAATGTCTGCTATTATGTATACTTTTACAATATTTGCAGATATGTGAGCACCATGTATCTATGTTCTATGTTAGAGGGTTTGGTTTCCGCATTTAATCCTTCATGTGGACCATTGTACGTGAAGCACCATATGTATCTATCACATAATTAATGTATCTGTCATTGCTTCATTTTTAATTATTTTTACCTATTGTGGTAGGTATAGTAATTTTATTCTAGGTGCATCGGTTTCACATATAATTATATAATTAATGTACCTATACAAAATATTTTAAAAGAGTAACGGTGGATTTTCTTGTCCATTCTTCTCCATACGAAACTACCATTTGGAAGGGACGACTAGGATCATTTCAATTTTTAGGGTTCCGTACCTAAAAAGGAAAAAACGGAACCCTTATAGGATTACTTCGTTGTCCGTCTGTCCGTCAGTCAGTCAAGACCCTTTTTCTCAGGAACGCGTAGAGTTATCAAGTTGAAATTAATATCAAATACGTAAGTCTATGGTCCCTTGAAGCTCTAAAAAAACCAAGCTTCCAAGTCAACGCAATAAAAAAATACGGCGATTTATACGACATATTTTGATACCCGCGCATACAAATCAAAACCTATAGGGTACTTCCCATTGACCTAGAATCATAAATTTGGCAAAAAGCAAGGCCTCATAGCACAAGTAAAGGAAAAAGTCCGAAAATCTACAATTTGTAGTTAAATCACTTAAAAAAATATTTTTTGCAATTACAAACTTACACTTCCGTTGGAAAATTTACCGTGGCGTATATCGATGTATGGGGGGGACATGTTTTTCAACTACAATGTAAAGTTTGTTTTTGGGATAAATTCATCCCAACTACGGAACCCTTCATTGTGCGTCGTCCGACACGCACTTGCCCCGTTTTTTTGTAAATTTTGACGTTCAAAAGTGCCTTCTATGTGCTTATTTGAAATAAATAATTTTACTTTGACTTTACTTATAGGTTCATTATTGGGTGACCCGCTTTGTCACCATTACCTGTCCGTATTTAGTTTATCTCTGTTTTGATAAGTGACTCATGTTTACTCATTAAACCCCTATCTTCTTCGACGAGCACGTCAAACCGTGCCCGCGAATGTTTATAACAGCTGGCAAACTTGCCATCTTTCGGAACTGTTGATATTTGAAGGTCATTGCGAAGTTCAGAAAGTTCAACTTTGAAGCTTTTCAGCCACATCTGGGTAACTGAGACAGGAACTAACTTCAACAGGCTGGCACTTGTTCAAATGTAATAAAGGTGTTGCCCGCAATTTCGTTCGCTATTATTTCGGAAAAAAAGGGAATAATTTATATTATATCATATATAAACTTAAATGCCCAGTTGTAGTTAGGATTTCCAAAAATCTTGATTCTGTCTTAGTGCAGCTGCAGCTTTGTACCCTGGCCTCTGCAGTGTCTGCGCCTCAGCAGGTATGGTAGTTACCTAGGCTACACATTACCTAACTACACTTTCGACTCTACCCACTTTTCATAGAGCTCATACGCCATGCCGCCATACATATAGCAAGTTATAATGAAAAAAAAAATTAAATAAAAATGCTTGTATTAAAAAACCAACGAGTATACCTACTATTAAATTTTGCTAAAATATACCTACAACTGATTTTATTTTCACAGTTTATAAATTTTTTTCGCTAAGAAAAACGTGTATTTAGAATGAACCCTCCACGAGGGCTCCCGGCATCCCATAAGCGACTTGAGTGAACCCTCCAGGAGGGCTCCCGGCACTGAACGTGTTAGGTACCTACCTACTATAATTTTAAAATCACGCAAAGCTCACATTCACATTCCAATCAAAAACACCAATAAAATAAATAAAAACGACTTCAATACCAGTGCTCGTACGATCTCTATTAAACGAACAATTTTCCTTCAAATGACATCGATATTGGCACAATAAACGTTCGGACGCTCAACCTCATATAAAATGAAGTTAAATAAATACGTACGACTATTGCAGTAATCTCCCCTGCTGTCTGAATGGATGCAGTGTGCCTGTGAATGAATGTTTTGTTCCCCCAGTTTCCCCTGGCAGAGGCAACATAGTAACCACGGGACGAACTACCCTAGTTTAGCGTTGTGACGTACACGGGAACGTTCAATGTACTTCCCTTGTTAAATGCGATACATTTTCCCTGTATTCTGTATTTTATAATAAAGTAGTATTTTTTTGTAACTCTGAGGGATGTTGTAATGAAACGCCTTTTCAGTACGAATATTTCTGTGTTTATATTCTTGCACACATATATACAAACAAACAAACAAAAACTTAGTTTAAAGTAATATTTAACGAACTATTTAATTAGGTAGGTACTTAATATAATATCAGTAAGTACAGAATCTTGAAGACAGCCATAATTATTATCAACTACGTGACGCCCCAAATATCATGTTTTTCATTCCATTCTGTTAAAAAACTGGTACTTTTTCGGTAACTGTGAAAACAAACATAAAACAAGAATAACTAAAAATTTGAATTTGGCAATCATGACATTCGAACATCCGACGCTGTTTTGCATCCTGGCACACACAACAATCATAAATTTTATGTTTTTAAATAAATGTCGTATTTGACACATCGAGTTGGAGTTTCATATTGCACATTTTGCTATATCTACATTATCTACATTAAAACTATACAGAATGATTTACTTAAAGGACTTTTCTGGAAACATACACGTGTTTGTAAGAGCTATGATAAAAACGATTACTAAATGCTAGAAAAAGGTAAAAAACAGGGTAAAGGACGAAAGCTTTTTTTGTGTGGGAAGCATTCAATAGTACTTCGCACTGTATTTCCCTTGAAACTCAGTGAACGTTAGTTACACAAGTTTTTTGTTGAATCTCTTTGACCTTAATAAAAATATTTATGTTAGTAACATTTCTGTAAAAACGTTTGCTCTTTTATAAAGTTATCAATTTCAGGTTGCGAGTTCACGACATAAAAGTCCAATCTCCGGTTTATGGCTATAAAATTTTCTCGATAAGATTCTAGAGATAAATAGGTTTACTTTGGTTTAATACCTGGAAACTATTTGCAAATGATCACATCCCATTGTCCAGTAAAAGCTAAGACTAAAGACAGAAATAATATAACAATAATAAAAAATTCTTTGCCTATAGTTTCGGCAAATAAAACGCATGAAAATGCGCAATGAAACAGCACATAACTTATCAGCCAAAGTTTTGAACGAAAAAAAGAATTTATTACAATCTAGCCTAATAAACTAATAAGCAATTTAACTCTAACTTATTATTTTACGTGATAGAATACGTTATAACTAAGAATAGTGTCAATTTGCACTGTTACACAAGTCCGTAGCACTTTCTTAGAGTCTGATAATTAATAAAAACACTTTGTTCATGTGTTACATGTATAGCACAGCATTGTTACTATTATTCATTCACTACTTATACACTACACTAACTCAAATGGTTTAGTTCTCTTTAGTCTACGCACTATGTCCGTGTTATCTAGCAGCTGAATTGCCTCGACATTCTATAAACTAGCGGAGCACTGAAATGTAACCATCAGTAAATCAATAACCGGGATATTGTATGTATGTTTATGTTGTGTTTTATGATCGGAAAGTTACTACAGCTCTTAGTTTTCTTTGCGACGCTATTATAGAGTAAGTCATATCTGTGAGGTTATTGTTAACATGTTAAGTTTGATAAATTATAATAGGGAGGATTTTCATCGCGACGCGAAGAGACTAGGCTTGTAGAAAAAATATCGATATATCGATATTTTTTGTTCGATATATCGATATTTTTCGGCGATATCTATTATTTCGATACATCGATATAAAATATCAAGTATCGAAAACGTATCAAATACAATATATTTCCAATAGCACACCGTTGTTCCCACTGAATTAAACCGCTAGAATTCAGAGCCGTAAAAAAGTAAACTTATTTTTATCTATGCTTTATTAGTTTAAGATTTTACATCAGAAATGATGTTTCTAGTTTGGAATTTCTATGAATACAAAACAAACAGAATAATATTTCATAAAGTTCAAATACTTTTTAGGAAATTTCACCGATATATCGATATTTTTTTTTCGATATATTGAAATCGATATCAATATATTTTTTAAATATCGATACGATATATATCGATACTTTTTGGCACTTCTTGCATCCCTAGAAAAGACTACTTTCCAATAAAACATTTGGTACAATGAAAATGATGAATGTGTGTTAGTTTTCCCCAGAAGACAAGCACTCACATAAATAAAAGACCAAGTACATACCTTGCAACCTACTAGGTAACAGTTAAACAAAGTAATGATCGCAATATTTCCATCATTTTTCACTCCACTCCTTAATAACGAAACCCCAAATCGGTCTGTCTTGAAAATGTCTTTAAAATTGCCTTCCCCGGATATTTCGCAGCCGTTCAAAGGAGAAAAATCCTGTGAAATCGTAACGGATGGGGACAACAGGGGAAGCTGACAGAGAGCCCTCGCTACAGTCGCTTTTCAGAAACAGACGACTCATTGTGAGATAATAATGTCTATGGGGAAAAGCCGAGGAAGCGAACCGCAGAGTGCTTTAATTTTTACTTCTGTTTGTACTCTCATTAGTTGAAATAAGAGAGTGCTCTATTAAACTAGTTGTGATACGGAAATGAAGAACATTTGTAGTAGTAGATATTTTTGTCAGTGAGAAACTGTTGTTAGAACTACAACGTATTCGCGGTGCCGCGCGGTCGATCTAAACTGTTGGACTGTTGTCCCCTTTCGTTTTTTTTTGGGTGGGAAATTATCAAATAGCTTCTCCCAGCTCTGGGCGGAGCGGGAGGGCGTGTCAGACTTTTACTGAACTAAAACCCACCCGTGTTCCTTCAGATGCCTGTGTGCCAGGGCGACGCGAACAATGCGTTCACTAAATATGATTGCCGACAGATCTTTTCTCATGTTCACTGAGTGAGTTCGCAAGGGTAACGTTACATGTGCTATAAAATATTTCATGAACTGATAATTAACTAATAAACTGTTAAATAAATAAATAAAATAAAAAAGAAGTCTTTGAAACAAGTTTAGTAATAAGTACCTGCTCATATCTCACATAATATGCTTGATATTTTTACAAACCGCTAGAACTTCTTCATTGAAAGCGAGAGTAAGTACGGTCATTTCCCTAGAAAAATAGTAACCCGCCCGGGGATAACCTTAACTTTCAGTAAAATGAGAAACCCAATTATACTTTGGCCTCAACATCTCTTCAGTAGAGTCCGGAAGCCGCTTGCTGTGAAGCGAAGTTTTAAAACTTCTGTGTTGCTCGTTCAAAGCAATCATTATTCCGGGCGAATACTCGCGGATTTGACGTTTGCAAAGTGATGAATTTTATACGAGCGATTCATAAATTAAGCTCGTCGGCGATTTGCATATTTTCTTCGTCACAAAGCGAGTAGAAAGCCGAACTCATTTATTGTAACAATGCTGACCCTTTATTTTAAAATAATATAAAATGTATCCGTTTGTAGTGGCGTAACGGTTAAAATGTTATTAAGTATGTATCAAATAGAAGATTTAGAAACCCTTTAGTAGACAAAATCATAATCATTATTATTATTAAAAGATCCCATAAATCTCTATCTGCTGCTGAATATCACATGAGTATCCCAGTGATCGTGATAATCACCAGCTTTGGCAGAAGTTTTGGTGTTAATATTCATAAACTATTAAATAAATAAATAAAGTAAATAATTAAATTATTTACTTAATTAATTATGAAAATAATAATTATTTTTTAATTTAATTAATTAAATATACTACATACATAACATCACGCCTGTAATCTCCGAAGGGTTAGGCAGAGGTGTACCTAAAGTACACCCACATTTCGCCTATAAATAAATAAATAATTTAAATATACTAGTAAATAATTAAAGTAGACATTGGCTGCTCATCCTCCTGAAGCCTTTACGCCAGCTCCACGGAAAAAATGCAGGCCATGACGCGGGAGATTACAACATTAGCATGTCGGAACTGTTTTATGGGTTTAGCTAAACTACAAAACCGCCTGTTCTATAACTCCGCTTTATGCTATATCCCCCACAGAACACTAATGGACAATCATGGAGGATAACACTATAATCGCCTTGCGGGATACGGGGCTCAAACGGATTAGTGATAACGAACATAATTTACTTTACATTGGTGCAGTTACCAACAACGATACTACGCTATAATACGATTATATAACAGCCAAATAAGGATTTCAAAGTGAACTACCTATAATAGGAATCCTTTTTAATAAAGACAAGCTGATAATAAAAGCTAGATTCAATAAGGATGCCAGTTACATGAAACAACTAGTACCCTTATTAACAAAACCAGTTTAAATGAAGACTCATCTGACGTATGTTGGTCCAAAGGCGCAGGAATAGTTGTGTTTCCACCTTATCCTGACGTTATTAAAGTCATAACCATTACGGAGAAGCCAACGGAAATATGAATAAAGCCGAGGCTTTTACAAATAAATTGCTAGCGCTGATTGTGGGGAAAATGGCGAGACAAATTGGATGTCTTATTTAAAACGGGAAGTGCTTGATGCTTTGACATTAGAGGCTCAGACGCCTACGATTTTTTACTCAAACGACAGTTAAGTTTACATGTTTCTGTACTCATGCGGGTGCGTTTGATCCTGAATTATCCTTTGGCATTTACAGTAGAATTTTGGACATTGCCCAATTGTGAAATGTTTGCAGTACGTTGACAATTGGGGATACGGGAATGTGGGTCATTTTCCCTAATTTCGCTGTCAACAACTTTACGCCCTGTTGACGCTGGTAGCACATCTCCGCCGCGAAACCATAGCAGCGAAACCGCAGTAGTTAAATTGTACTGGTTCGCGTAATGTTTCGCTACTCGCATCCGATTCGAGTAGCGGAACATGACGCGAACCAGTACAATTTAACTACTGCGGTTTCGCTGTGATGGTTTCGCGGCGGAGCCGGAGGTGTGCTACTGGCTTGGCAAAAATAGAATGATTTAAGGTCACCTTCCCAAATTCGGTGTCTCTACAAAAGTTTTTATTATGACGTTTACTTTCCTTCCCTTCCACAATGGTTTCCAATTTACCTTTTCTTTCCTGGCCTCCTCTTTTGCAGTTTCCTTGATCTTACTTTCCTTTAATGCCTCATATGCTGAGCTGGAGTTTGACTCTAAGACAATGGTTACTATGTGAAGCTTAAAGTAGCCCAATTTTGTGCAGATCATCTAAAATCCGCATTTTCTTCCCACCAGCTGACGGAGTCCTATCAACAGTGAACGTGGTGGAAGCATTGCAAGAGTTCTGGCAGGTGAAGGCGGCGCGGGGCGGAGGTGCGGGGAGCGGGGGCGGCGCCCTCGTCATCTACGAGTCTGTACCAGCCGCGCATCCGCCCTACGTGTGCTACGTTACACTGCCTGGAGGAGCATGCTTTGGGAGCTTTCAGGTACCCTTGTAGCTTCAGTAAACCAGGAATTTCTTGGAGTGAGGAGTTGTTGAAGACATACATCACTTATTGATGGACTGTGTTCGATATGAGTCTGATTGAAATTATCTGTTTTGAGTCTTGAGGTTGAACCGACTTGATTTAGGTACATTCCATAAAATTCTGTCTCAAACATATGGTGAAGATGCGAAGAGTCTGTTCAGGTTTATGGCCCAAAAATAATCCATAGCAGTGTGTATTTAGGGTATGATGGGACTCATCATCTGCCTAGCCTTGTCGCAACTATATTGGGGTCGGCTTCCAGTCTAACCGAATGTATGTACAGTTGAATACCAGTATTTTACATGGAGCGACTGCCTATCTGACCTCCACAGCCCAGCTTTTGGGTAACACGATACCCCTTGGTAAGACTGGTTATCAGGCATTCGGATTTCAGACGACCCGTAACAACTGTCAAAGATCCACGAATCAGCCGGGTCCAACGACTTAACGTGCTTTTCGAGGCACGGAGGAGTCTCGGTATGTAAAGATGGTCGCCCATCCACGGAACAACCTCGGCAAGCGTAGGTTAACCTGATGGATCGACCCGTGCTGCTGTTATTAACCACGAGCTTCTCTAAGGTATAATGGGACTATCATTGCGATTATAAAATTTCCTAATCAAATAAATAAAAATAAGGAAGTTCTAGCTCCATTATTGTCTTATGTTAGAATTCTGAGCTTTATAAAGTAATGGTTGACGGTTGTTAGATCGAAATAAAAGCTTTGATTTTGATATTCGGAGTTGTTGAATTTTACAACACTCTCAGAAACCGTGAAGGTTATAAAAATTGGCATAATTATACTGTCCAAAACTTTGTATTTTGAACGCAGGGTAAATATATTTGTAATGCAAGTTATACGGTGCTACACAGAATTTACATATACACATTTAATTACAAAAAATAAACCACACGCTTTAAAAGTGTTGATTCTACATGGCATACGGCGAAAGTCAACAGTGTATATTTATCTCAGTATTTTATGTTGATATTTCGATTGGATTTCATTACACATAACAAACATAAACAGCATACTTACACTGTTCCCACTGCTGGGCCTCAGACCTCTTATTTAGGACATCCTATAGACAGTATCCACGCGGGCTCAGTAGATGTCCCTTGTAGGAGGTAGGCCTATTGTCTTTGGTCTTGAAAATCCAGTCACACCGTGTACAGATGAGTTGATCAGCATCATTGTATATGTAGGTATACGAAGCCTTTGGGCGACTTTTTCGTATTTGACGCTTCTTTGCTATTCATCGAAGACCTTACGAACGGAAAGGGTCTTTATAGGTATATCATATTGTCTTTGAACAAGTGACACCTTTGATTCTTAGACACGGCGGTTTCTTCACTATGTGAAAACATAGCTTCGCCGTTTTATAAGAGCAATAGTGCTGAGTGGTGATTCCATTACTGACATGCCTCTTCCCTTGTCCAGAATTGTCCGACAAAAGCCGAAGCCCGCCGAAGCGCAGCGAAAATCGCGCTGATGAACAGCGTGTTCAACGAGCATGAGTCGCGGCGCATCTCCGAGCATTTCATAGAGAAGGCGGTGGCCGAGGCACGTGCCTCCTTCGCAGGGGATGCCGCCGCCCACCATCAGGATCCCAGCGCTGGAATTGCGGCCTTCAGGTGAGCTTAGTCTATTGGGGTATGGTTGAAGACCTGTAGCTGGTGGGTCGCATTAACGCATGACGGAAAAAGCAGAAGACGTCGTTAGAGATCCTGGACAGAAATACGACGTCTTCTGCTTTATATTTCTTCTCTCGTATTAGTTCATAGTTCATGCCTTGGTAGCGGAGTTGACCGCCAGTCGTACATTAAGTTGCTCGTGGAGGCTATTTTAATTAACCCCATTTTGATTGATCATTGAATTAACGGAGCCGTCTGCTTACAATGAAGTTTAACCCAACACTCATATAGGTACCTAGTCTATGCGAAATTACATTGTTTCATGATCTATTGTTACACAACGCGACTGAATGATTAAAGTCGGATTCACAGAAGGATTATTCTTTTATCTGCCTGTCCGAGATCCGTCCAACTTCCAAGACAAAAAAACCGTGGCGAGCTTTCTTTTCATTGTTAGGATTATAGTCTGTATGTGTATGAACTAGATTGTTCCCATTGCTGCCGACTATCAGAATCAACATAATTTTTTGTGCCAGGTTCATGCTGGAAGCGAACAAGGGCCGCACGATGCTGGAGTTCCAGGAGTTGATGACAGTATTCCAGTTGCTGCACTGGAACGGATCGCTGCGAGCGATGCGCGAGCGGCAGTGCTCGCGGCAAGAGGTGGTCGCGCATTACTCGGCGCGCGCGCTCGATGACGCGATGCGCGAGCAGATGGCGAGGGAATGGGCCGCGAGGGAGCGCGACGCGGCGGCGACGGGCGGCGGGGTCCTGCGGGCCGAGCTCGCCCGAGCCGAGCGCGAGCTACGCGCCGCTCGCCTGGCCGCGCGGGAGCTCCGCTTCCCTAAGGAGAAGCGCGACATCCTCCACCTAGCCGCGCGGTTGGCGCCGCCGCAGCAGCAACAGTGATCTCATCGCGCGCCGCCACACGCGTCCTCGCCACACTCACACTTTTGTTATTTAAGTATAGGTATATAGTCTAAGATGTGCGTGTTTTATTTACTACAATCACCTCGTACACTCCTCATCTCTAATTGTAGCTCATTTTATCCGACTTTCCGTGCCCACTGTCTGGGAAATTGCTGAAAATAACAAGCAAAGTTTCAGAGAACCTGTATTACACGAATTCGACTGCCGTAACAATGCTTACTAGGTCTTATGCCGCTCGAACTGAGTGGCACAGTCACAAACAGCTGTACATTGTCAACACTTGTCAGCGGCCTGGGAAATTCGGAATTTCACATCAGAATTTTCATGTACAACACCACAAATAATTACTACAGAAAACGTGTATATAATGTGAGAGTATTTCAGCAGATCCACATCAAAAGCTGTTGTTAATTCGGTAACATAGTAGAATTATTATTATTAAAATGTACAACATTTATCGGTATTACGATGCGATCGCCGTCACATCGCATCGAGCAATTAGTCCGTAATTGTTTTAGATGCATGGCCGCATTCATCAATTATTATTCCGTGAATTTGATTCACAATCGGTAATCTGTAATTCTAGTTTTTTAGTTTCGTTTTATCGGTATTGCGTCCTTGTTCTGCAATGATGTCACTGTTTGAATGATAAAGTTGGATTTAGCTTAATCCCTGGTGACCTACTTCGTAGGTACTCATAGTAAATAAACTGTTTTATCGAGTCGCTGGGAAATTCCGCTACATTTTTATTTAAAAGTTGTAACCGCTATTTTTCAACATCCACGTTAAGCATGACTGATGTAAAAACAGTCAAAACATCTGCTACATTTTGCAGTGCACGTAACTACGCTGAATTCTGGGTTTACAATAAATCCCCGTGTTGACGTAGTAATGCATACATTACAATGTTGCAGCGAGCTTAATACAAAGCAAAATATTTTACAATTTAACCCATCTTGTCTGTCTATCAGATACAACAGCGCGACAAGATCAAAATGAGCTTACCTGGCGCATACTTTTAATAATTACCCTAGATTTAATAAGCTTTTAAGCTTATCAGTAAGAACTAAGAAGACTACCGATAACTGTTGATTTAGATCATTTCTAATTCCTACTATTTCATTATGATATCCACACGATGTCGCCAATTACCTGTAGAAGATAAATGACGTCTATTTATTCAGAGCATCCGGGAATCAAGAGGCGCCATGATTACTGCCATGAACGTACCTACGACAAATACATGCAGGTTATTTCTGTGACGTACGTAACTGATGTACATAATAAATCACGCCTGTTGTAGTTCGTATATTCAAATCACAAAAATCACAACTGCCATTATTTGACAGTTCTATAGAATGTTTAAAGCACGGCAAATTGACGTAGGCTGTCAGTCGACACCGGCTTTGCTTGCTATATGATTGAATGAATGAATGAATTGCACCGACCCCAGCGTGGTTAAACTGGACTCGATCACTCGAATGAACCCAATAATAAAAATAGAATAGAATAGACGTAGGGTGTCAATTTGGTTAACAATTAATTTCCCTGGCTGTACAGTCGCCAACACATCAAGTTACCACAAACTGTCAAATTTTCTCATTCGATTTTGAACTGACGAATTTTGCTGGCGACTGTACATGAAGTAGTTTAGGATACGAGTAAGGTCAATATACAACATTATTTTTAGTATACCTATGCGAAACCTGAATATAGTTTGTACAGAATAAGGATCTGAATCGATTTCAATAATTTTTACACCATGTTATATTTTGTCCCGAAAATATTTAAGTGTGATGGAAATAGTTATCACCATTTAATTACTTACAATACAATCGCCGTCCGGTTAGGTACCTACTGCCAAATTATTATCAATAAGTGCAAGACCAGGGGCTCCGCGTCGCTGTTTTTGTACGGACAACCCGGTAACATAACAACGTTATAACTTTGTGATTTTTCATGATACAGTTAATAAATTTTGTACATGGATTCTTTACATAAAAATACTAGACACGTGTTTCGGGTTTCGCATATACTAAAATTAATATTGTATACGTATCTTCCGGCGAAATATCAATCATTCTATGGGTCTGATTGATTAGACAGGCCTTACACAAAAGTACGCGTCAATCCCGCTGTTGCCATGCTGACCTAAGGGATGAGATATCGAAGAGCTACATGATTACTGCCTAGATTTTGACCCTTTACCGGCCTAGGTACTCAGGTAAAATTTAAGACCTGCACCATAATTACGTAAAGCTAAGCTTAAGCTTTCAAACACAATCTATACGATTTTGAAGGATATTGCTAATCCATTGCTTCATATGTTCGAAAAATTTGGCTGCGCAATGAATGTTGTTGAACTGTCAAAATAAAAGCCATCCCTACTGTGTGTTACGTAGTTACCCCGCTGACGTAATTGGGTGGAGAGACTTAATTGTTTATAGAAAAAACATGCTGATTACAGTGTTTTTTTATCTTACAGTTTACGCAGCAGGGTATTAAGCTGGGTATACACTATGTTCAGCAACTAATTAGCTCCGCGCATCTGCTTTATCGTGGTCGTCGTTTTTATGCAAACACAAAGGAGATACGTGGTGCGCGAAAATAGTGGATGATGTAACCCAGGCCCAGGCCCTGCAGTCTAGACATAGATAGCGATCGCTTTACGACCGAATTGGATCGCAAAGTCCTAATGGGATCTCTAGACGGTCTAAATTGGTTGATAAGCACGAAGAAATCACAATCTTGTCAAGCATTTTTGACCGTCTAGGGACTCCATTAGGACTTTGCGACGCAATTCGGTCGTAAAGCGATCGCTATGTATGTCGAGACTGGGGTCTGCTTTATGCTGTTACCGAACATCCAAAATACACCCATTGTTCGAAACTTCGGAAATAGATATCGAGTTATGACAGAGCGGACATGTGACAGCAAACGTGTTCGCTGCGCTGTTAGGTCTAGTTTGGTGTCACATGCTACAGTCTAAACATTTAGGCTACTCAAATGTTAAAGGCTCCCGCAGACAGGCGCGACGCGACACTAGTAGTACAATTTCTATGGAAACTTCATGGAAAGTGTCCTGCGTGTCGCACCCGCGATATAGCGCCAGTCTGCACGAGTACCTAAGTAGAATACAAGGTGTAAATGCAAAACCTGAAAACCTCTTAAGGGGTCATTGTACTCATTATTATGAACAACTTTTACAATGGGACCAAACTAGAAATCGCCAAAAAACAATCAGCTGTTCCCTACATTTATGTGCGCCGCATAACTCGTAAAAAAGTAGGGAACAACTATAGAACCAATAATATAAATCAAAATATTTTATTCCACATAAACCTACCTACATGGGCACTTATGAAATGTCAGAAGCTAGGTTCCAATTGGTCGTTTCCTATCGAGAAGAGCCGGCAAGAAACTCCACGGTTACTCTTTTAAAAATAATTGGCTTTTACAATCCCAAGTTTACGTCAACCGGGCCCGTTAACGAGTACCAGGTACCGGTACTTAACAAAATAGAAAAAGGTCTACAAATCTACAGTGATAGATACGAGACATTAGTCTACAATATTCTCTAATAATCTTGGATGTCTAAGAAACTTTTTGGACGCCAATAAGTGGCACAGAACAATAAAAAGTCCTTGACCTGTAAGTACATAGGCGTAGGTGTTTGTGTGTGTTGTGTCTGTGTTTGTTGTCATCTGATACAAACCATAGACCTCGTCTAGACAAGAGACGGGTAAAACTGTTACAAATGACTGATACAGCCTGTCCCTTGCTGTCCACCCCCAGCGACGCCCTAAGCCGAGTGACCTTAGCGTGAAGTCGCTAGTTTATAAGTTTATGCCCTGGCTGGAGGCCTTAATTTATTGAGCCACAGGAAATTCCAGTTGGTACCCCTCTTCCATTATTCTTCTTTGTAGGCGGGGTTGGGTAATGCTGGTCACCGGCTGTACCTAGTCGACAGCCTCCTAGGTTGACCTGCGAGATTCCAATTATTAAAAAAATACGAGCGAGCCTTAGAGTAGCTGCATATTATGTGTAACATCTGACATCTCACCTTGGTATTATATGCAACAAGCAGCGTACTTACTATTTCCATGAGTATACTTATTCCATGCTTTAGCTGTCATTTCCTGTTACACACTTCCCTCCCTTTTCACGAAATCACTCCCACAGAGAGCTAGAGGAAAGATGTTACACATAAAAAAACCGGCCAAGTGCGTGTTGAACTACGCATAAGGAAAGGGTTCCGTAGTTGGGATGAATTTATTCCAAGAACAAACTAATAAAAATATTAAAAAATATCCTAACTATTGCCATACAATGTGGCAATGTCGCCAGTCTTTTGGGTACATTACCAGTCGACAGTGCTTAGGATGAATTTTTCGACGCCATATTTTAGTACGTGAATAGTTTTAGTAAGGATATATTTTTTTTTTAAATTAATTAATTAGGTAAAAGTTGTTATTTATGTACATATTATTTTATTTCTGAGTAATAAACTACCTATGTATACCTATAAAAATAACAAACTTAACATTGTAGTTGAAATACAAGTTCCCTCATACATTACAACTGCAAATGTTGGTTTGTACGCACAATATTGAGTTTTACCATATTAAATTATAAGACTTTAGACTTCTTAAAGGTTTCCCTGTAATCTATAAGTATAGAACTATTTTTTGTATTTTTTTCAAAATTTTAGGCTCAATAGTTTCATGTATTTTCTTATATAACTTTAAAGTATAATATTTGTTTTAAAATTATAAAGAAGTATATCTGAAATTCTTACAACAAGCCCTTTCATTTATGTACAGTTTGCGAAACTTTTTATGTTTATTTTCTAATTTGCCCCCATATTCAAAATTCATTTATTAACGTTGCACGTCCGTGTTCGGGTCACAGAAATTCATATGTGTACCAATTTTCTACTTAAGCGTCCCAATCATCGTGCCACGAGTGATCCTATAAGGGTTCAGTTTTCTCCTTTTTAGGTACGGCACCATAAAAATGATAAGAGATTGTGTATCCGCAACTTTTTTTTTGACTTCCTGAAAAGGAATAGGTAGTATCCTTATTCCTTAATTTACTCTAGGTATATCTATATAATATAATGAAGACACTATTAGACAGTTTCTAGTCATCTGAATACAGGCTGCATACTGTAGCGAAATAAAAAAGAGAATTCACCGCTTTAACATTTTTTTTAAAAATAATTTAATTATAATTGCAAAAAAATCGAACATAGATTATAAAAAACTTAACTTAAAAACGTAACTTATCCTTCTGGGGTAGACGGGTAAAATGAGCAAAACAGGTACGGAACCGGAAATTTGGCCTAGTTGTATAGAGATCACGAGAAAACTTAAGGAACTGATTTCAATCGGTTTTAGGTTCGCGACACCTAAATTACGTAATCTGTTAAATGAATATTATCTTATAAAAATGAACCTAAGTTATCCCGACCGAATAAGAGAAAAAATTTAAAATCAACTAGTATTAAAATGTTAATATGCAGAAAGTATTATTAACTATAGTAATTAAGTATGACGGCTTTAAGTAAAAAAAAAAATCCTAACTGACTGCAACTGCAAGGCGTAGCGCGCCTCGACTGAACTGCAGGTGACGCGACGATCATGCGACCCACAACTATACGGAGAGGCTGGTCTACGGACTCTAAGGATCTTGTGCGGCTGGTAGTGACGAACCGACCGCCTGCCTGGTAGATCGTCCGGTACCCGGAAAAAAAGGCCGGAACTGGCCCTTTTCAACTGGTTCTACACCTACGAAAAATAAAATAGGGTATAATAACACCAGGGAAAAGGATAAAATCTCCGTTGGGTGAGCCAATAAGCGGAAGTACAGACGCAAGCTGATCAAGCTACCCGAAACTGTCAAATTTTCCTAATCAACCTTGAACCTTATGCTGTAGGGATAAAGTTGAACACCTATTAAAGAAATTTGACAGATCGTAGTAGCTTGATGTGCTGGCGTCTGTACATACCAAATTCGAAGAAAGACACACATATTTTGCACCTCCGTTTACAGAAGAAAAAAAAACGTTTATTTACAGTAAACATGACTCAAAGAAAGAACACAAATACAAAGTTGGGGGAAAATATGCGTCACATCCACGCAAAACGGCCAGAACTCAACAATAAACAGTAATATTTTTGTATGTGTAACTTTTATATGGTTGACTGCAGACAACACGACACCGTAACTTGATTAGGGGACAAACTTTTACTTCGCACAATTTAGAACTGGCAAAAATAATAAATTCGACTTGATTGATACACATTTTTCAACGAATGAAATTTTTTATAGAAAATTGACAGCTACATTAATATCCATTACCTAAATGAGAGGCAAATATATTAAAACTAGCTTATGCGTGCGGCTTCCACCGCGTGGAGTTCGGAAATTATCCCACGGGATCGAACTACCGGAATAAAAAGTCCTGTCCTAGGTCATGGTCTAGCTGTGTGCCAAATTTCATCGAAATCCAGTCGTTAAAAGACGTGAAAGCGTAACAGACAAATAAATAAACAAACAAACTCACTTTCTCATTCATCATGTTAAATATTTAGAAATATATCTCTCCTTCTGCCTTTAATCCATCCAAAGGTTGTCTGTAAAAGATCGCTTTTAGCGATAAGACCGCCCTTGTGTCATGCTATGTAAAATTTCAACATTTATATCTGTATTTTACAGTGTACTTATTAAAGAGTATTCTATTCTAAATATGCCCCAGTGGTAACAGCCTCGACTTACGAGTAGTAGTAGGTCGTGGGTTTGAACCTAGACAGGTGCTTAAAAAAAAAAATATTCATTTAGTTCAGGCAAAACCCATATTCCACAAGATAAAATAAAATAAAATTTCCAATACTGCAACAGAATAGAACAAAATGTCAATACAATTAAAATAAACGAATAGGTAGGTAGGTACAAAATAAAAAGGTCTCCGAATAAAAATACGCGCGTATGCTTTACTTTGAGTAAATTATTTCATCACCACTGCTCTCAAAACGGTGAAGTAAAACATCGTGAGGAAACCGGCATGTCCTAGAACTAAAAATTCGAAGACATGTGACATCTACCAACCCGCACTGGGCCCGCGTGGTAGATTACGGCCCACTCCCTCTCACAGAGAGGGGGCCTGTGTCCCAGCAGTGGGAACATTATAGGCTGATTATGTATGATTAATTGATTATGTATATATATGTTACGGCTAATACCCGAAGTGCGGCTACACCTAGTTTTAGCCGGTTAGAATTATAGGTCCAGACAATCCCTGTTGGATAAAACCAATTTACCAACAATAGAGGGGATCTGGCGCTCGGCGGCCGCTACCGCGGCACGCTCGCTTCGCTCGCTCGCCTTCGCTTGTTCATGGTTACTGTTCTAACCTAACCTAACCCAAATGATTTTACCCGAAAACAATCGGCTCGTACTAGGTTTAACCAAGAGTAAGTGGCTACACCTAGTTCTAACCGGCTAAAACTAGGTGTAGCCGCACTTCGGGTATTAGCCGTAACATATACAATAATTAGGATAAAAAAATTGAAAGAGGGTAGATCATTTTTATTCGTCAAATAATTACATTTTATTACTTGGTTTTGAACATAGTATTTTATATATTAGGTAGTGAAGTGTTGTTTAAAATAATATGTTAAAAGTGTAAGTATAACAAAACTGTCCCCTGTGCCCTATTTCTCTGCTCATCCACAAAATGTACTTAAGTGCGATAATTTTCTTACCATTATGGTTAGTCTCAAGGTTGCACCGCGTGTCAGTTAACGATAGGGAAGCTGTTGTCTGCTTTCCCCTTACTCCCCCTATTTTGATGCGTAGGGGTAACGATCTTCCTTTGTTAGATATTACGGAAACGCCATGATTGCGCAAACGTGTCATACATACTGATTCGAGCTACCGTTACCTCCTGAAAAAAAAAACCGACAGCAGCGCTTGGCGATACATGTTCATCATCAGCCTAGTCATCAGCTTACATCAGTGGCACCCAACCTTTTTTAACCGACTTCCAAAAAGGGAGGAGGTTATATGTTCGGCTGTATGTTTGTTTTTTTTTTATGTATGTTCATCGATTTCTCTGTCAATTATAAACCGATTTTGAAAATTCTTTTCGAAAGGGTATGCTCCCGAGGTGGTCCCACTGCCACCAAATCAGAATCTGATGGGGGGACCCCATGAAAATCGCGATATAGCGATAGATAGCTATAGCGATTTGGGTATTTTTTATTGTAACTCGTCCATTTGCTCTCGGAAATCACCATTTGGTGAAGTGGAACTGATGATGGAGACCACAGATGGCCACCGGAACAACATAATAATTATTATTTTAACGGGTTGCGATTCGATTAGGTACTTCAATATGATTGCTAAGCAATTTATGCTCGTCACAATATGGTCAATGCATCGGGAAAAGCAATATTTTGTAAAAGATGATGAGCAGTTGACATTAAGCTATTGTCACTTAGATAAAAAACTAACCGACTTCCAAAAAGACACTACAAAGTGAAAAATAATTTTAATTTCGGAAGTCGGTGGCAAAAACCTAAAATACAGATCCAAAGACACCGACTTCCGAAATTAAAGTTGTTTTTCACGGTCGGTTATGTTTTTTTATAAAAAGTTTTTTTCCCACCTAGGATCACTTTGATTTATTTGCTGTTAGCAGACATCAGAAGGTTCGAAATTACAAAGAACTCTCTAATATAAATTAAATTCAGTTGGGATCAATGTTATTTTTGAGTTCGAAATTTTTAAACATTACGTAGACCATATTTTATCTCCTTCTGGAGTCCCGCTGGACATAGGGCTCTCCACTTGAGCAACTCTGAACTCGATAGTTGATCATCAATCACTCCTTTTTACAGCAGATTAGAAATGCAGATTGCTTGACTGAACATAATTCGCATAACATTTATTAACATAAGGCACGATGCCTGTATACCGTATAGCGCATCCACGTTTCCCCAGTTATGTTAAAGTCCCATATAATAGGGAGATCCTATAATGGGGGGTGATCTAGTGATGGCCAGCGCTACTGCTGTGAATGAGGGCCTGGGTTCGATTCCCAGGTCGGGAAAAGTGTTCTTGAGTTTTCCCATCTGGAATAACTCAGTAAAGTCAAAGTTAAAATCAAATCATATTTCAAATAGACACGTAAAAGGCACTTTTGAACGTCATAATATACAGAAAAATAGAAGTGATTCTAGTCGCCCCTTCCAAATGGTAGTTTTGTATGGAGAAGAATGGGCAAGAAACTCGACTTTTAAAATGTTTAGCAATTTTTTTTTATACCTACAATAATTATGTAATTATATGTGAAGACGATGCACCTACAATTAAATAACTACATGGCAATAGGTCAAAATAATTAAAAATAAAGCAATGACAGACAAATTAATTATGTGATAGATACACTGCTCACACATTTACAAACATCGTAAAAGTATATGCCCTCCTAAAAAAAAAAAAAAAATGGCAAGTGTATGAGTTAAGGTAGTCGCAGAATGTAAAATCAATGTGTGATATAATCCTCTAATTTGTAATATGCTTGTTTACAAAGTGTACTTTTAATGTGTTTTAAATTTTCTTTAATTTAATTGCAATATATTAATCCGGTCAATTGAGACATCCGAGGGTACAATAATTCGCACCCAGCTCAAAATTGGTAGGATTGTTCAAAACACTATTATAAATTAAATCTAAAAATTCCTCATCGATCCGATACCTGGAAAAAAAAGGCGTCAAAGGTCACAAAAGCGGGTTTTTTCGCGATTTTCAGCAAAACTGTAAGTTTTTTCATAAAACTAGTTCAGACAAATATTGTAGATTAGATAATTATCTATAAAAATGTATTAATACTTTTTTTCCTAAGAACCACCTTTTCTGAGATATTATAACGATCACTCCATGCAAAATACTGGTATTCAGCTGCATCCGGTTAGACTAACATAGCTATATAATAAATAGGTCATTACATGAGCTTTGAAGCTGTTATGATCATTGAACAATGTACAGTCAGCTACAAAAGTCGATTACCACTGTTAGTTTTACTTGATAACACCTAAATAATGCATTGCAAAGTATTCTATTCTATTCTATTTTTGTTGTATGGCAAGCAAAGCCGGTGTCGACTATTCTGCCAATGTCTAAAGTGAGTTGAGAAAACAAGTGTGTATGAAAATAAAAATAAAAATAAAACAATTATATGAAGAAAATAAAATAAAAACTAATAAAACTCTTCGATTGATTGATACAGTTGAACACAATGTAGATCTTGTTGGATTAGCATTGGAAAGTAATTCGATGTAGGTAATTGATTTTCAGCATTTCATGTCAATAGCTAAGTGCTAACTGTTAAAGTAAGTGTTAACTCTTAAAATTTTATATCAGTTCCATATTATTTTGAATATTTTGCTCAACAATTATTAAAATAAAAAATAAAAAAACTGAAGGAAGTGTTAATCGAATTCTGTCACCAACCGTAGGTCTACAAACATTATATTACCGTCGATGTCAAAATCTGCTTCGTGTTATATCATCAACATTCAAGAAACTTCCATGTTTTATGTAAGTACCTATTTCCATCTCAAAATAATTAATACACGCGGGTAACGTCCCTTTGTTCGGTATTTGGGAAACACGCTACGATTGCGTGAACGTGTCACATATTCATGCGGGTTATTGTTCCGTGTATCTGATCAAATACATAATGCATATAAGGCCGCTAATGGAGGCGTCGGGGTGCGTGTCACGTAAGGGTTTGGAGGATACACGAGGAGTTTCTCGCCCGTCGAGGGGACAGTTTCTCGCCCGTTGAGAGGATTTTTTCTCGCTTGCTGAGAGGCCAGAATATCCATGAGTCTCGTAGGCGATTATTACACTCATGTGACAATGTCAAGCGAAAAAAAAGCGTGTTAACAAAAACTCGCATAGGATATGATTATGTGACGAGACTCGTCATGTCAGGCGATTTTCTCGTCTTGGCTTTCAAAATGCAAGTATCGTTCGTAGATACTATTTAGCATATTAGTAAAATCAGCCTTTATTGTTCTCCCTGCTGGGACACAGGGCCTCAAGTCTGCTATTACAATAGTGTCAGAATGGTCAATCATTGATTTCATAATTGTTGATTTTGACAAGTTTGGTAATCTACTATTATAATGGCGTCATTATGACTTTCCAATGGTCGGCCACTGACACTACATTGAAAGAAATTGCATATATTGGTAATCTCGTACATAATGACAAATGAATGACATTTCTACTAATGGGTTTTATAATAATGGCAATACGACAGGCATTGTCGTATTGTCGTATTATAATAACACAATTATATTACGAGAACATTGACCGACCAATGATCGACCATTATGAATTTACCATATTAAGTACGAACTTTTGGCAAAATGACAATGGCATGACAATGGGATTGTGTTGGAATGACTAAATTTATAAAAATAGCAGACTTGGGCATCCTCCTAGCTGTAATCTACCACGCAGGCCGAGTGCGGGTTGGTAGATGTCACGTGTCTTCGATTTTTTTTGGTTCAAGGACATACCCGTCTCCGCACGATGTTTTCCTTCATCGTTTTGAGAGTGCAGTGGTGATGAGATTATTTACACAAAGTAAAGCGCCTTGCCTTGTTGACCACTCGTAAGTCGGGCCTCTTACGTTTAAAAAAAAATACCACTGGGCCACCACTGCTCTGCTATTTACATGAGTCAATTTTTTGTCCTTTTGATAATCGCCCATTCCAGGCGAGAAACCGTCTTCGTGTAAATGAGCCCTAAGTCCGCAGTTAACTATTGACGTGAACGTGAACCACCGCGTTTGTGGACAGAAAGCGTTCCTTGTGATACTGACTAATTATTGTGAAGCCAATTATACATGGGTGGATAGATATTGAATATGACGCCAATTAGTTGGGCTATATAAGCTGTATTCTATGAAATAATCAGTACCTAACATTGGTATTATGTCGAGATATCTGATATTTATAGTTATAGACGTATTCAGACCGCAGTGTTATTCCGTACAATTAGTCTATTGACTAGGAATGTCCTACAGTCCGGCCGTTGAGACAATGCGTTCCTGAATACTGTCAGTTGGACAATTTCTAGTTGAAATAAGGATCAAATTCGCAAAACACATATTCGTTAGTAAGGAACTGACAGGGTCTCAAGAACGCATTCTTTCGATGGCCGGACTTTAGTTTCTTAATGATTCTCTTTGAGGTTTTAGACAGATGTTTGCTATGTTACTGCCTGCCAAACGGATTAGTGATTACAGTACACGTTGTTAACTACCTATTGCATATAACGACCCTGGATAGCCGTTACCAGAAAAGATCATCGTATTAATGGTTCAGCATGTTCATTATTTTCAGGATCGTACCAGAATATACCAGTTCGTTGTGGACGTGGGTACGACAGCGGCTCCCCTGATATTATCTTCTGTCATCAGAAGACAGCCGGCACGCAACCATCGATGCTCTGCTAGAGTGACTGTCGGCAGCCAGTGTCACTCGCCACTTGCTGCGCCGTCATAAATATATACAGGGTGGAATTTTGTAATGCCACCTGGAGGGAAAGTACTCTTAATACTGCAGATAGAAAATTTTACTCAAAGGAAACATTCCTTTATTTTTGAATAGAAAGCAAACTGCATTCAAAGATTTTCGAAAATTCTCTTCTCCCACACCCGGGAATCGAACCGGCTAAAATCTGAAAAAATTATACCCTGTACTTTTATTGCATCGATCGTTAGGGTCAATTATAAGGATGAAATCTCTCTAACAAACATGATAAATTAAATGAAAGGAAAACCAGGAAATCTGAAGTTACAAATCATGAGTCAAGTTAAAGCTCTTTAACTAACATCCATCTTTTGTAATGCAGACTCCTTTGCGACATACTCGTAGCTGCGTGTATGAGGTAATTTAAATATGGAATGTTAGATTAAAATTTGAAAATTAGATTGTCATAGTTGTTATTCACATTTGATTGTTTTTACAACTCATTTCACATTTTGTCTCACGGTGAAAATGGCTTATCAAGAACAGTTTGATTTAATGGAAGCTTATTTTTTAAATAACAAAAACGTGAATCTAGCTCTGCGGTGGTATGGAGAGAGATATCAAGACCGACAGGCACCAACTAGGTTCGTATTGAAAAGAATGGTAGAAAATTTAAAGAATACGGGTGGTTTCAAGAAGAGACGGCAAACTATTCAGCAAAACTATTTCGATTTTGAACTAGATGTTTTAACATACTTTGAATCATTTCCAAAGGCTTCAAGTAGAGATGCTGCCGATGAATTAGGAACAACCCACACTCGCGTACTTAAAGTGCTGAAAAAGTATAAGTATAACTGCTATCGTGAAGGTCGGTTGGTGCAAAAATTGCATATTGGGGATCGTGACAGACGATTACAATTTTGTGAAAACATGCTTGGAGAAATTGACCGAAACCCTAATTTTTTGAGTAACATTGTATGGTCTGACGAAACCAACTTCATTAATAATGGCATGTACAATCGCCGCAATAACCATTATTGGTCTCGAGTGAATCCTGTTCGTGTTCATGAAACTAACAATCAAGTAAGATTTTCTTTCAACGTTTGGTGCGGAATTATGAGAAATAATGTAGTGTTAGTCCACGTGTACGAAGGTCATTTAAACACGGTCAAGTATATTGAAATACTGGATCTCTTAGGAAACGCGTTAAATGGTTTCCCCGAGGAAGAGCGAAACCAAATAATTCTACAGCAAGATGGTGCCCCAGCACATAACAGCAGAATCACTACTGCCTACATTAATAACCATTTTAATACCTGGATTGGTACAAACGGCACAATCAGATGGCCTGCGAGATCGCCAGATCTCACCCCATTAGATTTTTTTTTGTGGGGATATGTAAAAAATCAAATTTACATGAAATCTTATGCGAATGACAACGAGTTGAGAGTTGAAGTTCAGAATACGATTTATAATATTCACCACAACACTTTATTAAAGGTTACTAGAAATGAATTCGTTAAAAGAATAAATTTGTGTATCCAAGAGAATGGAGCCAATTTCGAGCAACTAATTAGTTAGTTTTCCATTTTTTGTAAATAATTAAATTAATTTAAGATTTCCTGGTTTTCCTTTCATTTAATTTATCATGTTTGTTAGAGAGATTTCATCCTTATAAATGACCCTAACGATCGATGCAATAAAAGTACAGGGTATAATTTTTCAGATTTTAGCCGGTTCGATTCCCGGGTGTGGGAGAAGACAATTTTCGAAAATCTTTGAATGCAGTTTGCTTTCTATTCAAAAATAAAGGAATGTTTCCTTTGAGTAAAACTTTCTATCTGCAGTATTAAGAGTACTTTCCCTCCAGGTGGCATTACAAAATTCCACCCTGTATATATACATATATGTGGATGTCGAAGCAAAAAGGGTCCAGTTCTCGACATGACGGAATGTCTACAATGCCTTGGTGGAAGGTAGGTAGGCCTTTAGCGTGGGATGCAACGTGTGTCAACACCCTTGCGCCATACCATCTTCCTAGCACGGCGAGCTGTGCTGGGGTGGCTGCTGCATATGCGGAACACCTCAAACGGTGCAAATACTTCAATCTTACTGGGACTTATATGTCCGAGCCGTTTGGGGTTGAAAAACCAGGGCCGAATGCCCACTTAGTTTTTCGAGACATCGCCAAGCGGTTGGCCGACTCCTCACGTGACCAGAGGGCTGGCCTATTTTTTTTCCAAAGAATCAGCATTGCCATACAACGTGGCAATGCTGCCAGCCTTTTGGGCACTTTTCCTGTTGACAGCAATGCGGAAGAATTTTCTGATGCTCTGTGATTATTTCCCCCCCTTTTTTATATACTAACTTGTACATATTATTATTTTTATTTTAAGTCTGTTTAGTTTTTAAATTATCAATTGACTATTCTAGATACCGAATCTAGTCAACTTAATACTCCACTGCTGGACCCTTTTTGCTTTGACGGCCACATTATATTGATGCCTAGATACACTCTTCTGTGCGCTTTTATAATTTCTACCGTCACGATATTATTGTGCACGTCGGTCCACGACCATAAAAAGTATGAAAATACGTGCACGTTATAACGTTATCGTGGACGCGAATATAAAAGCGTCTTCATATATTTCCATACACTTTACTTCCCTGTGTTATCGTTATGCCGCGAGCCCGTGACATGAAATCGATAAAATCGTCACGTTAGGTATTATAGAAGCGCACATTAGTCGTCGTTTCCGTCATTAACGCTTAGTTAAGGTTTAATATACAATAATATTTGAAAAAGCTTTTCAGGAAAAGTTCCAGGAGAGTGAGTTCTAAGAAATAATTATTAAAAAACTCAGAAAACTTAAAGCATTTATTTCAATTAAACAAATTACAGGCAGTTTTTAACCGACTTCTAAAAAAGGAGGAGGTTCCCAATTCGGATATATGTTTTTTTTTTTTTATGTTTATTCGCGCATAACTGCGTCGCTTGACAACCGATTTGAAAAATTATTTTTTTAATAATTTTATCGAAATCGGACAACCGGTTTTTGATAAATCAATAAAAATCTAATACGAGTAATGTATCTACATTGTCTACATTAACGATTTTCGTTTACTCTGCATTGCGTTTTTTGTTCGCGCATAACTCCGTCATTTACGAACCGATTTGGAAAATTCTTTTTCGGCACTAAAAAGTGAAAAATAAAAAACTTTTTACAAAAAAAATAACCGACTTCCAAAAAAACCCTACAAAGTGAAAAATAACCTTCAATTTCGGAAGTCGATTTTTTTTTTTTTGTAAAAAGTTTTTAATAAAATTGTCAAAGATTCGGTCAGTTAGTCAGTAAGTTGAAGCTATTTGTCCATTCCAAAACGTAGATCTCTATGGAGAAGAACAGGTAAGAAACTCCAAGGATAATCTTTTCAATCAAGATATTATAAAATCCTGGGTACATTAGTACGTTATTACTCGTATTCTTGTTGCTTCTTTATGTTAGAACAATGTAAAAAAAAATATATATTTAAAAACGGTTCAAAATATAAGATTAAAAGATTACAAATAAGCCCTGGCAGTTAAGAGTCTTAGGATCAGCACCATCTAGCTCAACCATTTTGTAGGGAACCGAATGGTCCAACACACGCGCCACCATCAGCGAGACATTTAAGTGAGCATGACATACTTTCAACTGCCAGGCTTTTTTAAGTCAATATACATCATAACATAATAAACGGCTCCATGGCTCACACTTACAACATTTAAAAAATGCTTTAAATTATACAAAACTATAGCTTGCAATGTATTTCAATGATTAATAAAATTTTACTAGCAAAAGGAAAATCATTACCCTACTGAAGTATTCAACAACTAAAACTTGATTAAGGACATAAAAATAAACGATAATATTGTATGTAAGAACAAAAAAAATCTCTTCTAAATATTAAAATTTTAACAAGTGAGCCCAAGTGGTTGTGGAGCATATGCTGGATATTGAGCATATTACGCCAAGATATTTGATAATTTTGTTAATTCTACAAAGAACCCATTCGGAAATCTGTAACTGTATAATATTAGGTATTGTTGGATGAAAATCAAAACATTTTTCCATACGTGAACATCATGCCATGACAGGCTTTGCGATATTTTAGAGCAGGTTGGGTTCAATTCAATTCAAATTCAATTCAATTCAGTTCAATTTTTATTCAGGAACAATTCACATTATGTTTGAAATCGGCACGGTTGGCGCAGTGGTTAAGCGATTGACTGCTGCGCTGCGTGTCGCGGGTTCGATTCCCGCACGGAACAAATATTTGTATGACCTACAAGTAGTTGTTCCGGGTCTGACTGTTTGTGTATGTGAGTTTAAATGTTTGTAAACGCACCCACGATACAGGAGAAATTCCTAGTGTGGGGCAACGTTTTTTAAAAAAAAAAAAAAAAAACATAAATAATACATTAAATAACAAAAAAAAACACGTTCATTAAAATTATAAAACTAACACATTCATAGTACAAAAAATATAGAAAATTAAACATTCAACACAATTAAAAATTCAATAACATTACAAGCTACTACTTACTAATATTACCTTTTTTTCCTGTGGCAACACTACAGCTAACAGCTGATTTTAATTTGTTCTTGTAATTTTAATCTTAAATATTAAATTTCTTTTATTTTTTGGCCTATTACCAACTACTCATCAAGTAAATAGGATAATAATGTGTATTGTGTATTAGTTTCACATGCCAACTGCAAAATAAGTGTAAATATTTGATTGTGAATCAGTGTCAGGTTACCGGCGACAAGTGAATTTTTGCATTGTCATCTTAACAGGTACAATACTTCTTATTTTACTTGCTATTAGTTTGTTTACGTATTATAATTTCTCCAGCATTTACCTTGTTCACTTTCCGTACGGCTTCATATTGATGCCAATGACCTTTCAACGTAAACATAACCTTAGTTTGTTTTGGTGACAGAACTCCTTTACATTAAATTTCATTTTTCTTTTAAACTAATCATCTATTTAACTGCTGCCACACCTATCTACTCTCTTCCAATTTCTTGTCGCTTTCTTATTTGAGTTATAATCATGATTATGACTCGCAGCGCCCGTGCTCGCCTTGAAGAGTCCAAACTTAATCAGGCTTTGAGCGAATTAAAGGCGTCGAAGGAGTCCTGTGACCAACTTAATAAGGAAATAGATGACAATGAAAGGGTGCTCTTTGATGCCCATGAAAGGAATAAGAAGTTAAAAATTGAAATGGCTCAGATATATACTCAATACACTGATGCCATAGAAGAACGGGACAGGCTTCAACTTGTTGTGGATGGGTTCAGCCAGTGTAGCATAGAGTATGAACAAGCTCTTAATCACAAACATTTACTTCAACAGCAGCTACACGAGGCTCAAAGTCAAATTACACAACTTGAAACTACAAATCATAACATCACAGCCTCGCTGAATCAAAGTCTTTTCAATGAATTGATTCCTATTGCCCCATCAATGGTTTCTGCCATAAAACCCTCTTACACTATAGATTTAACAGGTGATGACGATTCGAAGTCATGTTATTCAGTGAGGGTAGTCACCAGTAAAAACAAACTAAAAAAATACATTAAAATTAATAAATACATTGTAAAAACACAGAAAATGGTAAAAAGACAGAGGTTCTTTATCAAAAATGTTAAACTCAATAGAGAAAGGTTAAATTTACTTAAACAATTAGATATGTATTCTTTTAATTTGGAGCAAAGTACTAGGAAATACAACATTGACACACAGGACTTGCAATCACAACTTGACCACCTACAAGAGAAACTTAGTTCAATGACAAACAAATATAATACCTCTGAACATCTAATGAGGGAATATATGTTGGCAATGAATGATTTGGTTAACTCACAAACAAACAACTGTGAGCATTGTCAAACAACATCCAATGTACCTACGCCAGACCATTCATTGGCAACAAGCAATACCACCTTACCGCTGCCTTGTGTGGATTTGAAAATTCCTTATACTAATAATTACAATAAACAATGTAAACAAATCGTAAATAATGATATTGTATTATTTTGTGATGAGATTGGCAAGGACTTAGGCCACTTGTTGACAAATGAATACCCAGGACACTCAATAATAAATTACTGCATGCCTGGTTGTTCTTTATTTGATATCATGAAAGAAATTATTAAATGTAACTTTAAACAGGAAACAACATTATTAATTTTTATGGGAAATAGGGGAAATGTAAACAAAGGAGAATTACTCCAATATCATAGAACATTGTGCAACCTACGTTTACAAAAAATTGTGTTGTTTACATTCCCGTATAGTAACAGTTTGCCACAGGAAGAAAATAACATAAGATTTGACATTAATATTACATTGCACAATTTAACTTATAATGATAATCTTTTCCATTTAATTGATACTAACAATTATGTTAGTAATAATTTGTATTTGACAAAGGATAGATATAATGTTGTTATGTACTATCTTTCTAACTACCACAAAAGACAGATAGCTGTGTCGCTATCATATTTTTTTACTATTTCAGCCAAAAATTTGGCTAAACAAATTGCTTCTTTTGAGCAATGCAGTGTAATTTTAAACTATTCTGTCAATAATTTGGTAACAATTGATGACATTGATTATCATTTAAATTAGAAATAAGGACAATGGAGGAAAACTCTTGCAAAAATGTTATGAAAGCAAATAATAAATCAAATGAAAGTGTAAAAAAATCAAATAGTATCAACTTGGTGCATCAAAACATTCAAGGGTTTTTGAACAAAGATTTAGAAGTAGAATTATTCCTGAATTGTAACAATATAGATATTCTTTGTATGACAGAACATTGGCTTAAAAGCCACCAGTTCATGTTCAATTTTAGTAATCACCAGGTTGGTAGTTCGTTCAGCAGAGTAAATGCTATACATGGTGGCTCATTAATTTTAGTGAATAACCAGCTTAGATTTAAAGACCGCAAGGACATTGTGAGCCTCTCTGTTGAGCGGACAATTGAAATAGCCTGTATAGAATTGGAGCAGTTCATTATATTAAGTGTGTACAGACCTCCCTCAGGATTGTATGATTGTTTTGAAAAGGTTATGGATGATGTATTGCACAAAATCTGTAATTCAAATAAGTCTATCATCACTTGTGGTGATTTTAATGTTAATTTATTAGAAAATTCCGGGTTAAGTACTAAAATTATAAGTTTGTTTCAGTCATACAATCTTGCTTACCAATTTTTGGAGCCCACTAGAATAACTCCCACTAGTGCCACATGCCTAGATAACATTTATACAGATGTTATACCAACCCACAAAGAAATTATTAATCTAATAGACTCAGATCATTGCGGACAATTAATCACTATTCCAAATCCGAACAAAAAAGTTATTAAAAAAGATATCACTGTCACCCCAAAAACTACTAAGCGCTTGGAAACATTTAAAACTAAACTGTTGAGTAAATTACCAGTTTTGTCAACTAATGTCGCCCCTAATCAACAATATAATGATTTCTTTTGTATGTATTGCACACAATTTGCCAACACTTTCATTCCAAAAACATTCTTGGTTAATAGTAATGCTTCTTTCAGTGACTGGGCCACCGTTGGTATGTAACATAAAAGTAGAAAACGACTATATGAGTTGTATGATGAACGGACTATTATAAACACTGCTGAATTTAATTTATATGTTAAGAATTATTCAAAATTATTTAAAAATGTTTGTTGTATGGCCAAGTCACGTTACTTAAGTTCAAAAATCAAAAATAGTAGTAATGTAATTAAAATGACATGGAATATCATTAATAGTGAAACGGGAAGGTCATGCAACCGAAGTAGTGACTACAGCCTTGCTATTGATGACAGTATAATTAAATCAGATTCTCAAGTCGCCGCGGCCTTTGAAAATTTCTTTGCAGAGATACCTGTATTGACTACTAAATCTCTAAACTCATCAACCACTGCTGCAGAGTCTTTACTTAAGGAAAACGTTCCAGTTTGTGATTCTGAATTTCATTTCGAATATGTCACCTGTAAAGATGTAATTAAAATCTTTCACACATTAAATGTTAAAAAGACCGCAGATCTATGGGGTAATTCTGTGGACGTTGCTAAGTCGATTATAAACATTGTAGCACCTACTTTAGCTGTTATTTTTAATAATTGTATTGACCTTGGTGAGTTTCCTGATCTTATGAAAAACAGTAAAATAATACCGTTGTTTAAATCGGGTAGTACATCAGACCCTACTAATTATAGACCTATTTCAGTGCTACCTACCTTTAGTAAAATTTTTGAAAAACTTATTTTAGATCAAATGCAAAGATTTTTTAATAAACATAAGTTATTGCATAACAAACAGTTCGGTTTTACAAAGGGTCGTTCGACTACTGATGCCGGTGTTGAACTTTTAGGACATGTTTATAATGCATGGGAGGATAAATGCGATGCTTTGGGCATCTTTTGCGATTTGTCCAAGGCATTCGATTGCGTTCTTCATAAAACATTAATCAGGAAACTGCACCACTACGGAATCCGAAATGCCTCTCTGGATCTTCTTACTTCATATTTAAGTGATAGGATTCAGAGAGTTGATGTTAACGGAAAAAGATCTCCCGGATCTGTAGTAAGAATGGGGGTACCCCAGGGCTCAATTCTTGGCCCATTTTTGTTTCTTATTTATATAAATGACTTGCCTTACCTCATAAAGGATAAACATGATATAGTGTTGTTTGCAGACGACACTTCACTTTTATTTAAACTCAAACGTCAGCAGTTGGTTACTGACAATGTAAATAGTGCCCTCGAAAAAGTAGTTAACTGGTTTAATGTTAATAACCTACTTCTTAACGAGAAAAAAACTAAATGTATTAAGTTTACAATACCTCATGTTAGACAAGTAAAAACTAGTGTGCTCATAAAGGGTGAAGAGTTGAAACCCGAAGATTCTACAGTGTTCTTAGGCATAACTTTGGATGCCAAGCTTCAATGGGGCCCCCATATAGATAAATTGTCGAAAAAGCTTAGCTCTGCAGCATACGCCGTTAGAAAAATTCGTGATTTAACTGATTTAGAGACAGCCCGCTTAGTATACTTTAGTTATTTTCATAGTGTAATGTCGTACGGTATTCTGTTGTGGGGAAATGCCGCCGACATTCAGACAATTTTTGTTTTACAAAAAAGAGCAATTCGTGCAATTTATAAATTAAGTCCCAGACACTCCCTCAGAGACAAATTTAAAGAGATTAATATACTGACTGTAGCTTCTCAGTATATTTATGAAAATCTATTGTATGCACATAAAAATATTAATCTGTTTAAAAAATACAGTGATATCCATAATGTAAATACTAGGAACAAGCACAAATTTGTTGTTCCTAAAACCAGGCTTAAAAAAATAGGTGGCTCGTTTAGATGCCAGTGTATACGTTTTTATAATAAACTTCCTAGCCATATTCAAGAATTAAGCCTTAATAAATTCAAATGTTTTATAAAACGGAAACTGTGCCAGAAAGCATTTTATACTGTTAAAGACTTTATTGAGGACAAAAAGGCTTGGGATTGAGCTGCTCCAATTTACAGTGAATCTTGATTCGATTTTTTTTGCCAACTATTTATACTATTTTTTGATTGAAATTTTTAAATACCTAAACTATGACATGAATATTTACTTTGTAAAGTATTATATTATTTTAATTATTATGAATGTGAGGACTATGTGAATTGTTTTTTTATTTTTATTCTCAATCAAAAAAATTTTTAATGCAGGTCTGGCGGTTTGAGTACTTTATGCGGCCTAACCAATTGTCCTTTCTTTGGTATTGTTCGTCGAATCGCTGAGCTCCTTAAGTTTTGAGTTGAGCTGCACGATAACTGACAAATGCGTGCACTGACTGGACAGGTCCACTCAAATCTGTGTGGTTCTTTCGTCAAAAGACCATGTCAGACACCAATCTACATGGTTCTCAAATGATCTGACCAAGATTATATCCGTATTTTATATACACATTGACAGTGATTAATTTTATATATACAATGACATGAATATTTACTTTGTTAAGTATTATATTGTTTTAAGTATTGTAAATGTGAAGACTATGTGGGTTTTTGTTCATTTTCCTTTTTTTTCTCATTTAGTTTTTATCATAGTCTGGCAGTTTGAGTGATTTTATGCGGCCTACCCAAATGTCCTTTCTTTGGTATTGTTCGTTGAATCGTTGAGCTCCTTAAGTTCTTAGTTGAGCTGCACGACTACTGACAAATGCGTGCACTGACTGGACAGGTCCCCTCAACCTGTGTGGTTCTTTCGTCAAAAGATCATTTCAGGCACCAATCTACATGGTCTTCACATGATCTGACCAAGATTATGTCTGGACTTTAAAAAGAGACTGTGACCTCTGAGTTTGTTTCGGCCTTTCTTCTCAGAGTAGTCGGATACGAAACGCCGACCTCATCTAGTTTTTTTTAATATGATTGACGTGTAAAAGTGTTTGTACAAACCTACTTACAGAAATAAATCATTTATCATTTATCATTTATCATTTACCTAGTCTCACATTAACTAATATAAAAACAAAAAAAAACGTGGATATGTCATCGTCTACCGAAACAGACATTTCTCCAATAGGAACGCTTTGAGTCTTGAAGTCCAATGGCAACCTGTTAAAAATCCGCACTGCCTGATGTTGAGGACTATGTATGTATAATATTACACCAGTTTATAAAATAATATGTACATAAATAACCTACTTAATTCATTAATAAAAGTAATAAAGTTATATCCTATCTAAAACTATTCACAAATTAAAATATGGCGTCGAAAAATTCATCCACATCACTGTCGACTCCCCAGAGACTGGCGGCATTGCCACGTTGTATGGCAATGCTTAGCCTCTGGCCAAGGTAAAAGCCAGCCCTTGGGTCACGGGAAGTGTCAATTAGCCGTTTTGAGATTTCATTAAACAGACCATGAGCACTCGGACCCCACGGCCCGAGGGTTTCAACCCCAAACGGCTCGAAAATATAATTGCCAACAAGGTTATCATACTTACGCCGCTTGAGGTTCTCCGCAGCCGCAGCAGCAGCGCCAGCACAGCACGCCGAGCCAGGAAGATGGGATGGAGCAAGAGTATCGACACACGTGGCATCCCACACTAAAGGCCTACCCATCTTCCATGGAAATAAAGACATTCCGTCCGGTCTCTTGCCATCGTCGCGTGCCAAGCCATTGGGTTCTAATGCAGCTGGAACGCCGACGGTGACAAGAGCTCGTCGGATAATGTCGTTGATGTTCGCGTGCCGTGCTAAGCGACCCGCACTTCGGGTGCAAGACAGGCCGTGGTGTCCGAGACTGTTGACAACTTCGCCACAGTGACAGCGATGAGGAGAACAACATGGAGCTCCTAGTCTTAGGGAAGCAGCGAGGCGGAAAGTAGTGTCGTCGAACAGAGTGCCTATGTTCGACGACGGTAGTGCATGAAGCCACAAACCCGACTCCCACTTACCCACAGCCAGCAGGCGCGCACGCTCCGCAGTACGAGTAGTAGCAGACGTGTCAAGTAAATTGTTCTGTACTACTCTGCAGAGCGGCTCATCCCACCGTCTCTGAGAATATGGATTATCGGGTAGATCCGAGTTCGGGCAAGCGAGTCTCCAGGCATTGATAGCCTCGGTGAAGCACGGCACATCAAAATTAATCAGTGTGGAGGCTAGGATTTTCCTGATTAATTTATCAGTGCTGTGAACCGAGGATATGAAAGCCGGTAAACTAATACTAGAAATTTTGCGGACGCCGAGACCTCCCATACGAATGGGAAGAGTAGCTTGTGCCCAAGCTCGGTCGTCCATGGCCACAATTAAAATCGAAGTTAATGTATGTCGGATAATTTGGTCAATTTTATCTAAAAGGTGAGTGTGCTTCCATAAATGGGAAGCGCGAAGGAAATATGTTAATTTGGGGCCGAAACAGCAGTAACGAATTAAGGTGATGGCCGAATGCATATTAATTTGGAACAATCTTTCCGAAACGTTATTGAAATTTTGAGTTTTTTCATCAATAAAAACGGGAAAGGAATCCTCAAAGATTGGAGACCCAAGAAGACGAAGAGAGCTTTTTTCAACAATTTGGAGTTCTGGAGCTATTGCGTTAAATTTGGGAAGTGTCAGTTGTCTGTCAGTACTGTCCGCTAAGTATAGTTCACATTTCGAAAGGTTGAGATCAAGGCCAATGGAATGAAGTTCATTTTTTAAGAATTTTAGGTCATTTAAAACAGTTTCTACATCGACTATGTTGAACAATCTTAAGTTGGTTGGTTGGATTTATATGTATCCAATATTTTAGAGGGGCTTAGTGGGGCTTGTGGCTAAGTAATAACAGCCCTAAGGGTCGATCGATCAGGTTAAGCTACGCTTGCCGCAGTTGGTCCGTGGATGGGTGACCATCTTTACATACCAAGACCGCTCCGTGCCTCGGAAAGCACGTTAAACCGTTAGTCCGGCTGTCATTCGTGGATCTTTGACAGTCGTTACAAGCCCAAAAGTCTGACAACCAGTCTTACCAAGGGGTATCGTATTATCCCGTAACTGGGTTGTGGGTCAGATAGGCAGTCGCTCCATTTAAAATACTGGAAGCCGACCCCAACATAGTTAGGAAAAAGACTAGGCTGATGAATATTTTATATCAGGTTGAGGCTGATTATTGTGAGCTGAACTGAATCAGTTTTGTTTGTATTTAATTATACCTTAATGATTCTACGAATTTATTTCATTTTAATTTCATGATAAGTATTAATTTACGGGTGCTAAATATAGTTTAATGTTACTAGAAATGGGAATGTTTACTCAAAATAAAGCCATGAAAACAATATATCAGCAATCGAAAACTTTTGAACTACGAACTCCTTATCACGCTAAGTAAATTCTGCTAACTTAGAAGATAACTTAGCGATAAGTTAACATGAACTTCAGAACAATATTAATATTAAGAGTCATCTATCATTTCACTGACATGATATTAAAATAATAGAGGGCGTATTAACTTCACTTAAAGGCGAAACCGTCAGGGTAGCCCACGATATTCAAATGTTCTTACGTTTTTTGCAATTTCCAGGTCAGTAACAGGTTGTATGTAGACCTAAATATGACAACATAAAACCTGACACAGACCTGCAAATTGCAAAAATCTTAAGAAAATTTGAATTTCGTGGGCCACCTTAGCTCAAAAATGTCCCTTAACGAGACACCACATTTTATGAAAAAATTAAACTGTTGAAAGATATAACGAAGGTCCTTTCGATTTTGCACACTTGACGAATGAGACCTAGACCGAAAAAGTGTAACATTTTGACCGCCACGACACTTTTATTACGTAACTAAAGTGTCGTGACGGCAGAATATTTAAACCTGCGTTAAAGAACTTCGTTCCAAAAACTGCATCAAATTATGGTGAGAAACCAATTCTTTTTATTAAACTTACTTGGCAACCTTCAAAAATCCGCAAAGGACACCACTTACTTCAAGGAAATCAAGTCTTTAAATTAAAATACATGCTCAAAACATTCACACCAGCATCGAAGCTTTTTAAAAACATAATCTTACAGTACATCCATATCGTAAGATAATATTCCGTGTGCGGCACGGTGTGTGTGATCAGGTGGTGTCCGGAGACCGTCGCGCGCGCAGCGGCTAAATATTGACATGACCTGTCCCGGACATAAGGTGAGAAAGTACAGAAGGATCACTACAAAACAAAAACGCTGCAGGCAGAGAAGAAAAGAGTTCTGATTACCACGTTTCTGACCACAGATAAGGTACAAGAATCACCTAATCACGTCCCGTCAACTCAGTGCAGATTTCAGAACATTATTAAGTCCAGGTTTCTGGCAAGCAACACACATGCTTAGGCAGTTGTCAACTGCCTGAAATACTAAATTAAACGCGGAACGCTTCAGTCGTAATCCAATTGCTTAGCATGATCCTCCGTAATGTCGAAAATACTGCAGCTTTAATTTTGAAATAAATATATGGTAAAGTTGAGGAAAACACGATTCCGTACAATCTCGACAGAAAAAAAATACAAAGTTACCTCCAAACTGACCAGAAAACCGCTAGAATTAAAGAAATACTTCAAATTAGATCATGAAAGACATGCATAATAACTAAACTAAATATAAAGGGCATGTATTTAATGCGGCAACTAAGTAAAATGAATAGGTATTAGGTTTTAAAAAAAAATAGAGTGGGTACCATATATAATGGGTTGGCAGCTAATAAGGAGTATCGTAATAAGTAATAGGTAGCATATTAATATATCAGTTTTTAGCTTTATTTTAATTTAAACTGGCATCGAATTTTTGTTTTGGTAACTGAATTTACCAACAATAGAACGCTACCGCTCTATAATTAGTAGTTTCGTTCGCTACCGCGGCACGCTCGCTTCGCTCGCTCGCCTTCGCTTGTTAATGGTTACTGTTCCAACCTAACCTAACCCAAATGATTCAATAACAGTAGATGACTTTGCAGCGATTAAGAAATAATATTTAATCGCTGCCATGTTATTTTTTTTTTGCAGCAAATAATTAGTCGCCCTTTAAGTTGTAAGTCGCCTCGAAAATTATATTCCAATATAAAGCAGATACTAGGGTTGGATCTAGTATCGTTTGGCAGGAGTTGGGGGGTAAAAGGGGTCAAAACTGGTAGGGGTTGGGTCCCCGGTTAAATCGCTACCACTCTTATTAAAAGGTAATACATATTTTTCGAGAAATTAATAAAAAAAGTTTCTAACCTCAAATCAGATAAAAAGCGAAAACGAAACGTTAGAATGGGTGATTGACAAACAAATCTGTCCCCAGTATTGTCCCCAGTGTTCATGGTGTAAAATGTCTTAAAACGGAACGTAAAAAAAAACTGTATGCCTTAGGTATGCATTTCGCAATAATCTACAAAATGACAAAATAATTACAATAATCGTGTTAATAGATATTAATGATTTAATTTATGAATATCTGTGGAGAAGAGATGTAGAAAGAAAAAAAAAGAGATCCTTTTGAGGAACTAATTGTAGTAAGTTATGGATTTAATAAATGAAAAATGTATGAATGGTTTGTTGTTTTGTTTTTATAACAACCTAGAAATTCCACTCAGAAGAAAATTAGCGTACCTCCACTGATACGTGTATGTGTACAAAAGGCAAGAACTTAGGATGCAAGAGCGAGCGAAGCGAGCTCGGGACTTGGGGCTTCCCGACTCGGACATGTTAGGTTCTCAGACGCCACCATCCCCTTCGTGGTTATTTTTTAAACGCAACTACGCCTTTTAAGCACCTTTAAAGGCTCTTACAGACTCACGTGCTATCGCTGGCGCGACAGGCACCTACAAAGAAATTGTGCTATTAGTATAGCGTCGCGCCCGCGATATCGCACCAGTCTGTACCAGCCTTAAGGTGTTTTGTGGTTAGGTTACAATAATTTGTTTTCTCAAGAATCGTGCCTTACCTTTTCATGGGAATAGTGCCCGGGGAAAGGGGGAACACCCCCCTTCCCCTCTCTCACCCTCCTCCTGCCAAACGATACAAAATTTTTACCGCTGAGGTATTATGAACTCGTAAATACTAACAGAAAATACTCCTTTTTGTAAGCCTTGCCTCAGCTGTGATGGCCTTTACCTATCTAGAATGGTAAGTAATCATATTATGTGATTAGCGATGCGTAATTAGCAATCGCGCAAGTCCCGTCGTCATATTTAATGTACTGAGAAAGCTTAGCAGCTCTTGATCTAAATGTGCACTTTCCCTGAGTCCATAATACCTCAGCGCCACCTCACTCTTTATCTCGCTCGCACAATACTGCTCACGGTCACTTGACCAATAGAGACAGGGTGGCAGGGAGACGGCTCCAAGGCGCCGATAGTTTAGGTAATTTCTTTTTACGGTGAAAATTATGGTAATTAAAAAAAAAAACATAATAGCTGCTTTATATTTCGTTCAGATAATATATGATCTAATTTGAAGTATTTTTTGAAAACTAGCTTTTTATTGTTCGGTTTATAGGCAACTTTGGAATATTTTTCTGTTGAGAAAATTTTATGTAATCGTGTTTTCGTCAAATATAGTACTTAACATTAATCCTCAACTTTACCAAGTATTTATTTCAAAATTAATGCTGCAGTATTTTTGAATCCCCGGTGGATCATGCTAAGCAATTCGAGGTATTATGGACTCGCCTTTCAAGTGAACCTTCTCAGTATATGTTTTACATTCCCTCCCGCCCTCGCCCCTCTTCCACGCACCGTCTGGTTGAGCCTCTTGTTTTCTTGAAGCTTTAAGTTGGGAGTTATTGTTGAATTCTATGTCATTTACCTTTTAAGTAAATACCATTTAAACCTGGCGCACAATCATGTGAGAACACTGGTGTAATGACTGGCTCAAGTGTTGATAAAGTTTATGTAGTACTAGATGACCCGGTGAACTTCGTACCACGTGAGACAAAAGTTCGATTTTTTCTATTATTCCGATATTACTTTGGGTTTTTCCTTATTTTATTTTTTTCATATAGTGACCAAATTGGTGATGTTCTTCAGAAAGGTCAAGTGCGTAGTACTCGCAACCGGCGTGCGTGTATGACCTGGGGGCCAAGTCTGCTACTCGTATTTCCAATGATTGGTCATTATGACGACCATTGTGCAAATAGTTTGTAACCTCCTAAATTCATAATGGCGTGACAGTGGTCCATAGGGATGTCAAACTAATAGAAGCTTGTCAGTACGACATTACCAAATACAGACCATTTTTCCAATGGAGTATCAGTGGCACGTCATCGGAAAATCATAAAGACGCCTTTCAATTAGGAGATTAGCAAAACTGTCAAACTCTACAATTACGGTGCCAATGATCGGCCATTCGGACACAACTGCGTTAGCAGACTTGGCCCCCAGATGTACCGTAGGCGAAGTAAAAGGAGTAGTAAGGAGCGTAGCAGGTGGCGTTCTATAGTTTCTGCCTACCCGCATGGGAGAAGACGTGAGTTTATGTATGTATGTATTTTTTCCGAAACCATCCGAGCATAACATAACGTCTGTATCCCCCGAAGGGGGCAGGGGTCTGGGTAGACGTGCACCTACCCACAATCCACCAGGGGGCCAAGTCTGCTAACGCAGTTGTGTCCGAATGGCCGATCATTGGCACCGTAATTGTAGAATTTGACAGCTTTGGTAATCTCCTAATTGAAAGGACTCTGAATCATAAAGACGTTATGATTTTCCAATGACGTGCCACTGATACTCCATTGGGAAAATTGTCTGTATTTGGTAATCTCGTACTGACAAGCTCCTATTATTTTGACTTCCTTATGGACCACTGTCACGCCATTATGAATTTAGGAGGTTACAAACTATTGGCACAATGGTCATAACGTTGCCTTGATATGGTCGTCATAGTGACCAATCATTGAAAATAGCAGACTTGGCCCCCAGGTCATGTTTAAGTCCCATGTAACGAGGGCGAATATTTTTACCCAACTGCGGCGAAGCCAAAAAAGGAGGGTTATGTGTTTGACCTGTATGTCAATCCCTATGTAACTACTAAACGGCCGAACCGATTTTGATGAATGTGAAGTCGTTAGATTCGACTTTCACTATTGCGCGTGTGTGGGTATATTAAAATTATAAAAAATCTCATTTTGGAATGGGTTTACATATTAATCACGCTGACGAAGAAAATAAAATCATGGATTTTTTTTTAGGTTAACCTAACCTTTACTCGTAAAGTGGGGATGGTATTTTTTTCTCACCTAACCCATAGTGTGGGGTATCGTTGGATAGGCCGTTCAAAATTATTGCAGGTCTGAGGAAACCATTTTTCGATTCAGGGATCCGTTTGCGTAATATTGAGTTTTATAGTGCAAATTTTTGTTTAGAGATAATATGTCAGGTAAATGGTTGTTTTTAGATGTATGAAAAAATTCATTACAATAGTATATAATATAACGAAATTAAAAGGAAAACTATCACTGCTAATAGCCCTTACAAGTTAACGAGTAATAGTCGACCAACATAGATTTGCAGTTGGAGAATTGACCGAGACGTATGTCGATGTATGGGAGAACATGTTTTTCAACTACAATGTTAAGCTTGTTTTTGGGATAAATTCTTCCCAATTCCCAACTACGGAACCCTTAATTGTGCGTTGGCCGACACGCACTTAGCCAGTTTTTAAAGTTCACTTTTTACACAGTCGGGTTTTGTGACATTTTAATATTTAAAAAAATGTGCAATTATTATAGCGTAGTAGTTTGCTAAGTAAACGTCCATTCTTCACATATAATTGATTAACACGATCTTAATTAACATACATAGAGCTACTTACGCCAGAAGTATAGGTACTCTGAAAGCAAAATAATTTATTATCAGAATATTTAATGTAACACTGCATCAAGTTTCGAGACCACGCCATAAATCCGTCGCTAAAATTAGCTTTGAACTTAATTACGAAAAAAAGTAATTAAAAAAAATTTAATCGACTTCAAAAAGAAATTAACTCAAAATTATGAAATATTTTTTTATATCCACACGAAAACCAACAAAACGAAATCAAATTATACGAAACAAGGGCCTACAATTTTTTTTGATGACGGTGCCAGCAAAGAAAAGTGCCTATCAAATATAAAAAATGGCTTGGCAAATTACTTTATAATATCCTAATTTTTAGTTTTAAGCAAAAACTGGAATATTTGTGTGTAATATTGTAGTTATATTTTGATTTTTACTAGAATTTGACTAAGGTTTGAAAACTCGTTAATCGATTTTGATGAAACTTGCACTGTTCCCTAAGTTGAAACAAATGTAAACCAATAAAAAAAAATATGATTTATAGTTTCGGAGAAATGCGTGGACAAACATACATACATACCTATATTTTTTTTGTATATTTGTTTGGCAGCCCTAATAGATTATCATATGTGAATATATTGCATTTCAAATAATATTACATAATAATTGATAACCTCCTTTTTTTAAAGTCGAAATTAATAAAACAAAGCCACAGGAGTTCAGAGTTGAATGACTGCAAAACTACTTCACAAATTAAATATATGTACTACGTAGTATATATAAGTCTTTGTGAATTCCTACGCTGCAGAGACTCAGCATCAAAGTGAAGCGTCCATTCATAAATACTAGATTTAATTAGCAATTTAAAAAGATAATAATAACTTGAGCTTTAAACACCCTGTATATTCATCTGACATACCAAATAACTTCTCAACTTTAATATAACCATAGTAATTGACAATAAACCTCCATTTTATTAGACTAATGCAATAATTATATTTAGCAATTTATAAACTCTAGAGATAAAAATCGCGTTTGTATGGAAAGTTTAAATTACGCAACTTTTTTAAAAGGTGATTAAAAAGTTGTGTTTTTCTCTTTTTAGGGTTCCGTACCGTACCCAAAGGCCAACGGGACCCTATTACCAAGGCTCCGCTGTCCGTCCGTCCGTCCGTTCGTCTTTCTCTTTTTAACCGTAGAGACTTGAAACTTTCACAGTGTGTAGTAATTATAAAAAAAAAAAACATTTATTGCAGGTAAAAAACACCCATTGACAAAAATAACTAAAATAAACAAACCATAGCCGCACTCACACATCCAAATCACAAACAACAGTATAAAACTAACATAAAATTTTGACCAATAAAATAAAAAATATTATAATTAATTAATGAAAAATTGCCAAAATAACATGTCAGAATCTACAAAAATTAAAATGTCAAATATAAAATAGTAAAAGTCAAACTGTAAAAACTTCGAAATGTCAAGATTTAAAAATAAAAATTATTTATAAAAGTTAAAAATTATAAAAAATATATATTTTTTTTTTTAATTATGGCCGCTATAACAATAATTCAAATAAAGTTTAAAATGAATGAACTTCCCCATACAAGAAACGTGTTTTTACTAAAGTATTTTTATTTCATAATATGTAGTGTTAAATATAGGCACGGTGGTACGGAACCCTCGTGTGCGAGTCCGACTTGCACTTAGCCGCTTTTTTTTTTCATTGTACCAGTGTTATATCAGGGTTCGTTATGAGATGCTTAAAAATAAGGGGCGGTCTTATTAAGACTTCTTAGTAAGTTGGCTAGGAAAGTCAGTTAGCAGTTACCGACTGGTAGTAATCAAAGAAATATATGGAGCGTGTGAGGTTATAATAGTAGCTAGTTCTAAGTACAGTCGTTGAGTCAAACGAGTTAGGAAGTTGCAGTTACTTTGTTGCACGGTAAGTACCTAGGCAATGTTTGTCATCATCATGTTAGCCCATATAATATATATGATCAGGAATGAAATTATCCGGAAAAGAACCGGTGTTACCGACATAGCTTCCAGAGTAAGCAAACTGAAGTGGCAGTGGGCTGGCCATGTTTGTCGAAGGACCGATGGCCGATGGAGCAGACGAGTCCTGGAGTGGAGACCGCGTATCGACAAGCATAGTGTGGGACACCCCCCAGCTAGATGGACCGACGACCTTAGGAAGGTGGCTGGGTCAGACTGGATGCGGAAAGCGGAGGACAGGGTGTTGTGGCGCAGCCTGGGAGACGCCTATGTCCAGCAGTGGACTGCGATAGGCTGAGTCGATTGGTTGATGTTAGCCCATTGGTGCTGAGTGGTGCCACTGCTGAATATTTACGTTAACTATACTTATGGTTACTGCCATAATTAACGGTTGTTAGGCCTTAGGCTTCATGTACATGACGCCGGAGCCCATGTTTGTGTACGAATAAATATCGCACATGGACCGCATCAGCACCGAAAAGGTGCCGGGACCGCCACCGCGCCGCCATTTTGTGTAGGTATATTAAGTACATACCTAAGTAACACTTTGTTTATTTTATTAAAGAATCACAACATAAGGTAGGTATATCAACATTGGATCGTGGAAGTCTCCCATGATCCCTGATGCAAGTGTGGGGTGCAAGTGTGCAACACCGGGGTGGTTCTTAGAGAGTCTGACAGACCCCTCCGCCCGCCCCAGGAGGGAGGACATACATGAGTATTTTCCACCCCGGGAACAAAAAAAAAATCGGTTGTCTGTAAAGTCGGTTTACTGACGATAGTTGAACGTGACAACGTCATAAGAATTAAATGGAACGCCTCAAGCGAGGTAACGCCGCATGCGTCATGTTTTTTCGTGCGTGCAGCCGGCTCCATCGAATTATAAGACGTTGTCAAGTTAAAAAAAAATCGGTTGTCTGTAAAGTCGGTTTACTGACGATAGTTGAACGTGACAACGTCATAAGCCTTAAATGGAACGCCTCAGAGCGAGGTAACGCCGCATGAGAGGTAACGCCACATGCGTCATGTTTTTTCGTGCGTGCAGCCGGCTCCATCGAATTATAAGACGTTGTCAAGTTAAAAAAAAATCGGTTGTCTGTAAAGTCGGTTTACTGACGATAGTTGAACGTGACAACGTCATAAGCCTTAAATGGAACGCCTCAGAGCGAGGTAACGCCGCATGAGAGGTAACGCCGCATGCGTCATGTTTTTTTGTGCGTGCAGCCGGCTCCATCGAATTATAAGACGTTGTCACGTCAAAAGTATATCTACATTAAAATGAAAGCAGACGTCTTTACAATTTTGTCGGCAATGCTTTACTGAACTGTGACCGTTGCTTTACTATTTAACTTGGCAATCAATGCAGTGTATACGCGGTTCCAGTGCAGCAACGCGACGGACCGGCCCGGCGCCCGCTACGGTATGGCTCCGCCGTCGTGTGCAGGAAGCTTTATAGGTAATGCCATAATCACTTCATGAAATCCTTGAAACGGAACATAGACACGTAACATGTATGTAACGCAGTATGCGAACGAATCATAATTACAGTGTAGCCTGCACCCTAATTGCGTAACACAGTTTGAATCACAATGGCAATGAATATTGTTGAACTGTCAAAATGAAACCCATTGCTACTGGTAGTGTGTTACGCCATTACCCCGCAGGGCACACTTAACCAGGTTACACTGTACATTATGTATTAGTACATTATGGCACAAGTGTGTAATCAATACACACGCGTTTCATACGATGTTTTTCAACACACTTGTGAAGAAAAAAAAAGACTTGTAATTGTTTTAACTTTTATGGAAAACGGCGCGCTGGTTATGTTTTTTCCAATAAAATAAACACAAGATTATGTTTTGACGCAAATTAAGGTTAGTATGTAGTAAAAAATACATCATTTGATGAAATGATGATAATTTTAATGATTGATTTACCATAATAACCTAAAAAAAAAAAAAAAAAATTATTTAGTTGTTTTTAGACTTAAGGCGAGGTTACAGTACTTTTTAACTTTTTTAAACCTCTGTAAATCTAGCAAAATATAAATTTTGCGCAAAAAGAAAATATTTTAAGAAAATTTAACATATTATCAAGCACTGTGTGAAGATAGAAACACGAATTAAACTAATTGGCTCGATAAAAAAAATCACAAAGATGACACTAAATCGCTATTTAAAACGTGTACCTTGAAGAGATTACTTCGATAAACCATGTAAAAGTTATACCAAAAGATAGGCCTTATTGTTTTTTAGTACTTGGTGAGAACACATTTTATAATTTCCTTACTATTTTTTTCTATGGAGCAAATATACACAAAATCTAGCAGTTCAAGAGCTCGCAACGGCCGACCAGTTACAGCCGGCTACACACCGCACTACAAGACGGCCTTAAAAACTCTTTGCGGAGATTGAAAAAAAAAACATTTGATAAAAAACACTAGTGTGGTAATGTAAAGTATAGAAATACGAGTGTTTATGAGGCTGAATTATAAACCACTTTACAAGCAAGTGTGTTGAAAAAGCCTGCAAGAAAGAAATATTGTGTGGGAAGTTGGGAACCAATGACAGCCGCCATGGCCCACGCACAATGGTCCACATGAAGGACTAAGTGCGGAAACCAAACCCTCTAACAACAACAACAAGAAATATTGTTTTATTGTCTCAGAAACACGTGCATATAAATAAAGTAATTTAACTCGGAAAACTTGTGATCAAAAACTATAACTACACCTACATCTAAATCATTTTCACGAAAGCATTATGAATCATGATTTGACAGATTGTAATTAATAACGGTCACTAGAACATTTTATGTATTCGCTACGCAAATTCAATCATTTTCAATTTTTCATTCCCTGCCCAAAGATATAAATAAATAATCGATGTCTCTGTCGCTTCCCTAATATACTTAATCAAACCAATCGAGCGATCCTGAAAAGGTTCAGCGATTTGTTATTTAGTGTTCAGTGACTGTTAACCATTTCAATAGGTATCAATCAGGTCATCATGAAATATAGCGCATAGGTACAAGGATAAATTACTAAAAAACATAACATCACGCCTGTAATCCCCGAAGGGTTAGGCAGAGGTGTACCTAATAGTACACTCACATTTCGCCAGTTATGTTTAAGTCCCATGTAATAGGGGGCGAGCCTATTGCCATCAACCGGGCACAAATCCAGACTCCGGGCTGCTTCTGAGAAATTCCTAATGGAAAATCCCAATATCACTTTGCCCGACCTGGGGATCGAACCCGGGACCTCAAGCTCAGCAGTCGTGCTTGTAACCACTAGACCAACGAGGCAGATAGATTACTAATCGATATTATTATGCCTGGCGGCTGAGAGTATGTCATGCTCACAGTTCACTACTTTGATTATTTATATGTTTAGGTCTCTTGTCGCGCTGCAAAAGAACTAAAAGAAACAGGCCAACTTTGAAAGGCTCGTGTGAGTGACAGCTACGTTTATAGCTATTGTGTTATTTTAGTGTGCGTGCATTTTGCGGCCAACAGTTGGACGCAATTTATTTCGACGAGTTCACAACTTTGATTATCTATCTATACATATTTATATCTTTGGCTAACTCTAATATCTCGCTGATGGTGGCGCGTGTGTTGGATCATTTAGCTCCCTTTGTATGTGGTTGAGCTGAATGGTACAGTCCATGCGTCATGTTCGTGAACGGCCACCGTCAGTAGGGGCTGGTCATCTCTTAGCTGCCACGGCTTATTTTAATTTAATTGTTTTTTTTAATCTTTTTATTACGGACCCTTCTGCGTTTTGTGTCGTTCTCAGATATGTATAATTTCAATAAGAATGAAGTAACCAATATTTTGTTACCTTATTTTGATTTAAAAGTGTCCGTGGAATTTCCTGCCCGTTCTTCACCATAAGTACCTACCACGCTTTGGAATGTCAACTAGCTTCATCTTTCTGACTGACCGACCCGCGTCTCCGTGACAATTCAAAAGTGCCTGTATTTGAAATAAATGCTTTGAGTTTGACTTACATTTTGTATAACACTAGCGATCCACCCCTATTTCCCACGATGAGTCCGCGTACCACTGGTCAGTTTCCCTCAGTCGTCAGTTTATTTAATTTGCCAGTTTCGTTGATTAGTCAGTTTCGCTGATTGGTCAGTTTTACCGATTAGACAGTTGCGTTAACTCGACAGTTTCCAGTGTTTGCCAGTTTCCTCGATTCGTCAGTTTAGTACACTCAACGTAAAAGATATGTTTACGTTTAAGTAAACAAAAGTGGAAAATGTAAGGAACCCAATTTAAATTAAACTTAAAGTTGTATTTTTACATTCACAATATTTTTTTTGTTAATATATTTGTTTAATAAAAAAAAAATATCTCTGCCTAGCCCTTTGAGGAAACAGCCGTGATGTTATGTTACGTATTACGTACATAATTAAATTAGCAGACGTGTGGGCAGTTTTCTACCGACTGTACTTTGACCGACGAATTGAATAAAACTGACCAATCAACGAAACTGGCGACACTGGAAACTGTCGAGTTGACGCAACTGTCTAATCCCCAAAACTGACCAATCAGCGAAACTGACTAATCAACGAAACTGGCAAATTAAATAAACTGACGACTGAGGGAAACTGACCAGTGGTACGCGGACTCCCCACGGTTCTTACGACTTACAAAACATTGAGATTTCTTCATTAAATGAGCTCACTGCTTAGCTACTAATGATTGCGACAAATGATTTTAAGAATGAAAAGTTGACATATATTAGGAATTAATTATATTCTCTTCTTATCTTCTCTTTTTATCTGCGCACATGCTGTGCACTATAATATCACCCGCGCCGAAGCCTGGGGGTTTACTCCGAGGCGATAATCCGAAGTAGTTGCCGAATTTTCGGCCATTTCTTAACTTCTAAAGTTTCCTTTATTGACTTTAAGTCCTTACCAGACTTCAAGTCACAGTTTTGACTTTGACTTATCTCTTTGCCTAAAGTTTTTTTTTTTCTCTCTCTCGCCGTAGTCCGCCATTGTCAGCCTTAGTCAGGAAACGGCCGAACATTCGGGCGATACTTCGGATTTATCTTCAGATTAGACCCCCAAGTCTCCGCTGAGATTGGTCTCCATGGCCGGAATTCGGTCTGAAGGACTATTTAAACCTTCCGGAATAATTTCTCTATAAAAAAGGATGAAAACCGCATTAAAATCTGTTGTGTATTTAAGAAGAACAACGCAGTCACACAGACAGAGACGATATTATTATTTTTTAAACATTGCCCCACACTAGGAATTTCTCTTGTATCGTGGGTGCGTTTACAAACATTAAAACTCACATACACAAACAGCCAGACCCGGAACAACTACTTGTAGGTCATACAAATATTTGTTCCGTGCGGGAATCGAACCCGCGACACGCAGCGCAGCCGTCAACCGCTTAACCGCTGCGCCAACCGTGCCGTAAACTACGATATTTATCTAGATTAATTGAATGCGTTGTACCCAAGTAGCTATACCTAGCCTACCTACCTTCCCTTTAAAGCCTTAAACATTTTGCAGTTCTGTTAAGACCAAGGTAAGGAGAGCTTCGGTGTTCATGTACCTGACTCCATTAATTACCTGTGTGCTCGTAATTAATTCGCTAACTAAAATATATGCAGCCCTGCGCGCGAAACTTGGGGTTAAATCTAGCAGAGTATAAGGTTACAGCAGTGGAAGGTTACTGCAGTATAATGCATAGTGTTCAAAGTAAAGGGTGTTAGCTCGTGTTCTAAACTTACAGCTCACGTCCAAAAGGTGGCAAAGTTTAGGGCAAAAGAAATGATGGAGCGAAATGGAGGATGCAGCTGAATACCAGTATTTTACATGGAGCGACTACCTATCTGACCTCCACAACCCAGTTACTGGGTAACACGACACCCCTTGGTAAGACTGGTTGTCCGACTTTCGGGCTTCTAACAACCCGTAACAACTGTCAAAGATCTACAAAAGACAGCCGGGACCAACGGCTTAACGTGCTTTCCGAGGCACGGAGGGGTCTTGGTAGGTACGTAAAAATGGTCACCCATACACGGACCAACCGCGGCAACCGTAGCTTGACCTGATCGATCGACTCGTGCGGTTAGTACTCGGCCACAACTGAAATGAAAAATGTATTTTAAGAAACTCAACATTATTTTAATATTTAGCGAATAAAATTATGAATTTAATTAAATTCACTTGATTATTAGATAGAGAGACAGAGATGAATTCATGAATATTGATAAAACTAATAGGTACGGGTACTTTTCAGTTCATTTACTGTCAAAACTATGAAGCATCACGCTTAGATAGCTGTCTATTCTAATCCTTGTTTCCAATTGACGTTATTCACACTTAAACTATTACAACTTTAGGAAAGTGTAAATTAAGTTGATTTCAGAATCCTACTGAAAAAATCATAAAAATGTTTGAATTTGTAGCGCAAACTGAATTTTATAAGTGGATTTTAAAGTTGGTTTTCCAAAAACACATATTTGTTTAAATGTTTGGAAACTAGATCGCGAATGCAGTAGGTGGTATTGTATATGACGGAGTAGCAAGTGGGCACCGTCTTGTTTTGTTACAAAGTTACTGGAATCACCGAAAAGGGCGGATAATAGTGACACTGGCTGCCGACAGTCACTCTCAGAGCGTCGTCGCATCGATATTTGCATGACGGCTGTCTTCTGATGACGAGATGATGTCAGGGGAGCCGCTGTCGTACCACGTCCATTACGAACTGCTATAATCCGGCACAATCCTGACGATATTGAAGCTGCTGAACCACTAATACGATGATCAATCCTGGTAAAGGCTATCCTGCGCCGTTATATTTATTTTCAAAACCTTCAATGTGAAAACGTAGGTCTTGTATGAACTAACATCATCTTTGTATAGTCATCTCGTAGATATATTTATGGCCTTAACATAACACCAGTCTACTTGTAACACTCCCCTTATGCAAACTTTCAGTGTTATCAGGTCTGTGTCTGTTATCAGTTCGCGTCGTAATGCAGTATGTTCGAGCCGCGGCGCCGCCCGCATTCTAAGCTGCTTCTTATCCTCTCACATACCATACATTATTTTCACGAGACTTTTACTACTTCCGCGGAAAGATAAAGAGAGATAGGTAGCTGATACCTCGTATATTTTTCTCAGTAATTCTGTAGACCTGTTATGTCGGAAATGGAGCCGTAAGAATAGAATTACTGAACAAAGACGTTGAGATGTTTGGTTTTAAAATGTGTCAGAGGATTTATATTGAGGAATAACACATACCACATAAAAACACGCCTGTAATCCCCGAAGGGTTAGGCAAAGGTATACCTGTAGTACAGCTATACCTAGTATTGAGGAAGTATTCACGAAAAAATACTATATTCCTACCTACAGATACTCCTAACACTGCTTTGTCAGAGTGAGGAAAATGTCGTGAGGAAAGTTTTGTGTATGAATGTGGTCGTGGATGGCTTTAAGAGTAGAGGAAGACAAGAAGAAACGATGGATGGACTTTGTGAAGGATGATATTATTATGGCTAGAAAGGGGGTGACTTCCAAGACGACGACTGATAGAGAAGTATGGAAGAAAGGGACATGTTGCGCCGACCCCAAATATATTGTGATATAGCCAGGAAAATGATGGCTCTTTTGTCAGAAAAACGTTTCAAATCGTAGGTAGGTAATTAAAAATGAACGAAAATTAATCCAAAAATTTCAAAATCAAAAGTCATTTATTCAAACTAGGCTGAGAATCAGCACTTTTCGAACGTCAAAAATTACATAAGACAGTCCCCCAAAAACGCCCACCCTTCACCACTTCCTAGTGCTTTAGCTGGGACGAAGAAGTGGCGCAACAAACTCCCCAGCAGCACAGCTGTCTGTTCAGATATAAAACTTGAATCTATACAGTAAAATGTAAAAGAATCTGCATTACGCAACACAACATTAAATGAAATTAATTTAATTTATTTAAATGGACATGTAGAAAAAACATGTTCCGATGTTCAGGCCATGAAAACAATTGTCTCTGTAAACGCAATGCATCATTTTGTTGATTAAATCACATCCCACTAATATTATAAAGGCGAAAGTTTGTGAGTGTGTGTGTATGTTTGTTACCTCTTCACGCTCAAACGGCTGGACCAATTTTGATAAAATTTTGTATGGAAGTAGCTGACACCCTAAATGATAAATGATGATTTTTATTTCTGTAAGTAGGTTTGTACAAAAACTTTTACACGTCAGTCATATTTTTAAAACTAGATGTGGTCGGCGTTTCCTATCTGACTACTCTGAGAAGAAAGGCCGAAACAAACTCAGAGGTCACAGTCTCTTTTAAAGTCCAGACATAATCTTGGTCAGATCATGTGAAGGCCATGTAGATTGTTGTCTGAAATAGTCATTTGAGGAAAGAACCACACAGATTGAGTGGACCTGACCAGTGCACGCATTTGTCAGTAATCGTGCAGCTCTACTCAGAACTTAAGGAGCTCAACGATGCGACGATCAATACCAAAGAAAGGACATTTGGGTAGGCCGCTTAAATGACTCAAACTGCCAGACCATGATTAACACTAACTGAGAATAAGACAAAATAAAAATAAAAGAGCAATAACCCACATAGTCTTCACATTCACAATAATTAAAATAATATAATACTTTACAAGAAAATAATCATGTCATTACGTTACATTACGTATATATTACGTTACGTATATAAAATAATAAAAGTTAGCAAAAAAAACATCAAACAATAAAAATAAACTACTTCAATAAGTAAAAATTGGAGCAGCTCAATCCCAAGCCTTTTTGTCCTCAATATAATCTTTAACGGTATAAAAGGCTTTCTGACACAACTTACGTTTAATGAATGATTTGAATTTATTAAGGCTTAGATCTTGAACGTGGCTTGGAAGTTTATTATAAAAGCGTATACATTGACATCGGAACGAGCCACCTATTTTCTTGAAAGAAAGAAAGAAAGAAAATACGTTTATTTGCGGTAAACATAACGCAAAGAAATAAAAACACAAACACGAAAGAACAAGTTGAGGGAAAATATGCGTCACATTCACGCAAAACGGCCATCGCTCAGCATAATGCTGCGACCCTATGCTAGACAGAGCCCCAGCGCGAGCCTTGTTGTAGGTACAACAAATTTATGTTTGTTTCTAGTATTTATATTATGGATATCACTGTATTTTGGATACCCTGGATTGAGACATAGGCTACTTTTTATCCCGTTATTCCCACGGGAGAGAGACTTACGCGGGTGAAACCGCGGGGCGCAGCTAGTAATTCCATAAAATAATAAAACACATAATGGTCTCAATTCGTTTCACTTATTTAAAAGCTGTACACACTGTCCATCCAACGTTTCTTTGGTCTTCCCCTACTCGAATAGCCATCGACATGCATAGGTACTCGTACTCAAAACTTTCCTGGTGACATTTGCCTCATTCATTCGTATCACATGCTCAAATTTTTGTGTTACAATATGTTCGATGAATACAAGTTTGAGACTGATTTTATGACTGTAATTCAATAAGGTGGATATACATAACATAACATCACGCCTGTAATCCCCGAAGGGTTAGGCAGAGGTGTACCTATAGTACACCCACGTTTCGCCAGTTATGTTTACGTCCCATGTAATAGGGGGCGAGCCTATTGCCATCAACCGGGCACAAATCCTGACTCCGGGCTGCTACTGAGAAATTCCTGGTGGAAAAGCCACATAACACTTTGCCCGACCTGGGAATCAAACCCAGGAAGGTGGATATATTTTATGAATAAATAATTAAAATGCGATTTCGTTGTTAACAGTCCTAATATTTCCTTTTTGTTATTGTTTGATACGTTGTTCTTTTTTGTAACGGTATTCGTATTTGTTTCGTTAGTGTAACTATACAAAAGTTTTGAAAATCACCCAGATACATTACCAGTCGACAGCGATGTGGAGGAATTTTTCGACGCCATAGTTTAGTTTGTTAAGTTTAGGATTTTTCATTAATTAATGAGGTACTGTTAATTTTAATTCTGAATAGAGTACGTCTTTTAATTTAAAACACTTCCAGCGTTTCGTTCTACGTAATGGTCAACTTCTAGTTTAACCTAGTTAACGCTAACTTCATCTGGGTTAAACAGGAAGCTGCTCGTAAATAATTAACTACTACTTTACTAAACGCATGCATAATATGAATATACCTACACTTAATTTTATATAAAAAAGTGAAAAAAAAAATCTTAAACAGTCATCATTAGTCAGTCATCGAAATCTGGACTGTAATCCGAGTGCAATGAGCTCGAAATTTTTTGCACCCCACCTGGTATAAATAAGTTAGGTTTTCCTATTTGACAGCCCCTAGCTACGGCGCTGGCAGTTAGGAGGCCCCATGTATCTCGAGGCCCGGGACACTTGCCCAGAGTGGTAGCCCAATCCGGACTAAATATGAGAAATAGAGAATAGTGGCTGAAGTATTCATAGGCTTGATTTTCGAGAAGAATAAAATTTTATTTAAAATGTTTAATATTTAAGCGTTTGTTTTGTGTAAGTTGTTCAGGGCGAAATCACGGATAAATAGAGAAAATTGGTTGGTTGAAAATTGATAACTCGATTTTATTGACAACTGAAACTAAACATCTTAATCGTTTTTGGGGTCCGTACCTCAAAAGGAAAAAACGGAACCCTTATAGGATCACTCGTGTGTCTGTCTGTCCGTCTGTCACAGCCGATTTTCTCCGAATCTACGGGACCGAACTTAAGTTAAAATTTTGTACACATTGAAGGTTTTGCAAACTGTACCGTGTGATATATCAAATCAAAGGGCTTGTTGTGACGGTCTCAAACATATCCTTTTAATAACTTTCAAATAAAATGTTATTTATTGAAACTACTGAGCCTATTTTTTTTTTAATACAGATATAGTTATTTATTATACTAGTGCGGTAAGTTGGTTTTTACAAACGAGTAGACGAATGTAAGCCCGAGACGAAGTCGAGGGCTTACCATAGTCACGAGTTTGTAAATACGCATACGGTGGAGGTCTGCCCGGCTTAGGCGGAGCAACGCCGCCGTGTCCTCACGGAGGCGATCGGCGGCGGCGATCTCTCGCATCCATCCCTGGTTCAGACCATGGTTCGGAGCGATAGTGTATGGGAGGCCGTCACTTCCTGCGAAGCCGTAATGCTCGCGAAGGAGGAGGCGCAACGCGTGAGGGAGAGGCAAAATTCGCGCCCTCGCACCCCTAGTCGCCGCAGAAGACGCCCCGGGCGTCAGGAGTCTGGTTCCCGGCCACCGTAGGCGCGGCCTTGCGGACGGTGAGCGATGGGTAGCTCGCCGTCCGATAAGGACCAGGCCCGAGTCGACGGCGCGTTGTGTTCCACGCGCGCCTCAAAGAGATGTCAGCACCAACTGATGGGATCCGTTAGGGCCAATGGCTGCCAGGGTTGCGAGGTTGTCCGAAAAGGATATCGTGGCCCTGGCACACAGGCAACGGAAGGAACACGGATGGGTTTTAGTCAGTAAAAGTCCGACACGCCCTCCCGCTCCGCCCAGAGCGGGAGAAGTTATTTGATAATTTCCCGCCAAAAAAAAACCTAATTAAACAAGTCATCAAAACATTTTAAGAGAATGATTGAGTACCAGTAGTAGTTTTCTGAGCCGTTTAATAAATATTTTATCTATAATAATATAATATATACACATTGAATGATTTTTGTAATGATGACATCAAAATGGGATGACCTTACTATTTTAGACATTAATTTATTTGATTGTTATTACTTGTATTAATTTAATTCAATTTTTAATATTATTTTAATCTGTGACATTATTATTTATTTCTTATTTTTATTGAATTTTGAATGATGTCAATTATTGTTATGTTATGTATTATATTCAAATCAGGTAATTGAATTGATAATGGTATAATTTAATTGATTTTTAATTCTACAATTTGTAATGACGTATATTACTACAATGTGATATTATTTATTTATTTAAATTGATTAAGTTTCAAATGTTAGCCAAATACTTATAACCTATTATTTTATTATGACGTACGTACAAATTTATTTCTATTTAAGTACTTAATGATTTTAAAGCATGCTACTTTCATATTGTGTATTATTGTGTAAAATTATTGTGAACTTTATAATTATTTTTAAGATCTTGTACACACATGTGATAAGCAATAAAGATTTGAATTTAATTGAATTATTTTGTTTATAAATATCAGTCGGAAAGTCGCAACAATCTTTGACGTTTCTAATATGAAAATGGCGCGAATTTGCAAATGGCACCATGTGCGCATGGTGAAAATTAGTACTACATCTTTCGTCTTATTTTGTTTTTAATAATAAAGTGACATAAACGTATTGAGCAAAAGCGCTTCCAAGGAGGTTCGTTCATTCAACTTATTTATTCTCATAATTTGAAACTCCTTGGTGGAATTCTTATATATTCTTTTATGGAAATTTAAAAAAAAACTGTAAAGGATACGCACGGCGCTATACAACGGAGGGTGCGGTAAAACATGTACTTGACATGTAGGTGAGAGTACCTATTTTACCGCATATTCCGTTGTATGGTGCGTAATTTTTAACTTTCGAACAATTTATACAGGCGCTTCGTAAATCCATTTTTTTAGCAAATGTGTTGAAACTTATTTTTACATAGATTACAGGAAAACCTATAAGAAGTCTATGGTCTTATAATAACATTGTAAATTACTCAATTTTGTGCGTAAAAAACTACGTTTGCAGGTGAAATTTATGGGGGACCATGTTTTTCAAATACAATGTTAAGTTTGTTCTTGAGATAAAGTCATCCCAACTACGGAACCCTTCATTGTGCGTGGTCCGAGACGCACTTGGCCGGTTTTTTTTCAGAATCATTTTTAAACTTCACCTAGCGTAGCGATAAGTGTAGCCGATACTTTGAATTCTGCAAAACTCTACCCAATAAACATAACTCAATTGAAATCCAATCCATTTAAATCCGATTGCGGTTTAAGAACCCATTGTGAAATGTACGCATTCATCCTATCGTAGTCATTAATCTCCGTATGAACAGGGTTGATCCATAATTATCGAATCAGTTGGCGTCAGTGATTTCACTAAGGCTTTAATCATAATTAGTATCTGGGACTACAATGGTAACACTTGTTTGTAGGATGTAGGTACAGACGTGTTGGATTGCCGTTTTCCTTCTTGAAGTGAGATGGAGATAAGTCGATCAATTCTGTAAAAATCACACCGTGAAAAAGTTTGCTCTCATTCCTCAGGATGCTAGGGACGTAGGTAAGACGTAGTTCACCTGTGTTTTCACGATGAGATGTTTATAGGATCGGTCGGCTGATGTACTATAGGTACCTAAGAAACGGAGTAGATCCGGCTATCGTCGGTCCAAGCGTCGTCGTCTGTTTTGTGTGATTTAATGAATAAATTATGGAGGTTTTATAGCTTTTTTATTTGAGAGTCAAATACATTCTGCAGTAACAGCGTCGTTAAATATACCACAGTCATTGAACAAAATCAGCAGTAATGCATGAAATAATGCAATAGGTGTTTAACAAGTAATCAAAGATAACATGTCCAGAATTCGTTTCAATGGATATATTATGGAGGTTTCATAGCTTTTATTGGAGAGATGGTCCAATAGATTCTTCTGTAAAATAGTGTCGTTTAAATTAAAGACGGTCACTGAGCAAAATCGGCAGTGAAGCATAAAATAATGCAATTGGCGTAAGAAGTATATCGAAGATGCGTTGTAGAGGCCAAAATTTGATACAAATGATAAATTATGCAGAGCAGTGGTGGCCCAGGGGTAACGACCCCGACTTACGAGTTGTAGGTCGTGGGTTCGAACCCAGGCAGGCGCTTTACTTTGTGTAAATAATTTCATCACCACTGCTCTCAAAACGGTGAAGGAAAACATCGTGAAACCGCCATGTCCTAGAACCAAAAAAATCAAAGACATGTGACATCTACCAACCCGCACTGGGCCCGCGTGGTAGATATACAGCCCACTCCCTCTCGAAGAGAGGAGGCCTGCGTCCCGGCAGTGGGCACATTATAGGCTGATTATGTTGTTGATAAATTATGAAGGTTTTAGGAATGGCAAATAGATTCTTATAAAAATAATGATGTTTAAATAAAACACAGTCATTAAATAAAATCGGCAGTAATACATATTTTCAATATGGAATACAATGAGTAGGTATCGTTTGGTGGTGTACAGTAGGCGTAAGGTAATAAACGAAGATGCGGTGAAACGAACGTAGTCAAATTAAACAGGTCTAGTATATTCAACAGCTGCTTATCTTAGGGTGAATTTCACAAAATGTAACTGAACGCGATCAGCGCATTCAAGGAACTGAACGCTCAGGAACGAGACAATACACAATAGAAGTTTTGTTGTTATACGCCTGTGGACGTTTAGCGGTCCTGAACGAGTTAAATTGCGCGATTAAGAGCTGTCAGTATGATTATATTCTACAAAAAAGACACTGACAGCTCTTGAACGCGGTTTAGATGTGCTGATCGCAGTCAATTTCATTGGTGACATTTGTCTTAAAATGTAGAGTAGAATAATTATTTCAAATTGCTCATTATACTAAGGTAAACTTCACACCCGACATCACATGCGGGGTAATAAGATGCGATTAGAAATAATATAAATTGAATGAACAGCATCCACCCACATGGAGCACGAATGAGTGAGTTCAACGCTGATGTGATTACCGCATTACCCTCAAACGAAACCGTTGTGCCGATCAATGGGGACTCTTATGTGTGGGAATTGACGCCTGCGGCCTGTCATAATGTGTTTATGACATAACTACATCATCAAAATCTTAAATTCACTGACGAACAACGCACAGCTAAAAATATTGAAAAGAGCTTGTCTCACCTATAAAGCGTAAGTGAGCACTGGGGAAGGATTATTGAAAATTCATCCTCGTATTAAATAGGGGATGTTTTTTTAATTGATAATGCTATATTGTTATATCATAACAGAACATCACGAATGTATTCCTCAAAGGATCGCCAGATGTGAACAGTAACACCCAAGTTACGCCAGTTCTCGTTGGTCTCATGGTTGAAAGCGCTGAGTATGGGATCCAGGGGATCTACTCCGAAGCGATCATCCGAAGTATTGGCCGAATGTTAGGCCGCTTCTTGACTTCCAAAGTTTCCTTTTTTTGTGACTTTGAGTCTTTACCCGACTTCCAAGTCCTATTTTTGACTTTGACATATCTCTTCGACGGTCGTATTTTTTTTTTCACCTTAGTCAGCCATAGTTACCCGTAGCACAGGGGGTCTACTCCGAAGCGTTAAACCGAAGTATCGGCCGAATGATCGGCCGTTGCTTGACTACGGCTAACTATGGCTGACTACGGCGAAAGAAAAAAAAAACGACAGTCAAAGAGATAAGCCAAAGACAAAAATGTGACTTTAAGTCGGGTATGGATTCAAAGTCAAAAAAGGAAACTATGGAAGTTATAAAATGACCAAACATTCGGCCGATACTTCAGTTTAACGCTTCGGAGTAGACCCCCTGGACGTAGTCAGGAAACAGCCGAACATTCGGCTGATACTTCGGATTTGTCTTCGGAGTAGACTCGACTCCTGGCATGTTCCCCAGGTCGGACAGTGTTATTGGTGTTTTCCAAAAAGAACGTCTCTTTCCAAAAACGATTTCTGCTCGGTATATGGCATTATCGTTTTAAACACGCACGTGAGTACATACATACATACATACATACATGCACTACATTGCACTGTATTGTTCAGCACGACTGTACACTGCATCAAATGTGTCTTCCAAGCATTATAATAATAATTATTACGGTGATTTCCCCTTTGACAGATCATTATAGCGGGCGGGCGTAGCGACAAATGCATGGGAAGCCTCACGTTCAGTAAAGACAATGTTAACGGACTGACATACTGACTAATTAAGGTCGATTCATACTAGCGCAGAGTCGAAGCGCAGCGAAGCGTCAATCTAAAAGATATCATAGCACCCTTATCTCTACAACGTAATGCAGATATCGCCAGCACCGGTCACTCGCAGACGCGCGTGTTTAGTAGAATGCGCGCGAATTCGCACGTCTTTTTTTATCTCGATAGAAATCCTATGTGCATTACTAATTACAATGTAGAGATAAAGGTGAGTTTGCTACATTATCTTTTATAATGACGCTTCGACTCAGCGCTAGTATGAATCGACCCTTAAGAGGAGGCACATACAATCTTTTTCTTCTTTTTTTGCCAGCACATTGAGCTACTACAATCTGTCAAATTTCTTTAAAAGATTTTCAACTTTGTCGTTAAAGCATAAGGTTCAAGGTTGATAGGGAAAACTTAACAGTTTCGGGTAGCTTGACCTGCTGGCATCTGTACAAGACAGTTACGTAATTGTAATATTTTCGCTCGATACATTTTTTATTTAAAAATCATGTCTTCTTTTAAAGATTTAATTAATAAAAACCGGCCAAGTGCGATTCGGACTCGCACGAAGGGTTCCGTACCATTATCTATAAAAATGGCAAAAAAATCACGTTTGTTGCCCCTCTTAAATACTTTTTTTATTTTAATTTAATGATTTATTTTTAAAGTGAAAAATAACTAAATATTCTATTTCAAGCGTCTACCTGTTGCCGTTATCAATATCAAGCAAAAAAATCACGTTTGTTGTATGGGAGCCCCCTTAAATATTTATTTTATTCTGTTTTTTTTGTATTTGTGGTTATAGCGACAACAGAAATTCATCATCTGTGAAAATTTCAACTGTCTAACTATTACGGTTCATGATAATGCTATATTGTTATATCATAACAGAACATCACGAATGTATTCCTCAAAGGATCGCCAGATGTGAACAGTAACACCCAAGTTACGCCAGTTCTCGTTGGTCTCATGGTTGAAAGCGCTGAGTATGGGATCCAGGGGATCTACTCCGAAGCGATCATCCGAAGTATTGGCCGAATGTTAGGCCGCTTCTTGACTTCCAAAGTTTCCTTTTTTTGTGACTTTGAGTCTTTACCCGACTTCCAAGTCCTATTTTTGACTTTGACATATCTCTTCGACGGTCGTATTTTTTTTTTCACCTTAGTCAGCCATAGTTACCCGTAGCACAGGGGGTCTACTCCGAAGCGTTAAACCGAAGTATCGGCCGAATGATCGGCCGTTGCTTGACTACGGCTAACTATGGCTGACTACGGCGAAAGAAAAAAAAAACGACAGTCAAAGAGATAAGCCAAAGACAAAAATGTGACTTTAAGTCGGGTATGGATTCAAAGTCAAAAAAGGAAACTATGGAAGTTATAAAATGACCAAACATTCGGCCGATACTTCAGTTTAACGCTTCGGAGTAGACCCCCTGGACGTAGTCAGGAAACAGCCGAACATTCGGCTGATACTTCGGATTTGTCTTCGGAGTAGACTCGACTCCTGGCATGTTCCCCAGGTCGGACAGTGTTATTGGTGTTTTCCAAAAAGAACGTCTCTTTCCAAAAACGATTTCTGCTCGGTATATGGCATTATCGTTTTAAACACGCACGTGAGTACATACATACATACATACATACATGCACTACATTGCACTGTATTGTTCAGCACGACTGTACACTGCATCAAATGTGTCTTCCAAGCATTATAATAATAATTATTACGGTGATTTCCCCTTTGACAGATCATTATAGCGGGCGGGCGTAGCGACAAATGCATGGGAAGCCTCACGTTCAGTAAAGACAATGTTAACGGACTGACATACTGACTAATTAAGGTCGATTCATACTAGCGCAGAGTCGAAGCGCAGCGAAGCGTCAATCTAAAAGATATCATAGCACCCTTATCTCTACAACGTAATGCAGATATCGCCAGCACCGGTCACTCGCAGACGCGCGTGTTTAGTAGAATGCGCGCGAATTCGCACGTCTTTTTTTATCTCGATAGAAATCCTATGTGCATTACTAATTACAATGTAGAGATAAAGGTGAGTTTGCTACATTATCTTTTATAATGACGCTTCGACTCAGCGCTAGTATGAATCGACCCTTAAGAGGAGGCACATACAATCTTTTTCTTCTTTTTTTGCCAGCACATTGAGCTACTACAATCTGTCAAATTTCTTTAAAAGATTTTCAACTTTGTCGTTAAAGCATAAGGTTCAAGGTTGATAGGGAAAACTTAACAGTTTCGGGTAGCTTGACCTGCTGGCATCTGTACAAGACAGTTACGTAATTGTAATATTTTCGCTCGATACATTTTTTATTTAAAAATCATGTCTTCTTTTAAAGATTTAATTAATAAAAACCGGCCAAGTGCGATTCGGACTCGCACGAAGGGTTCCGTACCATTATCTATAAAAATGGCAAAAAAATCACGTTTGTTGCCCCTCTTAAATACTTTTTTTATTTTAATTTAATGATTTATTTTTAAAGTGAAAAATAACTAAATATTCTATTTCAAGCGTCTACCTGTTGCCGTTATCAATATCAAGCAAAAAAATCACGTTTGTTGTATGGGAGCCCCCTTAAATATTTATTTTATTCTGTTTTTTTTGTATTTGTGGTTATAGCGACAACAGAAATTCATCATCTGTGAAAATTTCAACTGTCTAACTATTACGGTTCATGAGATACGCCTGGCTGGTGACAGACGGACGGGCAGACAGACAGACAGACGGCGGTGCCGCGCGGAGCCTTAGTAATAGGGTTCCCGTTTTACCCTAAAAACAGTTATTTTTGTGTAAACTTCACTGACGTGATTGGTATCGATAACTAAACACGATAAAATAAAAAATAAACAGATTTTCCAGTAACAAAAATACCAGCGGTCTTCGTCACCAAAAAAAAAATCATTAAATCATTCTCATAATAATCATTTTTATTTTTTCTTGTTTGAATATAGTGAGTTTCGCTAGTTACTTTCATTTGACCCTGTTATGGTTAGACTTACCCCTATATAACTATAATACTTCATAAATCTTTTCTTTTTGACCTGAAAGACAAACGAATCGCAGTATATAGGTATACTAGGTATTTAGCGAATTTTAGAAAACTAGCGTCTGCCCGCGACTTCATCAGTGTGAAATTTCTTGTTTATACATAAAATATTGTTGGGGAAGGCCTATGTCCAGCAGTGGACGTGTCTCGGCTGAAATGATCATATACATAAAATTTCCAATTACTAGGGTAGATTTCTATCAGTGAGAGATTTGTTGAAATGGGATTAGAACTTCCAGAAATATTTATAATACTCTTTATAATACTAGTTCAGAAGTTTAGATTTAGATGTATTTAGGCGGTCCCGCAGCCCGGAGTTGGGCTTGGACTTGCGCACCCGCTCAGTTGCAAAAGAAGTGCCTGGCAGTCTGGGTCGCCCCACCACGGATTACGTATGTTTGGTGGTATGAGGAACAGGGTGTAAAGTTCACTCATCCACCATAGAAAAGGGAGGATCCTCCGAACAGACGGGTGTTGTGTCTGGTGGGCAACTGCCCGACGGTTGATGTCGGGACGTTGTATATATGCTAGTTGCGCGGTAAACTCTGCTTGCGCGATGCAGGATTTGCGTGACGTCAGTGTGACGCGCAGTTCGCATGTGGCGATGTTGATGCAACTACATATACATCCGCGTTTGAGCGATCCAGCCGGTCCCGATACTCCATTATGCTACTCGTGTACATTTCCCATCTAAGCTCACACCTTGCTATGACCAAGAATATTTACTCAAGGGGAAAATTGAGCCACGCGCCGCCATTATGTCGTGGGGTACAGGGAACAAATATTTATTACTCCCTGTAGCCTCACTGTCTTTACAAGATATTGAACGTAATTCTGTTGCGTGGCAAAAAAATAAATTATTAAGATGGATCAGCAGTAGTAGCCCGCAAAATTAAAATTTTCTTACAATTTTTGCAATTTGCTGGTATCTCGGAACAAATCTAACTTAGAGAGATGTATATTACCTACTCTCAAAACTCTGCTTATGCCTTTCAGTCTAGCTAAAATTATAACAATTTCTGTTTATAACTTTCCCCATTACCAACACAGTCAGAAAAAATATTCATAATTGGTTCCCTAGCGACTCCGTTTGATCTACACAAAAATGAGTTAGAAAATTAATGAAACTTCATCAACACGGCGCGCGGCGTGGCGCGGAGCCGTTTACACCTACGCTTAGTCTCCTATTAAATAGTGGTACAATTAAATAGTAGATTGTTATTCAAGGGATGAAAGGAACCGCTCGTGCGCCAATAGGTCGAGTGCCTAAATAGATTTTAAATAGTTCACCCGAGTTAAACACTGCTTTTCATTGCTTTTGATATTGGCGGTAAAAGGTTTTCCGGTTTTGTTTTAGGCTTTTCTATAATGAAGGCAGGCGTTAAATCCATATCTGAATCCGATGAACTCATTTATTCAAATAAATAAGTAAATAATTATCACTCGACAAAACAACTGATGATCGAATTGCCGCTTGCGCTTTTTTAGGTTTGTTTTTCTGTGGCATTACCAGCCAGTACTTTTTATTATTGATGATGGTATATTTAGCTCAAATCTATGTAAATTGAATAATAATTTAGTGAAAAGTAAATTAAAGTATAAAGTCATGTTACAAAATTGTTGATAATATTTTTTAATTACAATTTTACTTCGCGATTGAACAGACTGAGGCTGTATCAAAAGTTAAAAAAAAACCGGCCAAGTGCGAGTCGGACTCGTGCACGAAGGGTTCGGTACCATTACCTATAAAAATGGCAAAAAAAAACACGTTTGTTGTATGGGAGCCCCCCTTAAATATTTGTTTTATTTTAATTTAATTATTTATTTTTAAAGTAAATATATAACTAAAACTATAAATAATAATATAATAATAAATATATATAAATATAAACTATACTGTGAATATACAAACATAGTAAAAGTATAATTAATTATACAATTAAGTAAAATAGCAACCAGTTTGATTTTGTCTAGGCGTGATAACGTTATGTTACAAAACTGAAATACACCAAAGTAAATAATAGTAAGTGCACGAAGCAAAGCATGCGATGAATTATGCGTTTGTTTAAAAATAAAATGTCGGGTCCGTTATATTGCATAGCTTGGAATCACGGTTGCGGGGACCAGCTCTTGAAATAGAAACGGATTTCTACTTTCCCGTGTCCGCGGTTGTATGAGAAAAGGCTAGTTCCCGCTGTACTCGCAGTTCTTTCTCGTTGTTCCAGTTTTCTGAAAAGATAATAGATATATAATAGGTATATGATAGGTAATAGATAGATAATGTACTGAGGTAAATCGCATGCGCTTGGGAATATCGCGTAAGTGGATTTTGTTGTATCACCAAGCGTAATGGATATTGGTGATTAGACTGAAATGTTTCGAGTTCGTGTAATACTTAAATGATTTTTTGAAGTATTTCATCTTGCAATGCTTTTTTTTCATAGTAAACATAACTCACAGATTTACCGCGATTATTCAGATTTATTTTATAGTTTGGTTTATACATACATAGGTCCTACATAAAATCACGACTTCTTCCCATTTGGTTTACAGTCTCTTATTTCACTGAACGAAAACGATTACATTTAAACAACCTAATGCATATTTTTATATGTCGTCATAGTGTCCGTTTATTGTATTTTGATACTAACAATTTTGTTAGAGATTTTGTTTTAATTCGGGAACATATGTTTCTTCCCAAGAAAAGTCACGGTGTATTGGCTACTTTGTTAGCTTACAGTATAAACGCAGTTATTGATAATTTAACTGATACTAGGTTAAGTGACGAAACAGTATTATCTAGTATTTCTAATAATACTGTAATAGATTCTATAAACTTTTAGACTCGACTGTATACGAGTGAGAGAAGCTTAAGGGGGATGCGCTAAGGTAGCCCGCGAAATTCAAATTTTGTTACGTTTTTTGCAATTTGCAGGTCAGTAACAGGTTGTATGTTGATCTAAATATGATTCGCGGCCGTAACAAATATGGCTTTGTAGAATTATAATCATTAGAATCGGCAATACTATTAACAAACAAAAACAAAATGTCTAAGACATTTTGTTTTGTTCGCATCAAGTTCTCATTACCAAATGTACCCCAAGTTGTTCTAAATTTAAAACTTGATTTCAAGAAACTAGATGATATTACGGAAACTGTATTTCTAGGAATTACTCTAGATTTGAAATTAGATTAAGTTCAGCTGCATATGCAGTAAGAAAAATAAAGCAGTTAACTGATATAGCCACAGCTAAGTTAGTGTACTTTGTTTATTTCCACAGTATTATGTCTTATGGCATTCTGCTGTAGGGATCGGCTACTGACGTAGATTCAATTTTCATTTTACAAAAGAGGGCAATCCGCACGATCTATGGAATTGGGCCCTCGTGAGTCCCTTAGAAACAAATTCAAAGAAATTGATGTAGGTACTAACCCTGCCTTCTCTTTATATCTTAGAAAGTATTTTATATGTTAAAAATATGAAGCGATTTCTATAATATAAATAATCATACCTACACGTTGTAAACATAAAATTGCGATACCCAAATTTAGATTAACTAAAACAAGCAAATCATTTCTTATAAACAGTATCCGCTTTTATAACAAGTTGTCAGTCTTATCGATGCTCAACTTAGCGATGGAATTTTCAAAACCCACATAAAACGTGTCCTAATCAAAAAAGCATATAGTAAGATTAAGGACTACGTTGAAGACAAGGAAGTTTGGCAATAATTCCTTCTGGACATGTGGCTTCCCTGGTACCTCATTAACGGCATAACTATGTAAATGACTATTTACTGCTCCCAAATAACGATTTATTTTTTTACATGCCTTGACCTAATCTCTTCATTATTTTACACTAAATACCTACAATTTTAATTTATTATATTTATTAGTGACTTGTGGATAGAATATTAATTCAGATTTGTTGCAGTTGTAATGGCAATCTTGTCATTTGGTTTAAATAGGTTTTTATTTTTATTATTTTAGTAATATTTTATATAGATTATTTTTTAATTTGTGAATGTGAGAAGTACCTACTTGGTATTTGTTGACGGGCCTACACCGTCCTCCCATACCTATTAACACTGTGACTTGAAAACATTGTAAAAGTCCATTCTTTTTATGCTCTGTATCTGCAAAATTAAATAGCCATTTCTCTTCCATACTTGTCTTTGCTGTACACTGCACGTTAAGCCGTTGGTCTTGGCTGTCATTGAGAGAAGTAGTGTGAAAAAAAATATAATTACCCACATAGTCTTCACATTCACAATAATTAAAATAATATAATACCTAGTAGGTATTTTATATTATAAAAAAATAAAAGTAAAACATTCAGTATGTAAAAATTGGAGTAGCTCAATCCCAACTCCCAAGCCTTTTTGTCCTCAATATTTAAATCTTTAACGGTATATAAGGCTTTCTAGCACAACTTACGTTTAATGAATGAATTTATTAAGGCTAAGATCTTGAACGTGGCTTGGAAGTTTATTATAAAAGAGACATTAACATCGGATACGGGACACGTCATACAAATAGGATGACAATCCCGTATATACCGGACGTAAACAACCCTACATATAATGTATCTTCCTCCAACTGTAGGCACTTACTACATCGAACTATATCATATAAATATCCCAAAGGTACCTACAACATTCAAAGATGGGTAGTCTCGAAGTGGTTTGTCATGTCAGCAGCGACGCAATTACCGCGAAATCTCGCCGCATCCCGCTCCCGTCGCAAAAACGGGCCCCGACCGAAAATTGCAACGACCATCTTTGGCACAATTACCACTTTTTTTCCGTTACACAGTAACTGCATTTTTGGACGCGAAAAAAATTGTTTCATCAGACATCAGACTATACATCAAGAACACGTATGATGGAATTTGAGCTCAAAAACTTTTCGCCAGATTGCAGTTTTTTTTTTCTGTGCTTTGCATTTGCCGCAAAATTTGTTTTCGTTTTAGTGGTCGCTGTTGATGTGATTATGGTTTTAATGACATTTTTATTTTGGTATAAAAAAAAATTAGTAATTGATGTAGCCTCTCCGGGATATTCTGACCGATGTTATGGCCACTATAATGATATTACATCCCAAATACATAAAGAATGAAGGTACCGAACTAAGTGATTGATCCCTTTCTAGCCTTCCGTTTATCTTTACAAAAATAACGCTGCGTTCATTCCCAAATGCCAGGAAGATAGTGGAAACAAAACAAACGGGTAGGAAGTTTTACCTATGCAATAGACATAGGAATTAAAGTTTCGGTTCAGTAACTAAGACGCTGTACAACTTCGCCGATACATTATATAATTACACCCTCACTACACCTAAAACTGTGGCTAAATTGTGTTTACGTAAAACTTAGTGCGTAAGCACGAGTTCAGTCGGTAACAGTTTACAGAACGTTTGACTTACCTACTGGCGGGCGTGCACCGAACGAGTTTGCTTTACGTTACGCCCGGCCGACTGGCTTAAAAGGTCGGAATGAAAACATTTAGGCGCCTAAGTAAATAAAAGTGAAAACGGCTTCACTTGCGTGTACCTACGTTATTGTGGGCTACAGCCGACATCCGTTTATTGCTTCAAAAAAGGTGTAAACTGTTTGTTATTTTGTTATCGTAAACGTGTTCAACTGCTACAACATTTGGATCAAACTTTTAAATAAAAGATAATCGCCATACCTTTGATTCCCTTAGGAGACCCTCGAAGGATACATTCGATCGATTATGGTATCTACATTCGAAGGTCGTTGACAGCTGATACGGAGCGAGGCACCGGTGAGCTACAAATAAATGAAAATGTAAAGGAAAAATCTATCTAGAACGTGGTTTCGAAACACTTAAGCACCTGCCAGTATCAGTGACTGCGACCATTAGTTTAATGAAACAGCAACTTTCAAACGTCTCGAGTTTAAAAATTTACATTTAAATAAAGATTTTACTGCTGCAACACTTATCCACTTCTAAACTCATCATCTGCCTAGCCTTTTCCCAACTATGTTGGGGTCGGCTTCCAGTCTAACCGGATGCAGCTGAATACCAGTATTTTACATGGAGCGGCTGCTTATCTGACCTCCACAACCCAGTTACTGGGTAACACGATATCCATTGGTAAGACTGGTTGTCAGACTTTTGGGCTTCTGACGACCCGTAACAACTGTCAAAGATCTACAAATGACAGCCGGGACCAACGGCTTAACGTGCTTTCCGAGGCACGGAGGAATCTTGGTATGAAAAGATGGTCACCCATCCACGAACCAACCGCGGTAAGCGTAGCTTACCTGATCGATCGACCCGTGCGGCAGTTATTACTTAGCCACAAGCTCCTCCACTCACTAAATACTAAATCCACTTTCTAAACTAACTAGTCTAAAGAAGCAAGAATAGTTTAAAATGACATCATATCATAATCAGACTATAATATTCCCACTGCTGCGACACAGGCCTCCTCTCTTCTAGAGGGAGTGGGCTGTTATCTACCACGCAGGCCCAGTGGCCCAGTGGGGGTTGGTAGATATCACATGTCTTCCAATTTTTGGTTCTAGGACATGCCGGTTTCCTCGCGATATTTTCCTTTACCGTTTTGAGAGCCATCATCATGATTTCAGCAAAAAGAGATACACTGCTGGGGGGTCGCCATAATCGCCACGCTTGGCAGGCGCTGCACGATGATAAGATGGCAGTGGTGATGAAATATTAACACAAAGGAAGGGACTAACTACATTTATTCAGCTTCATTCGCGTTTCACTGAACGATTTTGGTCACACTTATACAGTTTCTGCTTCTATCAGCCGCGTACAGCATCGTAAGATTGTGAAAAGCTGTCATAGCGTTCAACGCTGTTCCGCCACGTTCGGCGCTGAAGGTGGACTGTTCCCGACTCCTCATCGACAAGTTCAGTAACGCGGCGGAAGAACGCGAAACTCTATCTATAGCATTCGCATGATAAAAACACATTTGTCCTCATTTTATACCTGTTTGCCGCGAAAACTGAATAGACGCAGAAAGCTGAACGGATGCGTACGCATCTCCATACAAAATCGTTGTTTTCTATGGAGAAAAGCTGAACAAAGCTGAATAAGTGTGGTTAGTTCCTAAAACAGCGCCTGGGTTCGAACCCACGACCACTGATAAATAATATATAAATAATACCCACTCGTAAATCGGAGCCGTTATTACTGGTCCACCACTAAATAATAATAATAATAATTAGCTGGCAACACCAACACGTCACGGAATACGTTTTCTTTATCTTCAGTTATATATTCATTTTAGACGCAGTTTCTTTTATTCTATTAGTGTACAATAAGCCTGAAACCCAAATAATCAAGCCTAAATAAAAAAAAATCAAAATGCATCATAATAAAAACCAAGAATTTTATCAAAAACTGCCGAATCTAAGGTGACATCTGTCATGTCACCTCCGATAAAATCCACCGATTTTAAAATAAAGAGAAGATGTTGACGAGATCAGCTACGAGACGAGCACGCCCACCACCTCCGGACTCTTCGCTCAGCTTGCCTCGCCGCCGCCGGTATCCAGCCTCACTGTGAGCGCTGTGACGACACCGGCCGTGGTAGTTGCGTCGAGCTCGAGCGACGAGTATTTTTCCCCGCCGACGTCGCCAACACCTGTACGTCGGCAGGGGAGAGGCCGGCCACCGAGGAGCTTGGGACTTAGGGGCCATCCGGCCCCGAGCCGGGTCCCCGCTGCCGGTGGTTGTGTGCAGCGCATGAGATGGACTCAATCTATGAACGAGAACGTCATGCGCGCATATTACGGGTCTACAGAGGGAGGAACTAACCTCACTGCGTACCGTGCTAGGATGCTGTCTCTGTTTCAGGAACTAGAACCAACCATCAACATCTCGGCCCAATGACTATCGGATCAGGTGCGGGTCATCCAACGCGATCATAGGTTGGACGATGTTGCACTTGATAGGCTGCGCTCAGAGGTACTTAGCAACCATATCGTCTCGACTCCGGCACAAACCGCGGTACGAATGTCAATTATTGATGGAATCCCGCCGCGGTCCAATCATGATGTTGAAGAAGAGGATGATAGGGTTGCCACAGTAAGTAGCCAATGCAACGCCCGATTGAGGAGCGCACTGGAGGATGCATTTGGCGAGTATAGGTCCACTCCGACCGAACATAGACCCCGATTACCACGCCTACCTATGCACAAGAAAAATAGGGCACTGGTGTGTGCCTTGGACTCGCAGCTTAAGAATTTCTTCCAAAGCAGCGAGGATCTCATTGATACACACTCGATTCTGTATTGCGCGGCTGTTGCGGCATGTTGTTTAGCTAACGTCAAATTTCCAAACTGTGACGGAGCTACTCGACCAAAACCAGCCGTACCAGCCTGGCAGTGCAGGATCGAGCGCCGTATTGATGGGGCCAGGGTACTCATCGGCAAACTATACTGCTTCAGGGAGGGCAATACACGACCACGAGTGATGCGCTTTGTAAGACGGGCTTTCTCGGGGACTGGAATCAGCCCTCGAGAATACATGTCCCGTGTCACAGAGCGCATCGACTTCCTGAAGCAGAAAGTTTGTGCATGGGCGAGCCGTATTCGGCGGTATAAGCGGCGGGTGGATCGATACACGCAGAATCGCATGTTCCAGAGCAATGAAAGGTGGGTATATAGAGCTTGGGAGCGACCTGAACAAAATGTGACAGACGTGTGCCGCCCGGATGATGCAGCCACGAGTGCATTCTAGCGCAGCATCTGGTCGGAGCCCGTCTGTCACGCTGAGGCTGACTGGATGCGAGAAGTTGAGCGAGTGTGTGAAACTATACCAGAAATGGAAACAGTAATAATCACCCCTTTAGACGTAGCCAGAGCAGTCCGTCTGTTACCAAATTGGAAATCACCGGGGCCGGACGGACTGCACAACTTCTGGTTGAAATGTTTAATTAGTTCACACACTTGCCTGGCATCTCAGTTCCAGTCATCCTTAGAGTCTGGGTCGCTACCACAGTTTCTAACAACAGGCGTTACCCACCTGCTCCATAAGTCAGGTAGTCCCGCGGAACCCAAGAATTATAGACCGATCACATGTTTGTCAACGGTTTATAAACTTCTTACATCCATTTTGAGAGTGAAAATTAATACGCACATTGACAATAACTCCATTATGTCTGCCTCTCAGAATGGATGTAGGAATGGGTCCCGCGGTACTAAGGAGCTACTCCTCATCGACATGGCCATAAGCCAACAGGTTCGTCGATCCCGCAAGGATCTGTCGACATGCTGGATAGACTATAAGAAGGCCTACGACTCGGTGCCACATACATGGCTCATGAGGGTGCTGGAGTTGTACAAGATAAATGCAACTCTGCGCAACTTCCTGATGTCATGTATGGGGCAATGGAGAACGGTCCTTCGCTATCCAGGATGTCGGCAGATCCAGGGGAATGATGAGCCTGTATGGATTAAACGGGGAATATTTCAGGGCGACAGTTTGAGTCCACTTTGGTTCTGCTTAGCCCTGAATCCTCTAAGTACACTGTTGGAGGATTCAGGTCTAGGCTATCGGTTGAGGAGAGGAGGTCAGGTCATATCTCACCTCTTCTACATGGATGACTTGAAACTCTTTGCCCCCAACAAATTGCGACTGATCGAGCTACTGAAGGTAACTGAAACATTCAGTAGCGCCATCAGGATGGAATTTGGTGTGGACAAATGTGCAGTCATGCATGTAAAACGAGGAGAGATTATGGAATCCGAAGGAACCCAACTCTCGGATTCCATACACCTTAGATCCCTTTCCTCATCCGAAAGCTATAAGTATTTGGGTATGACAGAAGCGTTAGGGATCAACGTTGCTGACATGAAGCAATCGTTGAAGGAGCGCTTCTTTGGTCGCCTGAAGAAGGTATTTATTAGTCTTCTTTCAGGCGGAAACAAGGTGCGCGCCTTCAACGGTTGGGTCATGCCGGTTTTGATGTACTCTTTTGGCATACTCAAATGGACTCAGACCGAACTAGACGCCCTGGATAGGAGGGTCCGTACACTGCTGACCGCAAACCGGATGCATCACCCACGATCATCGGTGATGAGACTGTACATCCCGCGGAAGTGCGGGGGTCGAGGCTTTTTAAATGCAAAGACCCTCCATAACCGCGAGGTGTGCAGTCTCAGGGAATATTTTTTTAAAACCGAACTGGGTATGCACCGTGATGTGGTCGCAGTGGACAAGGGACTCACCCCGCTCTCCATGGCTAAAGAGAACTGGCGCAAACCTGTAATACTTACTACCGATGACCGCAAGGAGGTATGGCAAAGCAAGGAGCTTCACGGACGCTTCTATCGGGCTCTTCATGAACCCGGTGTAGATTTCTTAGCGTCCGTATCCTGGCTACGTTTTGGTGACCTTTTCGGGGAAACCGAAGGTTTTGTCTGTGCAATTATGGACGAAGTTATCTTGACGAATAACTACCGGAGACATATTATGAAGGACGGGACGGTTGACGTGTGTCGGGCATGCCACCGTCCGGGTGAGTCCATCAGACATATTATCTCTGGCTGTTCTCGTCTTGCTAATGGCGAGTACTTGCACAGGCATAACCAAGTAGCCAGGATTATTCACCAGCAACTTGCTTTGAAATATAAACTTGTGGATTCTGAGGTACCGTATTACAAGTATGTGCCCGACCCAGTTCTCGAAAATGACCATGTCACGTTGTACTGGGATCGGTCTATCATTACTGACAGGACTATTGTCGCCAATAAGCCCGACATAGTAGTGATAGATCGATTAGCGCGCCGCGCAATGATTATCGATGTTACCATTCCGCATGACGAGAACCTCGTGAAAGCTGAGAAAGAGAAACAAATAAAATATCTTGACTTAGCACACGAGGTTGTTGAGATGTGGAATGTGAGCTCGGCTATCATTGTGCCGATTGTCGTATCGGCCAATAGCCTGATGGCCGAAAGTCTCGAGCAACATCTTTCGAGGCTCTCGTTAGGTGGTTGGATCAAGGGCCTGATTCAGAAGGCAGTACTCCTCGATACGGCTCGCATCGTGAGGAGGTTCCTATCTCTGCAGCCCTAGCCACCGGTAGCTTGGACCCTGCTCCCGATACCGGTGGACAACTATTTTTTATATTTTTAAATGTTTTTATATTCTGATATTTAAAAATATAATTTGTATGTATCTAAATTAATAAAGAAAATAATAATAATTTTATTCATAAGTTCACATAAAAATTACCAAGAAGTTACATCTTTACCAAGTTACATATTAATTAGTAAGAACATGTTAAATTATGTCTAAAATAAATCAAGTGTATAACTTATAAAGATTAATTAAGTTAAGGGTCTAATTGAACACAATAGCGAACTGCCTGATGTAGGTTTATTCAAACCTGTGTTTCAGGCCATCACTTAACAACGCTGTGTGCTTTAGTGGACATTAAGTTACTGTACATAGAGCTAGCATTGATACATAGTAATTATAGTTTTAAATAAATATTGATTTAACACTAATAAGCTTATTGCATTACATCTAGCAAGTTTTCAGTGTCTGAGTAATTAAGTGTCGCTAAATATTCACACAACAATTCACTACATTTTTTACGACTTACACTATATATACTTAGAGACTTATTGATTTTATTATATAAGAACGGTCCTAAAAATACATAAAATTTATTTATAAAAGTAAGTCTAGTTTGAGGCTTTATGCAAACCAAGTCTTTTCTTCTCTTATCTATAGATATTGGGATATAAGGAAGTTTGCTGTGCTGGTGTAGTACTATATTCAATATAAATAGTTGACGCACGGTTAAAACCTTACATGCCGTGTAAAGCTTGTGTGTGGGAAATCTAAATGGGCGAAAGGTGGCTACCTTAAGGATAGCTCTCTGCGCACGTTCTAATGGCAGTAGGATTGATTTAGCAGCCCCACCCCATGAAGTTATACAATAAGTGAGGATGGATTGGCACAAAGCTAATTAAACCTGTTTAACTAATTTTTAGTCTGATATGTATCGTAAATTCTTAAAAATGTATATTAATTTACGCATTCGTGTGCATAATAAATCGATGTGTTTACGGAAATTCAGATTTGTGTCAATCGCACTGCTCACAAAATGACATACTCGTAATATTGGGCATTAAAGTACTGGACACATCTTTGTCATCTGATTCTTGTGACGTTCTTAAACGTCTGGCCACATTTGCACCTTGAATGGCAATGCTAATTCTTCTCCCGAATAAAGCCAGTCCTATGGACAACTCTGGACAAAGTTTGGACCAGTTTCCTAGCCGTTTCTTGACTACGAACATTTCAACCTCAAAACGGTTGATAGCATAGCATAGGTTCTACATTTCCGCCGGTTGAAGTTTCTAAACTTAGAATAACCTCTTTATCACACTAATATTATAAAGGCGAAATTTTGTGAGTGTGTGATAAAAAATTGTATGGAAGTAGCTGACACCCTGGATTAAGACATAGGCTACTTTTTATCCCGATATGCCTACAGGATCGAGACTTACGTGGGTGAAACCGCGGGGCGCAGCTAGTAAAGGATAAAATACATAGTCGAAACTCAGCGTAAACTTATTACGCTTCGATCTAAAGTCAAAATCCCACCAAAACTTAATGATATTTATATATTATTTTATATTTATTTTTTAATCTTTGCCAATGACCTTTATGTTGTACTATTTACATACGTACATACTAATTCCATGGTTTACGCTTAGTTTCGTCTCTGTATTTCAACCTAAGCTGCAATTTATGTTATTGCTAGGTGGTTTATAAAGTTGTTGAGCAGTGTAAGTGAAGCGGTGCGGCGCGTAAGCGGTGTCATGATAGCTGCGTGGTGAACAACATTGGACATGGCTGTCGCACGCGATGTGCTAGGCAGGCAATTGATTGGTCGCCACTCAGCCTAGCTTGGGGGTATTACATGTTTATTTTTTAAGTGTTGAAACTGTATAGTTACAACGCTATAAGATTATTTTGGCGCGTGGCCAAATTCAAAACTAATGCCGCCATTTTGTTTTGTCAATACAATTTCAGTGACAATGTCACAAATATTTACCGGGTCTTGGCGGGAAAGTGAAGCGTCATGCTTTATTTTAAAATTTTTTTTTAGCCGAATCTTAATGTGTAATATTGGTGGATTAAGTATTAACCATTAAGTGTTCATGAACGCGCATTATATAGCGTAGGCAAACAAAACAAAACAGTGCAACATATCACTTCAAGTTCTCTCAAAAAGTCCGCGTGAGGTCTCAGTAAAGTGGCACATCTTTACTGAAACTCAAGAGGAGCGGGCGGGCAGGGATATCATCTATCCATGCATTGAATATAATTAATTTAATCATTATTTAAACAAACTTTTTAACTAAATTAAGACTTGGTTAAAAAGTCCCAGCAACCAGGCCATTAAAATATTATTAAAAAAAGCTTTTTTGGCGCCAAAATCTAAACTAATGCCGCCATTTTGTTTTGTCAATGTTGTAAAATACAATTTCAGAAATATTTACTGCAGATGTTTGCCGACAGCGCCCCCCTGTCAAACTCAATCGAGCGCCAAAAGATTCCTTGTAGCACAGTGATAAAAGGAATCTTTTGGCGCTCAAATGAGTCAAATCCGTGTGTAGAGTACTGCACTCTACACACGGATTTGACAGGATTTGTATTAAAATACAAGGCTTGATATGACGTGAGAGCCAATTAGGTTTGTTTTTGTGAAAGATAAGATCATGTAAGGTTTTTGCACAAAAGATTTATTTGGCCATAAATTATTATGCGAGGAATGGTTCTTGGGTACCTAAACAGATTCCCGTCAAGCCGGAAAAATTTAAAAATTGATGAAAATTCACCGTTATCTGTTGACCGTTGCGTAAGGCGGCGGATATGACAATATTATTTCATAATTAACACAATAGAAAGACAATTCAGATTATTACTTCATGTAACCTTCAAAAGGAGACATAACGCAAAAATATTTTAAACAGAAAAACAGGCTTTTTTCGCCTATTTTAGAATTACTCACAGACATTATAAAATAGGTGTTGCAAATTCGTAAATAACGTTTCCGCGCAGTATCGTTGTCTAAAAACTAAAACACAGACTATCTATCCATTAGATCTATAAACAGATAAAGGTAGATAAAAAACAGACCAACACATGAATAAAATATAAACTAGTTTTTCCTCTATCCTACTTTACATAGGATTTCGCTTCTCGAAATAATTTAAATTGCAGTTCAGTCAGACTAAATCAAAACATATTAAAGTAGACTATTTAATAAAATTGTATTTTTTAATCTCTTAAAATTTTGAGTAGGTACAAATTGTGTTTTATATAATTATCTATTTTCAGCCTGACCGTACAAATCATTATTATTCGGGCCGAGTTGACTCGAGCCGAGTTAACTAGGGCCGAGTTGTCCCTGACCCGACCTTTACCTTAAGTCATGTAGGTACATAATTCGTGCCTGTGTGGTAGAGAGAAGAATCACCTTATTAGGGCAATATGCTGGGTTTAATGACCAAATACGCCATTGAAATAAATTAATCAATCGATTAATTACATAATTCAAAATCATTCACAGCCAGAAATTCCTAAAAAAATCTATCGACTCAGGCGCAGATCACATAATATACATAGCCGGTATCGTTTAGCGGTCGATCGGAATTCGCATAGAATCGGCGTCGTTATCACACTTTAGTCAATATTCGTCAAATTAGCATCGATGCAAGGCAGCGAGGTCAACGACCCTGTTCGGCGAGCGTGGGAGCGGTGCGCGGGCGCTGTTTTTGCAACTACCCGACTAACTACCCGAGCGGCCCGACAGGTAGTCCGCACCCGAATCTTAAGTATTCCACTCCGGTCCTGTTTCGGGAATTATTCATTGGAACTTACGTTTTATTCGAGGAATATTGTAATATTATTTTATTCTCTGAAACACTCATTTTATTGCGATAAAGCTCTACAGAAATCACAGTCTATTTTATAGCATATTCTATAGCAAAACTTGTAAGCATAACCTTCTTTACACAAAATATGAACGCTGAAGATAAAACACCCTTATACACACCCTCCTTTACAAAAACGAGCATGTAACATATTATCCAAACACTTTAGCGACCGATGCCTATCTAAAGAAGCCTCTTCAGAACAGCTAAGTACCTATAGTATGTTAAATGCGCTCAGCAGCCTTTTAAAAGGACTGATTAGTTCAGTGTAACGCTTGGAGGCTGGAGTCAAGCCAAATGGGATGAAACGTAAGACGAACTGCGCGTTTGATATTTACGGTACAACACAGGTTTAATAATGACCTGTGAGTCGGTTTTTCTGCTATTATTAATGCTTTATTTGGTGTTTATAATTAGGTGTTGCTTGATTTGTTGACAGTAGTTGAGATGGATTTTTTTTTTTTTTTTGAGGTTTGGGTTTGTCGAAACGCAAACATTTAATTCGAGATTATGTACCAACCACAAAGTCTTTAGTTTTATATGGATTTGGTATACCTAGTCTGTTTGCCAGACAGGGTGATTTCTGACATTTAGCAATTTACCAGTCCTCTTCTACTTCGTCCAAATCCGATTTGATTTCGTACTTTACCATGCAAACTTTCATCCCATCCACATGTAGTTCATATTTTGTAACCAAACCCTACTTAATAAATATAACTTTTCATTAAATTTATTTAAAAAAATAACGTATTTATTTTTCATACAAACTTTCAAAGTTTTAAAGATATTTAAGTTATTAAAGTTTTATTTTTATCCTAAAGAATATACAATCTACAAACATTTCTTACTAGAGATACGTCACAAAAGCAATGTACCTCACTACCCTCGACTTATATCATGTTTCCAGCTTCAATTAGCGATTTAGGCTCATGTTGTTGGATCAGTCAGGCAGGATCCAATTTTGAAATATTTAGGTGGGTACCTAGGAATATATATTTATTTAAGTATATCTTAGGCTAGATTGTTGCTTTTACATCATAGTTGGGTAGAGAATCCTCGTATTGTTGTAATATCATAACTAATTCTTCTTCTTAGCGTGTCGATGGCAATCTAAATATAGTCGGCCCAGAACTTGGCTACGAGTTTGGCACCTGCCGTAGTATCCATCAGTTCCTGTAACGATAGGACACGCTGACACGATTATGTGGACGACATTATATTTTAATTAATAAAAAAGATATACACAGAACTTTTAAACCAAGTTTTCTACGTAATTTTGCTTCGATTTATCACTGACACGATATTAAGTGGACGACATTATAATTTAACTAATTTAAAAAATATATAGGGATTTTAATCTAAGTTTTCTACGTAATTTTGCTTAGATTTATCACAGACACGCACGATATTAAGTGGACGACATTATATTTTAACTAAAAAAAAAAAAAAAAAAAATACATAGAGCTTTTAAACTGAGTTTTCTGCGTAATTTTACTTCACTCTCACATGTAGGTAAGTACCTAGGTACCATAAGTTGCTAGAAATGCACCATAGAAATTGAATTTGTTATTTAGCTACCCACTTACAAAAAGCCTCCGTCACTAAACGTGTGCTCACGAACGAATAAGTCTAGACTTGAAGAAACTTGTTCAGGCTGCATAAGCTCTTCTCACTCACTATAATTAAATCAGTAATGGCATCCAGACAGCCTTTCCTGAGATAGGATTTTTCTATACACTTCTAGGACTTGAAATAAAGACTAGTTTCAAAATGATTTTAATAAAACTTCTAAGCCCAAAGAGAGAGCTAAAATTAATCGCATTTTTCAGGTACTCAGAGCTTTATCTTTGAATATCTTTATTCACGCGCATTATTTACACAAATGAAGTAAAACGAAAACCTAACCACATAAGCGTCATGTTTGTTATAACAAAAAAAACAAGGATCTAAATTGCGAAGTGCAGTTTCTCGGGACTCATGCGCCGCGCGACACACTTCGCTGAGGCGATGTCCACACTTTCATGCCAAACCTGTTATGTGCTACGCGCAGACAGCCGCGCGTGTGTGCGCGGCCTTTGTCGTTCTTAAATCAAATTGCACTCGAACGTTTAAAACTAATACATTTGAATAAGTCAAGAAACCGATTAAGGACCATTCGGCAAGATTCGCATCCGATCAGAATATAACATTCGTTCTAAATGTTAGACAACATAAATATTATTTAAGCGTAACCCCGTATTTATTATGTATCGACGTATCGTAACTTGATCAAAAAAGTTTTAACTCTTGTGTCATTCGTCGATGAAAATAACTAAAATGCGTGTGTTTCATCCTCCTCATGTAATGAATATGGTCAATTAATTTCTTTCTTAAGTATTGTTCGTCGAGTCTTTGAGCTTCTTAAGTTTTGAGTTGAGCTGCACGATTACTGACAAATGCTTGCACTGATTGGACAGATCCACTCAAATTATTTCCTCACAAGATCATTTCAGACACGGATCTACATGGTCCTCACATGATCTGGGGCCCAAGTCTGCTATTTTTATAAAGTCAGTCGTTCCAACACGATCCCATTGTCATGCCATTGTCATTTTGCTAAAAGTTCGTAATCTGGTAAATTCATAATGGTCGATCATTTTCTTTGCAATTTCTTTCAATGTAGTGTCAGTTGCCGACCATTGGAAAGTCATAATGACGCCATTATAATAGTAGATTACCAAACTTGTCAAAATCAACAATTATGAAATCAATGATCGACCATTCTGACACTATTGTAATAGCAGACTTGAGGCCCTGATCAAGATTATGTCTGGACTTTAAAAGAGACTTTGACCCCTGAGTTTGTTTCGCCATTTCTTCTAAGTGGTAGTCAGGTAGGAAATGTCGACTACATCTAGCTTATTTTTTATTTTATAATATAACGTGTTAAAGTGATTCCGATATCCTATTTACAGAATAAACGATTTCATTTCATTTCATATGTAAACTTATTTCAATATTATGTATTTTATTACCTAACTAAAACTCTTTGGTACTTCTCTCCGGTATTTATGAAAATGCCTCTAAAGTGTCGTATATTTAAAATAAATCTCCATTTCATTAAGTAACACAATAGGCTAGTTTTTCATTGTCCCAGTTAAAAACTTTGTATTGTGTTAATAACGGTATTACAATAGAAAAGTTTTAGCTTCCTCCTTTACAGGTGCGACAATGGAATACTAAATCAAAAGCTATTTTTTTATAACACAAGACGTTATGATGGCTTCAGTATGCCATTACAATGAGGTTAAAAAAAAAAAAAAACATTCGGAATTTAAATTATTGTCAATCTTTTTCCCGGCAATAATTTGCACCACAGATTATCAAAGCCAATTATAACGGCCTGGGTACACGAGTCCAATACATGTCTGATCGTTTTGCCGTGTGTATTCGAGGTATTTACATAAATGCCAGCTACGCTAAATGATTTTATCTAGCCGCGACATGGTTCTCTAAATGCTGTGCATTGCTGACGGCCCGCCATTTTCAATGATCCCGGGCCTCATATAGAAGTTTTTACTTCGCGTCTCGCTGTTAACAAGGTCATAGATTAGCTTATAGTGAACGTGATATTACGGCGAAAGGAGTGTGTATGGTATTGGGAGAGATGGTATTAGAATGGCGGGGACTAAATATAGATGTAGCTCGTTATACTGAATGGGTGTTTTGCTCAAGCATTTTGCCTTATATGTGTAAATAGAGTTGTAACTGAAGAGAAAAGTGTCGGTGGAATATGAGACCACAACAATAATGAGCATGTTTGAAATAAATGCCTGTTTGTTATTCTCGTCCGTTAATGACGTTATCACAAAATCTACCAAAACTTTGCACGAATTTTTTGATGCCCAAAGAGCACTTTTTAATTATTTTATTATATATCTACTTGTACATACTATACATATATTAGAGTTAGCTTGCAAGTATATTTTAATTAAGGACCAATTGTTATAAATAAATTCTATAAAATATTCTGTATTAATAAAACAGTATAACCAAATGTAACTAATAATTGCCACAGATAGATACATCTCCATTGGTAGCAATGTTTTATTCGAAAATGTTGGTTTATAATATTGTAAAAAATAATTTCCGTTGCCTCTTCACACAAAATTGACGATATCGTGTTAAGTTTAGTAACAACATTTTTCTTCAATATAAATTGAAGAAAAATGTTACTATTAACTAAATTTAATAAAATAAATAATAACTAAATTTAATATTAATAATATAATAAAGTAATTTAGTATGCAAGCAGACTTGTTGAACTCAAAAAGGTAGCAAAAAGAACTATCAAAATGTTATAAATAGTCTCAGAAAATAATGTTCAAAACCCTATTTTTTTTTTTAAACACTGTTGTTAATGTTTTTTCCTATTATTTAACAAACCATATCAAGAAATTTAAAAATCACACACTGGGCTTCAGCTATCCGTATGATAAAATCAATATTTTATTTTATGATTACACAATATCTTCATTAAGCAAAGGAACGGCCAAATAAGCTATATTTTCGAGAGCGCAAAAATGGCACTTCAAAACCGATTTCTCCGTAAAATTACGGACGCTCCATGGTTCGTTCGGAACGAAACCCTACACGTAGATCTTAGAATCCCCACCATCAAGCAGTTTTTGAAACGCGCGACAAAGCGGTTCTTCGAGTCCGCAGATAGACATCGCAACCCCTTGGTTGTGCAGGCAGCTAGCTATAGGCCATCTCAAATCAGTAAGACTCGCCGACCTAGGCATACTCTCTTAGACCCGGATGACCCCATTACTCTCCTTCAGGAAAGCAATAGGGCCACAAGTACAGTGCACAAACACAAACCGTCATTCCGTCCTCGCCGCCGAGGTACCACGCGAAGATCAAGAATAAATTGTTCCCCCCGTCCCTTGCACGTCGAACCGCCAGCCCCGAGGCTGAGTGAGCCGTAGCATTTAATAGTAATCCCCGTTAATAATCATGAATTTAAACTTTTGATCCAGCCCGTCCCCAATTTGCTTTGTTTTTCCCCAACGACGCCCTAAGCCGAGGTTCGTACCCCACAGGGGGTGCCCTTAGAGCGCTGTCGTTTAGTTTTTAATACTTTTATTTACGCTCCTGGCTGGAGGCTTTAAGCTAATACCTTAGGGCAGCCACAGGAAAGACCGGTTAAGCAGTCACGGCCTCTCAAGGTCAACTGCGAGATGCCATATAAAAAAAAAAAAAAAAAAAAAAAAAAAAAAAGAGAGCGCAAAAGTGATGAAACTATTAACAGGTGCTGAGACTGACACGAAAGGTTTATCACCACAAAAACTGTACTTTTATAGTTACACAGATTAATGTTTCAATTATTTCAAGCTTTCTCACAAATAAATAAGAAATTGTCGAAAAACGTTTTTTTTTTTTTGTGATAGCAACCCTTAACAAACGAACTAGGTAATTTAATTAAACAATTAATAAACAATCGGTGTTAATAAACAATGGTTATTCTTTTAGCGACTTACGAAAACAGAAAATAATTATTCGAACGAAAACTTATTCAATGAAAATTAAAGGCTCCCGCAGACAGGCGCGACGCTACGTCGCGGCATGGACGCGACTCTGGTGGAACTCTGGTTTTCTATGAAAATTGAGCTACCGGAGTCGCGCTTTTCTGCGGGAGCCTTGAATCGGTATTCTCAAGATTAGAAAAACATTTACAAGGGAGCAGATAAACATGGAACAACAAACGTTAATATCAAAGGAAAAGATCATCTCTTAACAAAAGGATCTGAAACGGGAATTATTGAATTAACTAAGTAATTCATGAAAGTAACCTACGCGAATTTGAAAAACAATCTTGGAAAAACAGTAAGGGAAATTCTCTAAGTGATAAAGGACCTAATACACTCACAGTTCACATAAAACATAAAAGATGTAGCAAAAAAGAAATAGCAAGGAGGTATGTTAGGCTTAGTACACATGGTGTATTTATTGAGTCATCCATCTTAGCTCGCGGCGGTTCGCACCTGACCTATCCAACCTCTAGATTTTTTCCACATTTTTATCAATTGAGTGTGAGTGTGACAGCGGTCCTCCAGAGCTTATTCTGAAACGTGGTTTACTTAACGTAATCCATTCGATCTACTAAGAAAACACCTTTCTATATAGAATTGTTTTAACCTTTTGGCCGTCGCGACGTTGCGTGGTTTATAATTATGCGAGTTTTAGTTAAACTGCTCGTTTGTTGCTGGAATGGCGCAATGGATATAAAAATAAAGTGTTAAACTTTGAGCAGAGTGCAATGCAATTCTAGAACTGTTCTAATACGAACTGACTGAGTTGTTATTAAGTGTACTTATACTCCATTTGAAATAAGATTAGTCATTTAAATAAACCTATATAAATTCCGTTCAACCGATTTTGACTTCTATTGCATTGGTGGCATGGCATCTGTAATAAAAAGTTGGTATTGTCCCGTGTGGTGCCGGACGTAAAGAATAGCACCATCCTATATCTTCCCGCGGGTGTCGTAAAAGACGACTAAGGGACTTACTAGAGAATGGGCAGCAGCGTTCTCTATGCATTTAAACACCATACTGCGATCGCCAACCCGCCTGCCAAGCGTGGCGATTATGCAAAACCCCCTCTTGGGGGGCCTATGTCTAGCTGTGGACGTCGGCTGAAATTATGATTGATGATTCTACTGAAGAGCATTAATATTCTCAACTAACTCCCAGAGGACTTGTTGCACTTCGCAACTAACCTGTAGAATCAGAGTTCACACTACACGAATATAAAACTCCACACAAAGTCAAGGAAACGAAACAAAAACAATAAATTATAAACTAAATTTAACTAAATTAATAAAAACGTAATTACTAAAGTTGTTGTCGGTTGCAGGCGAGCCTGCATACAGCCAACGCTAAGCTTCACGTTTCGTTTTACGTTAAGGTTGCAATCTCAACTAATTGAATTTGAGTAGACGACTCACACAATCGCCGCGGAGCGAGGTACATGCCACATAAAGATGTTTTATTATGCACGTGTGTGACAAGTGCAGCGAACGAATGCGGTGGGGTTCGGCCATGGTGATGGTAGAAGCGGGTGAAGCAGTAGAAGCGGCGATATGCAGCCTACAAAATGATCCATCACATAGCGTTATCTACGCACTCTGTACATCAAATTAATTGAGCAAAAATTATTGCTGGGAAACGACTTTTTGGTGTGAAAAAACATTGTGCTTTTGGGTGCATGCAACGATACAGGAGTTAAAGGGGTATTTAAAGTTACGTTATACCATTTAAAATACGTTTTCTTTAAAAAAAGAAAAGGAAAATAGGTTCGAACTTGACCCACTATCTCGACAAACAGTGAGCTAATTGCGTAACACACTATCAGTAGGAATCGGTTTCAATTTGACAGTTCAACAACATTCATTGCGTTATTGACGTTGTTGAGCAGACAGATTTGTCTAACATAAGAAGCAATGGATTAGCAATATACTTCAAAATCATTCCGATTCCGATTCAAACTGTGTTACGCAATTAGGGTGCAGAAGATTCCAAGGTATGGTCCAGTACAAAAAACCACAATTACAGGGAGTACACACAACAAGTGACTCCCGGCTTCGGGTAGGACCAGTCAGTGAGTAGATATATACTTTATGACAGCTGCTATTTGACATTAGACTTCATTAAAGCAATTCATAATTTGGGGACCATTTTATGAATCTCCATACAAAACTGTCAAACAGATGAATATTGCGAGATATGAATTGTACGCAGATCATAATATGAATTGTCAGTTTGTGATCATTTTACGAATTTTAATATTATCATATTATGATTCTGCCAAAGCGTCCATTTTAGGCCCTCTGGTTATTGCGATTAATCTGGAAAATGTTCATAGCATGGTTCCAATTAAGAATTTAAATTCGCACCTATATTCAAGGGTTAGGCAGAGGTGTACCTATAGTACACCCACGTTTCGCCAGTTATGTTTAAGTCCCATGTAATAGGGGGCGAGCCTATTGCCATCAAGCGGGTACAGATGTAGTAGCTCGGAGTCTGGCTCTTGCTGCTACTGAGAAATTCCAGATAGATAAACCCAATAACCTTTTAACCGACCTGGGAATCGAACCCAGCACCTTATGCTCCAGTAGTAGCGCTTGCGACCACTACACCAAAGAAGCTGTCTCACCTACTCTATTCTCGCAAACAAATATTTAATTTTGGCAGATTAACAATCTGTTGGCTCGGCAACTAGATTAAAACAATCAATATTGTAAAACATTGTAAAAACTTTAAAGCGTTAGATAGTGATTGCAAAATTTTACACAAACTCAAACTCAAAGCATTCTTTTCAATCAAACCAATTACAGGCACTTTTAAATTGTCAAGGAGTTGGTCAGTTAGAAAGTTGAAGCACACATTTTGAGCTGAAGGTAGTAATAGTTATCCTGAATATTTAAATTGTTATGGTCCTTTTAGCCATATATTATGTATAGTACCTATTTGGAGGTATCGCTCCATAGAGCATGGGCATGGGCATTAACCTCTCAGGCTCCATTCGCTCTTAATGGGAGCCTCCTGTCATGAATCGCGCCCTCCCGAACTTGAACCAGTTTACACAAAGACCCTTGATGGTCTTCTTTTGTTTCTATGGCCTCAAGGGTCCCTGTGTAAACTGATTCGGGTTTGGGGGGCACAGCTTCATGACATTGCGGACTCCCACCGAAAGCCACAATTGTTTAACTACAAGCGATGAACATGCGAATCGAAGGCGATTGATTTTACGTAATCCACCACCAATGAAAATTCGCATCAATATAGACTGATTTACACGATGCGATTTCATTGCCAGAGGCATGTAATAAGTCGAAGCAATGTTAAAAGTTAAACGTTAACGTCTAAATCTAAACAGTGTTTGACATTAATTTGTTGCTTCAGTTTTTTTGTAAGCCACATTCAAAAGTTTCTGACACATTCCTCTTAATCTCTCCACCAAAAACTATTTCCCCGCTCCCGCTCCTTTCCCTCACCATGTGCTTACCCCTGCATGCGCAAGCGCACCGGAGACAACAATGGCGGGAGTCGGGAGGTCGCGACACAGCGTCACGCGTCCCGCTCGTGTTTGCTCGACAAACCCGCCGCGCTCGCTCCCTGCTCAAACACCGCCACAAGAAGCTGTTTCACATACTACTTCACTTTTTTATCTATTTTAAAGCCCCGTGATACACGGGTGGTGATCTGGATTCTGGGCTATTTGTAACTATAGGCCGTACGGTCATCCGCATGGAGATTACCACAAGAAAAAATGCATTTTTGGGCATTAAAAGTATCCTGTCTCTCGGGGACAGTGAGTTTACTATCTGTGAAATATTGTTTTTGTGTGTGGTTACAGAGATAACCTTTTATAAACATAGAAAATTACAAACGATCTATGCTACACATTAGATAGCAGAGAGTTTTACAAAAGCGAATAATGTAGTACTTATAGTGCTTCGTTGCTTAGACATACCTACAAAGACGTACTGTTTTTGTAGGTATGTCTAAGCAACGAATTGTATAAACTTTTAAACTACAAGCTTTTTAAACAAAGTTAAACCAACTTTGTTTAAAAAGCTTGTAGAAAACTCTCAGCTGTCAGAACAATGCTGTAGCTCTTTTTCAAATTCGGTTGCACAGCAAAGAATAAAATCTACTTAGGTATAATATTATGCAAGGAAAATATAAATCTTGCTTTTCACGAGTTACTTTTCTCTTCAGAAGCCATAATTTAGCTTTCCATTATGTATCTACAGAGAAAATAGATATCTAATAAAGACTTCTATTATTTTCATTTCGCTGAGATACTTGTCACTTCGGTTTCAAGTTGATATTTTCTCTTTCTACCCTTTAAAAGATGTTCAAAGCCAAAACATCAAAACTTTTGAATCGCGAGCAACCAAAAACACTTCCAAACTTTGAAAGCGCTTCAACGCTTTCAGAAGCTCGACTGAAAAGACTTAAAATCGAGAAAAAAACTTACTCCTTTCATCAATTCTTGAATTCTTGATCCCCGGTGTATCACGCGGTTAAAGGCTTGTCGCCACCATCACGACCGATCCACAGGCGAAACAGCGAGGTGTGTGGCCACACTTCACACTTGCTTAGATGGGCGGTTGAACAAATGTTCCAGGGGGCTTTTAAGTCGTTGCCATTAATGGCCCTTCTCGCCTTAAGGCTCACAATCCCAACAGGAACTCTATTTGCGATGTCAATGAACTGATTATTTCTTTGTTAAATGCGTTCAGGAAAAATTCTGCGGAAGATAACGAATATCAACGAAATTGTAGAGGCTGTCAACGCCAGACCTTTTTTTGCATCACTTTAGGAATTTTCTCAGAAAAAATTCTATCGCTCTCTTTTATTAGTCGCTGTTCTATTTTAGGACACATTTAAGCATTATTACTGGACTATGAAATTGTTTGAAATGTGATTCTGCATTGTGATGTAAATCAGGCACCACAAAGCACTACGAAAACAGTCTGTAACAACACTATGTAGGTAAGTATGGGTGCGCTGAAAAGAGCCTTTATTATGATAGGTGTACGTCACGGCATTGTATGGCCGTATCTATCAGGAAGTAACACGACATTGCCGGCGTGCACAATGCCGAGTAGCACGCGTGTGCCGCCAGTCTGACATCTATTGAAAAGAAAATTCGCTCGAACGCCAGATAATATTGAATCGATATTACGAAACTATCAGTCTAAATAAAAGAGCTCGATTGTTATCAAGTCTAGACGACGTTAATGAAGCGGGCAGCGATTGGCTCGTTTTTACCTTTCGGCGCGACGCGCGACGTCGGCATCGTCGAATCTTGACCGTATCAATCATAATTGGCCGCTTTTTGCGATTTCGAGAATCGCAGAGCTGCGTGCACGCATGGTGATGGCGGGGGCGGCGCGCGGTTCGCGGGGGGGTGTCACTGTGCAAATGCACTCGTAAACCTGGCCCGAGGTCAACGCACCCCCTCTCCGCGCGGCCCGCCCCGCCCCGCGCACCCCCGGGCCTATAAAACGTTTACCGCTACAATATATTTATTTTATTATAGACGTAGCAGGTCTACGGCTACGGGTGGGTCACCGTACAAACCGCATCATGCACTTTTGTCTGTTCCTACAGTCATGTTCTATTGTAATTGGCAAACGAATACATCTCGCCGCCTCCAAACACAATCATACTTTTTATGTTCATTTAAAAATTCTCAATAAGCTATCTATTTATACAATAGTGAAATATGAATACTTATAACGCTAATCTACGATCTAATGGCCTGTTTTACAACACGCTTGAACATTAGTGATGCCTACTTAATATTAGCGAATAATTCTCCAGAGAATGTGGAATCGTGCTTGTGTTATGTGAAAATGATCAGTTAATCGCTCAAACATGGGTTTAACACCATTAGACGCAATTCATGCGATTAAGCCGTCTATTGGCTTGGATAATGTCGTTCACTTCAGTTGAACGAGAAGATGCCATTCCATTACATACTGATTGTAATTTGGATCAATCGCTTTGAAGATACGAATTTAAAGTGTTTTTGATTTCGTTATTAGTTATTCAAACGTTAATTGTTCATGTCGATAGTCTCTTATCCGTAAACACGTATCTAATCTGAAGACACTTTTATGGGAACTAACATGTATTTAATTGGCAAAGTGTTTTATGTTTATTGGTAATTGTTTTGGCGGACGGTGAACTAAAAGAACGTCTAGGAATTTCTTATCCAGAGACAAGTTTAGTACAAATGAAATGAAATTGTCTATTCTCGGAATAACTTTAACACGTCAAATAAAAAAAGAATACATACAGTCCAAAACCGTTAAAATGTCACATTCATAGCGAATTATTGAAAAACTTCGGCTTCCTTGATCGTCCTACCTATTCTTACCTTTGCAACAGTCTCCTTTAACGATCGATCTCCCTTCACGTATGCGAAAAGCCTTTCAAATGAGGTTTACCTAATGTATCAAGTTAGCAGGTGACAAGGAGCACGTAATTGAGCTGGATGCGCACATATTGAAGCGAGTTTCACCGCTACGTACAGCATTGCCTTCCCTAGGGAACTGCGGCGCGGCGGGCGATACTCCAGCATAAAACACCAACTTTAGGACTAGTTACCTATTCCAGAGCGATTTTATATCCACGTAATAGTGCATTTTCTATTGTTTCCGTACATAAGGCCAAGCGAATGGGACACTTTGACAAGTTTAGGAGGAGGCTATTGTTTCATTAGACATTTTTTTTAATGTGTAACGTCTTTCCGTGCTTTTCTTCCGTGCTTTCTGTGGGAGTGATTTCGTGAAAAGGGACGGAAGTGTGTAACAGGAAGTGGCCGGTCGACCAGTGGGCGATCGCCTGCATAGTAATATGGTAATATAGTAATGAATTATTAACTTTATAAATATTTCAGTATTTAGTTTTTTTTTTTAATTTTGAGGTTAATTTCTGTCTCTGTTATTACCAAGGTGAGATGTCAGATGTTACACATCTCATACTGTAAGGCTCACTCATTTTTATTACCTTCTGTAACCTTGTTGACATTTGAATTTTTTTGTATTAAAACGATTCGACATTAATTTGTATTATTTGTCTTATTTTATAATAACTTTTAAATTGGTGTAAATTAAGTATGATTTGCATGCCCGTGAGATGGTTAACATGCAGGACTATTATAAAAATCATCTTTGTGTCTACTAATTAATTTACACATGTTTGTGAACTAGTATAAATAAATAATTTAATTTTTTAAATTTGGTTGCTACATCGGTTTTCAGGTCGTCTATCATAGTTACAGAAATCCTAACTTAATATATAAATGCGAAAGTCAGTTTGTATGACCTGGGTGAGGAAATAGGATATTCCTTTTATCCCGATATTCCCACGGCATCGAGACTTATGCGGGTGAAACCGCGGGACGCAGCTAGTAAAGCAAACAACAACATAAAGATAAAGTAAGTAGGTACAGACGGCTACACATCAAGCTATACATTTCCAGTTTAAGCTGATCTCGCATTATATAGGATTTCCGTACAATGAGAGTATACTGGAAATTTATAGCTTGATGTGTAGCCGTGTGTACATATAAATTGCCATCTAATTACAATCACATCGTATCAGCCCGTAAACTGGTGCTCTATCTACATGGGCTCCCAAATGACCGCTCCATAATGAACGATCATAAAGGATAGTTCTGATTATCATTACGACGCTTGGCGAATTGTTTGGTGTTCGCAATCATTTGTAGATAGTAGCAAAGTGGAGGATACTGCTCTTCTTCACGTGTGTGTTCAGGAGAGCATTCTTTGCCAGGAAACAAACTGTAGGAACAGAGATGGATCTCAAAGACTCAAATAGATACAGTTATATAATATTATAAAGAGTTTGTGAGGTTGTAGAGGGTAATCATCGGAACTACTGATCCGATTTTGAAAATTATTTCACTAATGGGAAGCCACAGTATTGCCGAGTGTCATAGGATTTATGTTAAGAAATTTCACGCGAACGATGTCGCGGGCAGAAGCTAGTACAATATATACAAGGTCAAAAAAGGTAAGGCAAGGTAATTTTAATTAGCTAGGCAGCGAAAACCTGCAGACGTCATGATAACGATACCTAAACACGATAAAATAAAAATAACAAAGATTTGAAGTTTTTTTTTTTTGGTCAATGACACCAGTGTTGGTACCTACTTGAAGTCTGAGTTAAGAAATAGTACATTGCTACAGCGGCCTGCAAAAGGGGCAATGATGGACGAACGTGAAAATGTGGGCCGAGGCCAAGCCGAGGAACTCATATGTGAGTCCATCAATGCCTGGTTGCGGCCAAGGCTTGTATAGTGCTTTTCTCAAATAATGCGTGGAAATTCAAACTAAGTAAATCACACTAATATTATAAAGGCGAAAGTTTGTGAGTGTCTGTGTGTGTGTATGTTTGTTACTTCTTCACGCTCAAACGGCTAGACCAATTTTGATAAAATTTTGTGTGGAGGTAGCTGACACCCTGGAATAAGACATAGGCTACTTTTTATCCCGATATTCCCAAGGGATCGAGACTTACGCGGGTGAAACCGCGGGGTGCAGCTAGTTATTTATAAATTCCAGATTCAATGACGAACAATGATAATTTTTCACGCGCCAGTTCGAAATTTAAATAAAATCTTTGATAAGCTACCTCATTGGTTGCCACGTGTCTACGTAAAACGTTCGTTCCATTTATAAATTACACGACAGATATGAGTTTTTATAGTAACATTGCCGGCCGCCTTTTTTTTCTCACGAAAAAAGAGCATAGTGGATACTGCCGACTGCTGTGCACAATCGCTACGCTTCCCTGCCTGGTAAATTGGCCAGACAAGTGCTACACAAAACCCACCCGTGTTCCTTCCATTGCCTGTGTGCCAGGGCCACGATATCCCAATCGGACAAACTCGCAACCCTGGCAGGCATTGGTCCTGATGGACCCCGTCAGTTGGTGCTGACATCTATTTGAGGCGCGCGTGGAACACAACGCACCGTCGACCCGGGCCTGGTCCTTATCGGACGGGGAGCAACCCATCACTCACCGTCCGCAGGCCCGCGCCTACGGTGGCCGGAAATCGGCTTGTGACTCCCGACGCCCGGGACGTCGCCTCCTCCTTCGCTAGCATTACTGCTTCGCAGAAGGAGGTGACGGCCTCCCATGCACTCTCGCTCCAAACCATGGCCTGAACCAGGGCCGGACGCGAGAGATCGCCGCCGCCGATCGCCTCCGTGAGGACACGGCGATGCTCCGCCCAAGCCGCAGACCTCCACCGTATGCTCCACCGTATCCTCCGGGTGATCCACAAAGTGGTGACACCCGAGCATTTCCTCCCGCTTTATCCTGAACAGGAACCTCCCGAAAAAACCGTGTCCGGTGAGGACCTGCGTCAGGCGGAAGGTGAGGACGCCGTGGCGCCTCTCTAGCCACTCCTCAAAGAGGGGACTTATCACCACAATTGTGGCGTGCCCAGCGCTGGATTCCGACAATCGCACTCTCCATGTCGCTATGAGATCCCGCCGGAGCTCTGGCCGCTGTGCCGTGATTTCTCGCGGCAGCGGAGTTTCGCCTCCTCGCGCCACTCCCAGATGTGCGCGAGGACTTTTGCCTCCAGATCCCATTTGCCGGCCGCCTGCTCTCATGTATTTGACCAGTACAGCATTTTTGATTCATCTCGAAGAAGGTTGTCAAAATGTAATGCTCGAATTTCCAAGCATGTTTGAGAAAATCTGTTTTCTCTTGTTTTATTATTGGTATCGATACCAATCACGTCTTTGAAGTTTCGCTAGAAAATTTTATTTGACCCTGTATTGGTTGAATATGACATATTCTAAAAAGTAATATCAACAGTTTCATCATTGCCATGATACATGAAAGAAGAATGGTGATTTTCCTACAAAGAAGTATAGCCAGCATGGAGCATTGTATAAATGTATAACCGTCCTCGATGCTCCAACATCGCTCAAGAATGTCAATACACTGTCAAAAGTACAAGCCTCCTAAAAGCTTTCCATTTTTGTGTCAAGTGCTGCCCAATCGGGCAAAAGTAATCGCTTCACATTAAATTTAAGAAGGTACGAAGTTAAACTTTTACATGAAAAGTTGTGCTGCGTGGTCGAATTTAATAAAGAAAAAATATGCGACAATCTTGACGAGGGTGCTTCATTGAAACTTATAAATAAAGATGGCGGACAAGTCTGTGTTTTTAAATTTGTTCCAGAGGTTTTTCTTTTGAGCTGGAGCATAATGAATTTGAACCAGAGAAATAATTGGCTTAAAAGTATTTTTGTGTATTTAATTAGGGTTTTAAGAAGTATTTAGACAATGTGGAGTAAAATAGGTCTGTGTTGTCTTTTAGCGCAATTTTCTTATGATCATTTTCTTCCGTTATCCCTTTCTCTGACGACTTCATTAAGTACCACTTATTGTGCCATTTTATTTTCAGGTTCATGTTGTACTACCTATAACATTACGTAGTTTTTCTTTCCCATTTGCCAATTTCGAAGCATCGTCTTCTATAAATATAGCATAAGGCTTAGGTGTCACTTTCATGCTTAGCGGTGTAGCAGCTTTCAGTCAGAATCTTTTCAAAGGACCAATTAAAATAGACAGGCTCAAAGATTCAAGTAAGAAGCATGTTCCATATTTGAAAACGGTCGAAAACACTACTTTTGCATATTAATTACTTAGATGTCTTATTAATTCATCCAAAGAACTGCAAGCTATTTAATGCCTATATATAATATATGACGATGAAACTTAAACCTTCCTGTGTCTAACACTTAGATAACTTTTCCAGGAACTTAAGCAGGTGAAGCAAAAGCTATAATTCCTAGTTCATTATAAAACAAATTGCGTACAGTTAACTGAATACAAACATTATATTCCTACTTATCTCTCATAAAACTAGTTGTCGCTACCACGCGTAGGAATCCTAATTAAAACCGTTATGGTCAGGAAGTTTTTATTGAATTCAGACAAGTTAAGAAATAACTAGACACGATCGTTCTTTGAAAATGTTTTGAAAATATAACTATGCTATCTAGATTTGAATATAGATTGTTATGGAACTGCCAGTTTTTTATTAAATATTCTTGTTTGAACATATTCTAGAATTGATTCGAAATTAGAATTCATTTTTTGAATGCGGTATTGTTTGGTTTTCTTTAGTGCTAGCTTTAAAACTGTTTTAGATAATTATCTAAATTCAAATGAAATAACATTTGACTTTTTTACCTGCTGAAATGATGCGTTTAAAACAAAGAGATTTAAGATAGATAGGTACTATAGAGAGGTCATCAGAAGTAATGTCATAGAAAAATTATTGTGATCACACATGTCTCAGTGACGTCATTTAGCGTAATATAGCAAAATTCAATAAAAAGCTAAGTTTGACACGTTACACTTTTAATAGGTACCATATTGCACAATTAGACATTATACTTCAAAAAATAATTCTCTTTTGGTGGACACGAATGCAAATTGTGACTTGACATGCAGGAGTACCACACTAGACTGAGCGACTTTTGCCCACTAGGACAAATGTATCGAATTACGATTTCGTTCGCTATGTCCCGTCTATTGTTAAGTAAATAGTTGAATGTCTTTGGTTTAAAATAGGATCAGAATTTCAGAAGGAAAAAATTAAACGAAGCAAATTGTACCTACTAGAGAAAGTACCCCAGGTACTTAACAAAATTTATGCATTTTTACGGAAGCAGTTGAGAAACACGTCAATTATTCTTATTATAACTGTACTTTTTATAACCAGACTAGCAGTTCATAACAACAATACCACAAGCATTTATAAAACAGGATACATTTTGAGAAATAACACAAAGATTTTCTTATTTCATTCCGTTTCCTCGTCAGCCAATAACCAACATTTCACGTAGCAATCCGAACTGAAACAAGCGTAGAATTTTGATTACCCATCATCGCCCGTTCTCGCTAACTTTCGTCTATGGTTGAACAATTTTTCCATAAATAAGAACAAGGCGAAAATTTTCCACTGTTCCTACGTGCGTGCTGACTGGTCTACCAATTTTTGAGTTTCTATGGGGTACTTTGTTCGCGTTGGTTACCTAAACTGGATAATATTGATAATTTAGAGCTCTTCTAAACGTAACGTTTCTATTTCACAATAATAAATATAATTTTATTGAGATACGTAACGGTTTTGTAATACATGAGGGACTTACAAAGTATGCATTATTAATAACAGGGTGTCGGTAAAATTAATTGTTGGGTGAATCGCTGCTCTCCTAGCTAGAACACTGAGTAGTCTGTATTATAGTTTAAGTTAAAATTGCGTCTTCTAATAAAGGTAATTAAAGAGACGATAATTAATGTTGCAATATGTTTTTAAAGTTGGTAATAAACCAGAACAGTTAAAACAACATTGTTATAAAGATAAAGAACTTAAAATAACGTTAATACAACCTTCTTAGAACATAGAGAGAAATGAAAAACATCATAGAACTTTTGACTCAACATCTATTTACTCACCTCTGTTTCCAACAGAAATAGAAAGAAAGAAATCATTTATTTGCCAATAATGTAGGTATACAGATATGATGGTTATTTTTATGAGTCTCGATACATTTTGCCTTACGGCATGCAAAATTATTTACTTAATTAAATAAATTTAGTAGATAAAAACATAAACAAACATTTAAAAAAAAACCATTCCATTCAATAAGCAACATTACTATCATTATTAAAAATACTCACAATATAAAAAAAAAACAAAAACATTCGGAACTAGGTACAATGCTAATAAATTAAACTACAAATGTCAACAAATTAAATTAAAATGTCATAAAAAATCAATTACAAATGCCAACAATAAATAAAAATAAAATAGAACAGAATAGGTAGTCAGGTCAAAGTGTAGTTGAAATAATCTATGGTTTATTGTTTGTCGTTAGTGCGTTCGCCCCGACACGCGTTGCTGCGTACCGTGCGACCAACGACGGTGCCTGGTCGCCGACCAAACTAACAATAGAAATTGCTTCAAACACTTCCACTAACTATAACTTAGAAAATATGAATTCCTGGTGCCTTTATTTAAAATTTTCCATATTGCTGCTGTATCTATTGCACTTTAAAAGTGGAATTGAATGAGAGGAAAAATTGGTACGTGAGAAATGCAGCTGTATCTACCTACCGACGCCGACGACGGACGTGTGAACCGAAAGCAGCTGTACCTATATTACTCATGTAGATATGATATTGAATAGAGAAGAGCTCCCAATTTTTGTAAAAATAATAAAAGCGTGTTAAAAAATGTAGACACTCACAAAAAAAGATGGTCCTTCGGAACGCGGTCCATACATTCTGAATGTTTTGCGCATAGAAATATAAAACTATTTTTATATCTATGGTTTTACGTAATGATGGGTAACGTTCTAACTTGGTCTGTTTTATTTAAAAATCTTTTGTTCCTCTAACGTTAATATTTATTGCTGGACCAGCTAACTTCAAAATTAAAACAAAATGACCAATAAATAACGCAATAAAATATGAAAGAATTCATCCTACAAAACCCCTACCATTGTCTATTACCTATAAACCATAGACAACTCGCTATCTTTTAGAATCTTCGAGCACGCGTCGTCAAGCCGGCTTCAGCTCCGGTGTCAAAATGCCATTTACGGCATTAGGACACCATAGGCTGCAACCTACTTAGTAAGTTGTCCGTCGTTGTGCAGCTTAGCAATATTTACTTAGCCATATCCTACATAACTTAGAAAATCAGTGGGGTTTTATAAAATCAGGAATTAAATTATCTGGAAAAGAACCAGAGTTACCGACGTAGCTTGCAGAGTAAACAAACTGAAGTGGCAGTGGGCTGGCCATGTTTGTCGAAGGACCGATAGCCGATGGAGCAGACGAGTCCTGGAGTGGAGCCGCGTATCGGTAAGCGTAGTGGACGCCCCAGTTATATGGACTGACGACCTTAAGAAGGTGGCTGGGTCAGACTGGATGCGGAAGGCGGAGAACAAGGTGTTGTGGCGCTGCCTGGGAGAGGCCTATTTCCAGCAGTGGACTGCGATAGGCTGAGTTGAGGTACTTAGCGCTTTTTAATGGCGGTTCTCATGTCGTACCTGATGATGCCACAATAACTATCAGAGTGCCTTGATAAAGTTATATTTTATCAGCGATAACGGTGATGAGACAGTCAAATGACTGACATTAACTACCGAAATAAAATAAAAATCTTTATTTCTGACATGAACACATACATGAACAGTCCATAGGTTGTTTAGTGATGGGTTAGTAACAGAAAGTACTTAGGTATAGTCTATATTAGTATTATTAGTAAGGACACAAACACAGCTAAATTGCCGCACGACCTCGAGGCTTTTTTTTTAAATAATATTTTAATGGCCTGGTCGCTGGGACCTTTTAGCCAAGTCTTTATTTCCTTACAAACTTCGTAATAATGATGAAATGAATTATATACAATGCATGATAGATGATATCCCCGCCCGTCCGCTCCCCTTGAGTTTCAGTAAAGATGTGGCACTTTAATGAGACCTCACGCGGACTTCTTGAGAGAACTTAAAGTGATATGTTGCACTGTTTTGTTTCATTTGCCTACACTAATGCACGTTCACGATAATAATCCACCATTATTACACATTACATAACATAACATCACGCCTGTAATCCCCGAAGGGTTAGGCAGAGGTGTACCTATAATAGTCCACCCATATCAACAAATTAATACACATTCATGTACACACCCCCACACACACACACACACACATTCATTCATTCATTTTTTTTTTGTCACTACACATAAATATTCGGTTAAACACAAATTTTAGAAAATAAAACAAATCTGCTAATCATGACGCTTCACTTTCCCGCCAAGAAATCCTCGCCCTCGAGGCTCAGTGTGGTAGCACCATAGGTAACATTTATCTACGTGTACTTATACCTATTTCCACCCAGTGCCGTTGTTTAAGACGGCCTGTCTCAAAAACCTTATGTCAATCCGCTGAAAGTCCTTGTAGAAATACGAAACGCTTTGAAAGCGATTGCCTTTGCCTCTTGTCTAGGCCTGATGGTGGTCCGATCTATGGTGTTTGTATAATATTGTTAATAAACAGGGGAAAATTAAATTTGCTAGCGGACCTCAGCACGTGATGGGTATCGATATCCCCAACAAATTAAATTAAAAAGGATTTGATGATTTTTTTTTTGGGGTCAACGGACTGCTGTTTATTTTGATACTTGAAGTTTGCATTGATAACATCTGTTTTCTTTTTTTTTATCATGTTTAGATATCGGTACCCATCACGTCTATGAAGGATACACAGAAAAAAACAGATTTTTCAAGTGACTTTTAAGTGACACTAACTTTCAAGTGACACTAAATATGGTTGATGACCCCAAAAAAAAACTCACCTAACTTATTAATTTTTTGTTTGATAATAATAATAAAAGAAAAATGTTTATTTCAATTGACTTATTTGGTTTGCATTATATGATTTAGAGACTCCTTTTAAGCAAGGAAATGCTTGTGTTAGGAGACTCCGATCTTCCACGTATCGTTACCAAAATGATATAGAATTGAGAAACATGTATGTATTTAGAAGAGAACATGCAAGTAGATTTACACAATAAACAAAAAGGAAAAAGAGGCGCGCTTGAGTGAACTGTAGTGTAAGGTACCTATGTGTATTTGATCATGTAGGTATATATATTGATACGCTAGCTAATTTAACTTGACCCTGTATATACTACTGTAACAATATTTAATAACGGTTTCTTAATTATTTACCATTCAAGTAAGTAGGTTAACGGCCATTGAAGCTATTGTAAGTTTACGACCCAACTACCTACACAAGACATAAAATTGAACCCAACAGTTTTGCGGGTAGGTACCTAAGCTACACCTAGGTTAGCACCCTAATTGCATAAAACACAATCAATCCATTGCTTCATATGTTCGGAAAAATTGTCTGCTCAACAACGTAAATAACGCAATGAATGTTGTTGAACTGTCAAAATGAAACGCATTGCTACTGTAAGTGTGTTAGGTACGCAATTAACCCGCAGTTCATGGTTCATTACTTACTCCATCCTTATTGTGAAACATACTAGGTACTAAAAGTACCAACTGTTCTAAGTGCCTTTAGGCCCAAATGAAAAGTAGATTAGTAGATAAAGTAAACACACAGACAGAAAAAGTGTTAATTCAAAGAAACGCAATAAACTGTCTGAATCAATCATCGAGTGCTCATCAGATCGCGATTAGCTATTCGCGACACGTAATCAATTTCCTCCTCTTCTCTCGATCCATTTACTAACAAGTGAATGATCACTTCTTAGGAACGTTTAGTGAGGATGGCGGTTAACCGGCTAACATTACCCTCTTTGCCATTGTCGTAGTCAGGAGGTCTATAACTCCGAAGCGATAATCCGAAGTAACGGCCGTTTCTTGACTTCCAAAATTTCCTTTTTTGACTTTGAGTCCTAATCCGACTTCAAGTCAATCAAGTCGATTTTGACTAAGGTATCTCTTTGACTGTCTTTTTTTTGCCGTATTCAGCCAAAGTCGGCCATAGCCAGGAAACGGCCGAACATTCGGCCGATACTTCTGATTTATCTTCGGAGTAGATCCCAGGTTACTGTGTGTGGATCGCCCGGAGGACACGGTGGTGCATGCGGTGGAGGTCTGCCCGGCTTGGGCGGAGCACCGCCGTCCTCGCAAAGGCGATCGGCGGCGGCGATCTCTCGCATCTGGCCCTGGTTCAGGCCATGGTTCGGAGCGAGAGTGCATGGCAGGCCGTCACCTCTTTCTGCAAAACAGTAATACTCGCGAAGGAGGAGGCGGAACGCGTGAGGGAGAGGCAAATATCGCGCCTTCACGCCCCTAGACGCCACAGGAGACGCCCTGGGCGTCGGGAATCGCAGGCCGATTCCCGGCCACCGTAGGCGCGGGCTTGGGGATGGTAAGCAATGGGTAGCTCGCTGTCCGATAAGGACCAGGCCTGGGTCGACGGCGCGTTGTGTTCCACGCGCGCCTCAAAGAGATGTCAGCACAAACTGACGGGATCCGTTAGGGCCAATGCCTGGCACGGTTGCGGGTTTGTCTGAAGGGATATCGTGGCCCTGGCCCACAAGCAACTGAATGAACACGGGTGGGTTTTAGTCAGTAAAAGCCCTCTCACTCTGCACAGAGCAGGAGAAGTTATTTGATAATTTCCCACCCAAAAAAACAAATGGTGATCTACAAAAAAAAAAAAAAAACAATATTTATGTCAAATGTCGCACATGTCTGGCCAATTTACCAGGAAGCGTAGCGATTGTTCACAGCAGTTCTATTACCTATAATATCCACTATAATCTTTTTTCCTGCAGTTTTTTTTACCGAGGACTTCAAGCTGTACGGTGGAGGTCCTCGGGGAAAAAAACTTCACAAATTAAGATTTAGCGTAATCAGCCTATAATGTTCCCACTGCTAGGGCTCAGGCCTCAGGCCCCTCTCCGTGATATGGGATATGGTTTCCTCACGATGACGAATTAGGATTTATCCGTGGAAAATCGAGTGATAGCTTGGAGACTGGATTTTATGATGATAGTACGATCAAATGGATTGACTCACTGATCATATCTAAATCAGAAGAGGGGAACAGCGGACGTAGACATAATTTCAAATTCAACATTTATTTTAAAAAAAAATCTGTTCCATACATTTTGATCGTATTGGTATTGCCATTTTGTATGCAGCAGCAATTTTTTTTAAAATAACCGATGAAAAGTTTCTACTCGGGATGTAGTAGAACCATTGTAACAGTTTGCGCGTCGATGTCACTTCCACCGTGTATATTTTCCCCAATTTTGGTCTCTTGTCACTCATACAAAGTATGGGCAGAGGCTGAGTACTTGTTGGTGGCCGGTAACTGGTAGTTTTACCATAGAATATAGAAATTTGCGGTGCCGTAGAATGTACAATGAAAGGGAAGAGGGAAAGGTCATAGGAAAGATGTCTTGTAGACTTCTTTCTGTAAGACATCAGAAAACCGCCATGCAGAAATCTTTTTAAGTTCAGAAAAAAAAATCTCTCGCTACATTTGCCGCCCCTAAACTCTGCCGGCCTAGGCTCAAAGCCTACTTACTCATCCTGCTATTAAATCCGCCACTGAGTCTATAGCATAGCCATCGCCACATCAAAACACAAGTTAAAATATTTCATAGAGACTTCCTTATTAGTATTAGATACGTAACGTTTATTAACTAACCTACGTGCACTTCCAACACCTCATTTACCGAAACTGTTTATTTTCTGTAAAATAGCGAGCGACCGTGTTTGTCGTTTGAAATGAATTTTTCCCCGCGTTAGCTTGAACGAGCTCTCTCGATTAACGTAATGAAATCGTACCTACTTAGTGATGACAATCTAATGGCTTACCCACGATATGATGAGGCTTTATTAAAGGTACTTGGAGTGTTTGGGTACAATTTTATCTTATAAAGGCGACATTTCAGGGAGCACTTGAAGAAACAATGTAAATTCCTTCTTTGAAATGAGAACTTGAGGAGATATCCGTTAATTGTCAGTGTCACTGCGTTACGAGTTTTCTTTTAATAATTCACAATTTTACTAGGCTGACACTCACTGTACTGTACTGTGCTGAAATTAGGTGCCGACGGAAATTAAAAGGAGGTAATGGCAAGTAAAAGAACTTTTACTTAGCTGTAAGTTTAAGGCTTCGAAGTTTTTTCCGAGAAATTGATATCGAAAAAGGTCGCTAATATGCATTCGCTTCAATTATTATACCTAATATGTAATAGGTGCAAAAACAATCTAGGTACCTACTGTGTTACTGTGCCATCAGAGGGACCGCGGCTGTCAACCTTATAACCAAATCTAGTATCAGATTTAGAGATCGCAAAAGTATGAAATAAGCATCACCAGTCTAAACTTGACCGAGTAGTCTTTTTTAAAACGATTATTGACGATCTGCTAACTCTAATCTACGATGAACCTTCTTTTTTGTTCGTAGGTACTTACCTACTTACAGGTTAACGGACTCAGGTAGGTACCGACTTCAGACATCCAATTACACAAATTAAAACGCTTCCCGTGCCGTCTTCATACAACCCTAAGTAAGTATACAGATAGAATAAACAGACAACTGTCATTAGAAGATGCCGCGAGCTATTCTCAAATCAATGAGTCACGTATACCGTCCACCTGGGCCTTAACAACCTCTTAGCTGCCTCACAATAATTTGAATAGCATGTCTCTTTGTATAACACAGGCACAAAACATAACTTAGTGCTGTTTTACGAATAATTATGTCATTAGAAAAATAATAAGTAGCAAAAAAAGAATCTGGTTTCTGCAAGCTTGGTTTACTAGTACTCTGCCCGCGATTTCTTTCGCGATGATGGTGGATTTTGCAATAAAAACTTAGACACCTCAGCATCCCTTCGAGATTTTTCAGGGGTAGATTTAAAACCACCCCTGAATTAGTAGGTAGGAATATTATATAATGCCTCTGTCCTCCATTTCCATTAGGGTTCAATTCGTCTCTACACTTATCCTATCTGACCCAGCCTCAGCCTCATTGGTCTAGTGGTCGCAACCGTTACTGCTGAGCATGAAGTCCAGGGTTCCATTCCCAGGTCGGGCAAAGTGTTATTGGGATTTTTCATTAGGAATTTCTCAGTAGCAGCCCGGTGTCTGGATTTGTGCCCGGTTGATAGCAATAGCCTCGCCCCCTATTACATGGGGGGGTAAACATAACTGGCGAAATGTGGGTGTATTATAGGTCGGTACACCTCTGGCTAACCCTTCGGAGATTACAGGCGTGATGCTATGTGTGTGTGTGTGTGTGTTATCCTATCTATCATCACTACCAGTTCTGCGACGAAAACGTGATAGACAGACGGAATAGTTTTAGAACGTAGACTACAGAGTATTCTATCTGTCTACGTTTTACAAGCATTTAGCAACATAGTGCAAAATGCTGCCATCTGTAGATTTCCAAGCACACTAAATTAATTTAATAAACCGCCATCTGTTATTAAAAGTACATACCATGTACAAAGCTACTGTTTCAGTTAGTTCATATTTCTAACCGAGATTTTGCTGGATTAACGTGGCGCTAGTAGCGAAATAAACATGCTGCCAGATTTTAAATAATCTACCTTATTAGGAGTTAGCCTATGCACTAAACTGGGTGGTGTCAGTCAGACAGGCATCGCTTCATCTAAAATACTGGTTTTCAGCTGCATCCGGTTAGACTGGAAGCCGACCCCAACACAAAGGCTAGGCAGATTGATCGAGGAGTTACCTTGTGCGAATTTGCTAGGGTAGCCAGCGAAATTCTTTCGCTTTTAAACCGTTTTACTAAGACTGGAATGCAATTTGAAAAATGAGAATGCAATGTTTTATGAAATTATTATTTACCACAACAAAGTTCTAGGTTTGTTTTTAAGTAAAAAAATCTTAACATGTTGGACAAAGCTTCCTTATAACCTTACACACACATCACACATTATCTGCCTATAATGTTCCCACTGTTGGTACACAGGCCTCCTCTCAGTGAGAGTGAGAGTGGGCCATAATCCACTACGCGGGCCCAACGCGGGCTGTCACATGTCTTCGAATTTTCGGTTCTAGAACATGCCAGTTTCCTCATAATGTTTTAATTTACCGTTTCGAGAGCAGTGGTGATGAAATAATTTACACAAAGTAAAGTGCCTGTTTGGGTTCCAACCTACGACCTACAACTCCTAAGTTCACTCGCTGCTGTTATACCACTGGGCCACCACTGCTCTACCCACTGGGCTACCACTGCCTTACTAATTACTTACTGTGGATGAATCACAAAGATAATTATTTCTGCGTAGTAATTATCTACCCGAGTTCGTGAATATCATGATTACTGTAGAAAAAAGAAAACGCTTGTGGCAACACAAACTGTTCGTTGTTGTCAAAATGACGTTTCGTCATACGTTCCGTTTCGTTTGTTTTGTCAAGCACTCGAATCAGTTGTCAAATGTATTTTTGTGAGTGACCACGAGTGGCAAAGGGCGCTGCTTCCCAATTACCGTTTTAATTAAAATACGATTGTTTATAACTAATTTACAAGCCACGCGTATCAATAGTGCGCTGGCAAATAATGGAAACCACGCTCGATAGCTACTAAAGACTTGAAGCAAGTGAGCTTAACAATAAAATCGGTTTAAATCTATCCACAATGGTGAAAGATGGACGTAAATATCGGTCGTTGTCGATCTAGCTTGTCGTTTTGACGCCGACGCTCTATGAAATGTGATCTAGTGCAACGGAAATTAAGGATTTTTTAAACCGCAGTAAGTATTGCTTTGTATAATCTTTTTATGACATTGCTTTTGTTGCAGATAAATCGTGTTTTCTTATCACCTTTCTCTGAATGATAGTCGCTCAATGAAAGGATCTAGGTGGCTTTGAATGCTCAAATAAACATTGTGTAGACCGTACTACCGTTTCGTATATCTATTATTAATGTAAGAATTGAAACTACATTCATTAGAAGTAATCCCTATAAGGTATGATTAAGTTATCTTGGTTGTTCTAATCTATTGTGTAAATCTAAATAATAACATTCTCATTATGTTTTCTAAAAATGTGCTTTATGATAATATGATTGTTCTTAACACAAATCTGTTAAGTTTACTAACAACACAGGCACAGCCAGGATGTATTCAGCCTGATGTATATATATAATACTGTGTTTGTTATTATGTAAATATATGTGCAAATATTTGCATGTTTACATTGCAATGTAGTGGAACTATTCATTGTTTGTTATAATTGTTAAACAAGTAGGAAACACATTTTTTTTTATCAAATCTGGTTCAATAGTTCTTGAGATTAGTAAGTTTAAACAAACTGATAAGGCTAGTCATAATGCAAAATTTGTATTTAGTTGTCATGTCTCTTATCTTTGCAAGGGTACATTCTATTTCTCGCTTGTGCATGCATAAAATATTATATTATTCTTAATTGGAATAATAAACAATCATGTTAATGACTAATAAATAAAAAAAAACATGGCCCTTATTGATTTTCTAATGAGGTAAATCTGTCTATAAGTCAATATAAGTTGCCAGATTTTTTTCGGGTAACTGGGAATTGGAAACTTTTTGAGTAAAAAAAGCGTCTCTTCTCGTCGTCGTATTCTGTCGTCAAAAGCGGGACATAATAAGCAAACGTAAATAATTAGTTATTTTTTACTACAATTACTACTTGTCCTTATAGTTGAGTTTCAAATTAATTTCAATTACAATGATGATATACAATAGAAAATGTATTGTAATGAAACTACTTTACTTTACTAATAAATGTCTGGTTTGCCCTATACTTACCTACCTAAGGCAATTAAGGCTTCAGAATTACCTATTTATTTTTCTATCCCTGATTAGCGAGACTGAGCCTGTCCATTTAATTTTGGGTTAAAAATCGGGACATCTCGCCATAATTGGGACATCTGGTAATGCTGGTATAGATAGTCCATATAAAGTAAACATATCCTTTACCTATGTAAATCCTTGTAAAAGTATGTAAATAAGGACAATATGATAATTAGAAAAATACTTGGTCTCACAGCCTTGAAAAAAATATTTACTTAAATTAGGTTATTAAGAACCGCTAATGATTAAGACAGCCTGCAGCCAGCCAGTTCCCACTGCTGGGACACAAGCCTCCTCTCTGAGAGGTATAACCATAGTAAGCCGAAATACTACAAGATTAAAGTGTACAGAATGTGTTCAATAATCAGAAGGTAAGATAATGTTATCAAAACAATAATAAAAATAAAACAGATTATCAACAAGAAAAATTAATACTACTAATCAGTAAAAATATACTTATTATAGTAATGTATAAATAAAGCATTGTTTACCTGTCAGATAATATTTTAATATTTTTGTTTATACCAAAAATAAACTTAATAACAATGAAATAGTCTCAAAGTTTAATTTAAAATAAATTGATACAAACAACTCCTCTGTTTGTTACTGTAACCAGGGCTTGAAACCGGGTAATTTTTATTTCCGAACTATACAAATTATTTTTGATACAATTGACATTAGCTTCAATACTTGCTTCATCAAATTAATTTCAACATTGATTTTGTAACAAAATATTAAATAATTGACGAAATATGTTCGAAAACCTTTATAATAACGGTTAAGGATACATAGAAAATTAACCGGATTCCGAGCCCTGACTGTAACAAACAAAAAGTAAATGAATGAATAATGAACAAGCATTATTGTAATTCCATTGTATGTTTTGAGAATCAATCAATTTTGTTATTATTGCACACATCCATTAAATTGAGTTAACTAAAACTTTGTTGGTATTATTTAAATTATTTAATTCAATACATTGTTGTATAAAGTCTGAATCATTAATGTATGACCACCAAATACCTACTATTCTTTGCTGCCAAACTACAGATTAGCCATAATAACTAATTTAAATTAATGCATTTAAAATCTTGTGTTGACAGGATCATAATAAGCAACCTGATTTAAATTAATTAAAGTCATAAAATGTTGATAAATTATGTGCAGAAGCTATCAACTAGCATTGTTGTTACATAATTGATTAATCTTAGTATTTTTCTGTAGCAGGTTGTTGACAAACAGCTTATTTGTAGCAGGAAAAACCATATACGTTTCTTTATTACGGTGCTAAAGTTAACTAATTAATTTGTTTCTAGTCTGAATAAGGTAGGTACCTATTCCTTTTTATAACATGCCATAATGTTAAAACTACCAAAAATTCAAAGCATTTATTTAAATTAAACCAATTACAGGCACTTTTGAAATGGCAAGGGGTCGGTTAGTCACAAAGATGAAGCTAGTTGCCCATTCCAAAGATTATCAGGTTCCTATGGAGAAGAACGGACAAGAAACTGCACGGACACTCAAAGAAACAGGAGCCATCATAGCAGTTGGTGCTTGTTTAAACGTAGGGCAAGACGAACGTAACCGATCACGTAAATTACGCTGCTTAAAGTTAGTTGCAGAAATTAGAGCTATTACTCAAGAGCCATAATTTCGCGACTCATTTTGAACTACGCAAATTACACTGATTCAACCCTTCAAGAAATCCTCAGATTTTTTTTCGGGTCTTTTTGCAAACAAATAAATCCTAAAGGAATATCATACTACATAAACTGTAAAACAATAAAAATATTAAAATATGGTTTTAGGTTTGAAACAAACAGCTAACAAAGTGGTCTTTGCGCAGGTGCACCGCGCAGAAATGGCTGACGAGTCCAGCGTGCGAGTTGCTGTCAGGTATGTTGATAATCAAATGCCTACTTACTTATTACTTACATGTTTAGATCACCATTAATAATCTATCTATCTACTCATGATAACGAAAGAATATCCTTGTCCCAAACTGTAATTTCTCAGTTTCGTATTGTATACCTACGCGTTAACAGATAGGTAGATACGAATCTACTTGAAACAACAATTTGTAGGCAACCTGGCGGCGACGCTGTAAAACGATGCCCGCCCTCCCATAGATAAATGTCACCCGTCTCTCCACTATTCCAATGCTTACTCAAGGATGCATATATCCGGTATGGCTCTAATAATCCTCCCATATCCCAAGGGCACGTCTTCCCTACCATTATCGCGCCCCCCGGTCTACTCTTAGATATGCAATGGTCTCTGTAGTCCCATGAAACATGAGGCTCCAGGGGCTAGTGTGAATCTTTGGGTTCATTCGAGTAATTGAGTCTGGTTTAACCACGCTGGGGTCGGTGAATTTCATTCATTCATTCAATACGTACATTGGTCATTTGGTCCGGAATTCTAACCCTTAGCGCAGCCAATTCCTCAGCCACTGTGCCAAATAGCAGGCGTGCCATTAGACTTTGATAGACGAATCTAGATACAGAAAACCGATGTGAAAATTCCAAATCGTACGGTCTAGCCAAGTTTGTATGATACGAGCTTCGTTCAAATAATATAATAATATAATTTATTTCACCAAAAATAATACATCGAATTACACAAACTTATAGGCTAGTATCCCTACATAACATGGGAGCATCTGTAGCCGAACTAGGACGAGTCCTGTATCTCGACATACAGCGCCAGACCCCTCAAAACAGACAATAATAAATATTAGCCCAAAAGACATGCAAAACGATGTAACATAAAAAAATGTAAATGAAAATGGTTGATGTATAAACAACGGGAACCACGGTCCAAGCATTGCTTCAGTATCAGATCCAACTATCAGAGTATTTGGTTGACAGACTGTACCCGCGAACACAAAACTGGCTACAAGAAAAGTTATTACTCGGTCGCTCGGACTCGAAATGAAGAGTTAGAGACAGTCATCGCTTCTTGAAATTGAACTGAATTTTGCTTTGGACTGAAACATTGTGTTTCTACAAAAGGTAAATCAACCGTCAATTTTAACAATGTATTTTGCATAAACTTAGGTAATTTTAACATCACAAATCATGTGGAAAACATTTTACTTAAAGCTGGTTCGTTGTAATATTTGTAATTATTCAATCGTGTAAATATTGCTAATAACTCAAAACAGCACGGTAATGGTGTAACACACAATCAACTATCAATCACAAACTGCATGATTTTGAAGTACCTATATTGATAATCCATTGCTTCATAATGTTCGAAAAATTTGTCTGCTCAACAACGTAATTAACGCAATGAATGTCATTGTCGTTGAACTGTCAAAATGAAACACATTGCTACTGATAGTGTGTTACGCAATTATTCCACTGCACGCTACATTAGTTCGCATCATTGCAATAACTAAACGTGACTGAAAATACAATAATTTATACAAACATCTGACCCAAAGACCCAGCTGATGTGTGAAGTATTAACTAATATCCATGTATGTGTGTGTTAGTACGCAGATTGTTTCATTGTATGTGTACACAATAGGATTACTACTCCAAGACATTGTGTATTCAAACATGACTTGAGTTTGACACTTTGTTACGTAATAGTTAGTGTTTGGTCATTATGACACTGTAGTCTGTAATATCCTTGCATTGTATCCTTTCGTAGATATCCGTAGAAAGAAGTCCGTATCATGAAAGCCTTATCAGTTCTCTGATTAAAACTCAACTCAAGGCATTTATTCCAATTAAACCAAGTACAGGCTGTTTTGAATTGTCAAGGGGTCACTCAGTCACAAAGATGAAGCTAGTTGCCCATTCCAAAGCGTAGTAGGTTTCTATGGAGAAGAACGGGCAAGAAACTCCACACACTTTTTTATCACTGCTGGACATCGGCCTCTCCCAAGTTACGCCAAAGCACCCAGTTGTCGCGTTCTGTGGTAACCGCCAACAATAATGAAATTTCAAATTGAATAATAATATGTCATACGTGTTCAACATACAGGGCACAGATTAAGTTAGGGTGCTAAAATATTCGTAACTTGAGCCCCAGGCGGCTCTCACTTAAGTCGAGAAGCAAGCACTAGCGTCCCTTGCTGATTACAAAGTCGAGTAGGCACTGGGGGTCGAATGAATATTAATAATAAAGCCCTAGGAACCGAACCGCCCCTTTTGTACCTTTAGGGTAGGGTGGGTCTTTTTATATGACTAAAACAATCCTCGAAATCCGTAAAAGCGAAAAATATTCAAAAAAAAAAAGTTACCGTTACTGAATAAGTCCGAGAACACCATGGAAAACTTATGATTTACCTACGCACTGCGCTGCTATGCTGTAATCATTGCGATAAGTTACTCGAAAATGTTACCTGACTACCTGAGTTACATATAAATTACTTCATGCATGTACCTCGGGTCCATCTGCCATGGTCAAGAGATTCTCGTGGGCGCTGTGGCGTCATTTTGTGAATAGCAAAAATATTAACACATCCTCGCTGCTTCGTAACCCAGAGATTAAAGGAATTAACACAGCTTTAGCCACCTCTGCAGAGCTATGTCTGGAGAGCAGCCTCCCCAAATCGAACTGCCAACGTGGTAAATGGCCAAAGCTTTTTTTGAAGAACACCTAATATCTTAAATTAAAATGCAAGCCTACCCGTTTAGGCCGTTGATTCAAAGATCGACCACATACAGACAAAACTGTACCTCTGCTTGCCTCTGATTAGCCAAGCTGACAGAGAGAAGAAAAGGCAGAATTAGGTCTAAATTCTAATCGATGTGCAATGCGATAACGTGTTAAAGATCTAAAAATCTTTCCTCTATAAAATACGCACCTAAATTTAAACGCTTTGAAGCATCAATATTGAAACATTTCAAATTTTTATGATTAACTACCGGTAATAACTCCGTAAACAAAAATAACGGCCTTTCATAAAAATTAAGATGTTCATAATAAATCACTCCTCACACCGTGCCTGTCTAAATCGGGCTCATGATGGTCTTAGCACGTCGTCATACATTTTATATGTATCTTTAGTTCATCTTCACAGAGGACGTTTACGACTTATCGGGCTGCAATACAAATGATCAAAACACAAAAGATGTCATAAGAGTTCTTGGCGGGAACGTGAAGTCACATGTTTAGCAGTTTGGTTTTATTTTCAAAAATTTGTGTTTAGCCGAATATTAATGTGTAATAATGGTGGATTATTAACCATTGAGTGTTCATGAAGCTGCATTAGTGTAGGCAAATGAAACAAAACAGTGCAACATCACTTCAAGTTCTCTCAAGAAGTCCGCTAGAGGTCCAAGTAAAGTGCCACATCTATACTGAAACTCAAGGGGAGTGGGCGGGGATATCATCATCATGCATTGAATATTTAATTTCATCAATATTTAAACAAAGTTTGCAACTAAATAAAGACTTGGCTAAAAGGTCCCAGCAACCAGGCCATTAAAATATTAAAAAAGATGGCATACAAATAATGGAAGCTCCTCATTATAATAAACTTCGACAAAGGAGGCTGCATCACTTGCGAATGTCATCGTCGGGAGAGCTGCCGGAGTCCGTGTCGCCTGTTAAAAAAAATATTTGCATTATAAATACACCTCAACCTATTTATTTTCAAGGCATTTTTCCATGAACTGTCTGTTTGTCAAAGGCTCGCACGCAGCTCGCAGGCCTCTTTTACCAGTATTGCGCGACGCAGAAAGATATGGACGAAACTGCGCTGCCTCGACGCAATTTGATTTATGGCCTTACACTAACGAGCATAAAAAAGTTCAATTCCCTACTCATTCATTTCCACCGTTAGACTGTGTTTATATGAATCATGACGTGGCTTAAGGAACACAGAACATTGGGGTGACGGCAACATGACATTATGATGGAATATCAAATATTCTCATAACCCAAATCTTTTGATAAATATGCGCTCAGTCTCAGATGCACAGCGGAAAGTTAAATTCGTGATAAATTTAAAGTGTGTGTAATGTTTACGGCTATTACATGACATGGAGCTATGTCCATGACATCACGGCCTGAGCTAGCTTTAAAAAAATATCTTCGTCATCATTTACTTCGCACAATCACACATTAAACTCAAATTCTGTTACTAGCGTTATTTGGCTAAATCTGGGAGATGACTGTCAAGTTCGTTGGACTAGGTATTATTTTGAGAAAGAATATATTTTTGGAAAGAGTCATTCAGGTGACTAACAACAGACACTATAGATATTAATAGAGCTTCATTATTAGAAAGCTATATAAATGGAGCTTTCTTCAAAGCTAAACACAGATACTTATTCAATAGAGATGCATATGATGAAAGTCAAGAACCCTCAAGTAGCGATCAAAAACGAATTAATGCCGTAGGTACATGAAATCAAAACAAATATATGTACAAAGCTATACGTAATGTCAGCAATTGCAATATTGACGGAGCACTGTAATAAAAGGAGTCCTCGACATCAATGAACAACGTGAATAGATACTTAGGTAGGTACTTTTTGTACTCTACCGGATCTCATCCTTAGAGATGTGATTGATGAGCTGCCTATGATTACTGTCATACTTTTTGTGATCACTTTGTTGGAATTGGTAAGAATTATCAATTAATTTTATGTTCAACAGGTTCTTTCAGGATTTTATGTTCAGTAATATGCAACTCCTGCTGTGTTGCATATTAGTGTCAGATTAATTTTGTTGTTATTTAAAACGTCTGTTGATATGCATATAGTACGATTATTAAGGAGTGAAAAGACCACTGGGTAACTGTTCTAAATATATTAGAACAATATAATTATAATGAATCAGCGGTAACCTTTCATCTCTAGGTTATTGTTATACTAGTTCAGTGGTTCTCAAACTTTTTTGGAGACGGTACCCTTTTCGAAAACGAAATATTTGACGGAGCCCTAAAGTAATCAAAAATGGTTTTATGTGTATTCTTCATTAATAATCATATTACTTGACATTAAAATTTACATATTTTTTTACTTTTGTTGAAATATTTAGATTGATATTATGTTACTCAGGTACCAGAGTAAAATAAAATATAGTAGGTAGACACTCCTTTAGTATTATTTTTTTATTCTGACCAGTATTTTTGCGGAACCCCCACAGAGGCTTTGCGGAACCCTAGGGTTCCGCAGAACACACTTTGAGTATGGCTGTACAAGTTGATAGACGATTAACTTTTGATCCCCTATTTTAGTTTAGACCATACTTTGCTAGGAAAAACTGAACACAATTATGCATACCGATTTAATTATACTACCGACCCCTTATACTTACAATCTATAATAGTACTTACTAATTCCATGAGTACACTAATTCCACGCTCAAGCTGTCACTTCTAACTTTGCTAGGAAAAACTGAACACAGTTATGCATATTTAATTATACTATCGACCCCTTATACTTATAATCTGTATAGTACTTACTAATTCCATGAGTACACTCATTCCATGCTCAAGCTGTCACTTCTATCACCTATCTATCTTCAAGTCACGAGGCCCTGGAACTATGTGTGTGTGTCTAATATTATTTTTATTAATTTAATTTATTTCTAACGCATGTTATTTATAAATTCATACGGAATGAAAGTTTATACAGAGGAGGAGTGCAGAAAGCTAATTCTGCACTCTCCTCCATATAAACTTTAACTGTGCCAAATTTCAAACTCCTCCGTTTGCGTAATTTTCGTAAAAAGGGGTACAAAGTTTTCGCTTCACGAATTAATATAATGATGATTTTAATTTTCGATCAGGTTAAGCTACGCTTGCCGCGGTTGGTCCGTGGATGGGTGACCATCTTTTCATACCACGATTCCTCCGTGCCTCGGAACGCACGTTAAGCCGTTGGTCCCGGCTGTCATTTGTAGATCTTTGACAGTTGTTACGGGTCGTCAGAAGCCCAAAAGTCTGACAACCAGCCTTACCAAGGGATATCGTGTTACCCAGTGACTGGTTTGTGAAGGTCAGATAGGCAGTCGCTCCATGTAAAATACTGGTATTCAGCTGCATCCGGTTAGACTGGAAGCCGACCCCAACATAGTTGGGAAAAGGCTAGGCAGATGATGATGATGATTTTGTCAACGAACTTAAATTCAAATTCAATAAATATGAAAATATGTATCATAAATAAAATAAATATGAAAATATGAACGAAATATGAAATATGTACGAGTTTTTTTTACATATACATAGTAAACCGAATCATTCCCTCTACGTCGATTCTTAAAGATGCCAAAAAATTAAAAAAAAAAAACATGTTGAAACAATCAAGTATTTTAAGTTTACTTGTTACCCGTCCTCAAAATCACCGTCAACTTCTAATCCTCACCGCATTAGGTAACTGACAAGAAAAACGTTGCTAAACTAGTCGGCTAGCGGCTCCTTGAACTGTGCCATGTCAAATCTGAGACAATCGCCTTTGAGGACAAGCCACGAGCCCACGACCTATCCTCGGCTTGATTCGAGATCTTTATCACACCGGAGCGTGTCTTTGGGAGTCGCGCGGACTCGCGCGTGAGTCGGTTTATAGCATCCTACGCTTTTGATTACTTGTTGTTATGGTCTTGTTTTAGATTATGACCATAACGGGTCACGTTTTATCATGGTGTCTTAGAAATTTGAAGGTGCAAGTAGGAAAGTATGAAAATAGATTTTAGTGAGCAAAAGAGAAAAGCATTCCTGGTTAACCTATCCACCTACCATCCTACTGTGCTGAATTCCAGAATTCCGCCATACTTTTTGGCAATTTTTCCGAGATATAATTAGTGTCTTTTACCGAACTTGAAACGTTAGTTTTTTATTTTTATTTTAAATCAATCACAAACGTCAGCCAAATGTTAATATTCCGTGATGTTTCCAAAATGACTTAGTTCCAAACTATAAGCCATTAGTATCAAGTAATTAAACGGTTGAAAGGGCGAGGGTTGGCAGTAGGTAGGGTGGAATACTGCTTCTCGGTAAAACACATCGATTTTACAACCCCCAGGAACAGCCCTCCGATATTATTTTTTTGCTCAAATCGGGGTTCATGTCAGTATAAAACAATATCATTTGTCAATTCTGTCATTTATGGAGATTTTGAAGTGATAGATAAACGAATCAGTACAAATAATAAAGTACCATTTAATTTAATTACTGACTGCTATCTTAAAAAAATTCAGTTTCTTCGCGGCTGTTGCTGTTGCAGAAACTTTCAAAATGATTGCTTCTAAATTATTTCAAGGTTATCTGAATTAGGTTAAACTATACGTTTTAGCTTAACCCAGGTAAACTAAAACAATTAACTGCTGAAAAGTTGATACTTTTATTTATTTTATGCTATGAACGTGATGAGCACCAAAGTAACAGAACCGGGAAAAAGATATGCATCGGAAGAATCCTAGTTTATTTTAAAATCTCCACCCATCTTTATTTACAATAAGAAATTTTGACAAGGACCAATGGTCGACTAACTCAAACCAATATTCATTACCAATGTATGTATGAAGCTACTGTAATCAGTAGCTTCCACGATCACGAACTCACGACACGATCTTCGACAAAAGACATATAAGAGAAGAGACGAATACGTAAACGGACTCTTCGTAAAATGATGTAACGGGCAAGTGTTAAAAAGATTTCACACTGTGACGCACTGCGTACAAAAGTTCAGGTTATATATTATATAGGTCTTTAGACCTAAACTTTTGTGAGCGTCAGACGAGAATATTGGACTATAGCTGTTCGATTCTATCCAACCCTATAGTTAGTTAGTTCGATGTAGTCTGTCGCTCACCTAGGACGATGGGTTACGCAACCGTGTGACAGGCGGCCAGAGATAATCAGTTTATAGTCATTAAATTGTTCCCGTCTCACAGCCTATTACTGTAATAGTCTTTATCTTGTATCTATTGTTTTTTAAGTCGCCTATAGTGGGCTGACCTGATTCTCGCTTCTTTATTTATGTGTGTGAATAGGTGTAGGAAGTAGGTGTTATAAATCTGAATGATTTGAACAACTCATTCTTTTCGCTTTGATGTTTTTTTTTTTTCATGAAGTATTGATGGCTTTTACACAGAATGCAGGGTTGGCCACCAACGCCATCATCGGTCTTAAATCTAGTACATACATTTGACTTTGTTTAATGCTCTAAGCCTGTACGAATTAGCTAAATTGCAACACCCACTGCTCCTACAAAAGACGTCTATCAAACCGCCAGTAGTTACCTCAACATTGGCCATCGTAGACGCACCATTACAATTTTATAGTACGAGTACATACTAGTATCTTTGTATGGAACATAACGGCACCGTGCCGTACTACGGTACACTATTACAGAGCCCGCCTGGTTCGTCCACTAAGTTTTTACCAAATCAATTTATTTTTTACCGTATCTTGGACGGTGTTCTGGTATTGACGCTACGTATCGGAGGTAATTATTTCAATGAACTGGGCTTTTGCTTCCGTAAGAGATAAAGTCTAACATTCTGAGACATTATTTGCAAAGAACTCTTCGATTGCTTGATTTTTCCTATGCGAAGAGTGAACTGTAGAGATTAGATCATCCATATCCTGCACCCTAATTGCGTAAATACCCCAACACACTATAAATCACAATCTGAATGATTTTGAAGGATATTGCTAATCCATTGTTTCATAATTATGTTCAAAAATGTGTCTGCTCAACAACGTAAATAACGCAATGAATGTTGTTGAACTGTCAAAATGAAACATTCTGCTACTGATGGTGTGTCAAGCAATTACCCCACTGGGAGTGTTTCATCTTCTCGTATCGACGCGACGTTTCTTACTTTGATTTGCCTTCTTTATATTGTTTAGCCCAGTAGGTATATTACTTCTTTAACATACCTTCACGAACTCAGAATATACTGTGTTATTTTAATTAGATTGAGTTGTGTACTAGGTCGCATACACTTTTGAATTATTAATACCCGGGAGAATAAGAGTGTCAGATCTATTTTAACTTTAAGGGATTTAACCTTTACCAAAAACTGCCTCTAAACACTGTAGCTATAACCTACTTATATGGAAACAGATCCAGCTGTTACCAAATTTAGAAGACATTTGAAGAACATATTATTATTTTTATCTTCCACGATAACACATCTGTTACTTAAGAACTATGTAGATGCATTCTTTGACCGCAATACGCACTGAGATAAAAGAATTAACGCTTGGCCGAGCAAATATTAATTACACGCGTTACGATTACCTTCTGTGACTCATTGTTGATACCGAATCGGGTTATCGTATAAACAACTGGAGCTAGTCCTACAAAAGTGTATTTAATAGCGGACAAAATCATAGGTTCTGGCTAGGTTCTGTGATTCAAACTCGAAAGGACTCTACCAAAGATAACCGTCATCGGTAGAGTTTACAAACTAACGAGATCAGGCGAGCTAGCTACTCTATCCCTACAACAAGCTCCTATTTATTAGTTACATGCCCCAAAACTACAGACCTGTTACATGCTGACCGCAATCAACACCCCAATTTGTAAACCGGTGATTAGATCTTTTCACATTTTTCTGAATAGGAAATAGTCACCGGAACGAGTATTTCCTATTCCGAAAAATGTGAAAAGATAAATAGTTTTATTATACATAGAATTTACATTTTCTTACACTGTGAAAGCTTAAACCATATTCCATTGTGGCGGCATCAACATCGCCACATGAGAATTACGCGTCACACTGACTTCACGCAAAATTGTGCATAGCGCAAGCAGTGTTTACCGCGCGACTAGCATGTATACAACATCCCGACATCAAGCGTCGGGCAGTTGCCCACCAGACACGACACCCGTCTGGTCGGAGAATCCTCTCTTTTCTATGGAGGATGAGTGAACTTTACTCCCTGTTCGTCATAGGCTATACCATCAACAGCTGCCATCATTGTCATCCTCCTGCCCTTTTTGGTCAGCAAAAGATATATTGTTATTGCATACTTATCTATCTGCCTTCATCACAGCATTCTACCCCTTTCTAGCTCCATCATCCTTCAAACAGCTCAACCAAAAGTTTGTTTGGTATTCCCGCATAGGTCTTCTATAGTCAAACTTTTCTCACATTTTAACAAAATGCAGAATCAGAATTTAGCGCACAATCCTTTAGATTAGCGTCATGCATTATATATCAGAGAGACGATCCTTCGATGAGATCCTTCGTCGTCATTCCTCGTCTAGGTCGACCAGACTATCAATCAACATGGTAGGTAAACATTCCAGCTATCGACCGATTAACATTAATCGTCCTACAAATAATTTACGTTTATGTTATACCTTGAACCTTGCATTTGTTCCGCTCAGGGGGCCAAGTCAACTGATTTACAAATGATCTCGACATTGTGAGTTTTTGACAGATTTTGTATGGCAAATTTGTCAAAAACTCACATTTGAAAGAGCCAATTAGTAAACTTAGGCATCTCTTTCCATTGTCCCTTTGCCAAAATGTAATTAACATCAGCTGTTACTTTGGAAAGCCACGAAAGGCGTCATATTTCATTGCCAAGTTTTCACTCCTAATTTCACTTTAGTAAGTAGTGTTTGTTCTATGTGAAAAGTGAGCCTCATTAGTTAAGCTAGCCAATGTTTTCCATTGCCATGTCGTGTTGCCATAACCTTATCATAAGCTCATAAGCGTTTTTCATTTTGTAAGTTGCCGTCCAGTCTATTATAGATGGGACAAGCCATGGTCTGTTCCAATGAAGTTTATCAAGAGCACCACACAGACTAAACGAACAATAAATGAAACGGAGTAGTCCGATGTTGTCTGCATGTTTTTCCTAATAATTGCAATTGCCTTGTTAGCTTTCAGGCCGTCCTTTGACAGATCTGTAAACATATCGTCATAATATGCTCTAATCATGGTTACCAGTCATAGGCCGCATTAGCTACTTGTCAGTTCTCTGTAGTGAGACTTATTTGAGTCAAACCGGTTGTTGTTTATCTCGTTAGCGTCAGGCAAATCTCTTCTAATTATGACAAATTGTGGTCTTTAACCCAAAACTCGCGGCAGTACGAGCTTTGAGGTGCCGGCCAACTTAATCTTGCTACTGGTATGAGTATACTCTTATAATGTTTATCCACTATTGTTGATGACCGCTTTGCTTTATTTGCTATATTTTTACTCATTCGCCGAGCCAATTTTGTGTAGTTATTGGCAGATCACAGTAACTTGGTATCTGTAGAAGAGCTTTCGGTTGTTTTGGAATATGCAGAAGGCGGAATTTCGAGGTTATTTTTCGTATCCTGTCAAATTCTACATATAGTTTTGATCACCATCTCGGGCAAGTGACGTCGTTTTGCCAACGCCGTTTTTTCTCCGCACCGTCAACGAGAAATGAGATGACGGCGCCGAAGTAGCGATACAAACATTTACAATGGCTGCGTGTCCACCGCATAGCACCACCGTGACGTCAGCACCGGGACGTCACGTTCGGTTCGAATAGTCTCGGTTCTTGTTGAGGTCCCGTTGATGTTGTGCGGTGGACAAACAGTGTCAGGATATAAAATAGTCATTGTTTCTCACAATACGAAGACAACCTTAAAGTGTTTATTTATTTACTTGACGATCGATGACGGGGTCTAGTAAGGTCGCGACACCTACTTGCGTCCAGTCAATTATTTTAAATATTTTATGTGTTGTTCAGACGTGGGAGGTGAATGTCAAATGGAACATGTGTTGTATCGATTTTACATCACAAGTTCGACTGGTCTACATGGCTAAATTATCAATTATTGCTCCAGTTTTTGTATCTTATGACGGTTTTGATTTATAAGGAGTGGCTGTTATGAAATCATTAGCAGAATCGGATTAAGGATTTCGCAGATGCCTTAAACTGGGAAAAGCCTTGCAATCTAATATATGGTGTCTATATAAAACGCAAAAACATTTACCTGTTTTTTAGAAAACATCGTTTTATTTAGAAAATACTTTACTTTAAAAAATGGTTTGCATAAGCTAAAATGAGTTCAAGTTACGTGCATTAATTGCCTCGCCCAACACGAAATTTAGTATGTGCGATTAACATTTCAGCACAGAAATTTACGATTATGTGTTGCTCACGCTTTTCCGTAGAGATAATAGCGAAAAGCGCAATTGCATTATGTTAATGGCAGGTTGTTGGCCCTTCACCAACACCTCACTGACCCACTTGCTTCGGTTGATGGTGTAGGATGATAACCGGCGCATTCACCCTAACTTGTGTTCCTTTCTTGGTAAGAGTTTCGCAAAGATTTTTTTGAGAATGCTTTTTACATACGTTTATAAAGTCACGCCTTTTTCCCATGGGGGTAAGCAAAAACTACCGAACGCCACCTGATCCGATCCTTACATACTCCTTTTGGAATTATTTGTGTTAGGAATTTATATGTTCCAATGCTTGTTCAAGGATGCATATCCGGTATGGCTCTAATAATCCTTCCATATCCCAAGGGCACGTCTTCCCTACCATTATCGCGCCCCACGGTCTACTCTTTGATTGCAATAGTATCTGTAGTTCCATGAAATATGAGGCTCCAGGGGCTAGTGTGAATCCTTGGGTCCATTCGAGTGATCGAGTCTGGTTTGATCACGCTGGGGTCGGTGCATTTCATTCATTCATAACTAGCTTCTGCCCGCGACTTCGTTCGCGTGAAATGTCGACCCCCAACCCACCGCATTGCATCGCCTGACCGCGCTATTACTTAGTTTTTTGGTTAGTTCTGACTTTTTAGGGTTTCGTACCCAAAGGGTAGCACGGGAACCCTGTTACTAAGGCTCCGCCGTCTGTCTGTCTGTCTGTCCGTCTGTCACCAGGCTGTATCTCATGATCCGTGATAGCTAGACAGTTGAAATTTTCACAGATGATGTATTTCTGTTGCCGCTATAGCAACAAATACTAAAAACCAGAATAACATAAATATTTAAGGGGGCTCCCATACAACAAACGTTATTTTTTGGGCGTTTTTGCTCGATATTGATAACGGTAACAGGTAGACACTTAAAATATTCACAGAATATTTAGTTATATATTCACTTTAAAAAGGATAATAATTTTCCAGGCGACTAATAACTTAAAGGGCGACTAACTATTTGCTACTAAAATAATAACTTGGCGACTAATAACTTAAAGGGCGACTAACTATATAATCGCTGCAAAGTCATCTACTGTTATTGAATCAATTGGGTTAGGTTAGGTTAGAACAGTAACCATTAACAGGCGAAGGCGAGCGAGCGTGCCGCGGCAGCGGCCGCCGAGCGCCAGATCCCCTCTATTGTTGGTAAATTCAGTTACCAAAACAAAAATTCGATGCCAGTTTAAATTAAAATAAAGCTAAAAACTGATTATTGAGCTGCTACTTTCTACTTAAAATAATACTTCGCTGTAGCTGCCAACCTATTATTTTTAGCTGCCAACCTATTATTTTTGCTACCCGCTTTAATTATTTTTTAATCCCAAATTCAGATTAATTTGCCGCCGCGTTAAATACATGCCCTTTAAAAATCAATAATTAAATTAAAATAACAAATATTTAAGGGGGGCTCCAATACAACAAACGTGATTTTTTTGCCGTTTTTATAGATAATGATACAGAACCCTTCGTGCGCGAGTCCAACTCGCACTTGGCCGGTTTTTTTCTTTTTGCTGGGCTTCTAAGGCTCGTAGCGTGGTGTTAATAGTGTTTATTTGTTTGTTACGCTTGCACGCTAAAACAGCTGCACGGATTTTGATAAAATTTGGCATATGACCATAATAACCATGACCCGGGTTATGACATAAGTATGATACTTTTTATCCCGATATTCCCACTTATGCGGGTGAAACCGCGGGGCGCAGCAAGTTGTAAATATAATATGTAAATCAAGTATTTCAATAAACAATTTTAATTTTAATTGTCGGACAATAGTTTGACGCTCGCTGCGCATTGACTTGGCTTGCAAAAGTATGACTAGCTGAAGTGATTGCGCATTTTGTAAAAGATATTGTGCATTGGTAAATTGCTATTTTGTAATGATGTTGTAGAAATGGTTGTTGACATCTAACTAGATATTACTTTCTACTGCGAACATCATTGTGTCGCCGAGCTGACACAAGGCATTAGATACCTTTCTGTATCGCAAAGAGACTGATATAATAAGATACTTAACATAACTGTTTTCTGTATCCGTTAGGTATAGTCAATCTCATAATTGCGTTACCACTTTTGACAAAGACTCCAGTAAATTGAAACTTTGCTAATATTGAAACAATTTAACTGTCGAATTATTTTCTTTTTTACAGATAAATAGCCAGTCGTGTTCACATACGTATTTAATCTATCTATTTTCCCAATTCAATATTAATGTGTGATCGTCATATTGTTACTGTCATAGCCCTTGCTATTTTTTTTTAAACGGGAGTTAAACCAGCTTCTAGCCACCATCTAGAGGACCTAAGCATAACGCTGACACTTGAACCTTTTGCTTCCGGTATTAGAGTTTTGAATTCAAAAACATCTATCAACCCACATTCGGATGCGTGGTAGATTACGGGCCCTCTTACTAAGAGGCCTGTGTCCCAGCAGTGAGAACAATAGTAATGAATGAAAAATAAAATGAGTTTTGTGTATCTTCTAGATAGAGAGAGGAGCTCGTGGCTACGTAATAACAGCGGCACGGGTCGATACATCAGGTTAAGATACGCTTGCCGGGGTTGGTACGTGGATGGGTGATCATCTTTACATACCGAGACTATTCCGTGCCTCGGAAAGCACGTCGTTACGGGTAGTCAGAATCCCGAAAGTCTGTCAATCTGTCTTACCAAGGGGTACCGTATTACCTCTTTACTGGGTTGTAGAGGTCAGATAGGCAGTCGCTCCTTGTAAAATACTGATATTCAGCTGCATCCGGTTAGACTGGAAGCCGACTTCAACATTGTTGGGAAAAGGATAGGCAGATTGATTGATTGTGTAGGTATGTAGCCACTACCCCCTAGCTTTTTTTTTTTTTTTTTGGGTGGGAAATTATCAAATAACTTCTCCCGCTCTGGGCGGAGCGGGAGGGCGTGTCAGACTTTTACTGACTAAAACCCACCCGTGTTCCTTCCGTTGCCTGTGTGCCAGGGCCACGATATCCCTTTCGGACAAACTCGCAACCCCGGCAGGCATTGGTCCTAACGGACCCCGTCAGTTTGTGCTGACATCTCTTTGAGGCGCGCGTGGAACACAACGCGCCGTCAATCCGGGCCTGGTCCTTATCGGACGGCGAGCTACCCATCGCTCACCGTCCGCAGGCCCGCGCCTACGGTGGCCAGAAATCGGCTTGCGACTCCCGACGCCCGGGGCGTCTCCTGCGGCGACTAAGGGCGCGAACCTTGTCTCACCCTCACGCGTTCCGCCTCCTCCTTCGCTAGCATAACTGCTTCGCAGAAGGAGGTGACGGCCTCCCATGCACTCTCGCTCCGAACCATGGCCTGAACCAGGCCCGGACGCGAGAGATCGCCGCTGCCGATCGCCTCCGTGAGGACACGGCGGTGCTCCGCCCAAGCTAGGCAGACCTCTACTACCCCTAGCTGTAATACAATAAACGCTTATTCCATTCTACATTGGTCCTAAATCAAAAATAGACCTTGTCGATTTATGAAATAAATGCAAGCAACATTCCATCTTAGGGTAACGTAATTATGAGGTCGACTACACATTCAGTTTTATTGCTTAGTTAGCTCTGTTTGTAAGGATGTGGTCGCGTATATTACAGAGATTGCTTTTCCAGCCACAACTGCAGACGCCATCTGGTTCGCTCGCTTTCCTAATTTAAGTTAATAACACTGCAGATAACTCTTACAACACTTTATTAATATAAGTAGAATTAATGTTACTATTTGCATTACACGGAAGAATAATGTCTATGACTCTTATCTGCACCTACATTGTGCGGGCAAGTGTACGGATAATTTATTATGTTGGTACGCATTATACAACCTTAGATAATGATTTAAATATTCGGTAGCTTGTCTCCAAATTCTAAAGAATGTCCGATAATATGACCATTTGTGTGTAAGTACGGTACTGCTTCTATATCCGTCTATTGTTAAAAAGCGTGTTGTTTAAACGATAAAACCGACATGTTTATTGTCTTCTACGCCGCCTGCATCTAGGGTTTCCAACTCTACTATATTTATATAATAAAGTATCCTGCTATAATAGAGGCCTAAATACTATATTAAAAAAAAAGAATTTAGTAGGCGAAACTACTATTGTATTTAAGATAAAAAATTAACTAACTTTAACAATTTGTATTAATTAAAATTCTGAAATCAGTTATATAAAATTCTGGATATTGCTCCGTCTGACCAAAAATTTGTTGGTAAATCTACTGCTGAAAAAGGGCAACAATTAATGTTGCTTAGTTATTCAGATTTGCAGCAATTTCAGCATCTACTGCGATGGGCGCATATGTGTCCAAGCAAAAACGGTCCAGTTCTCGGCATTTAGTTTCCGAGATATACGCAGTTTTGTAAAGTTGAGTGAAAAAATTGCATTTCTCAATTTTAGTTGATTAATGAATTGAGTTGAATTAATGCTCAATTATCTACAAGTTCATATATAATATAGTAAATGACTTTATATGATGTTTCTAAGTACCAAAAGTTTTAAGAAAAAATTTAGTAAAAAGGTACCAGTGCAGTGGTGTCAAAATTAAAAATGCTTTTTCTCAAATATAGTTAGTTTCAACTTCAAATGTATGATTTTTTGATTCTTATGAAGAGAAAATTTTGAATAATTGAACGGAAAACATAAAAAAAAACCGGCCAAGTGCGAGTCAGACTCGCGCACGAAGGGTTCCGTACCATTATCTATAAAAACGGCAAAAAAAACACGTTTGTTGTATGGGAGCCCCCCTTAAATATTTGTTTTATTTTAATTTAATTATTGATTTTTAAAGTGAATATATAACTACCTAAATATTCTTTAAATATTTCAAGTTTCTACCTGTTACCGTTATCAATATCGAGCAAAAACAACCAAAAAAATCACGTTTGTTGTATGGGAGCCCCCTTAAATAATTATGTTATTCTGGTTTTTAGTATTTGTTGCTATAACGGCAACAGAAATACATCATCTGTGAAAATTTCAACTGTCTAATTACGAGTATCACGGTTAATGAGATACAGCCTGGTCACAGACGGACAGACAGACAGACGGCGGAGCCTTAGTAATAGGGTTCCCGTTTTACCCTTTGGGTACGGAACCCTAAAAACACTTTTTTCTTTTTACCCTTCATACTGTTCCTAGCTGTTTCTGAGCAGTAACCTAACAAAAAGTACTAGGCTTGCATGAATTCACGATAGTATTTCAATCATTAGTATTTTGCTACTGTAATGGATTTGGATGAAATGGCACACAGATAATAACACATAGCCCCGTGCTGCACGCAAGCGTTTTCAACATCAATATACCAGCCTATTTAGAACTTAGAGTTCTTTTAGTGACGTACAAGAGTGTCAAAAGCTATTTTGTCTTTGTAAGAGTGACTTATGAGTTATTATACAGCTCAAACTGTATAAAATCTTTGAGATCCGCGTAAGCTTAGGGTGCCTAAACAGAATATTAAAACTCTACTATACATCTTTAAGTATTTTGTCACACTTCAATCTGGTTTTATCGTTAAAGCTGTATACAAGCTGTATTTTGCATGTGACCACTTACTTATTACAGCTCTAAGTGTTATTTATTATAGTATCACTTGATACTTGTTTATGTACAATGGTATATGAAAACTCCGTTCTCAAACTTATTTTTATGGCGTAATTGTACACTCTTGTAAATACCGTGGATTTATGACTTCTGTATATGAGGGTGTTTTAAAACTAAAAAAAAAACATGACAGCTACAGTACAGCGTTAGTCTGGTGCGATTGCATGAATTAGTGTTTTCATTGTGAACATAAGCAACATGTGGAAAAAAGAAAAAGAAGAGGATTAACAGGGTTACTGGTACAGGATTAACATATTTGAATATTACAAAATACCAACCAAATAAAAGTAATGATAGTGAACCATCATTTATTGAGGAAGATAGAGAATCATTAATAAATCGGACAACCTTATAGTCAAGCGTCAATTCCATTCCATTCCAACGAAGAGGGTTCCGTAGCAAAAACTTTAAACAAGTTATCTAAAGGCTGAGATGTTTCATCCTGTAGGGTCCGTTATCATATCCCTACACTTAGCGATATGATAATGAGGTGATTCTATTGGGATGATGAAATAAAACCGACCGCTTTGATTGTTCGTTAAACGCAGATTTATTGAAATATATGTTTACATATTATTTGCAATGATAGGTACAAATGCTGTGTGTGCAGAATGCGCGGTGCGTAAGTCGGTAAAGTAATGAACGGTTCCGTACACATCTTTAACTAATTTGTTGACTTGTTTGTGTTTGACAACTAATCGCTTTCTTGGCCATCTTAACTCGCCTTTTAATCCCACGAACTGTACAATGCAAAGTCTGTTTTGCCCTTTCCCTATGGTTTCTATAATAAAATTTAAACCGCATTTTTTCCTGAAAATAAAGTAAAAATGGTTGTGCGTTAATTATGTTACACCTTGTATAATTAATAACGTACGTTTTTATTACACGTGTCATCGAAAATAGTTCGTATAATTTACATACATACATACATAAAATCACGCCTTCTTCCCATGGGGGTAGGCAGAAACTATAGAATGCCACCTGCTACGCTCCTTACATACTCCTTTTGCTTCGCCTACGTTCATACATCTGGTCATACACGCACGCCGATTGCGAGTACTACGCACCTGACCTAATATTATTATTATATTAATTTTTCTTTTGTAATTCTCTTCAAGAACCTATTTAGAACACTTTTCATTGTACACAGACTAAAAGCTCTAATACAGCTATTATACACCTCTACTAACGCAAAAAGCTGTTCAAGATGGGCTGTTTTTTTTTACTTATAAGGTCTGTATAAGAGAAAGAAAAAGAAAGAAGAAAAAAGACGTTTATTTGCTGTAAACATAACGCAAAGAAATAAAAAACAAACGAGAGAACAAGTTGAGGGAAAATATGCGTCACATTCACACAAAACGGCCATCGCTCAGCATAATGCTGCGACCCTATGCGAGACAGCCCCAGCGCTAGTTTTCAGCTTATACAGCCTGAATATACAGCTTTTAGTACAAAAACGCACTTAAATAGAATAGAATAGAATACTCTTTATTATGTACACCATAAAAGTTACAGATATAAATGTTGAAATTTTACACAGGGTGACACAATGGGCGGTCTTATCGCTAAAAGCGATCTTTTACAGACAACCTTTGGATGGATTAAAAAGAGAAGGAGAGACAGTACTGCAGGTAGTCAGTGGTGAACTATTTACATGTACAATAAATACATACATACACTAAGCATAACTTATCCATAATATATATATACAATAATAAACATGAAACAAGATCAAGGAACTGTATTCTGTAATGATGCTGTTTAAGAACAGAGAAAGTGTTTTTTTACCAGAATTTTAAAAGTGGACAAAGATTGAGCACGCCTTATCGACACGGGCAAGGCATTCCATAACCGTACTGCTTGAACTGTAAAAGACTTGTCATAAAAACTGGTAGAATGCATCTCTAGTCTAAAGTTTTCCGATGACCTCAGATATCTATTATGTGTGTCATGAAGGAACTTGAAACGTTCTTTAAGATAAGAGGGGGTTTTAGGATTGAACAGAATACTGTAGAGCTGAAATAAGATATGAGAATTCCGGCGAAGACGTATTGGTAGCCACTTGAGCTTTGTACGAAATTCGGAAATGTGATCATATTTGCGCAAGCCAAATATAAATCTTATACAAAAGTTTTGAAGTCGCTCAAGTTTATCTAATTGTGCCTCAGTGAGATCGAGATAACTGACATCAGCGTAGTCAAGGATGGGTAGTAAAAGGGATTGTGCAAGCGCAGTTTTAGTTGCAGTTGGAAGAAAATTCCTTAATCGTCTCAGGGACTTCCCGGATGCAAAAATTTTGCGACTTACGTCCTGTAGCTGGGGACCCCAAGAAAGATGTTTATCTATCCAAACTCCAAGGTTCTTAACCTTTTCGCTTACTGGAATAGGAATTCCGTTAAATTGAACTTGGGGAAGTTGCGACCAGTTTATCTTGGGGGTCATCCTTGAGCTGCCAACAACAATGACCTGAGTCTTCGATGGATTGACCTGCAACCCATGTGCCTCACTCCACTCGCAGATTGAACCCAAATCCTTGTTAATGGTATTAATTGCATCAGCCAAATCCGCAAGGGCAGCTTGTTTATATATTTGTAAATCATCTGCATAAAGGTGGTAGGAAGAAATAAGTTTTTTGGAAATATAGTTTATAAATATTGCGAAGAGTAAAGGAGATAAAACGCCACCCTGAGGAACACTGGCAGAAGTATAACACCAAGAAGAGCAACACTCTTCTATGCATATACGTTGCCGGCGGCCATACAGGTAACTACGAAACCAGTCAATCGCCGTTGGAGATATGTTAAGCAAGCGAAGCATGCCAAGAAGGATATCGAAATCGACAGTATTAAATGCATTACCAAAATCCAGTAAGCAAAGAACCGTCAGATTTCCTCCTTCCATGCCTAACCGTATGTCATCAGTGACGTTAACTAAGGCTGTAGCAGTGCTGTGACCAGGACGAAAACCTTATTGGAAAGTATTCAGCAGACTATTCTTACAAAGAAAAGTACTAAGCTGATTGTGGACAAGGCGTTCTAAGACTTTGGAGAGGAAAGGCAAGATGGAGATAGGACGGTATTCGGAAAAGGAAGTAGGATTAGATTTTTTGGGTAAAGGAGTGATTTTTGCCTCTTTCCACATCGATGGAAAAACACCATAGGATATAGAATAGTTTAGGATATAACATAGGATAGGAAGGATTTCGTCGAGGACAGGGAGTATCATTTTCCGACTTACACAATCACTACCAACTGCGTTCGACGTGATTGATACTACGCTTTTCTTAACATCACAATCAGAGAATTGACTAAACACAAATGGAGGATGGTCCGGAGTTGGAAGGTTTGAAATATAGTTTATTGTAGCTGTTTTCATGGTCCCATTACAGTGGGACGAAGATGAGAAGTGTTGATTCAGTAGATCAATATCTAGGTTTTTAGGAATTGATTCATGGCGTGACTTTCCAACTCCCAGGGACTTAAGAAATTTCCAGACTTTAGCTGGATCTCCGTTTTCAACTGAGGTGTGGATATGACGGCGTTGGGCATTTCTACACACCCTATTGCAGCGATTTCGAGCATCCACAAGGATCTCCCGGTTCGATGGTGAGGGCCGACACTTAAATTTAGTTTTGGTTACAGCCTTCCTGTGCATGATGCTTCTTATATCGTCTGTAAGCCATGGTGCCGGAAGGTGTTTAATTTTTACAGCACGAATAGGAGCGTGGACATCGTACAGCTGCACAAGGTTGTCTGTCAGCAGGTTGACTTTATCATCAATCGACTCGACACTGACTAGAGGAGACCAGTCAATGCTGTTAACATCTCTTCGGAGGTCATCTGTCTTCATGCCACCAAAATTACGCTGCAGGAGGATTTTAGGTTTAGCCTTAGGTGGGCGAATTTTGTAGGAGAGGAATAATAGGTCATGGTAAGAAAACATGTCAGCTGGGCATTGACCATGCTTGCTGACATGTTGAGGAGACGAAACAATGAGAAGGTCCAAAAGTGAGGGATTACAGTTTGGAAAATGGTGCGTGGCACTTCAAGGGAGAATTGATAAATTCGACGACTGAACTATTGATTGAAGAGAAGAAGAAATAAATACAGCTTGTATTCAGCTTAATAATGTTACTTGGGAGGATATTTTTATCCCGGTTGTACGTTTCCGTGAGATAATTTCAGAAAGTCCACGCGGACGAAGCCGCGGGCAAAAGCTAGCTTGATATTAAAAAGTTGGCAACCCTATCTGTACCTGCATCCCACAAGTATATCCATGCATTCGAAAAAGCTACAACTCTCGAATTCTTATTGAAAACTCGTAACGATTCGATCGCACCTTAATTTGGTACCGGTAAACGTTATTTGGTTTATTATGCATGCAGTGCGTGCTGTGATGAAAACCGTTAAATTTAAATGACCCAGTCCTTATTTTGAGGCGCTACGACCTATAATGCTATAATTGTACTCTTACTAATTTTGAATGTGCCACTATTGGTCGCATTCAGATTTGCATTTGGTGCAAATGAGTGCCACCCTCGCACTGACGAGAATGTGGTTCAATTATACAACCTGTTTATAACTTTTGGGCGTAAATGTCAATGGACACGGATTTCTATTACTTGCGGTGACTGTTTTGTTTTTATTCATGGAAAAACATAATTACTCAATTTGTTCTTCAGAAAGGTCGTGTGTAGTACTAGCAACCGACGGGCCTGCGTGATGTATGAACGTAAACGAAGCAAAAGGAGTATTGTAAGGGGTCTACTCCGAAGCGATAATCCGAAGTATCGGCCGAATGTTCGGCCGTTTCTTGACTTCCAAAGTTTCCTTTCTTGACTTTGATACCTTACCCGACTTCAAGTCACATTTTTGACTTTGACTTATCCCTTTGCCTGTCGTTTTTTTTTTCTGTCGCCTTAGGAAACGGCCGAACATTTGTCCGATTCTTCGGATTTATCTTCGGAGTAGACCCTTAGGATCGTAGCAGGTGGCGTTCCGTAGTTTCTGCCTACTCCCATGGGAAGAAGGCGTGAGTATATGTATGTATGTAAACAATTACGCAAAACCTTAACTTATACGCTTGGTACAGACGCCAGCAGGACAAGCTACCCGAAACTGTCAAATTTTCCTAATCAACCTTGAACCTTTTGCTTTAACGATAAAGTTGAAAATCTCTGTCTTTTGAACAAATTTGACAGATTGTAGTAGCTTGATGTGCTGGCGTCTGTACATCACCAGTTTAATATTGTTGTTTGGCAAAAACATAATTTATTACTGTGTTTACGAAGAATATGCCATGCAATAACCGTATCACTAAATTCATCAGACGAGTCATATCGTCAAAACAATACAGATATGGCAGATAATAATTACTCTTATCGACATTAGTTTACTTTTATATTGGCAGAGGTACTTCACTTTCTGATCTGATTTTAGGACATTTAATTTGAATTTCGAGTAAAGGCTAGAAAATATCCTTTGGCTTAGGGTACTTCTCTCTTAATTCTGCAGTGTTCTTCTGTACTAATCTCACCGTGAAAACGTAGGTGAGGTCAGCTGTCAGTGTCATCCACCATGCTTGGGATGGACATTATTGACCGGTCACTTCAGGTAACGGTAAGATTTATTTTACAGAATAGGTCGGTTCTGTTCACACCCGTTGGATTTTCCGTGAGCGTAGAAATCCGACGAATGCATCGCTCATTGAATGCATTAATTATTAACGAATAAAACCTATGCGTAAGATTAAAAAAAACCGGCCAAGTAAGTCTCGGACCATACTCAATGAAGGGTTCCGTAGTTGGGATTAACTTATCCCAAAAACAAACTAAACGTAGTAGTTGAAAAACATGTTCTCCCATACATCGATATACGTCACGGTCAATTCTCCAACTGCTAATCTAAGTTGGTCAACTATTATCTACTTAGCTGTGATAGATTTCCTTTTAATTTCGTTGTATGTACTCCTGCAATGATTTTTTTCACATATTCAGAAACAATCATCTAGCTGGCAGGGGGGGGGGGGGAGGGGCACTTGACTCTAACAAAAGTGAGCACTTTAAAGCTTAAAATTACACAAACGGATCCCTGAATCGAAAAATGATTCTCCACCAACACAAAAACCTTCTAACTTATGGCAGGCAATACGTATTGCAGAAGACGCCATTAGTTGTTACTTTCGACGAATAACAGTCGATTGGCTCTCCTCCTAGTGAAGAGACTAATAACTAAAATATTTCGTTGTTTCCTCTTACATTAACACTGTTGCAACACATTGCATATCATTATGAAGTAAATTACTAATGTATTCAAAGGTTATAGTTTTCTATCTGCCCACATCGCGCCAATGGGAAGTGGGCGACACTCGCTAAATATTTGGATTCTTATCAACCCACGGCTGGTCTACATTGCCTTATGCACTTGGCATATATTCGCACATAGATAATATGTTATGGAGATGTTTTATCATAATCTTCTCGACTTGGTCATAAAGGCACTGCCATAATAGTCAATAACAGCGTTGTTTTCATAAGCTTCTAACATTATGACACACTAGGTTTTGCCAGCAGCATCGCCCGCGTAGAGGTCGGAAATTTGTCGAGATAAAATGAATAAGTCATCATGGTCTATCCGTGTTTCAAATGACATCCAAATCCGTTAGCGTCCGCCGTATAGACGTGAAAAGGTTTCAGACAGACATACCGATGAAAGAGTTATTTAGCATTTATAGCATTCATAAGGATAGTTAGCTTCTAAATGTTGCTCCGTAACCCGAGGGCTCATTTTCAAAAGACAAAGACGCACGTCTTTATTGATTTCAATTAATAAATTAAACAAGAACATCCATCATCAATCAACTGCAAAACAAAGAAACATACGTCAAACCTTGACGAAAACTGACACAATGAACTCGTGGGAAATGCAATAACGTCTTAATTAAACTCATTTCCCGTTGTAAAGCATAACAGCAACCGTGGAGCCATTGTGGAAACCAGCTGACTCATACGAATTAAACGACAAATTGCGATACAAAAAGACTGATAGCACAATGTTTAGTGATATCCGTTTATAAGCTGAGCGGGGTTTAATAACAGCGAGTGGTTGTGTCATTGTGGTTCCACACAAAGCATGATAGGGTGCTACGTACAATAGAAGTCTTGCACCCGGTTTCTGAGTTGAGAATTCGAAGTTGAGAACTTTAGCTTTACCTAAGGTGAAAGCCTGTCAAAATCAAAATTTCTTTGCAAAAAAATTTAAGAAATGTTGTGTTTCATTGCAGGAATCCGAAGCTGTAGCCCGCGAAATTCAATTTTTTTTTACGTTTATTGCAATTTGCAGGTCAGTATCAGATTGAATTTTGATTAAAATATGGTTCGCGACTGTATCTGATATTTATTTACAGAATTATAATCATTATATCAGATTTGCATTATATTAGAGCAGTGGTGGCCCAGTGGTAACGTCCCCGACTTACGAGTTGTAGGTCGTGGGTTCGAACCCAGGCAGGCGCTTTACTTTGTGTAAATAATTTCATCACCACTGCTCTCAAAACAGTGAAGGAAAACATCGTGAGGAAACCGGCATGTCTTAGAACCAAAAATTCAAAGACATGTGACATCTACCAACCCGCACTGGGCCCGCGTGGTAGATTTACAGCCCACTCCCTCTCGAAGAGAGGAGGCCTGTGTCCCAGCAGTGGGAACATTATAGGCTGATTATGATATCAGATTTGTTCCATTAAATGACTAATTTTTCATGAAATCATGGCGTTGGGGAATAAATCTAACTTAGAGATATGTATTTTGCCCTACAGAGTTAGTAATTGTACCTTCTTAGCTTTAAGCCATTGTAATACCTTACATTGTGGAATGCAAATAAATATTATGAATATGAATATTTATGATTCTAATTATTATAATTCTATAAATACATTATCTGATATAGTCGCGAATCATATTTTGAGCAAGAAAAAACCTGACACTGACCAGCAAATAGCAAAAAACGTAAGAAATTTTGTATATCCCGGGCTATAACTGCGGATCCACCTTAAGTAATGCTAAAGTTGAGTTAGAAACTTTCTAAACTTCAAATTCTCAATTCGAAAACCGGATATTACATGCAGTTACACCTACCCAGCCTGTAAATAGCGATGTTTTCTTAGAACATGCTACTGATTGCTGTTCGTCTCGTAGAGTCACTACTCTAGTGTGCTATTTTCAGTGCGTATTAGCGTGTTCGAGGTTGATGTATCACTCTGCTTAGTAGTCTTTGATTATCCACTTAGTACCTTTATCTTACACTTAAGTTTTCTCTGCCTCAAGTGCTTCTTAAGTATTAAGAAGTGGTATTTCACCGGAAAGTAGATAAAATACAGTCATGCTGTCAGTAATGCCATCTTTTACTTAGATCTATACTGCCCATCGTATTTGGGTCAAGAGTTTACTGTTTACTACCTGCAGTGTATTCCGTAGTGGTCTGAAATGTTTTCTGCGTCTAAACTTGTTACAAAGCTATAGATTTTTCATGGTCCCGACTCCCGTTGTTTTATTTGTTTTACTCTCTTTAATGTCTTTTTATCCCGTCTTACACCTCTAAGAAACTCTCTAGAATTCACTCAATCAACGCCGAATAGCAACAAAAGCAAAGCCCTCCAATCTACAAGCAAAATGTAACGTTCTTCAAACAGGACACACCCAAGAAACACTGCATAACAACTGCAATGCCCAAAACAGGATAAACAAAACTCCACGTAATGACTAAGGACTAGGTCATTAAGAGGCATGCACCGCGTGTAGAAGTTGGTGCTGAAAGTCTAACAACTAAGTATTAGGAAGATGGCGTGCCGCGTCGTCGGTGTTCCACTCGGACGCTCGCGTGTTCCATTGTGTAACTCCAGTACAATAGCCCCTGTGTGCCGTACACACAATATAAGTGCACGGAATTTTGCACTGAAAGGTATAGGAACGGAATAAGAAGGTGCATTTAAAATGGCAGCATTGGGAGCTCGTGATAAAGACGCTATTAAAGCTAAATTGAAGTCTAGAGCATATTACAGACATAGCCCAGGTCCGAAGAGGTTAAGGCTAATCTACACTTTCGTTTTCGAAGAATGGACCTTTGAAACAAAGTTACTCTCCGCATTAAGCCATATGTGGCTGGAAGACAAAGGAGCAAAAATAAATATGCCATAAAATCATTGAATCTTCAAACGAAATCTAAATTAAGCAGAATTTGGAACAAGTCAAAGATGAAAGTACTTCCCAGGCTGTCCGTGTCCTGAATTCGACAGAAAATAGCGGCAATTACAATGGAAAGACGCAGCATGACCAACTTGATCCTAATTACGGCTCATCTTCGTAATAATCTTGGCAAGTGACACGCGTGACGTTTAAAAAGTGAATCATGTTCGAGATATGAATATAATAACGCTTCCATTTTTATGGCATAACTGTCACATTGCGCGCGCGTTGAACGTCCGTTCGGTCGATGGTCGGTAATGTTCACTTTTGAACTGTTAATTGGTACTTCCGCCTCTCATTCAATTGTGGTGGTCTAGCTGCAATGCAGCGGTGCAATAACAGAGCATAATAAGCTGTCTACTTGATATTAACCTGTATTCTCTACGGGCATTGTGAAATAATGGAAACTGCAGTTAGTTCATTCGACTTTATGACTCTGAGTAATGATGCGACGACGTCTATAGAATGTGTAGTAAATGTTGTCTTTAAGAAATAACTATCGTATTGTGCCGTAGTTAATTGCTTTGGGTGAGCAAACCCACAATATATCAATGTTCTTAGATCTTCAACAGTAAGTTGACCTGACACTGTTAAACGTACAGGATACATCGATATTATTGAACAACATAATTTCACGTAGCAACAGGAATCTTAAACACTAATGAAGAAAATGGTCCGACTTGCTAATTAACACAACTGTAAACAAGGCGTAATAGAGAACCTATCCATGAGTCAATACCATAATGAGTACCACATACAGAGTCCTGCATGGCAACTAATAGTCTTCCACACTGCCGAACCCAGTAACAAAATCTAATTTCTGAATAAAATTATTGTCATCTATTGATATACTATCAATGTTGTCATCCTTAGAATTTACATCATCCTTATCTCCGCCATTGATCAACAGTCAGCTGGAGAGCATAAACATAAATAACCTTGACAGATGTTGCTAGACCTTCACGAGATCCAGTTTGTTTCTTATACTAGGATCAGCCTTGATGAGACGCACCTTTGCGTGATGTGGCTGCGTTTGTGAATTAGCATTTTATGATGTTGTAGGTTCTATGCAGATTCAACTTTGCAACTGGCTGGTCTAGGATTTTTAGATGTTTTTAGGAATTTTGCCGGCTGGATTCGTGGAAGAAAACATAACTTATGTCATTGTCTCATTGAAGATACAGATTTGAGTCCGGTTTTAGCTACCAGTAATAAGTTAATCCTAGATACACACGTAATTGTTATTTAAAGATTGTAACTTTGTTCACGTTTACATGTCGATGTAAATCAATAAACTGTACGCGACCGATATGTTAAGTTGGAGGACGTTTTGAGAATTGATGGGCATAACACGAGCAGTTTTATGACGGCGACTATACCGCGTAGTCCACCTTATTGAAAAGGTTTTATAGCAATCCTTTTGCCTCGAAACTATTCCAGAGCTATAAGCCCATACGTAGTGACCTCTGAGTTTGTTTCGACCCTTCTTCTCAGAGAAGTCAGATAGGAAACGCCGACCTCATCTAGTTTTTCTTTTAAATATGATTAACGTGTAAAAGTGTTTGTACAAATCTACTTACAGAAATAAAACCATTTATCATAATATCTTGTGCGTCAACCTTTTTGACAATCTAAGTGTCCAAATTCCCGCCCTCAAAACTCGTAATATAGAACTGCAAAAGAAAACTATATGTTTACATGTGCACTAATTTTCAAGGCAAAGGAAAACAATAGTTAATCATTGTTAAAGTCAAGCCTTCGATAAGAAGCGCCACTTGTCTGATTTTTGAGTGCAAACCTCACGTTCTGAGTATCATGTGTCAAAACAAGATAGTCACTTTGTGATCACACGCGATCGTGCACCTAGATACGTGCACCAAGTATTTTACATAGGACGACTGCCTATTTGACTGTTTGTCAGACTTTCTGCTTCTGACTAGTCGCAACGACTGTCAACGATCTATTAATGACAGCCGGACTTATTGCCTTATTCCTCTACCATATTCTCTTAATTTCTCACGAAATATGATATTTCTGCCATCATGTGTCGAAGGTTTCAATGCAAATGAAGTAACCCTTTTAATATTATCTTATTCACCTTTATTTAAATGTCAATCTTCAATAGCGCCTTGCTATCTTTAGGTAGAAAATAATAATAAACATCACGTTTTGAGTATCAACTGCGAAAACCCAAGCAAGTGCGCCACTTTGATTCTCACGCGATCGTAAAGATAGTTGTTTTCTAAACTGAGTCCGAATAGTTACTGTAATTTACAATATTGTCTTTTCATCAAGACAGTCTTAGTTCATGCTTTCACACGTATTAGATAACTAGCTGGTGCCCGAGACTACGCCCGCGTGTCCTTTTCTAAAATATCATTAGCTTAAGTTACTCCTTATGACATCAGCCAGTCACCATCTTTCATCTGCCAGTGAAAGTCCCGTTAAAATCGGTCCAGCCGTTCATATTTTTGTTATATGTACTGTATATATAATTATGTACTTTCATTATGCATTTAGTAAAAAACTGTTATTTTGACATTACAAACAGATACTTCAATTATGTTTCTATGTATAGATTATCTGCATTTGTTATTTCTGCGACACTGTCATAATTTGAGGAAGACATTGGTCTATCACGTCCTTCTTCCGATTCGACCGATTTATGTTAAAAATCTAGTTTACAGACACTAAAGAGTCCACTTTTGTAATCGATGGTCTGGTCATAAAAATTGTGTCATGTGGTTTTCTCACTGTATCCCAATCGATCACCATTAAAGCTTCATCTTTATTCTTATGCATTATGTCTACCTCGCCTACCCTATCTTCACATCTTTCCAGGATTCGTCCGCAGACACCAGGAGAGGTCGTAGAAGGATGCGGTATATGCGCACGTGCTGGAGGCGCCGCGGGCGATGGCGGGGTCGCCCTGGGATCTGAGCGCGCGTTCACATTCGATTACGCCTTCGAGCCATGTTCGTGCCAGCAGATTGTCTATGACACTTGCGTCAGAAAGCTGGTGGAGTCAGCCTTGGATGGATATAATGCTACTGTACTTGCATATGGACAGGTTAGTGCATCTCTATCTAAATCTTCTTAAAGGTGGCTTTTATTAAGGATCTCGACAGTAAATTTGCTGGTTCAGCTATGGAGTTAGGGTTGATTCATATGCCGATAAATTGCTTTGCATTTTGGCAGGTGTTATGTTGAACTAAAACTGTAAAATATGGATTAAATAAACAAAAAAAAAAAAATACTAGCGCATAGTCGAAGCACAGCGATGTGTCAATCTAATAGATAGCATATTCCCTTATAGATAGCATATTCGCCAATTATAGCAAATTCGCTCTTATCTCTATCTGTGACCGACCTGCGCCCCAAACAGCGCTGGTCGCTCCCAGACGCGTGTATTCCGTAGAATGCGCGCGCACGCGCGTGTTCATTTTAGGCTCCCCAGACAGGCGCGGCGCGACTAGTAGCACATTTTCTTCATGGGAAGTGTCGCGCCTGCTATATCGCGCAAGTCTGCTTCACCATCATCATCATTCCAGCCGAAATACGTCCACTGCTGGACATAGGCCTCCCCCAATGTGTAATCGCCAGGCTTTGCAGGCGGGTTGGTGATCGCAGTAATGTGCTAAAATGCATAGAGAACGCTGCTGCATTCTCTAGTAAGTCCCTTAGTGGCCTTTTACGACACCCACAGGAAGAAATATGATGGTACTATTCTTTACGTCCGGCACCACACGGAACACGGGCCTTTTATCTCGATAAATATATCTATGACCATTACGTTGTAGAGATAAGGGTGAATTTGATATGTTATGTGTTAGATTGACGCTTCGCTGCGCTTCGAATCTGCGCTAGTATGAATCTACCCTTACGCATTGACTCTCAATAATTATAAACATAAAAACCTTATAAACTATTAAATTCCGGATATTTCTGGACAAAATCTCAACTTGGGTCAAACGGGACCCATTAACCTTTTGATAAAAGAGCAGTGCGCTAATGTCTATAGTTTAATATTGTAAACGATGTCTACGCTAAAACCAATTAGCTCTGGATAACCTTCTAAGATCATTGCCAGCAATAAACTGTCGATTTCTATAAACGTCTGGGAAAGAAAAACTATAATAATTTCGAAATATTCAATATAACACGCAAACGTTCAATGAAATAAAATTCAATTCCAAAAGTGCGACGACCTGAAAACTTACCGCAAAAGAAAGTTAGCGTTTCGTGCATTTATTTGTTCGTGTCATCCGAAAATATATTCATCATCCGAACTTTTAGTCTGTAAGCTCGTTGCTTCGTGAACTCTTCTATTGACCTAGTTCAGCTAAAAATGTGGCGAAGAACACTGTAGTCTGTAGTGCAATTGTAGCATCTCGAGAATGTGATGACGCGTCGTCGGTTCCGTTTCGCTCGGGGAGCATTGTGTTGTCTAGTGGCTGGGTTATGGTTATTGAAGAGTCTCTAGAATGTAGAAGTTAGCTTATGACACTTTTTGGATTCGTCTCTTGTAATAATATCATTAAAGCCAAGAAGTATCCTGAGGGTGAGTTCAAGGAAAAACTTCTAATCACCGCTCCACTGATAAGTTTCTTAAAAAATTTGATGAACAATGTCAAACCCCATTAAAATGCCCACAGCCTACTCCGGTAGTAATTCTACTCATTTAAAATACCATGGGTTACCCCATGAATCACCGGCTGTAGGCTTGGCAAGTTGACAGGACTCGACCACGACGCGGCTAAATTTGAGTCTTAATAATATTGTCTCCGGCGCTGTAGGCATTTGCCATTACTTAAAATTAATTAGCAGGAACATATTTGTAGAATGCAATTAGTTACAAGAACTATAATGTCCATTTCCAACAAAACAGCTTGTAATTAACCACGGCTGTTACTTGGACATCTGCCATAGGAACATCAGTTACAGGTTAGTTAGTAGTCAAAAACTTGGGAGATAATGGTATAGTATCACCATGCTTAATCTTCAACATAAGCAGTATTTAAGATATTGTTATGATGCTTACTATATACCCAATCCACCCACGGGATTACTTTGCTATTTTTTGCATCGCCCACGAATTGATACTTTTTTTTTGTCAACTTTGTCCTGCAACACCGATAAATAATATTCTGCTCTACTCTAGAGTAAGCCTAATTGGAGCAGTGGCAGATACTTCAACATATAATACATCCAACTGCGCCAAATGCAAACACTACTTGGAAAAATGTAGGAAGTCGCAGTCATGCTCCTTGACCGCATTGTGTTGCAGAAGGTTGGTAGAAAAATGAGTAGGTACTAGTAAGGGCACGGTCTCATGGCCCGGACGTGTTGAAAGAGTGTCCGAAGACAATAGAAACAGTTACTGCGATAGTTCAAGGCGGAGATAGTGACGTTGATAAGAAACAGAACCATTGGTACCTTCGAGTAGGCCATACTTTTAAAGATAGATTTGAATGAAGGACGAGTAATGGCTAGTTTAGAGCTGTTCGTAATGCCAGATCATTTTGGGACTGAGAGTTAGCTGCAGTTTCATTATTGACGCTGCTGCTCTCTACTGAATAAATCCCCACTTTAGTTACTCCAAAATATTTTCGATTATTGCGCGTTCTTTCAAAAACCGAAGTTTTTTTGAGAAGAATCGAGTTGTACTTCAGAATAAACAAACAAACATAGAATTCATATCATTAGCATCCTCGTACTTTTGTGGTCACTTATGCTTACAACTGTGGGTCTTAGCTAGGCAAGTAAGCCGCTCAGCCCATGTCCATATAAAGTTACAGCGAGTCTAACACAATTCAATTAAAACACCGTGAAGGCCGCGACACCTGACATTAATTACTCCACAGACATACAGAACACTTTGACCGTAACTTATCATTTTATAGCAAACTCTGCGATTTTGCTGTAGTTTTCGGGAAAATAAGATGATTTATGGATATCTATTAGCTTTTGTCTCCAATAAAAGTTCGATTAAGTCTGATTAGATTAGAAAGATTAGAAATTGAAATAAACCTTTTTTACAGTCCGTTCAACCGATTTTGACTTCTATTGTGTTGGTGGCATGACAAATGGCAGCTGTAATAAATAGTTGGTGTTGTAACCACGTTTTTGCTTCTAATGCCATCGTTATGCCTACGGAATAGAAGTCAAAATCGGTTGAACGGACTGTAAATAAGGTTTATTTAAACTAATCTTATTTCAAATAGAGTATAGTCGTTTAGAAGTTTCCGAACTTTCCAAACAGCAAGGGGGAAATTTCTCCTATTTTCAATAGGAGATAATATAACCTATCACCGCGCAATCCGCAAACTTTTTTACAAAACGGTGATAGATATTAAGAGAAATTTAAGTCAAAATCGGTTGAACGGACGGTAAAAAAAAGTTTATTTAAACTAATCTTATTTCAAATAAAGTATAGTTGTTTAGAAGTTTCCGAACTTTCCTAACAGCTACAAGGGAGAAATTTCTCCTTTTTTCAATAGGAGATAATATATTTAATCACCGTTTTGTAAAAAGTTTGCGGATTGCGATCCTCGGACAATGTCAGATTGCTAAACAGGTTGAGTATCACAGACTCTAGCTAGTACTTAGCTTTACCTGCACTATAACCTATAATTTTACGGCATACTAAACTAGGAATTTTTAAAGTACTTGTATGGCGATAATAAACTTTAATAGAGTTGGATTTAATGACCACTCTAGAGCTTAGGGTGAACCAGGAAAAGAAGCCACATTTGAACGAACTAAGTCCGATTTGAAGCAGTCGAGTGGTAAGCTGTGACTTAGAACCTTTGCTATGTAAACAAAAACTGCAGTGTAGAGTAACTGAGGAAATCCCGGGTAAAAAGAGCAATATCATATTGCACTTTGTGAATTCAAAAATAAAGCACGGACTTTCCAACATTATGCTTTTTAGGGTTCCGTAGGCAACAAAGAACCCTTTAGTTTCGCCATGTGCGTCTGTCTGTCTATCCGCGGCTTAGCTCAGAGACTATTAGAAAGCTGTAATTTGGCCTGGGTATACATACATATTAATCACGCTGATAAATTTTTGTAGGTTACCTAACTCACTTGTACGTAAAGTGGGGATGATATTTTTTTTGGAGTTCACTCCTTAAGAATCGATTTTCTTATAATGGTCTGGTAATTTTATGAGTAATGAAATGAATACAAGCGTTAAGGTGCATCCGCAGCTGTAGCCCGTGAAATTCATTTTTTTTTTTTTACTGTTTTGCAATATCCAGGTTGTATCTTGATCAAAATATGATTCGCGACTATAACAGATAAAATATGTATTTACAAAATTATAATCATGAGACTCATTAATACATCTCTACAAATTAGATTTTTGGTCCCCAATGTCATGATTTATTGAAAAAGTCATTCAATGAGTCCAACTTAGAGTCTAACTTAAAGAGATGTATGAATGATTTTGAATGTTAAGTTGGTTTTTGGTATAAAATTATATCACATGCACTTGGCCGGTTATATTTTTTTTTTTTTCATGTGGTTATTGTAAAACCGATTGACCTAAAATAATTTAAATATTTGCCCTAGTATGTCTATTATTAATTTCACGGTGACATAATTTAGGCAAACATCAACCGATATTATAATTAGAGTACGTAAATGTCTACTGAAAGGTTACGTGAAAATTGAGGACATCAGCGTAGGCAGTACATATTGTACAGAGAGTTATAATCATATTATTCACTAGCTGCGCCCCGCGGTTTCACCCGCGTAAGTTTCGATCCCGTGGGAATATCGGGATAAAAAGTAGCCTATGCCTTAATCCAGGGTGTCAGCTACCTCCATACAAAATTTCAAAATTGGTCCAGCCGTTTGAGCGTGAAGAAGTAACAAACATACACATACACTCAAAAACTTTCGCCTTTATAATGTTAGTGTAATTAGTTATGGGGTATCCAGTATATCCTAATAGTTCATGACTAAATCTGTTATGGCGAAGCTTTGGTAATGTAATATTTCTACACGACCTTCAAGGATATTGAGATAAGCTTTTCGGAAGCCTTTTTTAGACTTTTCCATAATCGTTATAGCTGATAGAATAATAATTTACTTAAGGATAATTAGTAGGGGATACTCTTTTATTGCATCGTTAGATGGGCTTTGGGATGAAGTTGATGACGAAATCTAAGGAATATGATAAATTCGGTACAAATTTTTATACAGTGTCCGATTTAGCCATTTTCCATGAAATGTTTTCTTCCTTCAAAGTGTGCAGACAATGCCTAACCAACCTGTCACTCCTCGATTGTATTTGAAACTCACTGTGTTTTCTGTAACCCATTCATTTCAAGAGAAGGCTGTCCATGAAACTTATTGTTTTGCTAATCTAACTGATTAGAGCTGACTATAATTATGTCTGAACCCTGTGGAATATTGCAACCTTTGTGGAGCAAGGAGCTGGTTTCCGTGACCCACTTCAATGACATAAGTACAATAGGTTCCATCATTGTTGGTGGTGGATAAAACATTGATGCTTCTTAGTCTTAGTGCTTATTTTCTTTAGCTTATACAAAGAGCAGTGGTGGCCCAATGATAACGGCCGCGACTTACGCGAGTTGTAGGTCGTGGATTCGAATCCAGACAGGCGCTTTACTTTGTGTAAATGATTTCATCACCACTACTCTCAAAAACGGTGAAGGAAAGCATCGTGAGGAAACCGACATGTCCTAAAACTAAACATTTGAAGACATGTAACGTCTACCAACCTGAACTAGGTCCGCGTGGTAGATTACGGCCCACTCCCTCTGACAGAAAGAGTGGGAACATTAAATGCTGATTATGCATACATATACAAACACCACACTGGATGTAAGGTCAATCTATTCTAACCTGGGGGTCTACTCCGAAGCGCTAAACCAAAGTATCGGCCGAATGTTCGGCCGTTTTATAACTTCCAAAGATTCCTTTTTTGACTTTGTGTCCTTACCCGACTTCAAGTCCCAGTTTTGACTTTGGCTTATCTCTTCGACTGTCTTTTTTTTTTCGCCGTAGTCAGCGATAGTTAGCCGTAGTAAAGAAACGACCGAACATTCGGCTGATACTTCGGATTTATGTTCGGAGTAGATCCCCTAAACTGTAGAGCTACGATCGCAAAAAACCCACCTCATATTGCGTGTATAATCCCAATTTGCCACAGTAGCCAAATTGCACATTAAAACTTATACAATATGCTTGAGATCTAAATCTACTGGATCACCTACATACTTGGGATCGAAAAGTTTGCAACAAAAACTGTTTATGATCAATTTCACAATCAGCTGCTAGTGAGTACCAAACTGCTGATGATATTGATAAAGAGTTATTACTTCAGCAGGTTTAGTATAACGGATTCTATTTCTACTCTACTGTAGAATAGAAATCGCTTGTCTACATTTCCCGGTAGACAACTGTCAACTACACGGAAACGTCATTTTTCTCTACTCTTCCGTCGTCAAAACGCCTATCTACGGTTCTCGTGCTAAGCCTGCAGTACGACCAACGAACAGTATCAAAATCTATACCGCCTAAATATTGGTCAGCAACAGTCTGATCTGAAGTCGATGAACCGTAAAAACTTAATTTTAGTTAAACTTTTTAGAGCATTTTTTGTTAGGAAACTTTTTTTAACGTGCCTACTAGTACTGGCAGTAGTAGGTAGGTGTTTAGCTTCCTTTGTTTGGTAGTATTTATAATTAATTACCGGCAAAGCAAAGTACCAATAACCGATAGGACTAGACGAGGCACAGCCTCTTTAATTATCGGTATGTTAGTAGAACAAGTTCTCCAGAAAATTCAAATTACACAGCTGAGTTTTTGCAGCATTAGTTTAAATGGAATTAGCAGGCCTATCGCCACTGCATCACGGTCAATTTGTACTCTTTCCGACCCATTTCGTTTAAACACTGGCGGTATTAAACCAGCACATATGCTAATACCGCTCGATTGTACGTACACCCACACTCGGACCACATAAATTATTCTCGCCCCTTTCAGTACGTTATATGTAACGCCAGCAGTTATAGGGATAAATTGACAGGAAGTTTGCGTAAAAGTGCGGAGGGGAAAGGGCTTCTGTTATTTATTACTTGAGGCTGTTGGGAAATATTGTTGTTGATACCGTAGTGTGAGAATCATTCATCGACTATTTGCCATGACTCCATGAGTCACTTCCAATAAGGCATCTAAAGTTATGGTGACTATGTCGATCCTGCATATTCCATGTAGGGTTTGCGCTAACGTTTTCGAAACTTTGATAAACAATCCAAACATTTAATTTTCAATTTTTCAACCCCTAGGATGAAAAATTGGCAATCACAAGCGCCGTATTTCAGAAAACAATTTTCCATACATAATCCCCCTTGTCGAATCAATCTACGAATCGAATCAGTTCAAGATACTTCGCAAATGACGTAACAAAACAACCATGCAATACAGATCTACGTTCAATGTGTTCTTTATCTAGTGTGTAAAGTGGTCTCTCCATATAGGCTCGTAGTAACTCGGCTGTCGGCCCACGTGCGTCCACTAATTATGTTACGTTAGAAAAACTCAATGACAGAACATATTTATGATTTGCATGCGGTGTTAACAATAAAAGTTGAACGCCGAGCTGCGCAGGCGGCGGCGGCGCGGTCCTTGCCGCTTGAGCCCGCCCACGGCGACCTCCTTGCGGTATGAAATGAGCAACGCCGCTAATTATGTGCTTGATCCAAACATGATTGCTTTATATTAATCACTTATTCGATAAAGAATGTCTGAATAAGGTAATTCATAATTGTCCAATTTACAGTACAGATTATATCTTTCACTCTGTTCAAAATTAATTTGACGTTGTTTGTCGCTGTATAATGGCCGAGTCAATAATGTGTCTTGTTTAAACTCGACTGTTTAACTTTCATTACCCTCACGTGGAAACTGTTATTTACCTGAAACTACTGCAGTACACTTAAAGAAAGTGCTTTAATTCCCTTTGAAGTGCATTCAACCAATCAGCCCTGGTATTGATTTGTTTAGACAATGCGGCCGTTCATACACCTTCCCTTTTGTTCCCGGGTGCTCATCGTCTGCCGGAACAAATATTTATCCTGCTTCAGAACAGTTTTTGTCTATGCCACCCACAGTATTGTTAGTGTTCCTCTTAGCTATACGCCTTCCTGATGTCATCATCTCCTTTAAATATTTTGATGTTCGGTCTAAAATCATCATACTGAAGCCTTATAAGAATTATATAGAATTATACCTACCAGTATATTTGCAGCAAGACTTTTTGCAGGTACCGCTTCAGCTCTAATTATAAATCTGCTTATCCCGTTCGTATCTGTAAAAGCATTAAGCCGAAAAGATCAAACGAAGGTAACTGGAAACTTCGCTCGTTCTTCAGTTCATTTATTCCAGAAATAACCTGAAAAATACACAAAGTAGCTTCACATTACGTGAATTGTCACTTAACCTACTTGAACTCGTAAGTAATTTTCGCTCAGCTGTACCTGAAATATCCATGACCACTCCCTAAATACTTGATTGTTACTCATGACTTCATGAGTGAAGTCGGACTGCTGCCCGTTTTCACTTACACTAGGCTACACCCAAATTAATGCCTAAATAAAAGCACGCTGGTGAATTGTGGCCCTCAGCTCAGCGCCGAAAGTTGAAAATCCAACAGCGTGGTTTTATTTACGCATGCATGTAGGTGTCGTTAGTGAAGTCGGGCTGATCATCAATTGGGTAGGCTAGCCATTACCACCTGGCAGATGACTGCGTCGACCTTGTACGTGAACTTGGATAGAGATGTAACAACTAGGTTATCTTATCTTGACGTTAAACTGTTTGTAATTGCTATAATAAACCTGTTTGGTTTAATTTATTGGCAGTGATGAAGATTTTTAGGAGCGTTGTTGTACCGTTAGGTGAGGGAATTGGTGTTAGGAGGTGGCACAATTATTGTAATTATAATTTTGTGCAAAATTAACGAGAAATCAGATACTGTATTTTGTATAGAAGCAAAAAAAAATATTAGAAATCATACATCTATCCTTGACACCCGACAGCAGTTCTATAAAATAAAAACCAATTACAATCTTGGGTCAAGATCTTCGAAACAAAAAATCGTGATTATTCTCAAGGTTACAACAACATTATTATACCAAAGTACCTTCCCAGAAACAAACACAAATTGCTAATGATAATTGTTTAACAAATACTACACACGATGATTTCACAATTCCACACAACTATGACAACTAAACGATTTTCCACAGACATGTTTGATGAATGCTTCTTCAAATAGAACATTGGTTCCTTGTTTTCTTTGTCTAGCTGTTATCGGCGGATATCCGGGTCTTTGACAGGGCCCTTTTATACTGATAAAGGGCTGACACACTTCCACAAATTACCTATTGAATGAAATATCTAATCTATGAATGAAAGGGATGGATTGAGGTAATAAAGGAGTTCTTGGGTAAAAGCAGTGAGAAATTAGTTACAGTTGGTTTAATCTATTGAATCGTGTTAGTCAGTGAATAAATAAATAAATGAATGATGACGCTGTAGATAGATGAACAATAACTTATCCAGATACGTGTCGAATCAGAAAAGTTATAGTATACCAATATTCAGTGCGGTTATTAGTATCCCAGGACAGAAAGGTGGCGCAAAGCAAAAATGGTATTCAACTGTGGGTAGTGACCCAGATTTAATAATAGTACAGTAGATAAATGTGGGCTTAGCTGGTGCTTACAATATGGCTCTGTAGCTAAAGGATAAAATAGTCCAAGCCAATATAATTTGCAAGAATTTAGAAACGTAATACATTGAACTTCTTAATTAGTAGCCAATAATTAGCTATCAATTATCTGATCCATTAAGTCGCCGGAATGTCCCTCAAAGTAGCAACTTAAATGAATATTAATCACATCAAAAACATAATTCTAATATAAACATATCTTGAAAACCCCAACCTAACGACGCAAAACAACTCCATTTGAAATAGCTACAAAGATGTTGCCCGTCGATCACACATTTTTTCCTAAAGTACTATAAAATGCGTGGAGCTATTGACCTGTGCCTGTGGCCATATGCCTAGGAAGGTCGAACATGATACTGGCCTCCGACCGACCATAGATATTACAAACCAGTTCGGAGTTCAACTATTATCTAATTGATGGACCGAGTAATATATGAATTCCGATTTCAAGGCGTTCTCCATTTGGTAACTTGAACTATGAATGGAGCCAAGACAGGTGTTGGTGAAACAATTTCCGTTTGCGATTGCTGCTTGCGGTTTTTCGCCTACTGATTTCCAAATTTGGATTATTTTTGAGTATTGAAAATTGTTATATTTGATTCATAAACATAGTAGGAAATTGACAAAAATATCTGCGATGATATTCTGGATTTTGTAATCGATGTTCCATTACAAGAAGCTATGAACATAAAGGGCAGGGCAATAACGATGAATTTTATATAGTACAATAGTACGTTTTCAACAAGACAGTACTAATAAGAGTAGCTAAAACCTCGGCAAAGTTTAAATCATAAACTAAGTGGATTTAAGAGGTCTCATGAATCAGAAGTGTGGAAACCCAGATAACCTAGAAGCAGAGCTACTCACATTCAAATATTCAAAAGCTAAGACCAAGTTTGTAAAGTAAAGTAAACTGCACTTGTAAGTTTTTTATGAAGGAGTCTAAAAATATTCATGCCTCAAAGTTGTTCTTTAAACGGATATAAGTAAAGCATGGTTTATTATTACTTTTGAAACAGTTCAAACAGCTCATTAAGCTACTAGGCATTTCATTTATGATAATAACCTATGGCTCATTTAATTATACAAAAAGATAAAGGAGCTACATAATTTATATTTCGAACTTTACGACTTGTTTAATTGCAAATAAATTCCCAATTATTATCAACAATAATATTCGCAATCAATCATCAATTCCTCTAAGTTTATAACAGTTCAGTCGGGGGCAAAGAATTCTCTCTGAGGAATTCCTCACTGATTGGTCCGCAAAGCGAATCTTCCCGTATCTATTAGGGTTCGAAAAATCTTCTTCCCAAGGTTCTTTCTATTCTAAATAGAGACGAGGCCCGATACTTGTTCCCTTTATGTTTCTTAGAAACACGGCTTATTGAAAACAGTATCAAACGTTTAAGGGCAGCTGGTGACGACATTAGCGCCTGTGCCGTAAATGGGCGGGCGGCGCGCGCCTGTGATCTATATCTGTGCGTCCGCGCATACCGCGCCGTTTCCTACATATAAAGCGTTAGGACGGCCACACACTTGCTGCTAGATACTTCTACTGTTACTTATCAGTTGAAGTCCATGTGTGCCCGGTGATTTACCTCAAGTTTCACTAAACCAGCTCAATTCCCCATACAGAAAAGCGATGGTACAGTAGGGATGGTTCACACCTGTCTCTGACACTACTGTAGTATACATTAAGTCTGTAGTGTTGTGAGCGGTAGTGTGTACTATTTTCTTATCTTGTGTAAAATTCTCAACGTCTCCGAAAGCCGAATTCCTACCGACTGCAACCACACGGTGGCTTTTTCAGCAGCAGTTTTGGCGTGTTGAAGTTTGATAGGCACTTCCAATAAATTACGCTCATTACAATTAATTTCTCATTTACCTATATCTTTATATACTCGACATTAACTGCAGTATGTGTGGTCTACCTTATTGTTTATGTTGATTCATTCTCTAAATATGTAAATGCCGCGGTGGTCCCATTTCATGCCTTTTAGAGTATCGTGCTCTTTGTCCAGTATTGCACGTAATAGGGAGAAAAATGCTCCGGTCGTTAGCATAATAGGCTAGGTAACGCCACTTATAGCTCAATTTATTCATTAATCAGTACAAATTGAGTAATAATTGAAGAGGTCAAGACCTTGAAGTGTGCTGTTATTGCATAGAAATGTGGCATTGTCTTGCGATTTTTATTGTGGGCGCTACCGAGAAAAACGTGACGAAATCTACACATTCATATTCAAATGATACTCGCATTGAGCATTAGAATTCAAAACCGTAGTACCGTGCCTTATTTGATCATACCTATAAGTTAGGTGACAATCTAAGCTTCGTTTAAAATCGACACCGCAATGTTTGTGATAAAATCGAACGTGTGTTAACCTCCTGAAAGGGCGACGAATGGTAATGCCATCCGTCACGCTGGGCATTTACTATACCGTAACGGATACACCGCGCGTCTATTATGAAAGCGCACGTTTTAGAGAAGACAAAAACGACAGCTAGGCTACTTTCCACCGTCGTCGTCGACTGTACATAAATCAGGACAAACGACATTATTTCTTCCATTTTTGTCGGTTCACTCTTGGTCTCCTATTTGTGGTCTTTCAAAGATCACCATCTTTACTGCTAACCACTGCTGGTCTTTACGTTTTTCAGTCTGTGATATGCTCTTAATCAGGAAAACGATGGCTACTATTCGTTAATAATTAAAGTGTCATAAAGATAATACATGCCAGTTTATAATTACTCTGAATCGATATAATCGGTTATAAATTACTCGGAATACCGTATCGAATATCTCCCTGATAAATATTTGCGTTATAGGTGACAGCTCAAAATATTATCCAACCAAAACTTATGTCCGGAAATAAAAAAACAGTAGCGCTCTAGTTTTCGTTCCATATGACCCTCTATAGCCTTCCTGTTCAACGTAAACTATAGTTTTTCAGAAAATGCGTCATTTGATCGTCAATCTTAAATTGGCCACCCATCCACCTGATATCCTCGCTTACGTCACCAGTAGAAGAGTAGGTCGTCTATTCTTAGCTTAGGACTAGACATCATAACAGTTTGCATAAGTAACGAACACAAACATACGTCCACAATCCTAATAAAAACAACATGAGTACATGACTCACTGTAGGCGCCAAATAGATAACATCAAATTTTCATCAGCACAGCCTGTAATCCTGCCAGATAAGACCAAGATAACGATAACAACTATAGCTTTAATTCTCAAGGTGATAAAGTCCACATTTCCGTTTGTGTCATGGCCAGTTGTGGTGCGTTACGGCGGACCTACAGGCTGCACCTGACCAAATACTTGTAGTAATGTATTTGCTTTGCGGAACCTTGGGTTATAAGTTACTGCTTAATTGTCCGTTTCATGCTTTTTACTTGATGACGATGAGGCTTTTAATCCGCACTCTACGAGGCCTTTAGGGTTGGCCAGATGAGGTAGCCTCACAGTAATTCTTAAATAGTTGAAATGTTGATAGTTCGGCAGAGAATTCTGTCCAATCATGATCAAAAAGGACCAAACAATCAGCGTATACAGAGTGCCTACATAAGTATCTTGTACCAAGGTTTATTACATTTAATATGCATATTGTAATTTAACTTAGAAAATAATCTGGATGCAATCTCAACAGCAGCAGATTTAATGTCGTCTTACTTTTCCTTATCAATACAATTTTAGAAACTCAGTATACGGCGATTACAGAACATTCTAAGTACGTACTCGAACCACTTGAATGATTTGAAAGCCAATTTGAGAGGCCTTCTGACTAGGTCTGACCGTGGAAAAGTCACAATATTGATTTTAGTAAAGAGACCATAGAAGAAGCTACAAAGTGGACCCAAGAAATTAGGCAAGAATAATGCCGCGTCAAACAGGAAAAGGACCTATCTGAGATTATAAGATTTGTGGGAAAGTAAAAACAGTATCTAAAGTAACGAACAGTCCTCTTTTCTTGATTTAATACATTCACAAACCTTATCCCGCTCAAATTCTATTCTAAGGAATTCTCAAATCCTTACATACAACGTGTGAATTAATTAATACCCATTTGATTATGAAAGTAATTTGTTCAGAATCGATTTCTGTCGCTTTAACTTTAAGTAATTTTTTCTCTTAAAAATAATTAAAACTACGTAAATTAGAGTCACATTTCCACTGTACAGTCAAAACAAACCAAAATGGACGAAGTACCTACTACGCTAGACCCTTAAGGCTCTTACACACTCACGCGATATCGCGGGCGCGACAGACACCGACAAAGACAATTCCTTTGTCGGTGCATGTCGCGCCCGCGATATCGCGTGAGTGTGTAAGAGCCTTTATATGTGTGCGTGCGTAGATGTGTATTGTGGCTACAATTTTCTCCTACAGTCAGTATAACTAATTTAATAATTAAACAATGTTTTATACATAATACCTAATAAAAATTCAGCGTATGTGCTAAGATTATAACATAACATAATATTCTAATTGACCCGATACTGAGTTAAAACATCTACCCGTGACAATAACAAACTATTTATTATAGGTGGGTATTATGGTGGTTTATATCATATACCTCCTTATAATAAATAGTTTGTTCCAAGTAGAGTCGTAGAATATACATAAATAGAATTATCATATTAAACAGCTCCAACTACATTCGCTATGTCCATACTGTTGCAAGTCGTGTGCTTAGTCAATATGTATAATTGCATATTTAAGGACGTGTTACTCCGTATAATTAACGTAAGTATAGGGATATTAAATAATTAAATTATACACACACGTTTCCGCACCATACAGTCTTGCTTCGCGCAGGTGACATCAGAGTAAACAGTACGGTCGTGAGCGATCCATTCGATTTATTCAAAACCCTTGTGACAAGGCATAAGCGATGGCGATTTCGTTTTATGCTTATATTACTGATCCCAACACTTCGGGGAGACAAAGCGTGATGTTTCCCTTCCCTTCGGACTGCCATTGTGCACGGACGTGTTTTACCCAAAAAGTCTTTTTAAGTTTTTAAATATTTCAATTTTAATTCAAAAATAAATATAATCGGCAAGTTTAATTCTCGCCGAGTACTAGGCGCGCAGAGTGTTGCAAGAGATCGAGTCCTGCGGCGAGCGAGAGAGAAAGCAAGTTGTCCACGCTACCCATCTCTGTTACCTGCGCGTGAGTCATTAAACACCTAATTCCGCGCTCTGCACTGACTACTTGCAGATATAAGCGCCTAACACTTTACGCCGAGCAACGTGTGTCAGCGCCTCAACACTTGTAGACTCCTGAGCCAGACGTAAGGTGCATTTTTTTAACTTTTTAAAATGCCTAAACCTGGCAGTGAAACACCTTGTCACCACAGTTCCGAGCCCGACTTGGCAACACCAGTTTCGGAACAAAAATTGGACAGAGTCACTTTGCGACAAAAACGCAAACATGATTCTGAACAATCAATTGAAATCAAATCTCTCCGGGAAGATATTATGTCATCACTTGATACCTTGAGAAAGGAGCAACAAGAAAAATTTTGTGTGATGCAATCCAATTTAGACCAAATAAAGCTCCAAAATACGGAGCTGAAAAATACGGTTGAGTTCCTGAGTGGGAAATACGACGATCTCATGACTAAACTAGCCCTTTTAGAAAAGGAAAAGAAAACCACATTGGAGTATGTAGGATATTTGGAGGATAAAGTCGAGATCATGGAACGAAGTTCAAAGACATCAAGCTTAGAAATTCGCAATGTACCGAAGAAACTTAATGAGTCTAAGGATGACCTGATGGATATTGTGAAAAATCTGGGAACCGCTGTAGGCACCGAAATACAATCAGGTGAGCTCAGAGATGTTTATCGTATTACCAGTAACAGAAAACCCCAAACCGATGGGCCTATAACCGCCGAATTTACGTCAACCATGACCAAGGATAAACTCCTAACTAACATTAAAAAGCACAATCGGGACCACAAGACCAACCGACTTAACAGCTCACACGTTAAGATGCCGGGTAATAGTCCTATTTTTATTTCGGAGAGCCTTACCACTAAAGCTAGGAAGCTGTTCTATCAAGCAAGAGAGTTTACAAAGCTAAACGCCTATGCGTATCACTGGACATCACATGGCAAAGTCTACGTAAAAAAGGCAGAGGGCGCGCCGGCAAAGAGAATATCACAGGAATCTGATTTTGAAGGTCTGAAACAACAAAAAGAGTGACTAAAAACACTTATCAACAAGCAACAACGTGTCCCGCCTAAAACATTGGAGCTTCGTCTGAAAATTGTATGCCTCGTAAACTTTCCTATAGTTAACATAGTTTTAAGTTTTTTTCTTCTGTTTTTTACATTTTTGTACAACACACTAAAACCAAAGTACATTCTATCTCTACTTACACAATACACGCTATCATTTCACACAACTACTAATTACAAACACAGTACACTTAATTCACGACGTCTGTTTTTAATACATATAGTTACACTAAACTCACTCTATTTTTTACATTACATTCATATATTCTCCACTAGCTTATGCCCGCGGTTTTGCCCACCTAGTACTGGGATAAACGGTAGCCCATGTGTTGTTCCAGGTTATACACTATCTCTGTGCCAAGCTTTCTTCACGCTCATCCAACCGTCTTCCTGTGAAAGGGTAGCAATCATCCATCCATCCATCCATCCACTCATTGTCATATGTTTTCTCACTCTCATAAATAATAATACAACTAAATGGTACTTACTATACATTATTATTGCGTACCAAACACCCAATGACGCCCCATTTTGGTTCACACACAAAAAAACAATTTAACAGAGGGCAGCGTTAAAGAAATTATAAACAATATAGATCAGCTCTCAGTCTCTACCGCACTTAATTGTGACCCCGAAGAATGCACTAAATATATCACTAACCCTTCCAAGAAATTAAAAATCATTACCCAGAACATTCGCTCTATTCATGCAAACCTCGACTCCTTCTTAACACTCCTTAACAGAATTAACCTTGACTGCGATATATTAGTAATGACTGAGTGCTGGCTGAAACGTTATGATGATTCAATCCCAACTATCGATAACTACTCTTATTACCAAACAAAAAAACACCTCAATCAGAACGATGGTGTGGTTCTTTATGTTAAAAATATAGAAAACTACACAGTCGAAGAACCTAACTTTTCGGATGCCAGTTGTCTAGTGCTAAAAATCGGCACCGATAAGGCAATAATATGCATTTATAGATCTCCGTCTTTTGGAGACTTAAGTAACTTCCTACAGTCTCTAAACTCTCTTTTGGCAAACTTGACTACATATAAAAACATAGCAATAGTTGGTGACATTAACCTTGACATCGCATGTACTTTATCTTCAAACCAAACCTCGGACTATCTCGATCTCATAGCTTCCCATGGCTTGCTACCAGCTCACTCACTTCCCACTCGAGAAAATGCCTGTCTTGATCACGTCATGCTCAAAACTCACTTGACTGCACTCACCATAGTTTTACACGCCTCTGTTACCGACCATAACCCTGTAATGCTGTGCCTTAATCTTAAACGAGATGTCAATCCACAGTCACACACATTTTTGAAGACTAATTACGAAACCCTTGATAGTGAGATGAAGACTACAAGTCTCCAAGCAATTTATGAATACACCGATGCTAATGAAGCGACAAATTGTTTAATCACCATTCTCGCTAGACTCATAAATACCCACACATCTATAATCAAGGTTCCAAATAATAAACGTTTACTCAAACCGTGGATGACCGTTGGTATGCTCCGCTGTATGCGTAATAAAGATGCAATGCACAAAAAACTCAAGCTTTCTCCAAACAATATTATATTAAGTACTACATATAAAAGGTATAGGAACTACTGCACAAAAATTTTGAAAAAATTAAAAAGAGACTTTGACAGGAGAGAATTGACTGAGGCTTCAAAGGACAATAAAAAGATTTGGAAGGTGATAAAAAGAGTGACTAACACAGTCAAGCCTAACATACCCAACACCGAATTATTGGCTTCTTCTACGTCACCTCAGCTCTCGGTGGACAAAGTAAACGAGTTTTTTGCCAATATCGGCAAGGAACTTGCTGATAACTTTTCACGTCCAGTTGGTAGTCACAAAGTCCCACCAGACACTACCCCTACATCTCCACCTTTACAATCATTCGTCATGTTAGACACCGATGAAGCGGAAGTCGGAGAATTTCTAATGTCACTTAAAACAGATTCTGCTGTAGGCTGGGACAATATTCCTACAAAGTTTTTAAAACGCTATTCATTGATACTAGTCCCCATACTCACATTTATTTTTAATCTCTGTTTCCATACTGGCACTTTCCCCTTGTACTTCAAGAAGGCCATCATACACCCAATTCATAAAACTGGAAGCAAAGAATTGGTAAATAATTATCGTCCTATTGCAGTGTTACCTTCCATTTCCAAAATACTAGAACGCCTAATTAATAAAAGACTCGTGACTTACATGGAAGATAAAAAGCTTTTTTCTCCCAACCAATTCGGCTTTAGACGCAATAAATCTACTAGTAGCGCTGTAATTGACCTAATTGACTATGTTACCAAAAATATTGACAAGAAAAAGAAGGTATTGTCAATTTTTTTGGACCTAAAAAAGGCTTTCGATACAGTTTCGATTTCTGATTTAATAATAAAGCTTGAGGAACTGGGGATTCGTGACCAATCACTTAACATCTTCAGCGACTACCTTCAAAATCGAACACAATGTGTAAAAATACAAAATTACCTCAGTGGAGAGCTACCAGTGACATTCGGCGTTCCCCAAGGCAGTGTGATTGGTCCAACCTTATTTCTAATATACGTTAACCAACTATGTAATCTGAGTTTGGGAAGTGGTAAAATCGTGACATTCGCTGATGACACTGTCCTTACCTTCTTTGGTGATACTTGGGTTGACACCTTCGATGCCGCACAAAAAGGACTAAATAGTGTTTTACAATGGCTCAAAAGACACATTCTCACAATCAACACCGACAAAACTAAAATTCTTACATACAGTTTAAGAAATTCGAGTCAACCACCAAATTCGTACGCTTTGGTAGCGCACTCTTGTGTACTGCCTGGCACTGCGACATGTACATGCCCCGAACTGGAACGCTGTAGAACCATTAAATATCTCGGTGTTAATCTCGACGCTTGCCTGAGTTTTGCACCACATATAGAGTTACTGACGAAAAGAATTAGAAAGCTAATCTTTGTCTTTAGTACTCTTCGCCACATCGCAGGACCCCAAATTATTAGGTGTACATATTTTGCTCTTTGTCAGTGTCTCTTAACGTACTGTATAAGCGCTTGGGGTGGTGGACCAAAAACTATTCTTTTGAAACTAGAACGAGCTCAGAGAGCCGTGCTAAAAACTAGCACCTTTAGGTCCATCCTTTTTCCAACTGAGGAACTATATAGGAACTGTAAAGTCCTTACAGTGAGGCAATTATTTGTCTTACACACAGTACTATATCAGCACCAAAGAACCTCCTATGAAGTAATCACCACAAGACGCAAAGACAAAGTATGTCAACCCTTCCCCTGTAAATTCTCTTTTACAAGAAGATTTCCTTGTTTCCAAGGTCCTCATCTCTATAATAGCCTTAACAAAGTACTAGACTTCTACTCACTACCTAAAATGTCACTCAAAAAGAAACTAAGTGATTGGCTACTAACACTAAACTACAATAATACAGAAAAGTTATTGTTGACTCAATATAGTTCCCGTTAAACTATCCTACGCTCATACACATGCACACTCACATACAAACACAAACAGACACACACACACGCACACACACACACACACACACACACGTACACACTCACACACTACACTACTCAACTCATACCATATATTACTTTTGTTTTAATTTTATTTCTTTTAAATAGTTTATTTGCCCGTTTACTTTTGCTGCATAATGGACTAGTCATATATTTTGTAAAATGGCATGTATGTAACTAATTACATTTAAGAAACATCCACTAAAGGGTCGGGCCCAGCATCTTTAACACAAGTTGTCTTGACAACTTAGCAAGGGTGTTGGTGTCGCCACACTATTGTTTAATTTTTCTTAAATTGTATGTATTAACATGTATTTAATGTAAAATGTTAAACTTGATGCAAATAAATTATATTATTATTATTATTATTATTATTATTATGTTACTAACTAGCTGCTGCCCGCGCCGAGGCTTGATTCTAAAATAAAAGTAGCCTAAGTTACTCCTTATAACATCAATAGGCTTAGCATAATGCTTTCTACTCTACAGTAGAATAGAAATCGCTAGTCTACCGAAAATGTTCTACTGTCTACACGGAAACGTCATTTTTGTCTACTCTTCCGTCTACAAAACTTTTCTCTATGGTTCTCGTGCTAAGCCTACAGCTATCTGCCATTGAGTTCCGTCAAAATCGGTCCTGCCATTTTGGAGATTAGCCGGATCAAATAGACAATTTTTTTTTTAATGATACCGTATAGGTATTATACTTTCATATGCATTTAGTAAAAATCAGTTATTTTGACATTACAAATCGACACTTCAATTTTATATTTGTATACATAGATTGGCTATATCATCTAACTGCTCGGCCTAAAATGACTTCCAGTTAGTTCTGATCAGAACTGATGTGTTCCATTGCTTGCTGGTTTGGTCGAGTCATCTTTAAGTTTATCTGAATAAAGAATTTATCTTCTAACGAGCATAATACTTACTTAGCTATCTTCAACTATCATAGAAAACTCCTTGTAGTCTCAGGGAACGCTGACAACAATATTGTTTGTTTCTAATAACTCCAACATATTGTCAAAACAAGTCTGTTTTGTATCTCGCTGACGTCGCTGAAAGCTTTCATCATCATCTGCCTACCATTTTGCCAACTATGTTGCGGTCAGCTTCTAGTCTAACCGGATGCAGCTGAATACCAGTATTTTACATGGAGCGACTGCCTATCTGACCTCCACAACCCAGTAACTAGGTAAATACGGTACCCATTGGTAAGACTGGTTGTCAGACTTTCGGGATTCTGACGACCCGTGACGACTGTCAAAGATCCACGAATTACTACCGGGACCAACGGCTTAACGTGCTTTCCGAGGCACGGAGGGGTCTTGATATGTAAAGATGGTCACCAAAGAGATTTAAGATTGTATAGAGAGGCTATGCGAAGAAATGTCATAGACAAACTGTGATGCCATTTCTCAGTGACGTCATCAAATAAACCGAAGTTAGGTCCAGTCGTTTTACCTTAACGAGATTTGCAATATTACATTACAATATTTTATATGACATTTTTTCTTTTGTGGACACGAATGCGACTTGACATGCAGGCGTACCATACTAGACTGAGCGACTTTTGCCCACTAAGACAAATGTATCTGATTACAATTTTGTTCGCTATGTCCCGTCTATTGTTAAGTCTTTGATGGTCACCCATCCACAGACCAACCGCGGCAAGCGTAGCTTAACCTGATCGATCGACCCGTGCGGCTGTTATTACTTAGCAAACCAAGCCCCTGCGCTGAATGCTTACAACTTACTCAATAGACAAATTATGTAAGAGCGCCTCAAAAGGAACAGGTTATTAAAAATGTTGATTTACACCTTGAAGTGATAAAAACCAATCAATTATATACGCATCTACGATTTACGTGTTTTGCGTGACAAATTAGTTAAAAATTAATGCAGATATTGAAAAGACAGATGAATTGGGAACATCGATAAAATATCAGTTGGCCCCTTTACCTATTATTTGGCAATCATAAGAAATAAGGCATGGCAATTTCGTTACTTAAAATTAGTGTGTTTGGGTACCATGTACTGACTTTATGAAAGATATCGTATTGTATAATACAGACCATCAATTTGATTTACTTATACAACGCTCTCAAGTAGTGCCAAAAAACGTCGCATGCTTAGACTGTTTGACCTATAACGGTCTGTAGGTGCTTCATTAATAAAACTATGATAATGTTACAAGCTAACTACAACTTTTGACTTACAAGGCGTATTTATGGCTATAACCAAACGTTCTCCGCCTACATACAGCCGCACCTTGTTTTCAAAACGGCACTGGCTCCATGACCTATAATATGTCTATCCTATATTTTAAGCAACGTATCAATTTCTCGTGCGTCCTTGTAAACGTTAGTTTAACGTGTATTCACATAGACTTGATAATTGTTTGGCAAACACGTACGGAATCCGTTTGCTCAAGTCGTTAAACCGACACAATAGAGTTACTTAACTTTGCTATAAACAGTACTATTCATTTCTGCGAAGTGTGGGCAAAAACATGGCTTTAATACTTTGACATTCTTGTTATATCTTACTTTTTGTATAATTTGAGACCTACTAAATGATGGTGCAACCTGATACTCCCTTAGACATTGGGGTCTCCTGACGCTTCATTGATTTTGGTACTAGTCGGGTGGTCCCGTCTGGCGTTAACCTGGTTTTGGTGATGTCTCCACCAGTGAGGTTAGAAAATTTTCACTTCCATCGAGTTTTCCTACAGATTGTTACAAAGAACCGGTGAAAGGGAAAGGTGGCTTGATTCCGCTTTAAGCTCATTGCGCTGCCTTTTCAATTACTAAAGCAGATACATAGTTGCTTATACCAGCTATACAAGTGGGTGATTAGACGCATAATGACCAATATGTATTGGGGAAAATAACGGAGAAGGACCAACAACCCAAAATAACCAATACGCAAAATAACCAATCTCAATTACTCATATTGACCAACGACGGTAGTTTATATTATAATCTATCAATGTCAAATCGGTTCATACCTTATTCGATTTTGGCACCCGTAAAATTGTGAACCGTACCTAACAGGCGGTAGCCGAGTTGGTCGCAGTAACTAAGCCAGGGCACCCTGACCATTTGGTCGGGGTGCCCTGCCCTGGCTTTGTTAGGTTAGAACTATGACCATCTTCTTCCAAGTTGGTCAGTTGGTTTCGCCTGTCATTTCGCGTATTTATGACGGTAACCATCATTGGTCATAATGCGTATCAATGTAGTCAATGTGCGTCGTAACGAAATGGATGTCCATCGTTTTGAATAAAGTTATAATTAAGGTCACCTTCGAGCCTTCTACCCAAAGACCACACGCATTGAATTTGATATTAAGAATTCGGGACATAACAACCGAAGTTATTATGCCCAAAAGGTCAATGCAAAAAAAAGGTGTCTGGATAAAATAGAAAAACCTTTTTCATCGAGCCTTGTTGGTATGAGAACAATTCCGATTTAGGATTGCGTCACGACAATGCTCGGTCCAAAGATATAATTTTGTCTAGATAGACAGTCAAAGCTGTGAACTCGTAGAAATAAATTGCATCCAACTGTTGGCCGCAAAATGCACGCACACTAGAATAACACAATGACACGTGGCACGAGTGTAAGACGTAGCTGTCACGCACACCAGCATAACAAAGGTGGCCTGTTAGTTTTAGTTCTTTTGCAGCGCGACAATCTATCTAGACATAAATAATCAAAGGCTCGATCCTTACCTGGTGTTGTGACGCAACTGAGTGGAGTCTTATATCCAAAACAAGAAACAATACAAGTAACTGCAAACCAATATTTGTACCTATCTATACATTTTTAAGGCCATAAGACCCATATTCTTTTAGATCACTAAAATACAGGCGTTAGTAGAACTCATTTGCTCTTTGAGATTGAACGTGAAATGAGTGTCTTTACCTTTGGTCAATCGAGAGTTTTGAGAAGACTTGGTTCAGAGAAGAAATAAAATAAGTTTTTGTCAGGAATTCCCTTCTCATATGTTAATATTATTTCCGACAAAAGCAATAACTAGGAATAAAGAAGAACGAGCACGATCCATACAAAATGAACCCACGTCCTACAGCAAAGATAAGTATCTCAAAAATAGATAAAAATGAGTATAAAAAGATGTACAGTCTAACATTTAAAAAAAATGCTATGAAAATTCGTTTAGGGGCAGTAATATATTATTATGTACAAGAATATAGCTACAATATTGAGAAATACTTGGCTATTCTGACTTGTGATCAAGGTCAACTGACAGAAGAAAGTATTTCTAAGAGGAACCTATATGATTGTCAGATGTTTAAAAGAATCATCAACAGAACCATCATCATGTTAATCATCAACAGTTTGTCGAGTTGGAATTTACCATAGTCCACCCTAATCTACCCTATCTTAGTCTGTAAGGATAGCGTTCGAAGCATTCCATCCTTTTAAACTCATTTTTACCTTTTTTTTTTTGAGATTCTTTTTATTGCTGTAGGACGTGGGTTAATTTTGATCCTTCTTCTTTGCAACCCGTAAGGCGACAATGCGGTACAAAAGAAAATTCTTAAGCCGCCTGGGATTAACATGTCCATTGTCTTCCACTTACCGAATACCTCCCAAGAAATCGTCCCACCTCTAATTAAGCGGTGTCCATTTACCAAGTTTTATCTCACAATTATCAGCATATATGTGATTAGAGACGCATCACCGCGCACTTTCTCTCTTTGTTACACCTCATCTCCACTTATCGGATTGAGTTAACTATTCTGTATCACGTCAAGAGATTTTTTCGATAAATTATATAATTGTTAAGCTATAATGGTTGGAGTGTCTCACGGCATCGGATTTGTATCATAGTCACGCGTCCGTTGTGGTAGACATGTTGTCGCCCCGTGCGAAGTGCAAAACATGTGTAACAATGGCTATTAATGTTTTGCTTATATGTAATTGAATGGTTTGATAGGCATCTGTATTTAATTCAATAGCACATCCGCCTTATTTAACACCCAGGTCATCAGTTTCCTTTTTAGATAAATTCTCAAGAATATTTTGAATAACGGCTCAATCTTGCTAATTACTGTAGCGAACAGGCTGTCGTGTCTGTCGAAAGGAAACTCAGCTTACCTTATCCGACTTTCCATAGATGAATAATCAAATCGTAGCGATAATCATACTTTCGGTTTCGTTTTTACAAACACTCATACACATGCCAACGTTGTTCATGGTATGAATAATAAGTTATTTACTTCAGGCTAGTACTCGTATGCCAGGGACACAGTTGTTTATTTTTTCCAAACACCTTATTTGGAACTTAAAAGCTAAAATTCGGGAAAATATGACAGTGAAAATCCCTAAAAACAGTGAAGCTTTTGGATGATCAATCTGGACAACCGATAAATTCATCCGATAGGAATACCGCGACTATAGTCCTAATTTCACCACATCATTATGTTGTCCCACGTGAATATACCTATGTTAATATCATTTCATTGGGCCGAGACGTCTAGAAAATCACCCACACCCAATGATGTATAAAACTATAGATACGTTGTCCGCACTCTAAAATGGCAACATGAAATGAAGCCAATTGGCCACATTGCGCTCAGTCACGCACCAACCTGTCGCGCGACGCTACGTTTGTTTTTAATTTATATCGTGTGTGAAAACCTGTGCAAAATATAAAGAAAACATGCCGTCGTGTGTTTTCAGAGGATGTACAAATTATACCCCAAAAGTTAAAGACAAAAATGTTTACGCGTATAAGTAGTTATCTAGTATTTTCGCCGTTTTTAAGCGCCGAGATGTTTGTTGATAACGTGTCTATATATAATACGTCATTGCCCACACCACATTTTTACTTCATCTTCATCATCATTCCAGCCGAAAAACGTGCTGCACAATAGAAAGAAAGAAAGAGAAATATTTATATATATATATATATATTTTTTTTTAATAGGAAGTTGCCATAATCGCCACGCTCGGCACGTGGTTGGCGATCGCAGTATGGTGTTAAAATGCATAGAGAACGCTGCTGTCTTTTCTCTAGTAAGTCCCTTAGTCTTTTACGACTCCCACGGGAAGAAATGGGATAGTGCTATTCTTTACGTCCGGTACCACACGGAAGAACATTTTTACTTGTACGTCTATTATTTTTCAAATTGATCTTCCATATGACACAAGCTTCACAAGAGTACTTCTAAGTCAAGAGTTTAGAAAGTGAATTTCGTGGTCGCACAGCGTGACCGTGGGAACTTGATATCGTTACGCCCATCCGTTTATTAAGTAATTAATGTATCCAGCGGTTCCGTCCGTTAACATTTCCGGGGTTCTATTTAAATAGACAGCTCCAGATGCAGCTGGTGGCGGTTTTCCGGACCATACTTGTACAATTTAATAGAGTTAGTTGCTATATCCTATGTATACCGAACAAGTAATCAGTAACATATAATATAAAAGATATCCATTATCCATCATGCCTGTGAAGTTATGCCGACTTAATTTCAATCTTGTTTTTTTTTTTCATACAATTTAGTTATTTTTATTATTCACTAGCTTTTGCCCGCGGCTTCGCTCGCGTTAATTTAGAATTTGACAATAATTTCGAGTTGTACTCTGCTTTTTGACATTTTAAAGTGCTATTACATACATCCCATAACTTAATTCAATTATGATTCGAAAGACACGTGGCGCCATCTATTATCATAAGAACGCTACTGTTGTTTTCCTCGGGAACAGTACTTTTTTTCGGGATGAAAGGTACCCTACGTCCGTTTCTGTACACCTGACAAGGTTTATTCAAAATTTTAGGATGATCGGTTCAGTGGTTTCGGCGTGAAAAGGTAACAAACAAACAAACTTACTTTCGCATTTATAATATTAGTTAGGATTCATGATCTCAAAGCTGTGTCATTCATTGGCCTTTAACGCCTATTAAAGATTTATTAGCGTTCGAGGTCAAGTTGTTTCCGGCCATAGCGAAATCCGCTGTTTGATGATAAAGGCTCGTGCAGACTGGGGCGGTATCTCGGGCGTGACAGGCAGCGCGACTCTGAAGTTTTCCTAGAAATTGTGCTGCTAGTGTCGCGTCGCGCCTGTCTGCTATAACTATAAACAGATTCATTCATCCACACTTACCCTCCCCTTTTATTTACTTAACCTCCTTTGTCATGAATTGAATACCAATACCATGAGGTATTCAATTATAGCATGAAAACTGTGCTGATCTATTTATAGATCTCAATCCCACTGCAAAATGTAAAAATTTACCAGACATTATAATTGATTCTAGTTGCATCTTCCAAAAGGTAGTTTCGTATGGAAACAACTGACTCTGCCGGTCCCCTCTAACTTGGAGACTGAGGAAGACTTATTTCTAGCCAATCATAAGCTTTTCATGAAGTTTTACATTTATATAATTCTCTCTTTCTTTCCAGACTGGCTCCGGCAAGACCTACACAATGGGCAGTGGTTGGGAAGGTGAGGGGGATGGTGACGAGGAACGGCGCGGCATCATCCCGCGAGCCATCCGCGACCTGTTTGCCGGCGCGGAGTTACGGGCGGATGAGGCGCGTGCGCAGGGGCAGCTTCCGCCCGAGTTCTCTGTGCAAGCGCAGTTCATAGAGCTGTACAATGAAGATATTGTTGATCTGCTCGACCCTGCTAAAGATCCTTTTGCTAAGGTTTGTTTTGTCTTTTTTACTTGCTAAATTTCTGGGTCCTGGTTTTAAAGTAGCTTGTTAAATTTACGATGACAATATTGTTCTACGCTCAATCGCACATCAGTGTACTTGTCAAAAATAATAGGCCTTTTTGACATTTGACTTGAATCGATTTATCGTGAGTATCGAGTACCGAGTCGTATGGTTACTTCACTAGTTACGTCAACTAGTGCAGTAACCATACGACCTTAGTAACAATGTGACTTTGACAGCGCTTTATATAGTAGCAGTAAGGGTGATTTTCGTAGTGCAAGTGTTACCACTGATGTGCAATTGACTGTACTTAGACTCAATATGGAATGGGCCTTTACCTATACATTATGGAATGCAAATAAATATATGAATATACAATACAATACGTTTATTGTTATTTTAAAGAATGGTTGTATTGTCTGTAGCTACAAAAGTTCATGTTGGAACTTTCTAACCTAGCTAACTTTGTGCATGGAATATATTCGCACAGGATGTAAGAAGTTGCGAATAGACGTTATGAAATAGAATGCCCTGTGTCAGTAGTCTTAGCTGTTAATACATTGTTGCTATAATTTATTTTAAAACCATTTCACACAGTTTTAAACTGCGAAGATAACATCCGACATAAGTTCATCAGTAGTACAGCAAATAGTATTCAGACAGTAATTGGCAAAAAAATCTACTAAGTAGATGGTTACAAAATCGCAATTAAGAAAGAAGATGAAAATCTTTCGTTTGATGACGCCGGAATCAGACACACTTATGAGAAATATATTAAGTAATATGCGCTTTATAATTTTAAGGCTCATTTAAGCAAGCAAACACTTAAAATCTAGAATAGATTAACGACTATTGCTAAGCCAGCTTCTGATTTATTACCAAGAAGTACGAATTACAAATACTTACCTAAATGCTGCAAGTCAGGACAGCCGATGGCTTCACACTTGCTGTGTCACCTCGATTACGAAAGCATTTGGACATTTATGCAAAAAATTACAGAAACACACTTTATTTACTCGCACTTATTCGATAACATTGAGCTGTCCAAATATTTGCTCTTGCTAACACAGCTGTTATGAAAAGTTATGCAATTTTACGAAATTATTATTTGCATTGTTTTGACGACATCCAATGAAATAATAAAAGCAAATAATTGCTGAAAATAATGACCTTTTATTATGTTTGTTCTCTTATTTTATCAGCTGTTAGTGCATAGTAAATATTGGCAACATTTTTTTTTTTTAATCGAGGACCTCTGCTTCTCCTGTTCTTGCTTAAGTAGCCGGAGGGTTTTCTGACCAGATTTCGGATACTACCCCTTCCTTTTTACCCGAATGCGGCGAAGCCAAAAGAGGAGGGTGATGTGTTTGACATGTATTTTAAACTAGCGATGCGTATGCTGTTCCCAATGATTCGTTACAAGTCGCCTTATACTAAAGGGCCTCCTTTCTGCCCTCTATTTGCCTACTGCCCTAAATTGTATTCTAAGGAGAAGACATCTAATGCACTTTACATAAACCTGTAAAGCTCTTCCCGAACCACTGAACCATACAATTTGTGTGACAAATCAGTTCCTCGCAAAAACAATAACGGTAATCTAATTGTTTCCCTGAAGTGCACTGAAGCGTGCTATCTTTACACGCCCGCATGTGTTTGATATTCAATTAACGGGCACGTGTGTGCTTAACTTTATAAACGTATGGAAATAGAAAGTACGGGAAATGATATATTGGAATTGGAAGAAGGGAATATAAAAACTAACTTGTTCGCTGCTCCTTCGTGTGTAAGACTTTAATTTTCCGGGATGGTACGTGTGTCCTTCGAGCATCCAGTTTTGCCTGCTTTTCTTCTTAATGGAACCACCGAACCTTCGCCGAAACTCTCGTACCAATTTCGATGAATTATTTATCTAAATCGGTTCGATAGTTTAGCCAAAATAAATTAGTAGTAAACGGACAGACAGATTAAATTTTCCATGACTAATAATGTTGCGGGTTACTTAATATTCCAACACCAAACCAGTATTCTTCTTGAAAAAACTGTACTCTATAGTTTTTATAAAAATTCAGTGTAAGCTTGCCAGAAATATTCAGTTCGTAAAATTAATTTTTTTGGATGGCCACGCCTATGTATTTACAACCGCATCTCATTTCAGGGCGCACTCAGGATAACAGAAGACGGTTGTGGTGGTGTTAGAATAGTAGGAGCTTCAATGCGAGCAGTCAGAGGGGCACGTGAAGCTTTAAGCGCCCTCAGAGCAGGTGCCTTAGCCAGAACCACAGCAGCAACCAACATGAACTCATCTTCCTCCCGGTCACATGCAGTATTCACTCTATTACTACGGCAGAGAAGGCTAGCACCCGACCAAGACGCTACGATAGAAAGGGACGCTGACACAGAAGCGCCAGAACAGTATGAGACTCTTACAGCGAAGTTCCACTTTGTTGATTTGGCTGGGTCGGAGAGGTTAAAACGAACAGGTAAGAAGATCGCACCCTATAAATATAACCCGTCTCTCCACTATTCCTATGCTTGCTCAAGGATGCATATCCGGTATGGCTCTAATAATCCTTCCATATCCCAAGGGCACGTCTTCCCTACCATTATCGCGTCCCCCGGTCTACTCTTTGATATGCAATGGTCTCTGTAGTCCCATGAAACATGAGGCTCCATTGGCTAGTGTGAATCTCTGGGTTCGCAATTAACGGTTCCCGTTTTCCCTCTGTCATCATTGTATTCGGGTTTTCTCATTCCACATGCCAAGCTATACCGGCCTCTATCCGTTCTCACAATATTAACAAGTCTTTATTAACCTTCTTCAGGCGCAACCGGCGAACGAGCAAAAGAAGGCATATCAATTAACTGTGGGCTCCTAGCTCTAGGCAACGTGATATCAGCTCTTGGAGATCGATCTCGCAAAGTATTGCACGTTCCGTACCGAGACTCGAAACTCACCAGGCTACTCCAAGATTCTCTTGGAGGCAACAGCAACACGGTCATGATAGCCTGCGTGTCTCCCAGTGATAGGGACTTCATGGAGACGCTAAATACGTTAAAGTATGCGAACCGGGCGAGGAATATCAAGAATAGGTGCGTGGTGAACCAGGATCTGACGTCGAGGACTATTCATCAGTTGAGGCAGGAGGTGGCGAGGCTGCAGCTTGAACTTGCTGAGTATAAACAGGTGTGTTTCTTAAATAGGATCCTAGCGAAACTCTGCAGATATGATGGGTATCTATAACTAAACAGAATTAAACAAACAAGAAAAGATTTGATGTTTTTCCCCATCACGTCTGCGGAGTTTTGCTATTTAATTTGATTTGTACTGTATCATCAGATCGAGAAGCTTAGAGAGAGTTATCATATTATTATCTTCTGCTCCAGTGAAGATGTCTCTATTTTGGTCTGGTCTTACTTATTAGTACTCAATTGGCGCTAATTAGCATTCGAACAACAAAATCGGTACCTTAGTAGTTTTTGAGAAAATCGAATGATAAGTTCTTGAATCGGCAGTAATATCAAGACAATTTAAATTCAATGTTATTTCCTTGTTCGGATGTATGAGAAATTTGACAATAATTATATTTGTTTGTACGTCATCTCAAAAAATGTCCAGCTCATCCAACTGGCACGAAAAAATTCGAATGAAATCAAAGAATAAAATCAAACATCCATTTATTCTTCATCCATTAATAACTTCCATTTATTCTCAAGGGCAAACGCGTTATATCAGAAAACGGCGAAGAAGGCTGGAGCGACGTGGTCCAAGAGAACGCGATCCTCACTGGCGAGGCGGAATCCCTCCGTCGAAGAGTGAAGGCCATGCAGGGGACCATAGAACAACTCTCTGCAAGGAACAGTGAGCTCATTGCGGAGAAGGCGTTAGGGAACTGGGGACCCAAGGATGGCAGTCCTGATGCCAATGATTGTTCGCTTACGTCGCTTGTGCAGGTGAGGACATAATTACTGTTGTGATAGACATGGTCAGAGTAATGGTCATGTTTCAGCCTATTGTTTCATAAAATATTGATATAAATTATATATAGAGAAAATATCTAAGGTCTGTTGGTGCATACAAAATAATGTTATTTTTAATTAATTATTTCTTCTAGGGTCTGAGTCAATAATAGTAATAATTTATTTGTCCAAAAATATACCTATAACAATTTAATTAATATGGTAATACACTTTATGTCATTTTATTCTATGAACAGGTTTTGAATATCTGTGTCTGATTTGGTAACAATGGTTATTTTTGGACATAATTAAAACATTGTGATTTTGGAATTTATTTAAGCCATTTGGGCCACTTGTCTGTGCCGTTAATCTACAAGGTTCCCTATTTCTGGTTATTGGCGCTCTTGTTAAAATACTGACTTTTAACAAATCCATATTACCTTATCAATAACTATTCTATAATTATTTAACCATAATTTTCTCAGGGCTACGTCAGTGAGATAGAAGACCTCAGAGCTCAACTACTAGAATCAAACGCGATGTATGAAGCGAGTCGCAAGCGGGAGGCGACGGTCGCACGAACACGACACGACTCTGTGCAAGATCCTTCACTCATCATAGATGATGCCAAACGAGAGCTTTACAAGGTATGTCATCACTTACATATCTTATTGCAGAATAGTAATAAATGTATACTCACATTACACTGCCGAGGAAAAAGAACTACAACTTTTTTTCTGGGTTTCCAATAATCAAATAATGAGAATCCAACCACGTTCCCTAATCTTACAGTACTGAATCAAATCGAAATTAATTCGATTGGGATCGAATTAGTAATTTGCATGTAAAAATGTTATTCAAGTTGTTTGGAGCAAGCTAATATGTATAAGCTAATATATAATATAAGATTATGGCACCCCCCCCCCCCTCCCTTTGGTGGAGCCCTATGTCCTGCATTGGACATCTTTCGGCTGAAATGATGATGATGACATTAACGTGTCTGGGAGCACAAGTATCCGAGCTATTCGGTGTCACGCAGACTTGTGCAAGTCTAAACATGTTATATTAAATTAAAAAATATACCAGTCTAAACTTGCGCAAATATATAAGGTGTATATATTCATACACGAAATCTCTTAAGGGGTCATTGTACTCATCATTATGAACAACTTTTACTATGGGACCAAAGTTGAAATCGCGAAAAAAAAATCATCATTTCAGTCAAAAGACTTCCACTGCTGGACATAGGCCTCCCCTTAAAGGGGTTTTTTGCCATAATCGCCACGCTTGGCAGGCGGGTTGGCGATCGCAGTACGAGTATTGTGTTAAAATGCATAGAGAACGCTGCTGCCCATTCTCTAGTAAGTCCCTTACTCGCCTTTTACGACACCCACGGGAAGAAATGGGGTGGTGCTATTCTTTACGTCCGGCACCACACGGAGCCGATGCGAACATAAATGTAGGGAACACCTGGGGCCTTACTACCGACAGCATCGAGTACTGAATCAATCGAATTAGATTCGAAATAAATTACGATCCATACTCTTGAAACCGACATTAGCGCACGATCGTGCGGCGGTTCGAAGCGACACTAATTTCGATCGAAAGATTCGTTAGGATCGAAAAGTTCGTACTCCACAAGCCATCTGACAGTTATGTATCGAGTAGTTGAATCAAAACTAAACGTCAAATTACTCGATACGAGTAGCAAAGAAGCTACTTTATGAAGATCGAGTGAATTTTTTTTGTGTTCTTTACTGCTTTATTTCTTCAAAATCTTTATTATTATGGCTCGCCTTACTTTGTTTTTCAATGTTCTTGAGAAAACATCGTATGGATCTTCGTGCGAGAAGAAATATGAATCGATATAATACCCGAGGCAATAGAAATGGATTCGGAAAAATTTCGAAGAAGTTATAGTTTCTCGAAGGAGTTGTTTAATGTGTTGGTAGAAGATTTAACACCATACATGAAGAAATTAACCAGACGAAGTAACATTTCCATTAAATGCAAGGCCAGAAGCCCGAAAGCCTGACAATCAGTCATACCAAGGGGTATCGTATTACCCAGTTACTGGGTTGTGGAGGTCAGATAGGCAGTCAACATAATCAGCCTATAATGTTCTCACTGCTGGGACACAGGCCTCCTCTGTGTGAGAGGGAAAACTCGAATCGTTTTCGGGAGTAAGGCCCCTGATTTTTTTCGCGATTTCATCTTTGGTCCCATAGAAAAGTTTTTCATGATGATGAGTACAATGACCCCTTAAGAGATTTCGTGTATGAATAGATACACCTTATATATCGTAACGTGTATGGCTACCATTAGGAATGGACCCCTTTTGGGACCTGTGCTTGCGAACTCATAACAATTGGAGGCGTCGGTATCTTTCAAATGATTAATTCAGTCAGTCAATCTTCAAACGAACTCTTCTCAAATTTCTTAATCATCGAGAGGAAAATAACAATCACTAAATAATCTCTTCACAAACTCCTATTTTTCAGGAAAAGGAGCTCCTCGCACGCAGTATGGGTGAACTCGAATTCCAACGCAAACTGAACATGAGTGAAAGCATGACAAGTGCCGTAGATGACACACACATCGGAGAGAGGGAACGCGCGGAGGGAGAGAGTGCCGAGGACTCCGAGCCCTCTGACGGAGACGCTGAGGTGGAGCCCAGTGACTCAGACGAAGAGGACTCAGAGGCTAAAGGTAATAATATAATAATAATAATAAAAAGTTTTACATTGGTCCCAAACTAGCCAAGCCTGTATCTTGGACACCAATATTTAGTTTGTGGTCAACCTGTTCCAGTCCCAATAAATACTTTTTCTCTTTCAAGGTATATGCAAAACATCAGTGAATAATACGATGTGTTTAAAAATAATTGCTGATGTAAACACTAGCAAAATAATTAGAAACTATTGCCAAAGTACCTAAAATCAAGGTTCAATCAAGGTGAGGTTTCGTTCACCAATTGTTGGTGAAATTTCACAACCTTCAGAGATAGAAGTACCATATTACAACTACATCATATCGACTTTATATAGAGCCATATCTAAAGATTCTTGATCTGTAGATCTGTATGCTGTCCCCAAAAGGGATAGCATACAGATGAAGAATCTTCGGTTCCGTACGCAAAATACGTGCGACTTGTGGACCAGTCCGTATTACCTTTACCTAGCATTCGGTCTTATTTCAAAACAAGGTCCCATCTTCAGAGCTAAATTTATACCATCGTGTCGGTTTTTAGTAATAAGAACCCAATAGTGATCGAAAAACAGTTCTTTTTTTACAAAACTGACATTTTAGTCCGGTACTAAGTTGTCAATGTTTGAACTTTACCTCAGTAGGAATAAAGTTCAAAATTCACTGGCTCCATGATTACGCTCGCGGTAAAGTAGAATCTCGTTTTGAAATAAGAATGATTAAGTTTATTTTTCTTCCTATTCCCAGGTCAACGCGTTCTCTCAGCGCAATTAGCAGCTTTAAGCGAAGACATAGACACTAAAGCCCGTCTGATAGAACAGTTAGAACTATCACAACGTCGCCTCGCCGCGTTGAAGACGCACTACGAACAGCGACTCGATACGTTACACCACCATATCAAAGCGACCAATGATGAGAAGGATAAAGTTCTGGCTTCACTTGGTAAGATTCTTTTTTTAATCACATCTTTGCAAAAAGGCACTAATAGCTTTAATTCCTAGAGACTAAAAGTGATTTGAATTTGGAATGTGGATATTGTTACTAAAAGTTTCAATCACCAAAGAGATCAATCACGAACATTGTATGAACAAGGAATAGGCTGTATGATAAAGTGAACCACGCGCGAGCTAAATAAAAAAATCGCGGGTTTAACAGCAGTATGTATATGATACTTACTGCCTACATATTAACGACTCCTTTTAACCTCCAGTTAGTAATGGCAATTATTGCGATTTCGTAATAATTTAACTAGCATGGGAATTCTTGAGTCTTAGCGTGTTTATTGCTATTGCTATGCTATTTGCTGAAGACTATAATTTAAATAAATTAAACAATCACATTCACAAGCATTCATTCAATATACAACCCTAAGTACACGCAAATCAAAGATAATATGCTAACAATTGCTTAACCCATTCTTCGCAAGTTCGCAGCACTTGCGCTATTAAACTTCAATCGCGAACGAAGTCACGTTCACGTGAAACCCATAGATTTAGTATTCCCGTGGGTGCGACGGAGAGCACACGCTACCGCTGCATGCGCATGCGGGACGCTCTCTCTGACGTATGATAGTTTAGAAAAGTACATCGCTTAGTATTTCACAAAATTTCGCGACTAAACTTAATTTGCTAAATGCTAAATGATCTATCACACGCTAACAATGGATGCGAATGCTAATTATTCCATCACTAACTTCCAGCAACACAACCATCTCCTCCAAGCGAGAAACTAAAGCGCGTCAAAGAGGAGTACGAACGCCGCGTGGCCGGCATGTCGCGCGAACTGAAGCGGCTGCAAGCGGCGCAGCGCGAGCACACGCGTCTGCAGCGCTCGCAGCAGCTGACGGCGCAACAGATCAACACGCTGCGGTCGGAGCTGCAGAACATGAAGCGTGATAAGGTAATAAATAAACCTTTATTTTCAGACCACATGGAATCCATACAGTAGTGTTAGTTAAGAAAACTTAAACCTAAATTTTAGTATCCAAATAATTAGCTTAATGCACTCAGGGTATATGCTTTAAATTATTGCAAAACTTCGTCAATAGCCGGGAGCGGTCGCCCATCTAACGAGGCGAGTGCTTGGACGAAAGAATGCGCGCACCGAGCGTTTTGCTTCGCGAGGCGACAACTTCGTAGACGGTCCGCTAAGAGGGTACAATCAGAAAGTTGGCAACGTCGTAATTATTTAATGCACTTCAGGGCGATATTTTGTAATATATCTTAGTAATATTGACAGATCTTGAGGGTTGTCTCGTATAACTAGTAAACCCCATATTTGTGTACTGGATTTCTGTTCAACTAAGCGAGAACAAAAAACCTGCCAAGTGCGTGTCGGAACACGCGCAATGAAGGGTTCCGTAGTTGGTATGAATTTACCCTTAAAACAAACTTAACATTGTATTTGAAAACATGTTCTCCCATACACCGATATAATATAAGTAACGGTCAATTCCCCAACTGCAAATGTAAATTGGTCGACTATTACTCGTTAACTTGTAAAGCCTACTTAGCTGTGATAGTTTTCTTTTAATATCGTTATATATGCTACTGCCATGAATTTTTTTACATAGCCAAAAACAACCATTTAGCTGGCATGGGGGGGGGGGGGGAGACGAAGATTAATATTACGCAAACAGATCCCGGAATCGAAAAATTATTTTCACTGTTCCTTAATATTTTATCATCCCCACTTTACGTGTAACGGAGGTACTGTACAAAAAAAATTTTTTTTCAAGATTTTATTTTACGACTTGGTCGGCGTGATTGTTGTGTACCCATACCAAATTACAGTTTTCTAGTACTAAGAGTCTCTGAGCTAAGCTGGGGTCAGACAGACAGACGGACATGGTGAAACTATAAGGATTCCTTGTTGACTACGGAACCCTAAAAATGACAAGACCATGTTTTTTGAATACTATGGGTACATACATACCTCCATTTGTTTTATTGTTTTTACTGTTTACTATTTATTTTAATTTTAGTATATTGGTATTTTGCGTGCAACAAAACACTATTTATATTTTTTTTTATTTAATCAATACATCGAAATACTTGGTAGCTATTTGCGACATTGCCAATTTTTAGAACGCACTTTCTGCACCCTTTTAAACTGTCGTCATCTGGCCTTGATTTTTTTTGTAAAATCTCGCAACGCTGAAAATTTTGAAATTTGTGGTAGAATTTTTCGACACATAATTTTATTGATTATTACGTTATTTATGCCTTGGAGATAAACAAATAATTTATTTTTTACAGGTCAAGTTAGTGCAACGCATGCGCGAGGAGGCTAAACGACACGCGCAAGCTGAAGCGGCGCGAGCTAAAGAGGTTTGTAGTATCATTATTCGTTAAGATTGCAATACTTGCTATATTTAAAAAAACATTAGATCATCTTGATTTTATTTTAATATTATTATTTAAATTTTTACAATGTTGTGCTGAGTAAAAATTTAAATTGTAATACGTTTTGTCTGAAGGATTGAAATACTCCTCTCTATGCACTTTTAATTCGACAATCGCTTTTTTTTTCTTTGTTTTTTTTTTCTCTAGCCTATGCTGTCCCACTGCTGGGCAAAGGCCTCCCTCCACTCCTTCCAACTTAGGTAATCGACAATTGCTTAGGTACTAATAAAAATATAATAATTTCATTTAGGTGGCACAACTGCGCAAGGAATCTCGTAAGAACGCCAACTTAATAAGATCACTGGAAGCTGAAACCAAGATGAAGGAAGCGGTAAGTTTAATCAAAATCATTTAAGGTGAATCCGCAGCTGTAGCCCGCGAAATTCAACTTTTCTTACGTTTTTTGCAATTTGCAGGTCAGTGTCAGGTTGTATCTTGATAAACGTATGATTCGCGACTATAACAAAGAAATTATGTATTTACAGAATTAGTATCATTAGTACATCTCTAAGTTAGATTTGTTCCCCAATGTCTTGAAAAAGTCATTCAATGGAACAAATCTAACTTAGAGAGATGATGCACATACTTCAACTGAATGAAACAAAATTTAAATCATGTTTAAAACGCTCACTATGCAGCCAGGCATAGTTGGGGGATAACATCGCTGATAAAAATGCTTGGCTCAATGCTGGTCCTGCTCCACAAGGGCGCAAAAACTTAATTGATTAGCATTTGGAAATAGTTACTGTTGAAGCTGCTGAAGATTTCAAAAACTATCTTTGCATTGTATAAATGCAATCTATTAGTATTATATAATTGCATAGCACATGTGTGAGTACTATGTACTTACTATAAAGCTACCATTTACTGGGTACGTCTTTCATTGACTTGAATGTGCCCTGGGGACTGAGAGTATGTCATGCTCACTGTAATGTCTCGCTGATGGTGGCGGGTGTGTTGGATCATTTAGCTCCCTTCAAAATGGTTGAGCTGAATGGTGCTAATCCATGCGTCTTGTTCGTGAACGGGCGCCATCAGTAGGTACTGGTCATCTCTTAGCGGCCATGGCATATTTTAATTTTAGAATTGTTTTTTTTTTTTTTTTTATTACGGACGCTTTTGACGTTTTGCACCGTTCTCACATGTTTAATTTCAACACACTTGATGTAACCAATATTTTGTAAACATACGTCAATTTAAAAGAGTGTCCGTGGAGTTTCTTGCCCGTTCTTCTCCATAGGTACCTACCTACTAAGCTTTGGAATGGGTTACTAGCTTCATCTTTATGGCTGACCGACCCCTTGACAATTCAAAAGTGCCTGTAATTGGTTTATTTTAAATAAATGCTTTGAGTTTGAGTTTGATGATTATAATTCTGTACATACATATCTGATAAAGTCGCGAATCATACTTTGATCAAGATACAACCTGACACTGACCTGCAAATAGCAGAAAACGTAAGACAATTCGAATTTCGCGGACTACAGCTACAGCTGCGTTCCACCTTATCATTAGTTTGGTAAATTATCTGAATATAAACCGTCACATTGTATAAGTATTTCTGTGTAGGTGTTACGGCGAAAGCAAGAAGAAGTGTCGTTGCTAAGAAAAGGACATCGCGACAAGCTTAGCAGTCGAGCGGCTGGCCGGCTGCATGGTGAGTACTATAAATGTTGTCTGCAAAAAGAAACCTTACATCATTCAGGCTAGTAGAAAAATAACTGGCTGCATTCGTTTACTCAAGCGAATTTGGAATTAGTTTTCTAAATTCAATATTCGGCAATTGTTTCCAAGAAACGAGTTATGTGGTAGGCGCTTAAAAGTGAGCACGTCCTCTTCAAATAAATGGCGAAACTTTAATATTGTTTCTTATTTTCATACAACGTGCCGCTACAATGGCGATGTTAATTTAATACACGGGTAGGGCTAGTGGCCAGTAATCATAAAAAAACGTAATAAGATAAAATAATACGTAAATCGAAAAATTAAATAAACTAAATAAAAAAGCTCTCTTTTCCTTCAATTCGCCTACTTTTTGCTCATTATTCGTTTTAATTTCATTGATGCGATGTTATGATCTATTATGATGATTATTATCTACTATCTTATTATGACCCCGGCAAATGAACTCTGCGCTACAGTTCTTTAAGTAAAGGCTGCTCCAAAATGCTATTTTAGAAAATTGTTAATAAATAATAACGTTTAATGAAATTAAAATATCTTCGTATAGAAAACGGTAAACCGTATAGGTGTATTAAATTAATGTCGCCATTAAAGCGGCACGCTGTATGTAGCGCCTGCCCCACATACGGGTTCTCGGTACATTTTTTAGCACGCCCGGCGCTAACATTTATGTGTAGGCGCAATACAATTTTTATACATGTATATCATGAAAGACAATGTAAACAATTATGCAATTTTAAAATAACAATCACGTAATAGACGGAAATCCAATAACCAATCTTCACTCATAGCAATTTCCAAAAGATTTGGTTGTTAGCACACACACACATTCATAAGCAGGTTGACAAATAACTCAAATTGGCCGTGTTTTACTCGGTGCTACCTATTTTCTCGTCGAAGTAATACGACTGATAACGTATGGAACGTCTAGATTAAACTTCAAGTATAAAGCAAAAAGAAAAAAACCCCTATTTAAAAAAAAAAACTGAATTCCGAACAGATCGCACACGGAACCGTAAGAGCACATTATACCGCGAGGCCTGGTCGCGCCTGGAGTGCTGGGTGTCGCGCGCCTGCGCAGCTCGCTGCACGCTCGGGGAGCTGGAGGCCGCGCTCGAACGGTTGCTGCAACAACGCGAGCGAGCGCGTAACACTGACCAGGACCCTGACGCCAAGCATCTGATGCGCTACCTCAGGGAGTCCATAGCTGATACGCAGGCGCAGATCATGCAGATAGAGGTAACATTTTATTTATTTATTTATTCATCTTACGTTCTATTCCTATCATTACAGGGTTTTCTTTACCTACTACGAATTACGATAGTGTACTTATTTATCTGATTTCGTAACTTATTATTTCGACAGTAATTTTTTTTTTAAACTTATTACAAACTGCATTCTTTGTAAAACAGTTTAGGCACATTTGAAAAAAACTGGGTACACAAAAAAGCTCGATATTTGGGTACCTCACGAGCTCACTGAAAGAAACCTAATGAACCGTGTACTCATTTGTGATTCTTTATTACGACGTAATGAAACCGAACCATTTTTGAAGAAGCTGATAACTGGTGATGAAAAGTGGATCACGTACGACAAGAACGTGCGAAAAAGGTCGTGGTCAAAGGCCGGTCAGGCTTCACAGAATGTGGCGAAACCCGGGTTAACTCGCAACAAGGTGATGCTGTGTGTGTGGTGGGATTAGAAGGGCATTATTCATTATGAGCTGTTACCACCAGGGCAGGACCATCGATTCTGAACTCTACTGCGAACAACTGATGAGATTAAAGCAAGAAGTTGAGAGAAAGCGGCCGGAATGAATCAACAGAAGGGGTGTGGTTTTTCATCATGATAACGCTAGAGCTCACACATCTTTAGCCACTCAGCAAAAATTAAGAGAGTTTGGCTGGGAGGTGTTAATGCATCCGCCGTATAGTCCTGACCTTGCACCTTCAAATTTCCACCTGTTTCGGTCTCTTCAGAATTCTTTAGGCAGTGTCAGGTTAACATCACGAGAGGACTGCCAAAACCACTTGTCGCGGTATTTTGATCAGAAGTCCCAAAATTTCTATAGCAATGGGATCATGTCCCTACTTACAAAATGGCAAAAAGTTATCGAACAAAATGGTACCTACATACTTCAGTTAAATGTAAATAAACTATATTAAAAAATGTTTTGAATTTTCTTAAAAAATGCGAAGAAACTTTTTCCCCAACCTATTAGTTGAAAGACATGTTCCCCCAGGCCCATACATTCTAACTGCAAATGTAAGTTTGTATGCACAAAAATGAGTGATTTACCATATTATTTTAAGATCACAGACTTCTTATAGATTTTCCTGTAATCTATAAGTAAAGTTTTCAAAATTTTAGGCTTAGTAGTTTCGGAGATAAGGGGAGAAGGTAAGTGGTGGTCAATTGTCATCTATTTTCTTGAATAATTTTAAAAGTATTTATGTTACAATTATAAAAAATATATATCTGAAATCCTTTTAACAAGCCCTTCCATTTGATATGTCACACGGTACAGTTTGCACAACTTTTTTTTCTAATTTCCCCCCTACCTCCATATTCAAAATTCATTTATTTACGTGTTTGGGTCATAGAAGTTCATATGCGTACCAAATTTTAACTTAATCGGTCGAGTAGATTCGGACCAAATCGGCTGTGACAGACGGACAGACAGAGTACACGAGTAATCCTATAAGGGTTCCGTTTTTTCCTTTTGAGGTACGGAACCCTAAAAAGGAAGAAGTTTCGCCAACTAATTAACTGGCGAAACTTCACAGACGTGACGGTTATGTATGTATGAGTATGATTTTCAAAACTCTTATAATTTGGAATTATCGATACGTCGAAAGAGAAAATTTATTATTTCTCATAGTTCTTGAATCTCGCCGCTTCTGAAATTATGACTTTTAAAAATTATACTTTCCTCTGTATAAAAACCTGCTGCTTTATGTTTCGATCTAAGTGTATGTTTGTTTATGAAATAAATCACTTGAACTTGCGTTAACTATTCTGTCTTTCCGCAGGAAGAAAATGACGAGAACATGCTCCCTCGTCTCCTAGACCAAATGGACTCGGCCGAGGCGGGTCGCTACTCACTAGAGCGACTAGCCGCGCTAACTCTGCATCACGCACAGGACGCCGCGAGAAACCTTAAGATGTTGCAGGACACGCGCGCGCAACTCAAAGAGGTAAACAATTGTATAAACAAAAGTTGCTCAAAATTGTTACCAGCAACGGATCGTCCATTAATCACGTCATGTTTTTTAGCAACTTTTGACTTGAATAATAAATTTCTTCTTTTTTTTCGAACCATTAGCTAGAAGAAACTACGGAACGTACAGCGAGTGCCTTAAGAATAGCGAGTACAGAAGACCAGAACTTGAACCCATGGGCAGGTGTACCCGCGGCCCTGCACGCACTGCTGGCGCACGTGTCGTCCGGCACGTCCACGCGCTCCGTGTCGCCCGTTGACAGGTAACTGATAGGGCACAACTGAACACCTGTAGGAACGCCAGTATTCACTTACTCTATGGGGTTTAATAAAAAAATCTAAAAACCCGTCTGCGTGAAAAATGAACTTTAAAAAATATGGAAACAAGATTTTACTATAAATAATCTCATGCAGTCAGTTAAAGTTAAGTGATAACATTCAAAACTAGACTTCGTGAAAAAGTAAAAAAAAAGTTGGAATTTTGACCTTCAGAATCTCTGTAACCAGACGGTTCCCGGATCTCGTCCGGTACAAAAAAAAATCACAATAACGAGGAGTATATAAATGACTCGGCTTCGTTCAGCGTTTTTTTTCATCCGTCATGTATAAAAAAGGATTAAAAGCTGAAATGGTATTAGACTTTACGGTGGACACTGCACATGTCAGACTCACGACACTAAATAACAAGCGCCATGCCGGCAGGCTCAGTCTGTTCTCCAACAAATAGTTATAAATATCTAGAGCAGTGGAACTTGTGGCTTTTAAAAGAAAGCCGCTTTTTGTGTGTCTGTGTGACCGCTTAGATCTTCTACCCGCCCATTGTGTTACCCTATGTAAAATTTCAACATTTATATCTGTAGTTTTTAAGGTGTACAGTCACGAGCACTATTATGTATACACTTAGCAACTTTTAAAAGTGATTTCCTCCAACCATATTGATTGTAATTCTGTTTTACTACGAACATAGTATTTTGGAATCCAAACTATTATGAAATAGATATTTTCTCAAAGTTGCAATCGTTATTCCACGAGAAAATCGGTTATGAATTTTGCTAAGTGTTTATATATTAGTGCTCGTGACTATACATAATAAAAAGTACTCTATTCTATTCTAATGGCCGGTTTTCACCTTGATTGAGAGAATTTATTCCGGAAGGTTTCTTTGTATGATCAATATTTAACTTAGATATAACACAAAAATATTATAATGCCATTACTCTCGTGCGAATCGTCGCTAGTAATAATAATATTAATTAACCCTCATTACGTTGAAATAATACAAATCTAATTACACCATCAGTTATTGGCACAGTGCGCAGCTTGAGTCGCGCGCTGCCAACGGCGTCCGCGAGCCCAGCACGGCGCCCACGTCGCCGCCCGACGACAACACTAGCTCGCCATTCCAACGGAACACGTTAGTATACATCTATCTACAATTCTACATTCTATAAATTAAGGGGGATGCGCTAAGGTAGCCCCCGAAATTCAAATTTTCGTACGTTTTTTGCAATTTGCAGGTCAGTGTCACGTTGTATGTTGATTCAAATATGATAGACGCTTGGGTTTCAATATAGCGACCGTGTCATAAGACATTGCTTTATCCCCTTGGTGAATTATCTACTACAGTGGTTCCCAAAGTTGACTGGGCCGACTCACCAAACAAAAAGTTGGAACTTTTTGTTTGGTGAGTCGGCCCAGTGGTCACTACACACACATTTACACACTACTACATATAGACTGTTTAGGTGTATAGTGGCCGATCGCTACGCGGCATGCGTCGCGTCGCCAGCAATCGGTTTTACGTGCGCCTATCGATGTTAAACATCAAAAAAAAAACATTCCGATCCAAAGTGTTAATATTTAAAGGATGCATTTGTTTCCTGTTTTTTTTTTCATTATAGCATCAACATCAGTTTTAGTTACTATTAATCTCAATGAGTTTGATACGTCCAATTTATTTCGGTGCGTTCCGTTGTCCCCTCCACCCGAGCATACGATGAAACACACAGACCGAGCGCCCCGCGCCGTGATCCCGTCCTTCACCGTCACTGTCAGTGGTCGCCCGCATTGACCCGGTTGGTGGATTTGTTGTCCTATTTTTCAGCGCGTACACAATAATCACCCATTGGTGGTTCACGACCCATTCTTTGCGAACTAACTACTGATCTACTATGATTTTACGTTTGATTCATTTTAACTTTGGTTCATCAGTGTCCGTCGCGGGTCAGTTCGCCTTCGCGACCTGGGCGTGATAGGTCGTGAGGAGGACCCTATGACGCAATCCATGGTGGAGCCCACCTCGCCGCGCCCCATACCGCTCAGCCGCGTGCCCAGCGCGCCTGGTAGTCTCAGGTACGCACAGCTTTTTAAATATACTAACGTGATGTTCCTGTGGTAAAGGCGAAATCGCCAGGGTAGGCCGCCAAATTGCAGGTCAGTATCAGGTTGTATATTAATCAAAATATGATTTGCGACCGTAACAAATTTGGATTTACAGAATCATAATCATTAAAACCACCAATACACCTATATTTTATTTATAATTTTTTTTTTTTTTTGTTGGTATGTAGTGGCGTGTGCTAGCCAACATTTATGGCAAATAATTAATTTAAATTTTTTGTATTGCGTTATGTAAATTATTTTACATACTTTTGTATAGAATCATGTTTTTATAACTGAAAAAACAACTGTGCTGCTGGGGAGTTTGTTACGCCACTTCTTCTTCCCAGCTAAAGCACTAGGAAGTGGTGAAGGGCGGGCGTTTTGGGTTTTGCAGGACCGTCTTATGTAATTTTGACGTTCGGAAAGTGCTGGTTCTCAGCCTAGATTGAATAAATGGATTTTGAATAAGGAAGTGTATCCTGAATGAGGGTTTTCTGAAATGACGTTCACTCAGCACTGAGTTTTCAGGTCCGGGCACCTGTCAAAAGTGTCATAGCGCCTATATTTTCTTTAGTAGTTACTGAATGAAACGAATGATGAACGTCATCATATATTTTATAATCATAGTCGAAATGGAAGACCTCTTGTCAAAGTGATGCCTACTGGTGGCGTAAATATTCATGAAAATCTTCATTAGCAATTTGAAAAATGAAGATTGTATGACAATAGTAAACTCGTTCTGTTTCAGTCAATCGTTTGATGATGACTGAGACAGAATGATGATTTAAATATGTTTAGGATTTAGTGATTTGGGTGCAAGCGGGCGTTAATCCCGTGACTTACACCTGCATTTGTTACATCCACAGAGGCCTCCAGCCACTGGGCAGCACGTGCGGGCCGCTGGCGTCGCCCGTGGCCGCGCGCCGGCCGCCCGCGCCGCCCGAGTCGCCGCGCCCGCCGCGCCGACACCACAACCTGGCCAAACCTGCTTCCTTGTACGTATATAACACACCGCTGTATATACCATAGTGAGAAAGATATGGCGGATACAATCACATACATTCGCAGAATGAAAGGTTAAACTATTTTCTTAATAAAAAATATTCACTGACATACAATGGATAGCCTTAACCTGTCCTGTCAGGTCTTGAAGCATGTAATTTTGCACCAGAATTCCTTCTAAAGCGAAAGTAACGAAGGATTTTTGAAAATTCACCCCCTTATCATCTGCCTAGCCTTTTCCCAACTATATTGGGGTCGGCTTCCAGTCTAACCGGATGCAGCTGAATACCAGTATTTTACATGGAGCGACTGCCTATCTGACCTCCAGAAACCGGTTACTGGGTAACACGATACCCCTTGGTAAGACTGGTTGTCAGACTTTCGGGCTTCTGACGACCCGTATAACGCCTGTTAAAGATTCACAAATGACAGCCGGGACCAACGGCTGAACGTGCTTTCCGAGGCACGTAGGGGTCTTGGTAAGTAAAGATGGTCACCCATCTACGGAACAACCGCGGCAAGCGTAGCTTAACCTGATCGATCCACCCATGCGGCTGTTATAACTTAGCTACAAGCCCCTCTTTTCAAATTCACCCCCTAAATGGGTTAAATATTAAAAGCTTGTAATTTTTGCCGATGTGAAGTCCTATCGGGTACACGGCTAGTTTTCAAGTAATTTACGTGACGCTTCGTGCTGTTATTTTGAATGTTGGCAGTACGTGGTCATAAAAATTATGTGCAAGTAAAAATATGTTGCTTAACCTCTTCATTCTGAGACTGTACATACATGTGTTAGTGCCGATATGAGCCGTATTGTACCTAATATTAAATTCGAATTTTCCTGTTTTTCAATTTGACATACTTAAAAAATTCACATAGGTTTAATCAGCCAAAATTTCGACCTATTCACTGTACTATTTAGGTGTCCATTGTAAACGTTTCAAATGTGTTGTCAATATTATATGTGTTGTTTTTATTATAAAACCAGATAAATATTATTTTATGATTGGGAATTGGTAAACCGTTTATTTTCTTAATTTTTCTTTCATGACTGTTTTTTTTAACTGTCTGATAACTTCATTCGAGAAATATTTTTTAATTGTTACAGTTTTTTCATAAAAATCTGTCTTAACATCAATTTTATTCCTCGGATAAAATATATCTGACGATGAAAAATCAACCCTAAGTAACGTATCTAACAATCAAATAATAGCTTGAGTAGTTAGAAATATATCGGTCTCTTTCACTCTGGTATATGTGCGATATTGGCGTCCCTTTCTGCATGGTACACTGCTTGGGTATATGTGCTACACTCTAGTTGGTGTGAGGTAGACATTTCTGTAGTTGTATTTAGAACTGGAACATGTGTGTATGTATGTTAATAGAAATAATATTATTTACTACAGGTTTACTTAAAAGTACTTAGAAATTATATTTCCTTTATTGATATTGTCGTCTGCTCGTACCACTCTTTTCGAGTGAAAGACAGATATTTAACTAAACATAATATCTAAAACTCGTGGCTTGCACGGTCATAAAACGTGGGAGAAGGATGGTGAATATTTTTTCATTTGTCGTTTTATGACCACGCTACGAACATTGACGTTTTTATACCGTCATTTCTAAATCCATTTTAAGAAAACCTGTAGTACTTAGTACCGTCGAGTTATATGTGCAAATTCTTCAATTATCAAAATGTTCATCCAATAATTTACGCGTATTTTTATTTTTAACACAATCGAACTTGAACCAAAACCAACTGTAAAGGGGATGCGTTAAGGTAGTCCGCGGAATTCAAAATTTCTTATTTTCTTTCTTATTCTTCGTCTGTTGTATGTTGGTCAAAATATAATTCCTGACTGTACCGATTTACAGATTTAGAATCATCAATACAAGTCTCTAGGTTGAAATTGGCCTCATTGTCATGATTTCATATAAGTAAGGTAATCTGAACTTAAAGAAATTAATGTATTTTATTACTATAATTCTGTAAATACATTTCTTACGGTCGTGAAGGCCGGTCGATTCATATATATCATATCTTGATTAACATTCAACCCGATACTGACCTGAAAATGAATTTCGCGGGCTACCGTGGCGCTTTCGCCTAAATCAAAATCGAAATCCGGCAAAGCAAAACCGACTTCAAGAAGCTTGACTTAGAATACAAAATCAGTTTGCACATATAACCGCCTGGTAGTACCGGTGACGGCGCTCGGTGGGTGGGTCGGCCTGTCCGTCGCTGACGCAAGTTTCGCTTGCAGCCTGCTGACCGAGCTGGCCATCGTGGAGGACTGACCCGCCCCCGCCGCGCTGCAGCCCCCGCCCCTCTCACACGTCATACGACGCTCTGCATGCTTTCTCGTTATTTATTGCTTATTCTACATATTAATAACTTTTTATAAACGCTATTTTTGATGGTTTTAGATGTCTACGGCTAATTTCAAGTATTATTTTGAGACTTGTGGAACAGTGAGGTTCTTAAATATAATAAATTAAATACAAAATATTGATGTTTTAGAAACAAAATAGATTTGATTATTGTGTCAATTATATTAATAACAAGGTCAGAAATAAAACTTGTAAATAAAGCACGTATAATTTCTAAAACCATAGAAATGTCTGGTTGTATTTACTATTTAAAAAGTCGGCGTGATAGGGTCAATAAAAGTATGTAATTATTTACGGGCGCGCACGTATTATACGTACGTACTCGTCCATATTTACGTTAAAAGTACATTATATAACTATGTATATAAACATTAGGATTAAGCTAAAATATTAACTGTTTGACTCGAAACTTTGAAATGTAAAATAAAAGTACATTACTTTAGGCACTAACCTTACGGGTATCGAACCAAAAATGTCTAAAGACGCTTGATACCGCTTAGAATTTTATCAGTGCAGCTGCAATTTGAACTTTACTGTGATGATCATATGATCTAATTTTGTATAACTGAATTATATTTCAAGCTTCAGTATAGTTTTAAGTGAACTTTTGCATTTAAGAAGTGCATAAAATGTTAATTAATAATACTAATCCAACGGAATTGTTTAGCTTCATGCATTTTACTGTAATATATCGAAGTAGTGTGTAAGTATATCGTCACAAGTGTAACGTAAGCTTTAACTTGGCAGTTGGTTATTACAACACATAATTACAAACTATACAGACGCTTAACTTTATAGTCTTCATCAGAAGAGTGTGTTTTGGTCGGGGACTAACAGTTTATCAGATTTCAAATTCGATTCCTTTTCACTCTGAGCGATATGTTTTTTTTTAAGGCGGAGTAGACATAATTGCCTAAATACTATATTGTATAAACTACTTTGTTTAAATGTTTTTAGTTATGATGTTAAACATGTTTAGTAAATTAGTATTTTCTATGTTATCAGTTCTTTGAATTAAACTTTTAATGTCAATCGAGTTGAATAAATCCCTAGATTTTTAGCCACCTTCTAAAATAGAGATGTGCAAGCACTAATAACCTTAGTGTGGTAAACATTTTTATACTGCGACTGCACATGTGCAAAGGGTTGACTTGGCAAGGTGCCGATCGACAAATATCAGGCCGTGTTCGTATAGTTTGTAATCTGTGAGTACAGTGTATCTACGAAGTATGTATATTATGTAGGCACAATAAATAGATGCAATACAGCTTGTGTTTTGTTTGCTACCGGCATGACGCACCCCCGCTATATACTGCATGATGAAGCATTGAATTATATTGATATCAAATTATACAGAAGTTTTATAAATTATACCAACATACTATTAACAGCTATGTTTACTCCATGGAGCATAAACATTATCAAAAATATTACTTAAGGCCCATGAAGAGTAGGAAATAAATATTGGATGCATTTCCAAATGTAAATACTAATAATACCTATATTTTACAAATGCATGATATACATAAATATACAATGAAACCCGGAATTTACTCTGTGTGCATGTATTTTTATCAGTTGATAATGAATTCTTCCAACAATTCGTTGTGCTAACAAACAGTATAGATATATTTTTCCGATTTTAGACTAACGTATCTTCAAACTATGTATTAAAACTCAATTATTTTATCGATGAGTTTTAGACAAACTTAGTCTTCGCACCAGAGTTTTTATTAGCTGCACATGCAAAAGAGTATGATATAACACGATACACCAGCACTGGAATTGTTTTTAACATTATAGCAGTTTATCCTAAAAACACCCGTAGAAAAACATGACAATCAAGGTTTAGAAAGCACACGTAGCCGAAAGTTTTAATCAAGAATATATTGTAAGTATTTTTTTTTGTGTTGTGGTCCATGTTTTCATTAGCAAACCATCTCCATGGCATGGCTACCATTATGCCCCATTAAACCATTCGTTTTGTTGCTACATTTGATGCTGTGTTGTCCTTTGAATAGTTTAAAAATCCTAGCTTATGACAGTCCATATCGAAACATCCATTATAATACTTTTTTAATGGGAATAATCAAAATTAATCATTTTAACTAATTAATCAACCCAGTCTACCGAAGTCCACTGCTGGACACAGCCCTACCCCAAGGTCGGCCATAATATTTAGCTATTCTTACAATTTCCATGTATCATTTAAAACCAAGAAGCATCGTCATCTCTATAAAAAATGAAAATAATAAAACATAAACTTAATAATACCGAACGAATGACCAACTTGACCTGACTTGCATTTCAGTTAACTTCAGCACTATCGTGGAGATTACAATATGTCTAAATTGGACATAAGCACGTACTAACTACTACACAATGTTCACACCAAGCCGTAGCCTGAAAAATCTGCGGAAACTTCTTATTACAAGTACCTTCCACAAATTTAAAGCTATTTCCGTGTAACGGTGGAGTTTCTTGCCCATTCTTCTCCATACGAAACTACCTTTTGGAAGGTGCGACTAAAATCAATTATATTTTTCTAGAAATTGTATTGTTTCTATAATTGGAAATAAATTATTTGACTTTGACTGAACTGTATCTGGAATCCACTTAAGTGTGAAATGCAGATTAATACCTGCACTTCACACTTAAGTGGATTCCAGATATTTCTGTCTTATAAAATAAACAAAGGATTCCTTTTCAGCAGATTGACACTCTTCGAAGTGTCATTCGTGCCAACCTTTACTTCCGCGAGTGTACATACATTATCGGGTCTACATTTTTGATCATTTTTCGGCCACGGCTTCTTCATTTGCCATCCTTACGTCCCGTGTTCCCGCTTGCTAACGCGCTCACTAACGCAGAGAGGCGAGCGCGACTGTGGGCACGCCGCCCGCATCGCCGGGAGCGTCGCGTCGTGCACGAGATGATGACGTGTTTCTACGACTCACTGGAGCGGGACATGACAATACACCGCAAGGAGTCGTCAAGGAAATTGTTCTAAAGGTGGGTAATGTAACTTAAAACTAATCGTCATCATCTGGGATTAGGGCAGGAGTCCTCCTGCCCTCATCTCAATTTACTTGTAATCGGCGCAGTTAAACATTTTTCTTTTAGCCGTCATTTTAAAATTCACTTCTTTATTGCTATACAACGTGCCGCTATAATGGCGACATTCATTTAAAACACGGGTAGGGCTAGTGATCAGTAATCATAAAAATTATAAGAAGATAAAATAATTCGTAAATTGAAAAAAGTTCAATGTTCAAATAAACTAAATAATAATAAAGTAAACAAAATTGGGATCACTCTGTGTAAAAATTCATTCATGGCGCTACTTACTAGCTGACTTACGTCGTACTCGGCAACGCCTCACTGCGCGCGCTGGCAACGTCGCAGCGCGCTTTGCACGATCGGATAATATCAAAGAAACTGTCTTTATTTTAAACTTTAAAGTTCTTTAATAACGAGACATCACGAATACACAAGCCCTAATAATACAAATAAAAGCGTCCTTGTCGCAGAAGATGCACCTACCCACTAGGTAGAACAATAACGAAAACAAATCAAAGCGTCTTTATCGCGGTACCTTAATCTAATTACTATCTTAATTACACAAAAATAAAACAATAGGTAGGCGTCTTTTTCGCGGAAACATTCACAAAAACATTACACGGCGTAATATTTATGCGTACGAGTATGAATACGTGGGTCAAGGACACGGGCGCGGCTAGACTAGACAAGAGAAAGAAGAACTTAGATTCTTAGAAGAGTCGCGTGGCGGGTGGAAGGAAGGGCGCTAGCCGACATACGGCTCTCTGTTTCCTTCTATTCGGCTACTTTTGCACGTTTTAATTTCATTGATGCGATGTTATGATACGTGACCCCGGCAAATAACCTCTGTGCTACAGTTTCTTAATTACTGGTTGCTCCAAAATTATATTTTTTATTATATTTTAATTGTAAATAATAATAAATAAAAATAAAATAAAAAATAGTATGTAAATAATTAAATTAAAATATCTTAATAAAACAAAAACGCAAAACCGTATAAGTGTATATTAATGTCGCCATTAAAGCGACATGCTGCATAATCTTTCTCATAAACCATCTATCTTTTATTTGATCTATCACTTTCGCCTTATTTGACTATGAATTAAATAGGGAATCTGTAAAATAGCTGTCTGTTTCTCTTAGCGGATTAGCGGCAGTGGTGGTAACAACACAAGCGCGTGGCTGCAGTGCACGCACGTGGCGGAGGGACACGCGGGCGCGGCCCTCGCCCTCGCAGCCACCACGCACATGCTGTACAGCGGCGGAGTGGGTGAGTGTAGCGACGTGACACGTACATACTGCGCACGTGACGGCGTGTGGCTGCAGTGCACGCACGTGGCGGAGGGACACGCGGGCGCCGCACTCGCGCTGGTAGTGGGTGAGAGTATAAAGCTGCACCATACCTGTAATACGCTGCACTAGAAATTTCCGAGTATTTCCTGTCCAGAAGATTGTCTTGCCAGGAAATACTACTAAGCGTTGCTAAAAACACTTCCTCGAAGTCAATGTACACTCCGGAAACTTGATTGTTGATCAGATTGACAGATACACTACGTTAATTTGTTGTGTTATAACCATTTCAGACGACTGACAACTTCTTCTATGTCGTGTCGATGGCACGACAATGTATACAATTTTGTTGGCCCGAAGCTTTGCCACTTCCTGGGCATTTTTAGGGCACATATGGCAGGATAAGAGATGGAACATGTTTGCGCCACAGCTACACATCCACACCCTGCTACCGTTCCATCGAGGTAGATGTAATCACAACTTCGTTAAGTGGGGACATGTTCCCACTTGAGTTCGGAGGCGGTTCAGAGATGCACTATATACTCCTCTAACTCGTATCTTCTTCTGATCCACCAGACCGCACAGTCCGCGGCTGGGACTTCACAGCGGGCGCCGAGGCGTGGCGCGGCTGGTGCGGCGGCAGCGTGGCCGCGCTGGCGGCCGGCGAGCCTGATGCCAGGGGCTCGCGGCTTGTGCTGGCGGCCGCAGGGGCAGCTGTCAGGATGTTCGATACCAGGTCCAGGACGCCTGTCACTACGCTGTGGTAAGGAGTAGTTCCAGCTTCTTAAACCATGTCTTGTTCGTATATTCATTGGTAAAGAAGAAACTTTGCTGACGAATAGGTATAAAGGGGCTTTTTGTCGATAACCACGTATATTAAGCAGAATTTTGTGCAACTTACGAAAAATATCTATTCAAGATTTTACTTAACGATTACCTTTTGATGTAAGTAACAAAAAAAAAACACGCACGAGGCTTAAAAATACTGGACAAGAATGTGCATTAATCTTATGTTTTAGCGTAGCAACACATCGGGCAAAAATTTTGCGATAGAAATTCCAGACGCGTAATTTTTGGCAGATGTCTTGAATGAATGAATGAAATTCACCTACCCTAGCGTGGTTAAACCAGACTCGATCACTCGAATAAATTAAAAAATCTACTAGCCCCTAGAGCCTCATGTTTTATGGGACTACAGAGACCATTGCATACCAAAGAGTAGACCGGGGGGCGCGATAATGGTAGGGAAAGACGTGCCGGCAGATAACACCTACGCAAAGTACGTCTACTTAGGTTTATATCAATTCAATTCACACTTCCTTGTTCATTCCTCCTAAAACACCGTTTGTTATTCTTAGGTCGTCAGGCGCAACGGGTCCCTGCCCCGCCAACCGCGGCGTGGGCGGCGAGGTAGCCGTCACAGCGCTAGCGCTCACACAGAACCATCGACTATACACCGCTGCAGGAGACAAGCTGAGATTATGGGACCTGCGAATGTAAGTAATAATCTTGTATATTTTATTCATATTGTGGTATAGTCATTTTATTCTAGGTGCATCGTCTTAGAATAAGAATAATTTATTTGCAGAAAATATAGGTATTACCAGTTGTAAGAGGTTGGTGGTTTAGGTACAGTCCATATTTTACCTGTTTAGGGCATGCAAATGAACTTTACATTAATACCTAATAGGTACTTATTTTACTAAGATATTACACGGAATTTACGAGAAAATATTTATTAGGATTTTTAAATGATGATAAATTTTAAGTTACAATAAAATATACACACATAACAAAGCTGAAATTCTTAAAATAATATTTTTCTCTAGGTAACAAAAGACAATTGTTAAATTATTAAACCACAGCACATCATTTAAAGGAAACTAAACTCTAGGAAACTTAAAATATTTTTTTTTTGTGTTTCAGAAATTCTTATAAACTATAAAAACAATTCTCTTAGCGTTTTAGCTTAGCGTTCTTTCTGACTTTTTTCTTTTTGCACGGCTCCTAATACCTACTTCGGTACCCAAGTAGTCACATTTTAGATCTTTAACTCCGGACGGTCTAACGATTGGGAAAAGTTATGTTAATAGCAAAAGTTCTTGAATAGCTCTGTCTATTTGGTGTATATCCTATAGCAATTGGGCGCCAAGAAAACTCCTAATCTTCGGTGCCCAAGCAGACGCCTATTTAGGTCATTAACTCTGAATAGAATATAATGTATTTCTGAGTATATGGTACATAAAGATTACGAACTAACTAAAAATTGTCTAATGTTGTGTCCGTGGCAAAGGTTCTCCATAGAATGCTCTTTCCATTGGTGTATATCTTATGGCTATTGAGCTTTACCACATACCCACAGTTCGTTGCCCGTTCTGTAGTAATGTACTTTATTTATCATGATTTGCTGTCCTCTGTTACGTATGATATTTGTGTTAGGATGGAGTGCGTGTGCAAGCTGTGGACGGGCCACGCGGCGGCGGTGATGTGCCTGTGCGTGGGGCGCGCGGCGGGCGGCGACCTGGTGGCCACGGGCTCCAAGGACCACTACGTGCGCACGCTCGACATGCTGCCGCAGGATAACGGTATGTGCACAGATTAAGTTACAAAAGCCACAAGATTGGCTCAAAAAGTGCAGATAATACATACCATATACATATAATCCCTTATTCAGAACACTTATGTTTGCTGCCCCAATACAATAATTTGGATATACAGCCACAATAAAGATATTTTTAATTTGGAACAGTGCAATACAGTATTTTGGGTAACAATTCCTATCATCTGCGACTTGATCGGCCGCGATGTAACGTGTACCCGCTCTATGATTCTTTAAGGGGCCGGCGTTGCATACGTAGTTCATACAAACAAAAAAAAATCAAAATAATTTGTAAATCAAACAGATTCTTAAGGTAGTGTGTATTTTTTTCGATTTGATTACAGAATATCTATGTTCCCAAATATATATTTTGAAAGGACAATGATATAAAGACGAGATATGAGGAATTTACAATTTCTATAGAAAACTTATTTTTCTCAAAACTCTTGTTTAAATCAGTGTCCATTCAAAATATATATTTGGCAATCTAAATATTCTGTATTCCAATCGGAATAAATACACACTATCTTAAGAATATGTTTAATTTACAAATTATTTTGGTATTACGTTTGTATGAACTACGCATCCATCGCCGGTCTCTTAAGCTCCTTTATAATGTACCAAATATATCTGTCCCAGACACGTTTAAGCGCAGCAGAATTCTATGTAACGTTTCTCAACTTAATTTTGATTGTGATGGGTCATCAACTGAAAAATCTAAAGTGTGGATTTAAAATTAGTCTTAAAATTGCAGGTAGCTGGGAAGCTAGTAATCGCTGGCTTCTAGAGCCGCCGCATTACGACGGAGTGCAAGCTTTAGCGTTGTGTCATGACGATGCAGCGCTTTACAGCGCTTCGCGAGACACCAGCCTCAAGCGGTGGAGTCTCACCGACCATACGCTCACACACGTAAGTTGTACTAAAGTTAAAACTGTTGTGAGCGCTGACTACTAGACGGAGTTCAAGCTCTAGCGTTTTGCCACGACGATGTAGCGCTCTATAGCGCTTCACAAGACATCAGTCGCAAGCGGTGGAGTCGCATCGGTCATATTTGTACTCATGTAATTTATAAATAATTCTTTTTGACTCTGTGGTCAAACTAACGCTTCGTTAGCTAATTCAATTTGGCCTTGTATAATGTTTCTCTCAGAAAGTTATTCAATTTACTTTTGAAATAGAAAATACTAAGCCTAAGCCCCTGGGGCAAGGCACTTGAAAAAACGAGTGTGCTTTAAATCACACGACTGAAGTAAAACTTAAACGTAACTCTCTCTTTCTATCTTCACTAACTTATATCTCCCTCTCAACTTCCGTTCGCTCGCTTCCGTAACGCTCTCGTCACGCACTCACCAGTTTACTCCCCAAGTCAAGCGTGCGTAAAGAAGTTTTAATTCAGTAAATGATTTGACTCTGACTTTCATTACTCTACTAGCTGCGCCCTGCGTAAGTCTCGATCCCGTGGGAATATCGGGATAAAAAGTAGCCTATGTCTTAATCCAGGGTGTCAGCTACCTCCATACACACACACTCACAAACTTTCGCCTTTATAATATTAGTGTGATTGTTTGGTCTTCTAGGGCGTAATGAACGCGCACAAGGGCTGGGTGACAGGCGTGTGCGTGGTCGGAACCGGGCCGAACACGCTCGTGGCGAGCTGCGGGCGCGACTCGGCGCTGCGCGTGTGGAGCGGCGCGCTGCGGGCCGCCGCGCCGCCCGCCGCGCTGCCCGAGCTGCCGCACGCCCTGCGCGCGCACCCCGAGCCCGGCCTGGCGGCGCTCTACACGGCCGGCAAGTGAGTACGACGTCCAGGCTGACCTCACTTATATAATTGGGTGTCTTTATTTTGGTCAAGAAATCAGATCATTTTGGCTTGTTTAGCACCCAGTAATAGATATAGGATTGATGTTTCTGATAAAAGTAGTAAGATCACTAATGGGCCATGTTTTGATTATTATAACTGAGTCTTCTAATAATAAATGACAATTAAGTTTTAACCATTTTGTAGTCATATTTTTTATCTCAACATGTTTTAATACCACTTCTGTAGAATCTCAACTGACTGACCATTCTTGTAACTCCAAGAAAACTTTCGTAATTTGAATACTTACTTATCTGTAAAAGTTAGTATGTTGGTAACTTGTGAGTGTGTTGCAGCGGCGGCGAAGTGCGCGCGTGGCGGATCACCGTCGAGCAGTGAACGACCTCAGGTGCATACATACGGACAGACACACAAACAAGCAGACATTATAGCACCCATACTTTAACACTATTTACATTTACACAAAAGCCACAAGCACCTGGATGTTTCAAAATCGTGACAATGTTTTAATTTAAGTAAAAAGTCTTTAACTGTAAACACAAATGAATTCCGTAAAAAACAAAATTTATTAAAATATATTGAGACTATCCGAAGCTTCACTTTATCAATAGTGACAAAAGTGCCGACTCTATTTGCATCTACAGCGTGTTTCAGAAATGTATGGGTGCATTCCGAATTAAGACCATAATCGCTGTAATCGATTTTAGCGCGCTTAAACGCGTTCCCTTTTACCGTTTAGCGCGCTAAAATCGATTACAGCGATTATGGTCTTAATTCGGAATGCAGCCTATGTAATGTGTGTCATATGACCCATCATCATATTTAAGGTTGTGGTACAAACCATCAAACTGAGCAACTTTCACCATGATTCTGTACCACACCCTTTAACAATATGACCACACATTGCTGATACACGCTATTTAAGTAGACGCCAGACGTGAAGGTTACGATTTACTTAATTCATTTGTATATGCACAAAATCTATCGTCTGTCGCACACACACGATTGAACCAAAAACCTCCCACGTTCCATACTTAGGCCCGTATTACAAAACGTCACTCAATACTCAAGAATTAGGTACTTAAAACTAGATCTCCATTTGATTGGTTGAAACTAGTTTTAAGTAGTGCTTGAGTATTGAGTGACGTTCTGTAATACGGTACTCAGTATCAGCAAGTTCTGCTCCTAAACCGCTTGTAATTTTCCCACCGGACGTAATTTCGTAACACATTATCAATAACAATTTGCGTGATCTTGAAGTATATTGTTAATCCATTGCTTCATAAGTTCGAAAAATTGGTCTGCTCAACAACGTAAATAACGCAATGAATGATGTTGAACTGTCAAAATCAAACCCATTGCTACTGTAAAGCTCAACACACACAGGCAGCGGGTGCGGGTAGGGACGGAAGTACGGTGGGCTGAATTCTCTGTATAAATGAAGGACACCACACGAAGCGCGTGCGCGGGTCGGGCGCTCAGCGGGTCGGCAGCGGTAGCCGCGCTCGCGTTTCGTGTGGTGTCATTTATATAAATACAGAGAATTCAGCCCGCCAGACCCGCACCCGCTGCCTGTGTGTGTTGACCTTTAGTGTGTTACGCAATTGCCCCGCAGATGTTGTATGGAACAAGAACATCTGATAAATCCGCGCGTTTTTATTCTTTTAATTTTTTACATTGAAGAATTCACAAAAATTGTTAAACGACACCCACACAAATACGGCAGGTATAACCAAGCATACCATACGTACACACACTCCTACAACCAAAATTTGTACAATAGCTTTACATGTCGCTAAATTATCACTAACCAGAGCGAACTCGAATGAAATACTTGTTACGTATTTATGAATAAAACTTCATATTCACGTATTTGTATACATTTTATTGTCATTTCATCTGTAAGATCAGGTAATATGTAGTATCATTATTCTTTATTTGACAGAGTGGCAACTAACAAACTTAGCTTATTCATGTAGTATTGATTATCATGCATCAGATCAGTGTAAACTGCCAGTCTATCGTTAGGATCTATTAAAAGGAAATATGTTTCATGTGGTAGTATTCAAAGACATTTAAGATACTTCATATAATATGTAGTCTTTGGTAGTACCTATTAGAGAAAAAGTACTTTATTTCTATCTATGCGTTAGTGTTATAACACGTCAGCAAGTTATGCAGCTGACAAGCTATGTGAGCTTTCTAATAAAGTAGGTATATCAATATTTTTATCAGAGTTTAGTTTAGTTACTGCATTCATCTAGGATCCTCGCATTTTTTTTGCATTCATATTCATGGATCTATACAAAACTGTGTGAATAATGTCCAGGGCCTGCAGTCTCAACATACGTAGCGATCGCTTTACGACCGAATTTTGTCGGAAAGTCCTAATGGAGTCCCTAGACGGTCAAAAATGCTCGACAAGATTGTGATTTTTTCGTGCATATCAAGCATGTTACCGTCTAGAGATCCCATTAGTACTTTGCGATCGAATTCGAGACTGCAGGGCCAGGATCAATAGCTCTTACCCGTCGACTGGAAGCTGACTTCAACAATGTAGGCGAAGCTCTAAAGCTGGGCGCACTCCCCACGTGACGCTGTCACCGTCAGCTTGCGCACGCGCCGCCGCTTCACCCCCACTCACACGGCAAAACTGCGCTTCGCTCTTGACTTCATGTTCCTTTAAATTGTTTAACAATTGTACTCTTGTTTGTGCCTTTATAAATGTCTTCTCCTTTCTTCGTCTATTATGTTAACCACGGTTAATGCCAAAATTGACCAAAAAAAGACAAAAATATTTTTTAGTTTTTACAAAATTATTTTTGTTATAATTTTTGTATTGGCTCATTATTTTGCACATTTATAAAGATGCTGGCAGCGGTATTATTTACATCAGCCCTCGATAGTTTAACGTTAGCCGACTTGTGGCTAGTTTAAACTTTACCACCATCAATAAAATCCTTTCCATTTTAATTAGATGTTTTCCAGTGAGTGAACCTCTGTTCTAACCTTATTCAATTGTTCTACAGCTTACCTTTAGTTACTAACTATTTTCAACCAATTCAGCTGTTAATAACTTTTATTTAGTTGTTAAGCAAATTGACTACCAATTTAAATTGTCCGTATAATCAAAACACAACACAAAATCGACGTATGGTTTCCATTTGCTTAACAATTAAATTCCCCGATTGAACAATACTCTTATTTCGTTAACTAACGTAAGCTTTAACTGTTGTGTGTAGTTTTCCTAGCTGTTATCATTCTGTATTTAACACCCTCCTATAGTGAATTAAAATATTTATTTGAAATTATTTACGAATGCATAGAAAAAGTATATAATAATATTTAAAACTTTCTATCATCATTTTATTTTATTGGTGTACCTTGGCCAAGTTTCAGTAGAAAAATTACCTTTTCAAATTAATTGAATTGTTTGACATTCAGAATTTCTTTCTATTAAGTATTAAAATTCTACAAGCAAAGGGTACAATATTGTATTTGTGCATTTATTGTTTCTCTGTTTCAAATACGTTTAACTTTACCTCATACATAAAAAATTAATAAATGAATTTTATACTTCATCAGCACTAATATGCACACAAAAATGAAAATCTCAATAAAAAAAATCTCAATTTTCTCAATTAGCTCTTATTGTGCTTCCACTGTCATTATTATGCTAACCACAAAAACCAATCAATCACGAACACCATCTTTAAAGCACATCCCCTCAACAGTGACGGACGCATACGGTGCTGGCACATCCGCCGCACAAGGTGACCGCCGGCCGCGCGTGCGCACGCCGGGACCACGCGGCCACGCAGGGCGTGGAGGTGACTGCGGGACCTTGCAACACATAAATATACCCGCTGGACCCATGCTTATAGATGACAATATGCTTTATTGTATTTTAAACGTACAATTTTTACTGACACGGATATACTAAAAATAACCTTCAGTATTTACTGAGTTACAGCAGTCTACTGTATGTATCAGACGCCTGCATTATTTGCGACCCCTTCAAACATTTAATACTATAGAAAAGAGGGGCAACGAACTATATTGAACGTCAAGACTCGTGAAAATCGCGGTCATTAATCGTGCGAGTGGGATGGTGAATATTATTATCTCCATGTCATCTCGTTCTAACGTTTTATGACCGCGACTGCCCCAAACTACGGGGTGAAGTATAATGCAGACATCCGTATCAAAGGAGGGAAGTAGTGGAGTCAAATAATACAACCTTGTGATGTTAACTCGATTGTACGTCAAAATGGTGACTGTTGTGGTGATGATAGAAAAAACAATTGAATTTTAACGTAGGTAAGATGCAGAATCGTAGAACAAAGGAGGCATGAATCTATGTTTGTTGTCCTGTAGAGTAGATAGTTGCAGATTTACATGGCCTATGCGACTGCAACGGGGATGAAAAAAAAAAAATACATTTAAAAAAGACAACTGTATCTCGATAGTAGTAGTTAGCGAATGTTTGATCTCTAAAATTTTATATAATTAAATGAACAAATTAAAAGAGATTACCAGTTTTCGCTGATATAAAAATACAACGATTTTATCACGAATACGAAAGATGGATTACTGTTATGGGATTTATTTTCATGATTATTGTAAAGACATATCTTGAATATAATGCGTTGTATACTTTAAATATTTTATTATTTTCTAATCGAATTGCATTTTAAATTACGACCTAATATTGTACCTGGATTATTTTAAACTTGAGGGAATCGACTGGAATTGAAAACATAGACATTCCAATATTAAATTCAAATGATTTTATGAAAGCTATTTCAATGAACTTCTACAGGCAGGCCTAACAAAATGTAGGTAAACTACACATAACTTAGGTAGTTAGAAATAAGTAATATTAAAAATCACTTATCTTATGCTATGATTATGAAGTATTAAGTAAATAAACATAGATTTTATCTTAAAAGACACTTAGCGTGCTTCACGAAGTTCTACGTTATTTAGTTCGGAAAATCATCGTTAGGTGTTAATGGCGCTAGTGAACCTAATTCTGGATAAGACGCCGTTTGCATGGAAGTGGCCCAAAGAAGGTTTTACTTTTTTTAAATATTCGAATCTTAGTTTAAGTCTAGTTTCACTAATCTCGGCTAGATACTAAGTTCTGTTTACTTTTGGCCACTTTTGCTCAAACGGTTTGGCAGCTTTAGTACATTAGTCGCAAAATAATAGTTAAGTTTGACGTTTAGGCTCACTAGCGATTTAGGTAGACCAATTAACAAACACGAGAATTTTGTGATAGTGTCAGTATACTGCTAGAAGATGGCCTTCATGTAATAACATAATACTGTTATTGTTGTAACCGAATTTATTTCAACGCTTACGCGATGAGACGGGGCTTTAATTTCTGCTTACATTGTATCCAAACGTTTAACGGTTAATCGTTTTATTCTCCTAAATAACATCTAAAGGCATTCGATAAAAATATCAATGTTCTGAAAATTTTCATCTCTCTTGCAACTGAAACTGTATTTCCAATTTGTAGTTTCCATTCTACATTATTTCTTATTTTTTCTCTTATATGATTCAAAATATAAATAATTATTGTATCAACCTTTTCAATAACTTAAGATCTTCATTATTCACTTACTAAATCCTCATTTCATCACGTAAGCTTCTTCTTAGAGATTTTATTCCTAAACTTTAGGAACCGCCTTAGCTTAGCTTAAATTTCTATAAATCATTTAAAAGGCGTACTAATTAGTAATAGTGTCATGCGTTTAGTAAGGATTCGAATAGGGGGTGAGACACATGAATAATTTCTAGTGATTTAGTTGTAATTGTATGAGAATTTAGTAGGAATGCTAATCAGATTTCTGGTTAGAAGTAGTGCCATCCCCTCGGTTTGCCAATGAGTGTGAACTACTCGTTAATAGGACTGACTAGACAATGCACCTAAATCCTTTTTATAAAAGTATCAACTCTAAAATTCGCAACATATAACAGTTTATGAAAAATAAAAATAAATATTTTACAAAAAAACTGTTTTTAGATTTCACTTTTTAGTTGTGGTCACCCCACATCAACTCGTATACCACTACTTCCTATGTAACCGACAGTGACAGGAAGATTTATAAGATCATCAACATACACGAATTGGATTAAATACTTATTATTGAAGCTAACTTAAAAACTGCCCAAGCAAAGTAAATCAAATATCGATAATATATTTTATATAAAAAAATATATATATTATATATTTACAGACGAATTGAGAAGCTCATCTTTTTTTTGAAGTCGGTTAAAAATAGTTTTCATTCATTGAAACTTGCCACTGCCATGATTGTTGACATTGTCTAACAGATCCGATTCACGAGTAGTCGAAAACATTTAAGTAAAAATGATTAAATCGTCATTTAGAAGCCAACGCATGCCAAATCGTACGCACAATCCCCGGCCATTATTATGGAAGCCAACTCGTTTAGCCCAATTTAGCCAACTTAACGAGATAAGTTTTTGGCTGAAGTCTAATTCTGTTTGGTTTTACAATGACAAGATTTTTTTCTCACCCGACTAATTTCGAATAGTCCTTGAATAAACATAAATTAAATTTTTCGTTTCGTAGAACGGGGGACCAAAATGTTTTTGTATCTTACAACTTTCAAAAAGTCACATTTCAGTATCTGATATTGTTAAAAAACCATAAATTTACTGTAAAACACTTGCAGAATTAGACCCGCTACTAAGTAACTAACAGCTAGTTTCCCATCAGGTTATGATCTAGCTATGAACTTGATTCAACACGTCCACAATCACATCGTAGAAGTAGCATTAGACACACATTATTTAAGCGTTAGTATATAGCTAGGAATCATAACCTGTGGGAACCAGCCTTAACTAAAATTGAGATAATAAACTATGAGATTAGTCTCCACTACTCAAACTAGAACTGAAACATCAATTATGATAGTCTGTGATTAATCGAATAATTATATTTTTGTACATTCCTGTGCTACGGGTACACATAGCAATCATAACCATGTAATCACATTTATTAGACACGTAGGTCGACGTCAAATTATGTAGAAATAACATTTTTAACATTGTATACTGTCCAAATATATTAAACTTTATCTTAAGCACACTAAAGGCTATGATTTTCAAACAAATATTTGTTTTATTTACAATAGTTGAAGGTTTATTTTGTGTTATCTCTCCCCAATGCGTTTTTCAGTATTATATTTTTATTAGCGAACACCTTGTATAATTATTTTAAGTAGTATTAATTAAGAATCACAAATCAATGAATTTAAATAAATAATCAAAGTTTATTATGTATATAATTTGTATGAAATGCAGTTGAAAGCTTGCGAGGCTATCAGTAATGCTAGGAGCTTTATTAACAAACAAAGATATATTGTTATGTTATATCTGTGTAGTATAATGTATGCCTTATAAGAATCCTTGCAATAATTACTTGTGAAGTTATATTCCGCGTTCTATGAACACGTATAAGCAGACAAAATCATTTTAAATTGTCTCATTTAGATTTAAGGGTGGAGCCAAAAAAGTGTAATCCATAATTTTCGTAGCTCAAAATGAGTCGAAGAAACCGTGAAATTGCAATGCTTCATAATTTTGGCAGTTCATTTTCAACGGCGTAAATTACACCCATTTCTGCCCCGCCCCTAAAACATTTTTGGAGCATTATTTATAAGAGAAAATACTATGAACATGTAATCGTTTTAGTTACCAAGTCGATAAGTCTGCGTTAGTTCTGTGTTCTGGTGGCTTGAATAAGAGCCTGGCAGCTAGTCATGTAGGGTACGCATCATTTTTAGTGTCAATGTTAAATATTAGTTTGTTGGGGTGTTTGTAAACTGAATCATTAAACTATCAAAATAATATTTAATTTGAGTAATTACGAGTACATGTTAGCAACAATATTAGAATTAGCCAAACCCAATGCAGACCGGAAAGCAAATAGGTAACATTCAAGTCATTCCCTTTTATTTAGAGGTACTAATATTATAAAGAGGTACAATTTGTTGGTATGTAAGGGGTCATCTCCGGAACTACTCTCTGATTCCGAAAATTCTTTCACTAATGGAAAGCTTGCTATTGCCGAGTGTCATAGGATATTTTTTTTAAACAAGTAATTTCACGCGGCTAGCTAGTCTCATATAAATTCAGCAATATCGGCTAAATTCAGTTTACAAACACCTAAATTCCAATTGACAAAATCAACTTTCATTGACATTTTTACGAAAATCTTATATATTAATCAATTTTGTTACTATTGCATCAGGGAGTAATAAAATATATGAGATTATTATTATTCTAAATAAATTATAATTTTTGCTCTCAATCAATTTGTATCACAATGTTTTGTACTGTTTAGACAATGATATTAGGTGTTTTATGATTTTTATTATAATTTTATTACGATACGAATGAAATGTTTATTAAATAAAATTATACAATACTAAAGGACTTTTTTATTACAACGAAATATACCCTCGAATGATTTTAGAACGACTGAGCTTAAAGCAAGACATATAGGTACCTAACGGCAAACCTTTGATTATTTATATGTCTAGATAGTGTCGCGCTACATAAATCTCAGCCATCTGGTTAAATTAGGGTCCCTTCACACGGGCCACCGGCCACCAACCACAAAACGACGCCACCGGCATATTTCCTGTAGTTTTCATACATTTTATATGGACTCGCTGCACACGGTTGACGGTGGCCGCCACGCGCTACGTATACTATACGTAAACTAGCTTCTCGTGGCGGCGTTTGTGGCTGTGGCGTGAAGCCCGTGTGCGGCGACACTTAGCCAGCTAATTGGATGCCTAGGCCGATAGTTAATTGAACTACAATCATTTAACGTTTAACAACTTCGCATATTGAAATTCAGCCCTTAGAAAATGACTGACCAAGACTCGGCCAAGTGATTCAAATTTAGTTCAAAACAAATTATTTGCTAGGCGTCCAATTAGCTGGCTAATTTAACCAGATGGCTGCGACACATCAAACAAAACAGGCCAACTTTAATATTATGCTGATTGCGTGACAGCTACGTCTGAGTATAAGACGTAGCGCCATGTCATTGTGTTATTCTAGTGTACAGACGTCAGCACGTCAAGCTACTACAATCTGCCAAATTTATTTAAAAGATTTTCAACTTTATCGTTAAAGCATAAAGTTTAAGGTGGATTGGAAAAATTTTGACAGTTCTGGGTAGCTTGACCTGCTGGTAAGCTGTACATGCATTTTGCAGCGAAGTTCACAGCTTTGGCTTCGCGGCTTTGGCTTTGTCTATCTAGACATATTTATCTTTGCAGCAAACTTGTACGAGCAAAAATACTGTTCTTTCTTGGTCAAGACTGTTTTAAACTCTATTTTTATTATTATTACGGTTAATTTGGATCATACGGCGCTCGAATGAGGTTTACAGGGCCCTATGGTAAAAAGTATTTTGGGAAATGTATTAAAAAAACAAGATGGCGGCTTTAGTTCCGAATTTGGTCACGCGCTAATAGAATCTTGTAGCGCTGTAGACGAGTCAATGGACATCTCATGTAATCCATCCAGCGGTTACGATGCTTCGCGGTTTTAATGAATCTCGCTTACATCCCTCACAGATATTCTATAATTTGATTTTTATGGTCGTTGCTTTATGGTTGGCAATCATAACTCGGTTGCTGTCGGAGGTAAAATAACTGTAGATGGACTGTAGGTAGTTCAGTTTACGAAACGATTGATCGTAACTGTTTACAGTTAAGTGTATACGTCGGTGGGACAGGTGCTCTAAGAGAAGGAGGATGATCATGTCAGTGTGAGCTGAAGTATATAAATGAAACGGTTGTTTTATATAAGCAAAATTATATATATTTCCTTAAATACATTAGTCGGTACATTTCACGTCACTTGTCGGTCAGTACTTATACTTGGCGTGTTTGCTATGTTTCCGGTGGTGATGCGTAGGGGGCGTGGCTGGCGACCGTGGTCGTCGCCTACTTTCTCTATCTCTATCTCGGTCCCTCTCTCTATCTCTTTCTCGCTCCCTCTCGCGGGAACGTTCGCGTTCTCTTTCCCTCTCGCGCGATCTTGACCGTGATCTTGACTTGCGATCACTGGAATAAAGGTAGGCAAATTATTGCTATTATTGTTTGTTTAATAGACAGGCTGAAAACTATAAATAAATAGTTTAATAGATTATTTCTGTAACACGAAAGAAAGTTACTGCGGTTGAGACTACAAAATGGCTGACAGAGCATAATTTGAGTAACACTGTTACCTGTATCGGGATCGCTTCGGCGGCGGTGACAATGACGGCTCACGAGATTTCTTCGACTTCTTAGATGATGCTCTGCAAAACAAACAGCGTGAATTAGCGGACATCCTAAGTATATACAAACCCAAGTCTAACCTAAAAATAAAGATGTTACTACAACATTGCAATTAACCGTTTTATTTAATTAGTTTCTTTTTCTACTAGAATTTCATCATCTGCTTCCCTGCTATTTAAAAAAAATTACACAAAGTTACTGCTTTTTTTAACATCTACTAACCAATTTTGTAAAAATAATTCCGGTCCTCAGACATTCAGATTTCTGATGTAATAGTTGGCGCAGACCAAATGAATGAATGAATGTGTGAGGCCGGCTCCACACGTTGGCCAACATATTGGCTCAAATACAGCTCGTCCAACGTATGGTTCTAGAAAATTGCATTGGTACCAACGTTAGCGCGAGAGCTAGCAGTTGGCTGGCGCGTGTCGGTTTTATCAAAGGAATCTACGCCAAAGCTCGCGATTGATCCATACGTTGGTTGGCTGCTTGTTCAACCAACGTTGATACAGGCGTTGGGACCAACGTGTGGAGTCGAGAGTATAAGTATTGATAAAATAAGATGGACACAAGACCTTGTAGCGTTGTTTAGCACTTCGCTGTTCGATAAGTACGATATAGTAGCCATCGTTGTGTTAATAACGTAATCGAGAGCCCTATGAGAGGCACGTGTTTATCAGTGGACGTTAACAGTTGGTTATGTATGCAAATATCACCTCTCCGAAGCAAGCGCGGCTGAGGATCTTGAGGTCCTGGGTGTGAGCCCCAGCACGGGCAAAGCTTGTTGGGTTTTTCTGTTAGAAAATTCTTAGTTATAGTCTAGGATTTAATTTCTTTTATACGGGGTGCGCCTATCCTATGAGACCTAGTACTTTTGGAATAGGCGTACGAATGTACACTATCGGAATCTTGGATGTAGTTCTTTTTTCGAATCGATGATATATAATGACTTGTTAACTAAATTACTTTGGCCCAGTAGGTGACCCACGTTGATCGCCACTTCAGGAGTTCGTGTACAAATGTCATCTCTACGGAGAATCGTTCGTGTACGAATGTACAGGTCTGTCAGGTCACAGGAAGTTTATGTACGATGTAATGTATGTCTATGTAGTAGTACATAATTGATTACGTACGTGGAATAGGTATCGTCTTCGATGGGTGATTTCCGTCTCGGTTCTGGCGATTCTCTCACTTCTTCTACGGCCTCTTTAGCTTCTCGGGATGCCTGAAAAATATGTATTATGATATCTTATTCTTTAGAGAAAATTACAAACTTTATATTCGCACAATTGATTAACATTTCGTTGGTCCCGGCTGTCATTTGTAGATCTTTGATAGTTGTTACGGGCCGTCAGAAGCCCAAAACTCTGACAACCAGTTTACCAATGGATATCGTGTTACCCAGTAACTGGGTTGTGGAGGCCAGATAGGCAGTCGCTCCATGTAAAATACTGGTATTCAGCTGCATCCGGTTAGACTGGAAGCCGACCCCAACATAGGGAAAAGGCTAGGCAGATGATGATGAATTGATTAACACTAAAGTTATCGTGTAATATGCAGGGTGCACCAATACAAAAAAAAAAACTACGATGTTACTACTACTTTTTTTTACTACTACTATACGTATCAGTTTATTATTTTAGTTAGCTTTAATCAGCAAAACCATTTAGTTATTTTGAATGCAATAACTGTGACCCTACTCTTTTAATATTTAGTTAGACAAAAGTCAAAACATTATGCATAACTTCTTGCCTAATTCGTAAGAATCTGAAAGAATTTCCCGATTATTTACGCACCTTCTTGATAAGTTTTCTGCGGTAATGGTGTATCTGTTGCGTGGCCGACAACCCAGTGCGTTTTGCTCGCACGCCGGCCTCCAGTTCATCCGCGTACTTCAACACGCGAACCTCGATGTCACGTAGTGTTTCACGCTTTAGAGCTTGCTCCTCACTGTGACCAACAAAAATATGTTTTTATTGTTAGATAATCATAGTATACGAGGGCTGCACTAAAAGTATCGGGAATGGAAAATTTCCACTGTTCCCGTCATATTAAAATCTTTTTAATTGAAAACTCCTTGGTTTTAAAAATCGAATACCATTTATTTATTTAAAAAAAAGATTCTCGGTCTTGTCACAAGGTTTTGTCAAACTTGTTTAGTCGTTGAGAAAATGGAATTGACTCGAGAAAATTCAAGAGCGATGATTTATTATGACTTTCGAAGTGGTTTAACACAAAAACAGTGTGTTGACCGGATGATTTCTGCATTTGGTGATGAAGCCCCATCCAAAACCACAATTTATCGCTGGTTTGCTGAATTTCAACGTGGAAGTGTCAAGCTCAGTGATGATCCCCGTCAAGGTCGTCCAAAAACTGCAGTCACCCAAGAAAACGTTGATGCTGTGCGTAAGCTGATTGAGGAAGATCGACATGTGACATACCGCGAAATTCAGGCAACTTTAGACATTGGCATGAGTCAAATACAAATAATCTTGCATGAACAATTAGGTGTAAAAAAGTTGTTTTCCCGATGGATACCGCATTCGCTCTGTGAAGAGCAAAAAGCGGCTCGCGTTATTTGGTGCGTCAGAACTCTCGAAAGATTCCACGCAGGATCCTCAAATGCTGTATACAACATTGTATCAGGTGACGAATCCTGGATATACGCGTACGAACCCGAAACAAAAAACCAGTCACGAGTTTGGGTGTTCGAAAATGAGTTAAAGCCAACAAAAATTGTTCGTTCACGGAGTGTTGCAAAAAAAATGGTGGCCACGTTTGTCTCCAAAACCGGCAATGTTACGACTATTCCTCTTGAGGGACAAAGAACGGTTAATGCAGAATGGTATGCTAGCATTTGTTTGCCACAGGTCGTTTCTGAACTCCGTAAAGAGAACTGCAACCGCCGCATCATCCTCCATCACGACAATGCGAGTTCTCACACCGCGCACAGAACAAAAGAGTTTTTAGAGCAAGAAAACATAGAATTATTAGACCATCCGCCGTACAGCCCCGACCTAAGCCCTAATGATTTCTATACTTTCCCTAAAATAAAGAATAAATTGCGTGGACAGAGATTTTCATCACCTGAAGAAGCTGTGGACGCCTACAAAACGGCCATTTTGGAGACCCCAACTTCCGAATGGAATGGTTGCTTCAATGATTGGTTCCATCGTATGGAAAAATGTGTCAAATTTCGCGGAGAATACTTCGAAAAGCAATAAATACATTTTTAAATAGTAATGTTTTGTCACTTCCTTGATTCCCGAAATTTTCAGTGCCGCCCTCGTAGTTAGTGATTGATTCAAAATTAGATGATATCAGCTCTAGAAAGTAACACATGGGACAGTCGATAGAGATTTAAGGAACATTAAAAAGTTCAATTTAAAAAAAACCCAACACAACCAAAAACCTGGTGATGCCTGCGCATGAGGTCAAGGTTATCATAGTTTTGTAATATCATTGACAACCTGTCCCGTTGACAGGATTTCAAGTCGATCAAACCTTTGAAAGTTGTTTATATCTCGTCATCAACTAGAAAAGAGGTTTTGATCATCAAACGGCTAAGCAGATTTTCTTGAAACATAGCTAAGAACACTCTCGATTAAGACACCTTTCAAACAAAAAAAGAAAAATCAAAATCGGTTCATCCGTTCAGGAGCTATGATGCCACATACAGAGACACAGATACACACTACAAACTTATAACACCCCTTTTTTTCGTCGGGGGTTAAAAAAGACTTACTGCGACCATAAATATACTAGAGGCAGAAACATAATGAATTAGTTGTTGATTGAAGTGGATTTTATACATTGGTACAGCTATCTGCGTATGCGCAATTTGAGTGTACTTGTTGTAGGAGTGTAGTTGGTTGGTTTGTTTAATAAATCCTGTGTGCGGGTGAATAATTAGAATAAGTGAAGTGATTGTCTATGCCATTTGAGAGGGTGTGGGTGTGCGTGTGTGTGTGACAGATGGTGCGTCGGGGGTGTGTCTGTGTGAGTTGATGTGTGTGTCACCTGTCGTGTTGCTGCTGCGTCAAGGGCGTGGTGGGCGCGGGCGTGTCGTCGTCGCTGAGCGGTCGCGGCGGCGGCAAGATGCTGGAGTCGTCGATGTTGTCCGTGTCCACGCTCTCCCAGCGCGACGGGACGAACGTGCCGCCCGCGCGGGCGCGCCCGGCTTCACTGTCCGTGTCGAGAGGGACACCGTCTATGTCCTCGTCAACTGGAATAAAGTTTTTGTTATTATTGACGACTGTCTCAGTGATTCATGGAGCGTAAATAAATACATAATAATAAATCATTTCATTCAGGAAAACATCCATTTAAAAATTGCTACTAAATTACAATTTACAGTAAATTAAAACAATAAATTGCATCATTAAAGCTGGAATATTAATTTTATTGCCGTAAACAAGGCAATAGGACTACATAAGGATCGTAGCAGGTGACATTCTGTAGTTTCTGTCTACTCCCATGGGAAGAAGGCATGAGCATAATATGTAGGTATTAATTGTCATATACGAAGAAATAGTTTTATGATATCTCATGGATATGTGATCTTTATTTGAGCACCCATAATGTTAATAAGATCATAAATAAGGTAACTACGATAACATGGCTCGCCCCTCCAAATTACTGTTTCAATGTGTGTAGTCACATCCTTACGAAAGAGTTTGTATGTAGTTGGTAATTACTCGTAATATCTTACTTATTGCCAGATTTGTTGGTTAACTAATCATAACTAGCCGATCGCGCAAGACAACGCACGTGTCTTTTTCATAGAGTACGTCAGTGCAGCTCCATACTAATAATAATGAGTAATTAATGACGCCACTAGTCGAGCAACAAATCCGTGATATGTTTTTGTTTGACGGCCGTTTGAAACATTTGAAAGTATTTGTACGCATGTGTGCGTAATGACACATGCGTACAAATACTTTCAAATGTTTTGAATTTTGGAGGGGCGGGCCATATTATCGTAGTTAATCTCTATACGACAGACATATATTTTTGAAACTGATGTAGCATTCTATATATATGATGTCTTGTCAGATAGTTGTGGTGCTCCTTCGATGTCACACATTAATTTGTGCCGCCACTTTTATATGCTTTCTTCAAATGATTACATAATTATGTTTGCCGTCATCTTGACGACAGATATGAATGAATAAATCATGTAATCAGATATTATAGTATGGTCGTGGCTGTCCATACCGGGTATGCCGTCAATATCGTCGTGTAGCGCGTGCGGCGCGGCCCGGGGCGTGAGCGCGAGCCGTGCGGGCGCGGACGCGGACGCGGGCGCGGGCGCGGGCAGCAGGCGCGCGCGCTCGGCCGCCAGACGCCGCAGCGCCGCGCCGTCCAGCGGCCCGCCCGCCGCCACGTCCCACGACTCTTCGGAAGCGGACGAATGCGCAGGCGAAGCTCCAGATTCGGAGCCGTTCCCTTCCTCACCTTCTGCTGGAACCAAACCCGGGACTACGTCCGTCTCCTGAAATACGGATATAAATTTAAATTTAAACTCATCAGAAAATGATAGGCTGAAAAATGAGGTGATAAGGCAACGGTGCAGTTTAAAAGAAGATGTAGTAACAAAAATTGAAAAGAGTATGCTTAGATGGTTTGGTCATGTTGAGAGGATGAGTGGAACGCGACTAACAAAAGGTATTTATAAAGCAGAGGTGAGTGGAAACGCCGGGAGGGGACGCCCTAGGAGGACATATAGTGACCAAATTGGTGATGTTCTTCAGAAAGGTCAGGTGCGTAGTACTCGCAATCGGCGTGCGTGTATGACCAGATGTATGAACGTAGGCGAAGCAAAAGGAGTATGTAAGGAGCGTAGCAGGTGGCATTCTATAGTTTCTGCCTACCCCCATGGGAAGAAGGCGTGAGTTTATGTATGTCATCAGAAAATACAACTAAATGCATGCAAAAGGTCTTGGATTAGATTTTCAGATTGGGCAAAGTGTTATAGGGTTTTTCCATCAATAATTTCTCAGTAGTACCTGGAGTCTGGATTTGTACCCGGTTGTTAGCAACCGGGTACCCTACTACATAGGATGATAGGACTTCAAAGGAATCAGGCGTACTGTTATATTATTATGTAATATTAAAATTATTGTTTTTCAGTTTTATATTTTTTTCTAATTTCATCTAATTTTAATAGTTCTATATAGGTACTTTAATTTACTCGAAACCATACAATTATTATTATAACCATATCAAAAACAATATTTTACATTATGCAACACATAAAATGTCATGCTTTATTCATGAAAGAACATACTTTGCAATATTGTCACATTTAGAAGTAAATACAATATGCCAAAAATTATCAGCATATTACCTTTTTAAGACATTTACACAGTATTTATCGCGCTTTCACTACTAATTCGAAAATGCTTAAGATCGTGTTTACCTTATCGTTTCCCAAGAAGACGTCGTTAATGTGCATTAAAAAGTCCGTGGGGTACACGGCCCAGTCGGCCCACGCCTGCAGGATGCGCGTCACTCTCACGCGGAACCCTTCTTGCTGTATGCGTGACGTCATGCGAGAAAACGCGAGGTGACAGTTACGCATTATTTCTGTTAGGCGCTGCTGGAAACTGGAGAAAAAGATGCATATTTTGTGTGAAGTTGGAAAGAAGACTGAGAATGCGGCGTCCATATGTCATGCATACGGCCAGTGTCAAAAATATGAGGACTAACGGAGTATTCAAAATGATTTAAACAACTAAGGGTCGATTTTTATACAAATATATATATTTTTTTTTATAGAAAAGTTGTCAAAACGTCAAACATATTCCCCAGATAATTTATCAGACGATTGAAAAAATCGGCCCCAAGAAAATATAATATCTCAATGACACGAGGGTGGTTTAGAATCAAGAAGCTTGTAGATAAAAGTGGAGACAACACTCTAAATACCTATATTCCGTTGGTTTAGGTAGTTAAATAAAGGTAAACAAAAAAACCCAAGTGACGAGAGAGCTGTCAAGTAACCGACTAAACGTAATACCTGGCACTTCAGTTGGCATGCTACGTCACAGTTGTACTCTTCAATTTAGCAACGTTTTATTTCGTTGACGTTAAAAGAACCTTTCTTGTTGGGCTCTTTACAATAGACAGATTACAAAATAATATATAAATCTACCTAAATAACTGTGCTCAAGCAATTACATCTACGAAGAGTAGTTTAAGAATAAATGATAAAGTTTAACATACGGTACTAAAAGAGGAATCAATCGTAATAATAATAAATAAAATAAAAAAATATTATAAGTTACAACGTATTTTTAAACAAGAAAGTGTCATCTATAAAAACCCTTTTTTTATTATTTGTTTACCTTTATTTAACTACCTAAACCTATTGAATATAAGTGAAGACGACTGTGGTCGGATTCTCTCATTCTGAATGCATACATAAGAACGAGATAGTGATATGTGTTTTCTTTATTTTATGTATGTATTCAGAAAGAGAGACTACAGTCGTCTTCACTTAGGTATTTAGAGTGTTGCCTCCACTTTTATCTATAAGTACATGTTTGGAATACGCACACTAGTACACAACATCTGCCATTCTAACAAAAAAATTATAATCAATTATTAGTCAATAAGATAATTTTAAGCAACATTGGAGACAGTTTGATCAACGTTCCTTGTCTCTTTTAAAGAAAAAAAAGAAAGAAAATACGTATATTTGTGATAAACATAACACAAAGACGAAAGCACAAGTTGTGGGAAAATATGCGTCACATCCACGCAAAACGGCCACCGCTCAGCATAATGCTGCGACCCTATGCTAAACAGAGCCTCAGCGCTGGTTTTCAGCGACAGTCGGTTGACGTCTTTCTTAATCAAGTTTATTTCAGACAGGAAGTCCAGTGGTTGAATGTTAGCGCGTTGATGCTAGTACTACTACTAGCCATAAGTATGGACACTGACGCGCTCCTGTAGGCGCTGGCGTTGGTGAGCTTGGCGCCCGCGTTGTGGAGCACGTCGGACAGCAGGTACAGGCGCGCCACGCGGCGCTGCGGCAGCGTGCTCGGGCCCGCCAGGGACTCCGCCAGGCAGGTGGACACCTGCGATTCAATCAAATTATTTGCCGGAATATGGCACAATAGATATTATAGTAATTTTGGTTTCATTATATCCTGCCATGATATGGCGTGCATTATGATTATTAAACAATATAATTACTAAGGGGATAAAGTAGTGTCTAATGTCACGGACACTATATTGAATCCCGAGGGCAACGAAGGATTCTAGTGCTCCCAAACCAAGAAACTAGAATCCTGAGTGCAGAGAGTGATTCGATCTCGCTTAAAACGAAGACACCTTTATCCCCGAGGAGAATACTCTATTTTTGTCACCTTCTGCGAGGTAAGAAAAAGCAATACAGCTATCGAATATAATTTTTGTAAAAGTTTTCATGCGAATTTTTTGTTGAGGTTCCAAATTCAGTTATTGTGGATTATAAATGTTCATAGTAAATGTTTACAAAACAATAAAATAATTTCATCTATGTCCCATCAATGGGGCATAGAATACAGTAGCAGAATCAGTGATCGGATTTTGGCGATCACAATAATGATGCAAACAATATACCTGATGACTTTTTTACCGTTTGATAAAAAATAGGGTATATTAGGTTAACGGAGTAGAAGCCTATGGCATAATCCTTTTAAAAAATGTTAATAATGTAGTTAGAAATTGATCTATGAATAAATACTACACATTTGATATTTTTTTATCATTTTTCTTTTAATTTCAAAATTTATTTTTTTATCGTTGTAGTATGAAAAGTTTACTTCAAATGTGTAGTATTTATTGATAGATCAATTTCATACTACGTGATAGAAAAAAAAAACGGGCTATGCCAGGGATGCACAGACCACGGCCCGCGGGCCGCATGCGGCCGGCGGGCCGCATGCGGCCGGCGGGCCGCATGCGGCCCGCCGGTCGAATACTGGTGGCCCGCCGACAGCAAAAATAATACTCTCGTACATTCGAAAAATTTTGAATTCTATTCCAGAATAAAACCAAAAAAAATATGTTCGAAAAGTAATTTGAATCTAGCGCGCGCGCTCTTAAGTGCGCTTATCGGTGCGCCGTGCATGCGTCGGTAACAGCGGTCGGTAATGTTCGTGCCGATCTCGGTTAAATTCGATTTCTTGAGGAAGCGCCGCGGCCGGCGGCGCGGCGACGACGGCAGCGCGGTGGTGGCTTATCCACGGGTTATATTGTTAGAGCAAGCGAGTTAGCAATAGTCCCGAATTCCCGATTGCTCGCGTAGGTAGATACACGAAGCTTCCAGAGTCGGTTTCGAGATTTCTCCAGACAGTTTTCGACTCTATACGCGCGGTATAAAAGCCACGCTAACCGCAGCGACCGACAGTTTGGTTTTAATTTGAGTGAAGTGTCAATAGTTCTAGTGTAGATTTTAACTCGACTAGCCGGTGTCATATATTTTGATCCACATTCAACGTAGATTTCCCGTCAAGTGCCGTGTATAATTGTGTTGTGAAATCGTAAGTAAAACTGTTATTAATAATAAGTGTTTCCCTACATATTTAATCAATTATTTTTGGTAATTTAAAAAAGGATGGGTAATTTAAGTAGGTACTGTAATTGTTTTTAGGTGCTGTGTTAATCCTAGCCAGGATTAGAACGCAACATGGACAAGCCAGGGCCTAGTAAAAAACGTAAGGTTAAAGATGAAAATCGGCAGTTTCAAGAAATTTGGACTGAGAAATACTTTTTTGTATGGTCGCATAACAAAGTCGTTTGTTTAATTTGCAAGAATTCTGTTGCGATTGCAAAGGAATATAATGTAAAAAGGCACTATGAAACGCAGCATCCTACTTTTACCAAGTTTACAGGCGAATTAAAAAAGCAAAAAATGTTGTCTTTAAAACGGGAGCTTATTGGTCAGCAAGCTATGTTTACAAAACCCATTCAAGATTCAGAAACAGCTACAGAAGTTAGTTATGAAATTTCTCGAATGATAGCAAAGCGAAGTCGCCCCTTCAATGATGGGGATTTTGTAAAAAAAATGCATAGAAATTGCCGCTAAGAAAATGTGTCCAGAAGCAGCAAATGAGAAAATTCAACTGAATCGTATGACTATTCAAAGACGAATTATGTCTTTGTCAGGTAATATTGCGGAACAATTAAATGAAAAAACTAAGATCATTGAATTTTTTTCATTAGCACTCGACGAATCCACTGATATTAGTTCCACAGCTCAACTTCTCATATTCATGCGAGGTGTTACTCAAGATTTTGAAGTCTTAGAAGAGTTTTTAGGAATGTGTTCATTGAAAGGCCAAACCAGAGGAGTTGATATACTCAATGTACTTTTGGATGAGTGTTCAAAAACTGATTTGGACTTATCAAAATTATCGGGAGTTGCGACTGACGGTGCTCCTTCGATGATTGGTGTCAATTCTGGGCTAGTTACTTTGCTGAAAAAGCATCTGCAAGAAAAAAACATAAACGCTGAAGATCTCATGCAGTTTTACTGCATTATACACCAAGAAGCCATCTGTTCTAAAAAAATTGAATTTCAAAATATCATGAAAGTGGTAGTTTCGACTGTAAATTTCATAAAATCACGAGGATTCAATCACAGGCAATTCAAACAATTCCTGGATGACATCGAAAGCGAATATGGAGATTTACTGTATTATACAGAAGTAAGGTGGCTAAGTCGTGGATTAACACTGGAACGATTTCTAAATTTAATAGAAGAAATTGGAATATTTCTGGCGGAAAAGCAAAGGGATGTCCCGGAACTTAAAAATCCTGATTGGTTGTGTGATTTGGCTTTTTTAATTGACATTACAAATCATTTGAATGTCTTGCTCACACGGCTTCAAGGCAAAAATCAACTGATATCCCAGCTCTACGCTCATGTATCATCCTTTCAATGCAAGCTGACACTTTTCAGATCGCAATTGAATTCTGGAAATTACAATCATTTTCCGAATTATAAGTAAATGGCTGAAAAATTCAACAAAACTGCGATTAATTTCAGTTATGTAGAAAAGCTAGTAATATTTTGATTCAATCTTTTCAAGACAGATTTTCGGAGTTTAAAAAAGTGAAACCTCTGTTGGACATATTCAGCAATCCTTTCACGATTTCAGTTGAAAATGCGCTAGAGTCAATGCAGTTAGAAATTATTGACATTCAAAACGACCAAGATTTACGCAACAAATTTAACGAAGGAGACTTGCTGAACTTTTACCGCTGCATTGATAAAAATACGTACATATAGTTGCGCATAAACGCTCTGAAATGTGCCAGCTTATTTGGTTCTACCTATATATGTGAACAAACCTTTTCAATACTAAATAATAATAAAACAAAAAATCGAAACCGCCTTGCAAACGAAAGTTTGGAAGCAGTTTTACGTGTTGCTACAAGTAAATTTGAGCCAAATATAAAAAATATTGTAGGCACTATGCAGTGCCACGCTTCAAATTAATAAATTCTTTTTCAATTTTAATACATTATTATCAATTCTTTATTGTCTTTAATTACCTATACTTCTGGCGGCCCGCCATCAGTTCATAATTTGCCCGGGTGGCCCTAGTCTTAATAAGTCTGTGCATCCCTGGGCTATGCCATAGGCTTCTACTCCGTTCACTTAATATACCCTATTTTTTTCAAGACGGTAAAAAAGGCCATTCGCTATAGCTAGTACCTACCTCAGGCGCCGCCTCAGCGTGCTCGAGGCACCACGCCATGGCCGCGCCCACACTGCAGCGGGCGGGCGTGAGGCCTCTGATCAGCTCCTCCAGGCGGTCGCGTTGGCTGGAATGGACACAAACATCATCATTCTCCTGCCCTTATCCCTATTTATTTGTGGTCGGCACAACATGTCCCTTTCTTCCATACTTCACTATTAGTCGTCATCACGGTAGTCCACACATCATCTCTCACACAGTCCATCCATCGTTTCTTAGGTCTTTCCCTACTCTTATAGCCATCGACATTCATTCTCAAAACTTTCCTCACGACATTTCCCTCATTCCTGCCGATGACATGATAACCGATTTCGGCACAACTTTTCAGTCACCGGTGCCACTTTCAGACTTCCTCTAATGTACTCATTTCTTATTCTATCCATTCGTGTCACACCACAATCCCTCCTTTCCCCCTTTCTCCCTCCCTCATTTCCTCTCTTCACCATTCTCCTGCCCTTATACCATTTATTTGTGGTGGGTGCAACATGTCTACCTCCATACCTCTCTATTAGTCATCATCTCGGTAGCTACCTTTCTAGTCATATAGCTAGCTTTCTATCTTTCACAAAGTCCATCCATCGTTTCTTTATAAAATCATAACCCTACCTTTTGGCTTTGCCAGGTAAAAATATAAACAAACATAATTATGCAAGTTAAATGAGTGAAAAGCAGCCTCCCCGACCGGTAACCGTCTAAAGTTTCGCGTTCGTCTTAGTATTTCAGTTAGCAATGAGCCATTATTTTGTCTATAATACGATTGGCCTACGAACGATTCGCCTCAGTTCGACCAGAACTTAAGGCGCCATCTCCATGGACGAGAGATCGCGGCGAAAGTCACGCTGTGATTTGGACCGTGGAGGTGGCGCCTAAAGGTTCATTTGAAAACCACCGTCACAGCATCTATCTGGCATTACCACGAAAATTTACCTTTTTGGCGCAGCCGTGACACACGGATTTTTAAAGCATTCCGTTTTTTGGCGAAACTTGGTATGGCAGGTGTCGATATCAATTATTGTAAATAAAATAAAACATAATCCCTACTTATTATTTCTCACAGTTCAGTAGTTGCGTCCCGAGACCATTGAGCAGCTGTAATTATTTAAAATGTTGAGATCATAATTTTTTTTTTTTGTTGTAACATGTTTTGATGTCGATAACGTCGATCCAATCAAGTCGTTGAAGTTTTGCCGGTTAATTAAATTTGACTCTGTTTACTAACTTGTTAGACAGCGTCCCTCTTATATTCTCTTTGGCATCTTCTTCCTCCACCAGCTCGTCCGGCATGCCGGCCGTGTATAGGTTCATCACAGGCGGCCGCCAAACTGAACCGCCTGAAAGAAAAAAAAATCATGAGTCCAGGATCATAGATAGATGCATTTCATTGCACATCAATCCAACGATCGATGATTAAATAAAGAAAGATTTCTGATCGAATACCGAAAAAAATAAATGAAATTTATATTTATTTCTGTTAGTAGGTTTTAAGTTGGTTTATTTCTACAAACACTTTTTTTACACGTCAATAATATTTTTTTAACTCTATGAGGTCGGTGATTCTTATCAAGTTACTCTGACAAGAAACAACATCGAAACAAACTCAGAGGTCACAGTCTCATTTAAAGTCCAGAAGACATAATCTTGGTCAGGCCATGTGAGGACCATGTAGTTTTGTATTTAACTGAAAACCTTAGGACACACAGATTAATCTTATTTCGATACGTAAACTAAAATGTAATTTTCTTCAACCAAAAGTAATAAAAAACTGACAATGTTGATAAGATTTGAGCATTTGTTTATTTAAACAATTTTGCCAAATCAGTCGCAATGTTAACTTTCCGCCATTTTTTATTTTATTTTATTTATTTATTTAGGTTAGCCAAAAATTGTTTACACAATACATTTCAAATAATTTCCTTAATAGTATGTTTATAAGAGCAACAATTACTTACAGGTTAACAACATGTTACATTGTTTTACATAATAATACGAAGCCAAAAAGGATATTTACAATTAAAATAATTTAAAAACCAGATTGATAACATTAACAAATAATAAAAATAAAAATTAACATTCAGTAAGATTATTGGTTGTGGGAACAGTACTCAATAACTATTTTATAAAATTTTCCTATGAATAGTCATGATGTGTATCACAGTAATTTTACGAGCGAGTGCACGACTTTGTGAAGACGTGACGTTACAGGCAGCATTATAGCTACAGCACAGTCAAAGTTTTGACTCATTTCTTAAAAAACATAACTGGTTTTCAATTGTTGATACTTTATTTGGGATAAAGGTAGAAAAGACATGCGACTTCTTCATAAACTAATTAATAATAATAATAAAATCAGATAGTTGTTAATAAAATAATCAAAACTTCCTCAATTACCTTTAAACATCCTAAAGTCATCAAGTGACCATTGTTTCGGGGAGTCCCCCTGCAGCATAGAGAACAGCTTCCATCGATAATAGACGTGCGCCGGTGACTGGTTCTCGAACAGGAACCGGAAGAAGGGGTTGTTCATCTCCTTATTCATTATTATGGCCTCGAACATCGGACCTTCGCGGATCACGAACTCGACCATGCGGTGGATTAGCATGAGGATGTTTCTGGGAATTGGGAACAGTTTGGCTAAGGGGATGCGCTAAGGTAGCCCGCGAAATTAAAATTTTCTTATTCTCTAAGTTCGTCGAATCCTTTTGAATGACTATTTCATCAAATACTCATTCAATAGGATTCTACGAAGAGAGTTAGTTGTATTGCTGATTTTAATAACTATAATTCTATAAACCCATATTTTTTACGTCCGCGAATCATAAATTTAGATCAACATACTGTTACTGACCTGCAAATTGCAAAAAAAACTTAAGAAAATTTGAATTTCGCTGGCTACCTTAGCGCATCCCCCATAAGTCATTGAAGTCATCGAGGTATATATAAACTGAAGCGAATCCCGCGCGGGATGCGAGGCGAAATTCGCTCGCGGTTGTGTCCGCTAACTTGTATTGTGGTGTTAAAACTGGCGCTAATAGTCGCGTGACAACAATAGCAATAAAATACTTTAATTTAATTGAATATTAGCTTTTGCCCGCAGGTTGGCCCGCGTGGTAGTCGAAGTCATCCCACGGGAACGTACTACCGGGATGAATAAAAGTATCCTATGTCCTAGACCTGGGTTAGGACTCCTAACACAGGTCATGGTCTACCCATAAGCCAAATTTCATAGAAATCCGTTTAGCCGTTTCAGCGTGAAAACGAAACAAACAAACTCACTTTAGCATTTATAATATTAGTTATTATTAGGATTTTAGAGCAGTTACAATTTATTATGCGTAATTAATATGGTGCACGCACTTACCTCTCTGTAGGAACTACGACTTTCACTATTGATTGTGATAGAATCTGTAAAAAAGTCAATTTATTAATAATTATTAATTAGTAATAATAACCCAAGTGGGGCTATGTATTTAAGTGGAGGTGAAAGTAGTAACAACTGTTTTATTTACCTGTTCGTATAATTGCCTATCATCTGGGTCACTCGGGTAGTACTCTCCAGGTCGCAGTCGGGGAATCTGCAATGATTAAAAATAATCCCGGTAACCCTCTTAAAACCTAATTTAAAAAAAATGTTGTGCAACATTTGCTATAATGTTTATAGTATTTTGTTTTCTCGTGATTTCCAATAAAGTATGGTCCTCCCATCATAAGGTCTGTTCCAAAATGATGCGTAGAAAAAATTGATTAGAAAACATACATACGGATGCCAGTTTATAGTGCCACATACAAATTAAGTGCTTTGATTTTATTATTTTATAAATACTTAAATCCGAAATTCTAATTTTAAATCACTTTTATATATTTTTCATTTTAAAATTGCGTTAATTTTCTATCCTTAATTTACTTCGATGATTTTCCGAATTCATTTTTATTTTTTTAATATTATTCAAACAGACATATCGCATTTTTTTTTCTTCGATATTAATGCGTAATAAATTTAACCTGATCAGGGTTTGTTTACACTGGTATCAGATTCTTTTTGAACAGAATATACCTTATTAGCGAGATGTTTGGGCGGCTGCGCGTTGAAGGGCAGGCCGGAGGGCGGCGGCGGCTTGCTGGGCTGCTGCAGCGCCGGCGGGATGTAGATGGGCACCGGCGGGATCACCACCGCCTTGCCCCAGCCCAGCTTCATCTCGTAGCTCATTATTTCTTTACCTAGAGAAATATATTTAATTATTTCAAGTACAGAATGCGTAGGTGATGGCTATGGGATGGGTCTTGTTGCATAGCACTGTATTTTTCGAGTAAAAATGTAATTTAAAAACATGTTTTAATATTCTTACCATTAATACACCTCAGCGCCCGTTCTCCGTCCTTCCGCGACATGAAGGCCACAAAGCCGCAGTTCCTACCGCGTGCCTTCTCCTCATCAGAGCGCGGCCACATGATCTTGATACTAGCTAATGGACCGTAGCGACCGAAGATCTCCATCAGCTGCTGTTCTGTTATCTGTTGGGAGGTAAGTTATATCTTTACTTTAATAATTTCATGTTTCTAAACTTACACACTATTTATGGAACAATAATCGTGTTAAGTGATCTATTGATGGCTGATCTAGTGAATTATGATCTATTTAATTGGCTGTTGATAATTCAGTCAACCAATCACAGTATTTGACATGCGTTTGACAATTTGCACGTTAATTTTGTGTTTATTTTCGTTCCAGAAATCGGGTGTTAATCTGGTGTCTAAGCGCTGGGTGATTTGTTTGGTACATTGTTATTTGGATCAACGAAAGTGATAGTTATTTTTGTGTTAATCAGCCTTCAAGAAGCTAAGTGTAATGAGGCTCATCAAGGGTATCTTATGTCGCTCATAATTCATTGAAAGGAAGAAAGAATACTATCTTTTTATCATATATATAAAAGTGCAAGTTGAACTAACACACGAAAGGTTCCGTATCGTACCTGTCAGGCCCCTTTGTCTCTCAATGAGAGTCACCTGTCATGAATCTGTGCCCTCCTGAACCTGAATCAGTTTACACAAAGACCCTTGAGACCATAGAAACAACAGGCGACCATGAAGGGTCTTTGTGTAAACTGATTCAGGTTCAGGAGGGCACAGATTCATGACAAGTGACTCTCATTGAGAGACAAAGGGGCCTGACAGGTCACAGGTGATCGAACAAAAAACGCCGAAAACAACACGTTTATTGTATGGGAGGCACGCATAAATGGGAGGTCCTTTAGTTATTAAACTTTATTAAATTTTTATTATGTGTTGTTATAGCGGTATTAGAAATACTTTATGAAAATTTCAACTGTCTACATATATATGGTTCATAAGATACAGCTAGACAGACAGATGGACGTACGAACAGCGGAGGCTTAGTAATAGGGTTCCGTTTGGCATTCTTCGGGTACGGAACCCTAAAAAGACAGCATTGACCTGCATTGACTAATTATTTACCTTTAACCCAGTTTGGAAAAAGTCGAGAACCGAGTATTTGGAGCAACTTAGGAAAGGCCTATGTCTAGCAGTGGACTGCAATAGGCTGATTTGATTGATTGCCTTGACCGTAGTAGGCTCTACTAAACATACCTTAGGGTTGAGATTGCCGAGGTACAAGTTGGTGGTATTAGGGTCTCCTGTATCATAGGATCCAACATCAGGTATGATATCCAACGATGGCTCAACCCCCACCACTCCTCGCTCACGTAACACATTCTTATATTTGTGCCGCTCTGATCTTTCCTCCTGTATCCTGTAATAAAATATACAATTAACAATACATACTTCTCAGTGAAGTCTTGATACAAGTAGTCCCCCACATAATTAGAGTAATTTAAAATATACAAGTTTTTTATTGAAGTTAGAAGCTGTGAAGCTAGAATAGAAAACCTGTGACTATTTTGTTATTAAAATACTAATATTTTGAATGGTATTTTTTTTAAATTGCATATTGAATTAGTAAGGCATCTATCTCATTTCATCTTGAAAGTACTCTTTACAAAGTAATGCTCTTTTTCCTTGTTTTTTGAACTTACTTGTAATTAACAATCTATACAGTCTCTTTTAGTTTTTGAATGTGAGAATGTTGTGGGCTTAATAGACTGTACATTTGTAGACCATTTTCTATTTTGTTAAGTACCTGGTACTTGTTGATGGGCCTACACTGTCCTCCCATACCTATTAACACTGTAATTTGAAAACATTGTAAAAACCATTCTTCTTAAAAGAATAACTGTGGAGTTTCTTGCTGGCTCTTCACCATAGGAAACAACCAATTGGAACCATGCACCTAGCTTCTGATGTTTCATAAGTTCCCATGTAGGTTTATGTGAAAAAACATTATTTTGATTTGATTTGAATTATCCATTACACTCACTGCCTCAATTCTTCTTTGAACAGTTCCAGGTTACTTTTCTTCTTGTCCTGTCCTTTTTTCTTGGCATGTGGTCGTCCTGGAGGCTCGGGCCTCTGTACTAGCGTGCGAACCACATCAACCTCTGGGATAATGCTCCGCTTCTCATCCAAGCGGGAGACAGGCTTGTAGAGCTTGCCTCTCTCCGATGTATCTTCCTCTGAAAAATGTTTAGTATTCAATTAGTAAATGAAAAGAAGGATGAGATACTGCCCACAAAGGATTTAAAGTTGAAATGGCATTAGAATGTGGTCAAAAGCTTGATGGCAATTTTATTTTTCCCTTTTCTAAAGTATCATGGCTGGTGATACTTTATTCACATTAAAATCTAGCCTATTTGCTAATAAGTAATTTAAATATAACTTAAACTGCTAAGTATGGCAAAATTTGCAACTACAAAAAGAAATAACTAAAGAGATATTGATTTAACAGAAAGCTTTTTATGTTTGGACAAGTTGGCAATGGACAGATAAGAACAGATGGCAAATTCTCATACTTAAAATGTTCAAATTCAAGTTGCAGTCTCATTTCAGTGACAATGTCAAAACTTGTGCAAAATGTAGGCAAGTTAAAGGTTTCATTGACAGAGATTGAGATTAGAATGATATGGGAAGTGTTTAATAGTAACCAGCTAAATAAACCTATACATATAAAAATGACAAAGTAATCATGTTGCTTACTTCTAGCTCCTGCATCATATGTCCCAGCTTTAACCCAGACCTTGCTTGTGGTGCTGGGGACTTCCTGGAAGGTCTCCACAAACTCCTTGAAGACCTGTAGTGATCACACCATATTAAGAGTTTGTATGAGTTAGGAGTAGTCTATGATCAACAATATACTGAATATACTGGATTGGCTCCGTGGATTGATACACATTTATTTCTGCATTTGTTTGTTTGATCTCTTTTTCATTTAGGCTAGGTAGAGAGACAACCTATGTAGGGTGGCTGGTAGAAACTGGAGTTTAGCGAGGTACAATTGTGGTTGGAGAGGCCTAAGTCCAGGACTAGACTGCTTTTGGATATTGAAATGCCACTATTATGTAAAATTTTAACGAAATATTACATGTATTTTGTATGTTGATGGTTTGATATCGTGAGTGACACATTGATAATACTTACATGAGCGGCCGCTTCTTCTTCTTCTTTCTTTTTCAACTCCTCTAATTCCTTCTTGGAAAGCCCTCGAGAGTTCATATTGTCGTCTTCAAAAAGCTTGTTACATTAGTTTACCTGTGTTTGTCAATTAATGAAATTGAACGCTTGATTCATCATTTATTCAGACCTTTGTGCCATTTTGTATTTTTGTAACACATCAACAATAATATTTGAACATGTCTGAGAACCTAATTCTACATCAACTCAGAAACTAGTTTTTTGCAGTAAATAAAATAACATAACCTACAATGCTTGACAAGAAACAAGAAGCACAGATAATATACAGCCGTATTGGCTGTATATATCACAGATAACTATAGACAAAGAGTATAATAATATTATGGGAGACTATAGACTAGTTACAGAAACCGACAGCAAGAAAATAGAATCGCACGGGCCCGCACTGTTCTATTACTTATGCTATTACTATGGAGGTCCAGCCAGAAGGGCGTTCAGTAATTCAGTGGCGTTGCGGGTACGGCTACCGCGCGGTTCGGAGTTGATTGTTACATGGTCGCGCATTCGCAAATGGTTTGCTCTCTTGAATTGTTTGATGAAGTGGAGAGAGAATTTTATTGACATTCTCAAATAGTCCAAAAAACACACTAAACATTCATTTGGGATATATTAGGTACACACGGCTAAACATCAAGCTATAATTTCCAGTTTAAGCTGACCTCTAATTATAAGGAAATCATAGACAATGCGAGAGCAGCCTAAACTGGATCATAAGTATAGCTTGATGTGTAGCCGTGTGAACGTGTCGGTCACAATGTCAATACCTACTGCCTTTTCTTTTTTTCATGAGCAACCACAGTAAACAACAGTATTTCTTCGTCGACTTCCATTTTCAAACTGACTCCTCTATCCGGACCGCGCACCCCAGCACAAACTCGGTAGAAAAGTAGTATATTCTTTGAACACAGAACAAAGAATATACTACTCTTCTACCGAGAGACAGAACACTATTACTCCTAGCGGAGCACGCCAGTCGCATACTAATCGCGGCTATCTGCATAACATTTTTTTTTGGTTTTGCGATTCCAAACCGCGTGGCTGAATGAGCGCTAATTGTCTCAGACAGATTCAAATTTTGAATTTGAACTGTATCTGGCCGGACCGCGTCGCAACGGCAAAGCGACGCATTGCAAAAATCGTTCTCCAATCACTTTCGTATTGGCCATCGCACAGTGCAAGCGGGCCGCATTTCAACGCATAACAGCAGCGGCAAAAATAAGCTTGACGAGCGATCCACCAGTACGTTGCGATGCGGCCCGCCTGTTGTGTGCGATGGCTCCACAGGCTCATACAAAATATACCCACATACCAAGTAGTACCTACATGTACCACAGCACCATTTGTACCAAAGTGATAAAGAAGGATGTTTGCAATGCGTTGCTTTACTGCGCGTTGATTCATAGAAATGCTAGCGCAATAACTTGCGCTAGCATTTCTAAGAATCAACGCACACCACAGATGGGCCGCACCCTGTCCTATTTTTGTATGAAAATGCGTTGCGCTGCGAGTATCTCTATAGAGTCTGAGCAGTAGCATTTTGTCCGCTACCACCATGGCGCTTAAGCAATTTAGGGCGCAAGTTACTAACTTACCAAATTAAATGTTAGCCCAAAGGTCACGGTCAACTAAAAGACACCCAATAATCTCTAAGATTAATTAATCTGTAGACAAACATCCGAGGTGCTTTTGAGCCAGACGTCCAGTTTTTGAGAAATCTTCGAAAAACTTAAAATTAGGTCTTAAAAATTGATCTTTTGAGTTTTTCGCAAATATCCTCAAACTAGTTTGTCAGTAACTAGAAGATCCAAGAAAAAAAAAAAAAAAAACTTCATTGGTTACATAATATTTATTGAAAAAAGTATACCTACATCAAAAACATTTCGATGTAAAATAAAAAAGAACGTGTGCGATTTGACATTAGTGAATGAATTCTGCACAGGATTACGGTGCAATACCAGCCACCGTTGAAACCTGAACTGAACTTTATTAAGATACTCATAAAGTTGAAACTGTATAAGTAGGGGTTTCAGTATGGCTAGTAATTACATCGAACATAATATATTGGGTATTGGATAAAGTACTAGCTAAGGATTTATCATACAGAGTTATCTTTACAGCCAAGTGGTATACAAGTAGAAAAGTTTTCATTTCTTATGTGTAAATTACATTTGTGCAGGGAAAGTAAAAAAGTTAGCCTCTGTTATGTATAAATTATGTATATTAAAAATGGCTAATTGTACTTAGAGTATTGTGTCAGCATAGGCCACACTATAACTACCTATTGGCTGTAAATTCCACTGTTTCGTCTTTTTATTTTGTTCCTACTATCAATATTACATATCGTTATTTTCACTTAATGCTTACATTTAAAATACATAAATACATACAACTTGATAGTAACCGAAACATCGAATAATTTAATGCATTGAAACGTTATTTTTGTGAATTAAATTGATAGTAAAACAAGCAGCGAGCCGGCGAGCACGCCTCAAGACATGCTCAAATTTATGGGAAACAGGAAACTATGAATTAAAACTCGTAGAAAATATCACAAACTAAAATATAGCTCGGAACTTTTACGTATCATAAGAAAAGAGCGAGCTATGTGGCCAATCTGTAACGGCCCGTCCGAGTATTGAAGATAGAATACATTTGTGCATCTTAAAGCTTATTATACAATGATACATGCCACGTAATATACATAACTATTACACTGTACACAGCGAAACTAATGTACATAGTCACAGAACGAATATCATAAGACGTTAAGTGTGTACTCACCGCTAGCTGACGTCATCCTCACAGGTTACTAAAGATATTCTTATGATTTTTATGTTACCTACTTGGTAGAAAACAAGACGATGTGGGAGATGCTGCATAGGATACTGTTTTTCCCGATACTAATGACTACGGCTACGACTAATATGTATAAGTATGTGTATGTATACTTAGCAACTTTTAAAAGTGATTTCCTGCAACTATATTGATCGTCATTTTATTTTACTACAAACATAGTATTTTGGGAACCCAAACTATTATGAAATAGATATTTTCTCAAAGTTGCAATCGTTATTCCACGAGAAAATCGGTTTTGAAATTTGCAAAGTGTTTACATATTAGTGCTCATGACTGTACAAGGGGTCATTACTTATCTCTATCTTTCGCGCGCAATTGTATTGCCGTCGCACTCGCACATTAGAAGGACCGAGAGATAGAGATAAGTAATGAGGGGTCATTGTACGAAATTCTTTCTGCATCGCGACCGGACTTAAGTAATTAAAACAACTCTGAATGAGTTTTTTATGAAATCATGACACTTGAGGCGAACATTTTGCGCGGCTACCTCTGCGCATCCACCGTATGTGGTCACCGCCTCAAATGGACATATTTAATACCAAAGGCATTGCAGAGGCTTAGCCATCCAAAGCGTAATACACAGACATAGTGTAATTACTCCGGCCGGCACAGGTTTAAAGGGATCTTTAGTATAAAACCTGTAACGTGACGTCGTGACCGCGCCATTTACACAGACGGAGTCAATCTATAACATATTTAAATATACTTTTACATAATTTATTTGTTATCTTTTTATACATTGGTGGTATACGAAGCTGCATTTTATTAGTCAGTAGATATGCAATTAAAATCTTATTGGCAATAAAACGTTATGATACAAAGGTTTTGGAGCTGGTAAATTAATTGTGGCCAATGATGGCTTTCTGTGTACACATGTAAAACGCACTATGGCAGCTCTACTGTGGCAGCCAATCCAACGAACTGTCAGATGACGTAGTCGTGTCTGATTGGCTAATAAAGCTTGGTTGCTGTGACTGGATTGGCTGCCGTTGGTTTTGCAATCCTTAACTAGTGCGTTTTCAGACAAAACTTCACGTAAATTATTATTATTTACAAAATAGTCCCATTGTTTGTTCGTAGAGCTTAGCGATGAAGCTGCAGGTATGATGAACTAAGCTTCTAAGCAACTTACGTTTTGTTATACTTTTTGTGTGATACAAATTAGAGTGTTTGGATATGAAGTAATATTCATCTCAATCAATGTGTGGATCGTATTCATCTGTGTCGCTTCGTAAAAAGGAAATAGAAATAGACGAATTATAAATTTGTAAAAATTTAGTTAAAACCGTTATAAAATCCAACAGTTTGTTTGTGAATGGTGCAGATAATAACAATAATATATTTTCACGATACGTAATATAAAATATACTCTAATTTATATGACACACAAGTGTAAACACGATAAATTAACAATCATGACACTTGTATTAAGTGACGTTACATAAGAAGGCCACATACTGTACAGACCGCGAGCCACACACTGCGATGACTTTGTGAACACAAGCAATAACAGACTGTTTTACTAATTAGTTAAGTGCTATTATAGGAAATCAGGAATTTGTAAACATGTAGACATAAGCGGAAAATAAGATCGGAAAGCGGTAGATAAATTACTAATGTATTTGAGTATTAGTTGGTATGGTAAAAAGACAGGAACCGATGACCTTAATTCTGTTTCAAAATTACAATAAATATATTTCCACCCGACAACTGCTATACAGAAAATGCTCGATCGGTTACAGGAGTACTGTCGTTACAGAGGCTAAAGGACCATTATCCCATAGTATAAGGTATCATCAACCTTATAGTAATAATAATAGTGCACAAAATACAATTAACATTACATTATACACCTACATATGTCCACACTCGGCTCTCATCCTTCACAAAGTCAACACAATCAGTATATTATCTTCAACATTAACAATAAGACATACAACGCTAACGTCAAAAAGTAAACATTACGTTACAGAGGTATAACACTTCTTTTACACTATTAAATGCATTCGTCGAACATTGTACTACTCCTAAAAAACAATGGCCAATGATAGTGAAAAATAAATGTAATTAAACATTGTACTCGCTTATTTGATCAATAGACATCTATTAAAATAAATTTTCACATACAATATACATCGAATATAATATAAAATTCTTTATTATATAACGCTAGTTGTGCGTGTGCGCATGTCGGATATACGGGACGTGAATGGCGGATACCTCGGATATAGTTGTTGTAGCTTGTCACTTCTGCGCCGAACAGCGATCGTCATTGTATATCCGCCAGGCGCGCACTATATTGTGAATAGTCAAATCCTCTCGATTATACACTGTACAGGGATTGAATATGTTCATGGACAGATTGTATTTGCGTTTGCATTCGTTTTTTCAAGACACAAGACATTCATGTACAGACTTCTGTATTATAATAAAACCAGCTATATCGCTGGTAATCCCACGTTTGATTACATTTTTCAAAATCCTTTTAGCTGATCCCCAGGTCGCATATGAGCCAATGTATTTCAAAAGTCATGTTATAATCGGCTTGATAGTTTGATGAGTAATTGTTTCGCTTTTAGTGATTCGTGGCGAAGTGGCAGAACATCATTAAGCCCGTGAAATTCGAAATATCCCATGTTTTTTGCAATTTGCAGGTACTTATCAGGTGGCTGATTAAAATACTATTTGCGAACGTAAAAATTATGTATTTATATAATTATTTGGCATCCACTCCGGCGGCATGGCATGAAGCTGGACGAACATGGGCTATCCAAACGGATGTCATTTTCAATCGGAATTGGTGGGCTGAGCAAATTCTGATTTTAAGTGGGGGTTCAAAAATATCGAAATCATGACTTTCTATGACGTGTTTACCGAAGCGTTGCGCATCAAGCGGCGCGGGACCCACCGGGAGGGCCAGCGGGGTAATTGCATAACACACTAATAATCGCAAAGCCTTTCATTTGACAATTCGACAACATTCATTGCATTTTTAACGTCATCGAGCAGACGGATTTTTTTAAATATATGAAGCAATGGATTAGGAATTAATTTCCTTTAGAGTGTGAAATAAAGTGTGTTACGCAATTAGAGTGCAGGTTCCATTAGGTTGCTCGAAGCTGTCCATACGGTCGACAATGTGCGCGAGCGGCGAGCCTTCGTAGGGCAGCGCGCAGGGGGCGGGGGCGGGGACGTTCAGGGAATGGCAGGGGGGCGGGGGCGGGGGCGGGGGGCAGGGCGCGGTGTGCACGCGGAGGGTCGTGTGTGCGCATTGCGGCGAGAGCGCGGGTGGCGAGGGGGAGGGCGAGGCTGAATCTCAGGCATCCGCGTCCGCACCTTTCAGTCTGAGGCGTGCGAAGTCCTCGAATATTATGTCGTCATCCTGTTCTTGGCCGTTCTCGTCGCTGTAAGGAATAGAGATAGAGTTAGTCTGACGTCGTTGTTTTATTAATGGATTGATGACCTTCGAGTACATTGGTGGCGTCGACTTCGCAATTGCTTTATCACCCCGTGGTTGAATGTCACTTGCTATTCTTATACCGATAAGTTATATTTGTCTATGTGACAGTTAGATAATATCGACCTTAGTGAAGTTTCAATTTACTGGGAATCGTTGACGAAAGTGATAAAAAAATTAAGAGGTACCTAATTTATAAACTATTTTGATTGACCGCGGCTGTATTTATATACAGCATGTATATGTATATTTATATACAGCATGGCCCGCGGGCCGGATCCGGCCTGCTGTAAGATATTATCCGGCCCACGAGATATTTTGAAAAAACCAATTTAAAAAATATTACATATTACACGGGAGTGACAATGAGGCGGCACTCTTTGATAATCGCCGCCACTTGGCTTGCTCGATCTCTCATTCTTTGAGGTTTGCCGCCTCACGGGCGACACATCAAAAGATTTATTGGTTCTCAATTATTCTAAACTAGTTTATTCCAGATTATTCCTTCATTTTGCCTATATAAGTGGGTGGATGGCCCGAACGTTAATTACCACGACAGATCAAGATGTTCGGCAAGCCTATCCCTTGGGAGAAGCGAGCCAAATATCTCGGTGTGATCTTAGATCACCACATTTCGTTCGCTGAGCACATAAAGCAAGTGCGTTCGCGCGCTGCTTTCGCTCTCGGTAGGCTTCATTGCGTTCTGAACTCACGCAGCAAGTTGTCCCTTAAGGGCAAATTGCGTATTTACACAGCGTGCATCCGGCCGATTATGACGTACGCGTGTGCCGCTTTCGCACACGCCCGTCCCCATCTCATTCACAGAATGCAGGCACTTCAAAACCGATTTCTCCGTATAATTACGGACGCTCCATGGTTCGTTCGGAACGAAACCCTACACGTAGATCTTAGAATCCCCACCATCAAGCAGTTTTTGAAACGCGCGACAAAGCGGTTCTTCGAGTCCGCAGATAGACATCGCAACCCCTTGGTTGTGCAGGCAGCTAGCTATAGGCCATCTCAAATTAGTAAGACTCGCCGACCTAGGCATACTCTCTTAGACCCGGACGACCCCATTACTCTCCTTCAGGAAAGCAATAGGGCCACAAGTACAGTGCACAAACACAAACCGTCATTCCGTCCTCGCCGCCGAGGTACCACGCGAAGATCAAGAATAAATTGTTCCCCCCGTCCCTTGCACGTCGAACCGCCAGCCCCGAGGCTGAGTGAGCCGTAGCATTTAATAGTAATCCCCGTTAATAATCATGAATTTAAACTTTCGATCCAGCCCGTCCCCAATTTGCTTTGTTTTTCCCCAACGACGCCCTAAGCCGAGGCTCGTACCCCACAGGGGGTGCCCTTAGAGCGCTGTCGTTTAGTTTTTAATACTTTTATTTACGCTCCTGGCTGGAGGCTTTAAGCTAATACCTTAGGGCAGCCACAGGAAAGACCGGTTAAGCAGTCACGGCCTCTCAAGGTCAACTGCAAGATGCCATATATAAAAAAAAAAAAAAAAAAAAAAAAAAAAAAAAAAAAAAAACCGAACGTTAGTTCAGTTCTAATTGAGCTACCAAGGTGATAACTTGGACAAGCGATATCCTAGCGAACTGCTCGAGCCGTCAACTTGCTTTGTGACTTTGTGTGTATCTTGAGTACTAACTATAGTTTGTTACCTGATATACAGGTGTAACATAAATAACGCACAACCTCTTAAGGGGTCATTGCACTCATCATTATGAACAACTTTTATTAGGAGACCAAACCTGAAATCGTGAAAAAAATCAGCTGTTACCTACATTTTGACGAGTTATTCGAACATAAATGTAGGGAACAGCTGATTTTTTTTCGCGTTCCCATAGTAAAAGCTGTTTATAATAATGAGTACAATGACCCCTTAAGAGGTTGTGCGTTATTTATTATACATCTTGTATATACATGATCATATTAAATTAGCCAGCGAAACTCCACATACGTGATGGGTATAAATAGGATAAAACAAAAAAAAAAACTTCTTTTGTGGTCAACGACACGCGACGGTAGTTACTTGAAATATCATTTTCAAAATCAGTTTTTTTTTCTATGTAAATTTATAAAATATTTTGTAAACTAGTCGTTGGAGTACCACGAAAAATTAATTTGCGAAGCAGGGGCGGGTCGCTAGTAGTATAATATAGACAGTGAATGTATTGGTATACGTTAACGTACGGATGCGGGTCCAGCGTGATGAGGTCGTGGTCGGCGGCGCGCGGGGCCCCGGCGACGGCGCGCTCGTCGTCCGGCTTGGGGTGCATCAGGATGAACGGCAGCTCCGCGCTCAGGTCGCTGCGGCCGGGGAATACATCATTACACCGTGGACTTTAAGTGTCGCCGCACACGGGCTTCACGCCACAGCCACAAACGCCGCCACGAGAAGCTAGTTTACGTATAGTATACGTAGCGCGTGGCGGCCACCGTCAACCGTGTGCAGCGAGTCCATATAAAATGTATGAAAACTACAGGAAATATGCCGCCGGTGGCGTCGTTTTGTGGTTGGTGGCCGGCGCCCCGTGTGCGGGGACCCTTAGATGAGGCAGTACCACCTTAACCGTTGTAAGTACACTAAAACAGTCTGAGAAGACTGTCCTTCATTTTTTTTTTAATTTGATCGGAATTCACAGATTTTGAATAAAAAAATACTTTCATCAAGAAAATGGGCTAGATTCAGAAAGCTTTTTAAGATGCCAATCGATCTTTCTTGCCTGTTTCTTATAAAGATCAAAAAAGTATATCGGACCAACCGAGATTTGAGTATTTTTATAGGCTGGTCGATTTTTATGGAGCAAGTTTTACTGGATATAAAAATACAACTATAGTCCGCGTGCAAGTGCTAGTCACCGCCTGAGGCCTGAGGTATGTGAACGGAGAGACATGGGAGGTAGACAATGGTGAAGCTAACTCAGTCTGCCAATCTTGTCAATTTCTCTAGCAAATTTCTCGCCAATGATGCCTATATGTAACAGAAAGAGATGGAGATACATGAAAATGTTAAACTGAGTGTTTTTCCAACCTTAAAATATGAAGTGGACAGAAATAAAGACAGTCCGACTTACCCGCCAAGTGGTCCAAGACACAGCTTCACTTTGACCTTGTATTGCACTATGATACCCAGGTTCTCGCGCTGCGATGGGTCCGCGATTCTGAAACAGGTTTCAAATATTTACAGGATTTGTATAATGTTAAGATTTGTTTTAGGGCAAGGTATACAAGGCATTGAATATTTTGTTAGTTGGCATGTAAAATGGTCGTTTTGGTACTGACCACAAATAATTTACAGCAAACGAAGAACAAACTGACAATACGAAAAGAAGGGACTAGAAATCCCAGCCCTGTTATGTGGGAAAGGAGTCTTCCTGATATACTTGTTTCTTTCGGGGGCAACTAGCTTCATCTTTATGACTGACCGACACTTTGACAATTCAAAAGTGACTGTAATTGGTTTAATTGAAATAAATGCTTTGAGTTTGAGTCAATGTACAGTTAAGGACAATATGTGTACACTTAGGTAAATGTAACAAAAAAAAAACCCCTATGGCATTCAGTGATTGCAATTATGAGGTCTTGCGCGGATTCGATTTCCGCACACATCCTTTCGTGAGTTTTATCACATTTTAACAACTTAACCGATACTCTACGTGAAACTTGCTGTCGAATTTTGTTACGTATATCCAGATTTTACTCCGTGGCTGTACAATGATCAATATTGTATTGCAAGTAATTGAGTCAGATGTATCACACTCACAGCGTGCTGGATGCGAGGTTGGTGTCCTCATGCTTGAGCTGTCCGTCGAGCGCGAGCCCCCACTTGTCCTTGTTGTTGGCCAGCAGAGGCGTCACCGTGAACACCTTGCTCAGCGTGAACCCGGGACCCACAGGACAGCCCTCCCTGGACATAAAATTATATCATCAAAATATACAAATGTTTTGTACATTATTATATTCAAAGATGAGGCATTTACCCTGCAGTCCAGACAATAGGCTGGTACTATTATGATTTTTTATGGGCCAGGGATGTGTTTGGAAATAGATTAACTTTTTGTGTCCGCGAGTGTACACACCACACAAAATACAAAAAATAATACATCTGCTTCATACATTTTCGATATTTCAAAGTTGGTCTCATAGTGAAAGTTGCTCATAATCATGAGAACTTTCACGCCCTGAAATGTTAACGGTGAATTAAAAATCACCGTGTATAAAGTTCGCGCCAAGAACCATTCTGGACATGTGGGTGTTTGTTTCCTATTACCTTATTAATATAAAACCCAAACCACGTGCATTTGTAACGATTCATTGACCTTATTAACGGTCTCTGCTGCTGTAGCTTTCATGGGATAACTTTAAAGAAGGGTAAAAAATCAGGCACTGATTTGGAATAATAATCACAATGAAGATTTAAGATCAATGCACTAAAAATCTAGAACAGTTAATAAAACTCAATTCACCACAACCGTTAATGTAAATTCGTCCATGTCTGTAGTAATGTTCGGGATTTGTGGGCTCGGCATAAGGCATTCCGCAAATATTTAAATTCATTTGCTTATTATTTAAAGTCAATGGGTAAGATTTGATATCATTATAAGTATGTTTTTGTATCATATTTTTACAGAGTAATTCATACTAATAGTATAAATACGAAAGTAACCGTGTATTTCTGTCTGTTACCTTTTCACGCCTTAAGGTGAATCCGCAGCTGTAGCCCGTGAAAATCAATTATTCTTACGTTTTTTGCAATTTGCAGGTCAATGTCAAGTTGTATCTTGATAAAAATATGATTCGCGATTATAACAGATATGTATTTACAGAATTAGAATCATTAATACATCTCTCTGAATTAGATTTGTTCCCCAATGTCATGATTTCATGAAAAGTCATTCAATCTATTATAGACTCTAATCATATTTTGATCAAGATACAACCTGACAATGACATGTAAATTTACAAAAAAACTTAAGAAAATTTGAATTTCGTGGGCTACAGCTGCGGATTCACCTTAACGGACTTGCCACATGGATAGACCTGCGTTAAGACATAATAAGATACTTTTTATCCTGGTAGTAAGTTCCCGTGAGACAATATCCGACCTCCATGCGGGTGAAGCCGCGGGGAAAAGCTAGTCAAGAAATGTGTAATATTTTCTTTGGGTCCACTTTAATGTGGTATGATGTAAGTGTGATCATCTAACGAATATTGTAATTGAATATGTGTATGTTGTTATGTTAAACTGTTTCTCGTTCACGAAGTTATCGCTACTTAGAAAGTGAGGTAGAATGTGTCAGGACACAGGAAACTATTGTTCCCAAAATATTTTAAGACGCACGCGGCCTACTCTGGTAAATGTAAGGACTAACACTAGTTTTTAAGACGTGTGTATACTAACCAACAGTGGCGAAGGGTGATTTTATGAGAGAGGTAAGCCGTAGCAAAAAAAAATCGTTTTTATACAAAATAAACTCGTCATGGCATAGACGATATAAAGACAAAAAATGTAATGTAGGCGTTTTCTAATGTTTAATTTAAATGGTATGGTGTAGTAAATACCTACAGTGTGATTATATTATTTGGCATTATTAAACACTGTGATGTGATTTTTCAATGACGATAGAGTGGTTGTGTTCCAAATTTCCGAAGGGAAGTCGGTAGGAATCGTGTTATACGGTTCTTTCGCCCCTGCTAACCAAATGGACTATTTTGAGTCTGAAATAAAGTTTTTTTTTTGCGTACCCTGTCAGCTTCAGAGTTGAAAAACACAATCGTATGTGTTGAAAGGCCTCATTGTAAAAAAACAATGTTTCAAGAAAATCTGTAGGTACGTGATATGTATAATGTAAGTGTAACAAACTCCAGGCATATTGTAGGAAGCGAGTGGGGAAAACAAGTCATCAATCCCATGCAGGCATAGCACGCTGTACTTACGCTGACTGCATAGATAGTTTCTTAGTGAATATCCCGATAAAGGGGAATTTAAATAGTCTCGCCGACATCGATTTGGGCTCCCTGAATAAGAAATGGACATAACTCAGCAGTTTGAATGATAAAACATTGAACAGTGTAGGAAAATGTAAAGAGAAATACAGATCTCCCAGTAAAAGTATGCGGTTCGGCACTCCTCGTATATCTTCGGAAATACGAACGCGCGATTATGAGATCTAATATAGAGCTGTTATAACCATGGAAGTACTTCCCTATTTTGTATTACCACGATTACACAATTTGATATTAACAGTTTACCTGTATCTACTTCTGGTTTGACGAACTTCTTAACGAACTTAGTAAAATTTACAGTGCCTACTGCACTGCATTCTTTAAAATTCTGTATAAATTTTTTGAAATTGTTATTTTACAGTTTAAAATAAAAGTATATATACATCTTTATGACTATTGTTTTAAGGTCTTGACTTATTCAATATTGATTCTGGAAAAGGCACAATACGTCAGCGAACTAACGCGCATTTACCTTGATACGTTTCACTGACCGGTTGATCCTGTTATTTCTGATTTTGTATTCCATGTATACAATAATATGGTCGCTACTCACTCTCTATCTGTCTTCGTGACGGTGAAGTTATACTGTGCGTTGGAAAATAGACAAATATCCGCAAACTGATTTAAAGACACCTTGTGTTTATTTCTTTTGATATTAGACTCTTGTTTCTTTAGCGATAAGGTCTTAAAACTTACTTGCTCTTGACGCTGTGCTGCTTTAGATAACCAACTCTAGGTTTATAGAAATAAGGTCGAAACTTACTCGCTCTCGGTCTCTGCAACAGTGCACTTGTATTGCGCAGTGGAAAACAGACAGATGTCCGCAAACTGACGGACAGACACTTTGATGCGTTTGACTGATCTGTTGGAATTGTTCGCTATGTGGACGTTCACTGCTATGTTCTCCCCATGATGGTATAACTCCTGAACAACACAGAAATGTTTAATATATTAGCGCGTTACATGACCGAAGAAGGACAACTAGAAGAGATTAAGATTTTTAATAGGCTAGTAAATTATAGTTGTGGTAAATCACGAGCGCGCGTCATGTGACTTTTACGTTCATTGACATAAGGTTTAAAGTACAATGATAGACGCGCGTTCGAGAGAAGTGGAAAAAAAAAGTACAAGCAACTACTGAGGCCAAAGACTAAGGAAAGAACTACAGTAACCGAGCGTTAATATATTAATAGGGGTTTAAATATGAAATTGACATTTTAACGTACTGGCCACTTTGAATTAAAATTAAACCTGCATGGTGTGAGATTCCAGAGTGAAACTTTTTTCACGCAATAATTACTACCATAATACTAAATTTGAAAAATGTGCAACATACGACTGCTTGACTTTCAATTGTTTTATCATTCAGCTTTTAAATTAGAGTAATTTTTGGAATACGAGTTCCGACGTGGAACAAAGGCAGCAGAAACAGCTCGCAATATCAATGAGAGGATGGCTAATGAACGCACCGTGCGTTTTTTGTTTAATCACGGTACATAACTAGTGGAAACTTCGACTTGAATAATGAACCCCTACGACGACCAGCCACTAAGGTAAATAACGATGAATTGAATGCGATGATGGAAGCCAATCCGTATCAAACTACCAAGGAATTAACGCCATAGTTTGATGTTAGCATACCTACAATCTTGACTCATTTGCATCAAATCAAATAAGATAAAAAAGCTTGAAAAGTTTTTTCCCAGGAAGCAAAACAAAATGCCTTTCACACAGTTTGTTAAGTCCAGGTCCCATACTTCTACCGAAAAAGGTTAAATTACCTTCCCATGAGATGGCAGAAATGAGGGTCAATACTTTGATTAAAAAAATATATTTTACCTTAGAAAGAAAATTGTTTAAATTTTTTAGTACAAAACGGCAATTTCATATTTAAGCCCGTAATACATCGAGTTTTAGAAAGAGACTCACACAGGTACGGGCCATAACTTCCGGATAACTGCACTCTACAGGCAATAATGTATGTAGATTAATGGTTACCTTATCCAAAGAAGCTTCAAGATACAGTTTGTTGGGGCTCATCATAAACTCTTTGGACACTTCGACGGAAGGCTGCTCGCCTTGCTTGCTCGGCGCATACATTATCTTCCTGATAGCTAACCGCACAGAATTCCTGCAAAGCAAGCAAAGAACCATAAATAATTAAACAAATAAACGCGCAAATATTGAAGTTTTCTAGACAAGCTTTTTCACACATTCCTTTGAGCGCCGCGCATGCCTTTAAAAATCTCTAACTTCACCCTTACAAGGTGACCAGCTCATTCAGCAAAGCTAAAGGCGTTAGCACAATGACGCTTACCGCTGCGATTTCGTAGCGCAACGCGATACATTTTCAAACATTTTGTCCTTGTTCCGCAATGCTGTCGCAGCCGGCTGCGTTGGTGTGCTAACGGCGTAAAGTAGAAGAAGGTGTGTGTCAGCAAAAGTCGGGCAAAGACGGGGCATCTAAGTACTTTTACACGTCATCTTAAGGCGATATCAGATATTTATTTTGGACTTCCAATCATTACAAATCTTCTTTAGGACAGAAGTAAGGCAACAACAGAGTTGCTGTTTAGGTCGTAATAGCCGTATTGGATATATTAATTGGAAAGAAAACTTAAACTTCTGGAACGCGGAGTAATCGTTCGTTCATTCTGACTCATCTTCGGCGCTAGTCGAGAGAAAGAAAGAGTGAATGTTCATTTTCACAAATTTTGACAAAAAAAAAAAAAAAAAAAAATGAACATTCACTCGAATAACCGTTCTCCCCAGTGATTTGTCTGGTAGGACGCCATTTAAACGCTTACCAAAAATGTACCCAACGAAACACAAAAAAAAATGCTCACCAAAAAAACAAAACTAAATCCAAGTTTTTGGTGAGTATTTAACCTTGCAACATAACCAAAAGCGACCGTCGAATACACCATCGTTTACCTGAATACGACCGTACTATCGTGGTCGTCCAAATCGGACCACTTTCAAAACAAAGTCCCGTGCTCACGATGACCACATCAGTTTACCGCCCCTTTTTGCGTCGACCAATTATTTTATTTGTTCAAGGGTCTGATAATCGCCGTTGACATTGGCCATACAAATGCGCGTCGCGCTCACGCCGCGCCGCCGTTCGATTTCATAGGGAATATTTATTTTTAGTAACGAAAAAAATAAAATTTAAAAATATTACATAACATTGTCTGCTCATACAAAAAAAAAAAACTTCAAAATATCTTAAGTAGTTTGAAAGTAATATCGTTTTTAGGGTTCCGTACCCAAAGGGTAAAACGGGAACCCTATTACTAAGGCTCCGCCGTCTGTCTGTCTGTCTGACTGTCTGTCGACAACGACAAAATATATAAAAAATATATATATATAATAATTTTATAAAACGTTATTATTTCTTGATTTAACACTGGTATTCAGCTGCATCCGGTTAGACGGAAAGCCGACCGCAACATAGTTGGGAAAAGGCTAGGCAGATTGATTGATCGCGCGAGTATGTCATATTCATATAAAGCGCGATGATCGCTTTTGGTTAGAACGTGGCCTGAAGGTGGTATGCGTTTAAGTGTCACTGTCCACGGAGGCGTAGCGTCATAGACGCGTATTCGTCATTATACGCTTGGTGTACACCTGCTCACAGCTTACATACAAACTATGAAACTCTTTCGACGGAGCGGCAACGTCGCGCTCACGTCGCTGCATGCAGGCGTCATGACGCCTGCCGTACCGCCGGGGCGTACATCGAGCTAAAGCATATTGGTGTCTTGCTTTTGTAATAGTAGTGCTACGATTTGCAGTAAATTCTGTTAAGTAGTTTTTCACATTCTATACAATGAGTGACACTGTCATCTTCTAATCATTTTCTTGCCGCTACGAACAATCTACAGTTGATGTTTTTTAGGGTTCCGTACCTAAAGGGTAAAACAGGAACCCTATTACTAAGGCTCCGCCGTCTGTCTGTCTGTCCGTCTGTCACCAGGCTGTATCTCATGAACCGTGATAGTTAGACAGTCGAAATTTTCACAGATGATTTACTTCTGTTGCCGCTATAACAACAAAACCTAAAAAATAGAATAAAATAAATATCTAAGGGGGCTCCCATACAACAAACATGATTTTTTTGCTCGTTTTTGCTCGATATTGATAACGGCAACATGTAGACGCTTGAAATTTTCACAGAATATTTAGTTATATAATATATTCACTTTAAAAATAAATAATTAAATTAAAATAAATCAAATATTTAAGGGGGGCTCCCATACAACAAACGTGATTTTTTTGCCGTTTTTATAGACTGGTACGGAACCCTTCGTGCGCGAGTCTGACTCGCACTTGGCCGGTTTTTTTTCTATACAGTGTGGCGATTAGGTTATCACATTAATTGAAACCACGTATTATTAGTATTTAACAACATTAAACTTATTTGTGATTATTTGGTAACATACCATCATAAAGTTTGTGTTGAATTGTTGATACCATCGCCCCGCGCGTGTCTAGTGCCTTATTATTAAGGGTGGTTTATTTCATGCCAATTTTTACGATATTTATTTTGTTTGTCTTTTTTTTTCTGTGTTTAGTAAGTAATATTGTTTATTTTATTATTTTAACAGACTGTTAACAACTTGTAATAACCGCTGTACTATTTAATGACATAACCTAATCGCCACCCTGTATACGGATGCGTCCAATATAATCGTCTTCGGCAACTTCGAATGTAGTAACATGCCAAAATAACGTCTTCGTCGTCCGACGGCATGGTCACAAATGATTGAAAATGTACGCGTGTAATACGCCTCGTGGACAGGGTTCAGTACGCTGGGCTGCTCAAGCTGTTATGGCGTATTTAGAAGCGTCTATGAAGCTACGCCTCCGTCGACAGTGACACTAAATTGTAGCCTATCTGATATCGCCTTTATATTATTAACTTCACTGTTCGAACACCTACCTCTTATGAGGCTTATCATCCTGTGAGTCAGCGACGAAGGCCTTCAGTTCGTAGTCCACCCCGCAAGGCTTGCCGGTCTCCCCGGGGGCGGGCTGCAGCGTGACTGAGGCGGGGCAGTGCGGGGGCAGCTCGAAGTAAAATGGGTGAGCCGCGGCGCCTAGCTTGCGGACTAGCCTCTCTTGCAGCCGGGTTAGAGGTCGCTTTGTTGTGTTTATTGCTGGGTATATCTGTGGGTAGTTGACATGATGATTATCTTATCATAGAAAATCAAATTAGCTAGGGTTAAATTAAATTAGCTACCGAGACTTCACACATGTGATGAGTGAGTAGATCGGATGTGATATTATTATCTTATGACTATGAAATAAAAAAAAGATGTTATAAACTCATAACTTTAAGTAACTACAGCTCGGGGTCAACGGCCGCGAGAACGCATGCACTATGAAAAATAATAATTTGTTTATTTTTTAATGTTTATACAGGGTGGATTTTAGAGACGGGGCAATAAGGGCCTTTATCGTTATACCTACAGTAAAACTGTCAAAGTTTAAGGCTTAAGTTTCTTAGAAGTTAAGGACAGTCTGTCCTTAACTTTTTAAGAAACTGTTCTTCATTCACAGATTTTGAAAAAAAAAAACTTAGTCTGCAAGAAAATGGGACTTTTTCACAAAATCTTTTTTTGATGTCAATCGATCCTGTTTCTTACAAGGATCAAAAGACTCTAATTGATCAACTGAGGTTGGAGTACTAGAAAAGTCAGAAATTGCAAAAAACTTTTCCCATACATTTAGTAGGAAATAAGACCCCAACTTTAGACTGGCCGCTACCACCGCGCCGCTACAATACTGACCGAAAATGAACAAAACATTTAAACTTTAAATTTTGAACGAATACGCGAATATTTTATTACATTTGAGAACAGAATTTTGGTAGTTTGCTGCTTGTGATTTCGGGATATTCTGAGAAAAAAATGACCTCAAATAATTAAGAACGTTGACTTGTATGGGATTTTTTTTTTTGCGATTTCGGACTTTTGTAGCGGCCAGCCTTTCTATCACAAAAAGTAAGTTGCGAGTCTTATTTCCTATGAAATTTATGGGAAAAGATTTTTGTAATTTCTGACTTTTCTAGAACTCATACCTCAGTTGGTCCTTAAGACATTTTTGATCCTTATAAGGAACAGGATCGATAGGGATCATAAAAAGTTTTTGTAAAAATGGCTTATGTTCTTGCTATTCGTACTTTTTTTTCAAAATCTGTGAATGCAGATTAAAATTTCTCAAAAAGTTAAGGACAGGATAAGGTACCTGCCCTTACTGTCCCATCTCAAAAATCCACCCTGTATACCCATCACATCTGAGAAATTTCGTCAGCTAATTTAATTTAACCCTGTATGTATATGAGTGAGTTTTAAAAGTCAAGTAATTTCTGAAGAGTCGAAATGAGTTTTATTCGGATGACAAACAATTAGTAAGTTTCAGGGTTTTGTTAAAATGAGATGTTCCAAGTCAAGTGTATTCTAAAATAGAAAGAAGTATTGGGTCTAAAGTACCCATGTCACACACAATCTAAGTTACACATTTATTATTAATTCAACATAAAAGTAAAGTATACTTTTTCGACCGAAATTGATACCAAGCAAAACATATTTTTTTATTATAAAGCCATAAATCATACTGATTATAAACACAAATAATTTCCCATCGATTCTCAATTAGCGAGTTCAATCGCAAATCAAGGCGTTCATTAATGTGTACTGATTGAAAAGTTGATTGCTCATCCAAAACGGTATGTAGAATCTCCGATAATCTGTTTAATAACTCGAAACGCGATTTGTGGCTTAACGAGCATTACATGGGAAAAATTAATGAATTCATGCGATATAACCTTATCGTTCTGTGATAAATGAAATAGCTGGCATTACAGGGTAACTTTTTGAGCACGGCAGGAATAACTAAATGGTAGAAATGTCAACCGTTAAACATGGGAAGATTTCGTGTGCGCTCCAACTAAAGATTTTCAAGAAAATTTTAACAACAGCACTTTTTGAGATTACATAGAAAAAAAATATATTTTTGGAGATTTTTTTTCCATCTGGAATTTACCCAGACTCTGGATTTGTGCCCGGTTGATGGCAACAGGCTCGCCCCCTATTACATGGGACTTAAACAACTGGCGAAATGTGGGTGTACTATAGGTATGCTTTTGCCTAATGCTTCGGGAAATACAGGCGTGATGTTATATTACGTTGTTCTATGATACTCTTTAAAAAAAAATCCTCTTAATCATCAAAAGAGCCTCACCACGTCCTACAAACATGAACGAATACCGCTAAATTATCAGTATCTACTATTCCTAAAAGATTTTCGGAGCACCGACCGAACTCAAGTCTTCATTTTAATTTGTCACAGACTAATCATAAAATAAAATAAAAAGTAGACATATATAAGAATAAAAAAATCTAGTTAAGTACCTATAAATTTTACGGTTTTAGAAAAGTAAAAAATCAAAGATATGCTTATGATCCGTTTCCAAAGCAAATCATAAAGGTTAGTTACCTGTTCAGCGGCCAGGTATAGATCCTTCCTGAAGGTAAGGCCCAGCACATCAAGGTCTTCTCTCCCGTACCTGAACGCGGCCAGCACGTGGCCGAATACTTTCCTGTCTTTGACATATTCTGGGTCGATAAGGACAACGCCGTCTGGAATTATACATGGGACAGCGTTAGAAAGAGCTAGGGTCCAAAGAAGCGGTTTTTCAACAACCTTTAAAGATCGATTATCGCGACTCTTTTACAGGTCAAATCTTTCCGTTGATTTTCATCAGAGCCTGTGTGGTTATTCACCTTGGGCTCCTGGGCTGTTTGTAAAAAGTATTTTCGTTAATAATTTAAAAATAAATAAACGAACGTTTGTGCTATTTTAGGTAATCTCATAAATCGTCACTTGCCCGGTGGCCTAATATCCGTCAGTCGTGCTCGTGCGCAAGCACAAAGGAAGCACAGACGTATTTACAGCGATTCTGGGATCCTCCAAGACCCCTGGGTAGTCATAGTAGGATATATTGTTAGCCTTGTGTTGTGAATATTAATATTAGTGTTTTGACTGAATATTAAGACTGACGAGTAAGTTGGATTAATTATTTGATTTGTTATTACAGTGGCATATAAACTTTTTTCAATGGAATTTCTTTGTTTTGTATTCATTCAGTAAAGTGATTTTTGTTATTATTTGACAATGAAAGTTTGAAGTTTTTTGTGTTTGAGGAATACTGATTAACTAGATAGTTAATCAGTATTCCTCAAACACAAAAAATATAAGTTATTACACTACAATATAAGTTATTACATTACAATCTCAATAAAAAATATAAGTTATTCAAATATTGTGTTGTTTTAAATATTGAACGAAGTTACGTTGGGGTCTCCCTGGACCCCAGGATAGTAATAGTGTTCCTTCAGGGAAGGGTAGGGTTTACGGGTTATAGTAGGAGGATATAATATCAAATGAGGGTATGATGAGTAAGCCGGATACTAGACAGTGACACGCACTGACAATTAAATAATTAAAGGGTTCCATACATGTATTGTAAACTGTTAATTGTGCTAAGGCGCTAACATTACAATTAACGATTCGATACATTGATGTACTGCCATAATTACACGGATCCTAATCGTGTAGAACTACTACGGGATCGCATGAAGATCTGATTAATACACGGAATGGATGCCTCATACCTTCCGGGCTTATACCGCGATGCACCATAAAACACTAACAGGAAGCAATGCAGCCAAGACCAAACGTCATTGAAGAAAGGTAAATAACCTTCTCAAAACACAGGAAAAGTCCAAGGAAAATAGTGACGTAAGTATTTATAATTCTTGTGTTTATCCCAATTAGTGGAACTCCACGCACATTTCTAGCGCGCAATGTAAATGGTAGTAAATACTTACTCATAGTAAATTACAATCTTTGCTGAGTCTAGATCCGTTCCATTCAGGAAATTATTCACGCGTCATTATGATTCATTGATAGATATTTGCATCAAACCTGTGTTTATCATACAACAGCGTAATAAATGCGTGTGTTGTATGAGGGCGTGGTTTAATAGATAGCTGACGCGATTTAAATCGTCGTCACACTGCGTGTATAAAAACATTTGGCTACCAATATCACAATACTAGTCAGTATTTTCACATTCAATACTATCTGAAAGCAATATCTAATCGCAAGCTAAGTGAACTGCTAGATAACTTCCAAGCTGAACTACCAAATAGAACTTAGGTGGGGCGGGATTGGCTATTTATTATACAAAGATCGGCACTCCCTTTACGACCAGAGCGAAGTCTCCACATTAGACAACATGATTCAAGTGTTCAAATACTCTGCAACTTGGAACAATGCGGTCTTTGTCCAATCTCGACGCTAAAGTGATGACAAGAAGCTCTCGAAACGGCTGTTTAAAAAAAAGTTAGCCTAATCTATTTAGTTTGTGGCAGCGGAAAAGTATTATATGCTAAGCTTGAACATATTTCTGAGAACTTGCTGTTTCTTTAGAAGGAAAACGTACTTACCAATCGGGTCTACATGTGTGATGTGGTCTACGAAGTCTCTTTTCCCTAAGTATACTGTGATCTGAAAATAGAAAAAAAATCTATTAACTTTCTTATGACCTCAAAATAAAGAGCTAATTATTTCAAGTGTCTCGTTTGGCAAACTAAGCCAAATTAAGTTTAAGAAATATTTCGGAAGTTGTCACAAGATTTGGCAGAGTTTGCAAGTTGGCACACAATGCTCAGTGGTGCAAGATCGGTCACAGATCGCGCCTCATTGTAATGAAACGCTCGTACGTCATGTTGGGATGCAGAGAATACACGATGAGGGCTTAACACATGAATTCATAACACCGGATTACGTATTAGGGATCTGTAGGGCAACACCATAATGCCTTTATCACTAACACTAGGCAACACCTAAATGTTATGCCTAATCAAAAGCACTCTATTTAGATATTCCTCGGCTCAGCGCCGAAGTTGAAAATCCAACAGGGCGCTTTTGTTTGGACATTAATTTAGGTGTTGCTTAGTGTTAGTGAAAACAGGCAAAACTCTCGGTTCTGTCCCATCCCAAGAAAATATGACAATCTGGGGTTGCCAAGAAACCCGTCAAGCTTCATAAGTTGATGGATTATGGTTATCCTATATTTTCTGTTAAGGACTCTATTTCTCGTAAACTGACTGAATGTAATGCAATTAGAACGCAGCACAACCACATGTGAGTAAGTTTAAGCTGATATCAGAAACTTCAGTGAATCGTTCATTTTTGTTTCATTCCTCGTTCACATTTCATTTCATTTTTCGATCATTCGGTAGGCGAGTGAAAGATGCCGAAATCCAAAATCGTTATATCGTTTCACTAATGAAACGTTGATTAGTTTTGTATTCACTTCCAGATAGAAAGACGAAAATCAACAAAAAGTTTAGTTAATATCTACTAGCTTTACATGCGCTGTTGCAAGCGATTCTTTACAAACAAAGACATTCAATTATTTACTTAACAATAGACGGGACATAGCGAACAAAATCGTAATCTGATACATTTGCCCTAGTGGGCAAAAGTCGCTCAGTCTAGTGTGGTAAGCCTGCATGACAAGTCGCAATTAGCATTCATATCCACCAAAAGAAAATTATTTTCGAAGTAATAATGCTTAATTGTGCAATTAGTATATATACAATAAGTATTTCAAATCTCGTAGTGATTATACGACTAGACGACTTAACCACGGTTTATTTTCGCTAAGACATGGATCACAATTTTTCTATGACATTACTTCTAATAGCCTCTCTACATATTATAGTATCTATCTTAAATCTCTTTGTTTACAAATAATTTTAGTCCCATCTTTAAAACGGTTGCTGGATCTAAGACAAGAGATGATTAAAAAGCTCCGTGATTGTGATTAAAAATCGTCCGGCAACTCGAACGGTAACAAAAGATTAATGAAACCATTTCAGGTGCTTCTTGGAATCTATTTGAAGAAAGCGATTGATTAAAATCGGCCAGATTGGTTATCCTTAGTTACCATTTCGACTAATTTAGAAAGATTTTGACCGGATGATGTTACAGTAGCAACAGAGCCTGTTAAAGACTTTTTGCCCTCGGGTATCTAAAAGGGTAGTAGTAAAGGTTTGCTCAAAGGCGTTTTGCTGGGCGACCTTGTATCAAAATCCTTTCCCCCTCAGCCAGCCCCGCAAAATTGCTACTGTTTGAATTAAGATATATACCTACGTGGAATGTATAAGTACGTTAGTATATACCTTGCCATTCGGCGAGCTCTTCTTGAAGACTCGCGTGGCCTGTCGTTGCTTGTTGCTGCCGGCGTCTTCCATTTTGCCGCCGCGCCCTCCTCAACACTGAAAAAATACAACACCTTAGTGAAATCTTGCTCTAAACATACTGCACCCTTGCGAGTCTTGCGACAATAATGTGATGCTGCTTTTTAAGTCAGTTGGCCAGATAATGTATCTAACCGGAGTGAATGGTTCACTCCTAACATATAATAAAGTTTGTAATAGAATAGAATTATCTTTATTCAATTAACTTAGACTCAAAAATTATTAGTAAAGGCTTCTACATACTGGCGCGACACCGGTAGAACAATTTCCTTGAATTTATCATATAAATTGTTCTACCGGTGTCGCGTCGCGCGACAAGTTGCGCCAGTATGTAGAAGCCTTAAGGCTTACAACTACATTAGTAAGAACTGACACTTCACAGAAACAAAAAATTGGTAGTGGATCACCGTTGTGGCAACCCATGTGAGATGGCACAACAGTGACCCACGAAAACACAACCTAGGCGACTTGAAATCATGCTTAGGATACTGTTGGAGCTGCCCCACACCCTACGTAATAAGTAAAACCAGGTGACTATGACTATAATTATATATTAGGAAAAGGTAAATATTATGAATCGCCAATATTTACCTAACAAGAGTGACGGATGTATCCGCGTCAATACTGTGACTACAATTTACTGCTAAATGTGCGAATATGTATACCTAATAAGTAGGTATATTTCTCATCAACCTATGACCTATCAGGAAGTTGATATAAAAGATAAAATATAATTATAGCTGACGCCACTAAACCGGTCGAGTATGAATGGGACAATGACATGCGTATTCTTGAAGGAAACACAATCAATTCATTCAATACCATACCGATATTAATAACTTATTCAAACCGATATAAAGTTATGGGAATAATATAACAGATAACAGGAAGGTTGCAACATTGAGCCTTAGAGCTTTGGAGTAGAAAACTTCAAATACTATGGTAAACATTGGTAGTAAAACCGCTCGCACACAAGCATAACGATAAATTGATTTAGACAAGTTTATCATGAAGAACCGGCGAAGATTTGAAAGACAAACGGAAGAACGAGGAAGTTTGACTCTCGGGAACAAATGCTAGACGAGGAAAATTTTCATGCAATCCAACCGAGTAGGTGTTTTTCTAACTAACCTAGAATAGTCGCCGCAGATTGATCGAGGATTCTTGTTTTCTTGAGTTATACGAGAATAGATTATTATGTACGTCGTGTGGAAAAGAGGACCTAGATAGTAAGTTTAGTAGCAGAGGATCTGCAAGGCTTACTGCCCGAGTACGCCGTACCTACTGATGTATCATCACTCGTGCACGGTTTATATGTACTGGTGAATTTAACGTATACGTAGGTATCTGCTAACTTAGTCATAGTGTCGTCAAGTCTTGTTTTCAGAAGTCGATAAGACTGCGTTAGCGTTTGCGCAACGTTGTCATGTAAGGGTGTATCACTTTCCTTTGAGGTTTTTGGATCAAGATGGGCGTCGAATATCATCGTATCATTAGGGAAATAGCTATTGTTAAAGAGGAACACTATATGTAGGAAAGACATATTGTAAGTAGAAGATCAGACACTTATTTTCACATAGATACCAACAAACAACCCACACTGGGCATCCTGTCTCCTCGTAAACAGGTACTCTTAAACATAGGCCTCCTAATGACTGCTAAAGTGAACTGTCACGGGTGTGAGTGTGGGGTCATTTTAAAACAATTTTTGGTCCGGAGTTGTTTTAGATAGCAATAATCCCTTGGGACACCTTATAGGAAATTTCTTCAGGAGTGTACAAGTCTAAAAAAGAAATAATAATCACAATCTAAAACTTAAACGAATCCATTTAGTTTCAGAAACTTGTTCTATAAGCCTGAACAAGCCTTGTACACAAGTGGTGTAAAACACTGGATATCTGAAGTGCACATTCTGGTAATTTCTCCTGAATATTTCGTCTACGTAATCCGCACGATAGCATATTATTTGAAATGATAACAGAACCCCACGGGGGCCTTGGAGCGCAGACATCTTTAATATAGCGAATATGTCCCACCCATACATACATGATATTATGTAATGATATCGCGGAGACAAAATTGACTTTGGATAACTTTGAAAATGTACGTAAAAAACGTGATATTGTCATATTATATTCGGCTGGGATCGGCGGGACGGATGACACAAATCCAAGAATCCTAGATTCTGGATCACAATTAGGGCTATCGAGCTTAGCTGGATTAGGGTTACCCCAAAAAGGTGACAAAATAAATTTGGTCTGTGAAAGTAGAAATAAACAAGGGTAATGAAGTATAATGATACGTCGTAACCGGCGGCGGCGATGCACTCGTTCGTCCAAATCAAATTATAGAAATAGAAAATAGTTTATTGTCCAGGTAAAAGAGTAAGCAGGTTCACAGGTTGAGGCGACATGAGTAGCTTAAAATGTTACCTACAAAGGGTTCGGAATACCAAGTTAGAAAGTATTATTTGCCAGTGAGCCCAAAACTAGACAATTCAGTCTGTATCTTAATTTAATTTTATGCAAATATTCGATAAAGTAAAACCAAATCAACCAATAGAACCACAATACAATCCATTCCAGAGCAGAGAGGTTAGTGGCGTCACACACTATCAGTAGCAATGGGTTTCATTTTGACAGCTCAACAACATTCATTGCGTTATTTACGTTGTTGATCAGACAAACTTTTAGAACATATGAAGCAAAGGATTAGCAATATACTTCAAAATCATTCACATTGTGATTCTGTGTTACGCAATTAGTTTGCAGGTTTAAAAGAATAACTTAAATTACTTATAGTGAATAATTACGACCACTCCACTAATATAGATATAATATATCACTTGCTTTGTGTGGTAGAAACAAATGTTCATCAATAAATCGATAATTTCTAAGAACTTCAATTTACGCGAATAATTTCTGTTATTATAATTATTACGTATTTATTCCGACGAATATAAATTGAAAACAGGTTTCTCTAATAGGTCTTCTTTACGGGAAGGCTACATTCAACAGAAAACTTCGAAGCTTGTTACACCTAGATTGTAAAAATGTAGAGGCTAGTACATAGATAACTAGATCATGTACTGAGAACAGGTGTCAGCATCAGTTTTGTTCCCAGGGTCATGTTACACGTATCGATGCAAAGCAAACAAAACCGCGAAAGTGTTTCTTCCCCACTTGATTGGAGAACACGAGCTTCGAATAGTATCGAATTTTCAGACGCTTAGCGCGAGTGGCGTTTCGTGGAGGCATTCCACTAAGAGCACTGATTTCAACAGCACTTGACCGAACCGCACCTGAGCACTTCCACTAACGGCACTGAAACAAAATTTTGATGAGTGCGGTTCGGTGGAACAGTTTTCTAATATTACTTTAAGTCTCTGAACGGCACCTGCATACAGTTTGTAGTGATGGGACATATATTATATTCTGTGTTCAGGACATTACCAACTATAACATAACGAGTAGTAAGTGCAATCGAACCACGTACAGTAAAGGGCTCCGAAATCGTACGTAATGAATGCGGGTAAATTTTTGCGTATGCAATTTGTTTAACGTTGGATTCAAATCACTAAACTATTTCAACATAGCATAATAGCAGAGACGCTGAAAAAGTTAGACCAGATGCTGCACAGCTTAAATGGAGCCTCTCGACGGGTTGGCCTCGGTATCAATTTGGACAAGACGAAAGTCATGCACTATTCACACGTCTTGCCGAGACCAATCTACATCAAAAGGTCGCTTTTTGAAGTTGTGAAGGAGTATGTCTACCTAGGGGAAGTCATCCAGCTCGGTAGACACAACTTTGAGAATGAAGCGGACAGAAGGATCCAGTTGGGTTGGGCAGTGTTTGGAAAGAAGAAGTCTCTTCGTCACCTATCCCGCAATGTTTAAAGACCAAGGTCTTGAACTAGTGCGTCCTGCCCGATATGACATATGGTGACAAAACGTGGACACATACAGTCGGGCTGGTCCACAAATTCAAGGTTGCTCAGCGTAATATGGAGCGGGCTATGCTCGGAGTTTCTTTTTTAGGATAAGATCAGAAATGAAACTATCCGGAAAAGAACCGGATTTACCGAAATATCTTGCAGAGTAAGCAAGCTGAAGTGGCACTGGGCGACCCATGTTTGTGTAAGGACCGATGGCCCATAGACAGACGAGTCTTGGAGTGGAGACCGCGTATCGGCGAGATGGACCGACGACCTTAAAAGGGTAGCTGAGACAGACTGGATGCGGAAGGCGGGGGACAGGGTGTTGTGGCGCAGTCTGGGAAGGAGAGACCTATTTCCTGCACTGGTCAGCGCAAGGCTGAGTTGATAGATCACGTTGACGATATAATAGTTACATATTATGAGGAGTTGATTTGATACATACCTACATAATAATTTAAAAAAATCTAAACTAAAATCAATTTTGAAAGCAATCGTTTAGGTTACTACATAACACACATACATAATCAGCCTATAATGTTCCCACTGCTGGGACACAGGCCTCCTCTCTTCGAGAATTAAAAAAGTAACAAGTAGTAAGTTTAAGTTACTAACAACTCCAAAATGGCGGAAAATAATAATAATTAATATGCCTGACCTAGTTCTCGAAAATTACCATGTCACGTTGTACTGGGATCGGTCTATCATTACTGACCGGACTATTGTCGCCAATTTGCCTGATATAGTGGTGATAGATCGATTAGCGCGCCGCGCAATTATTGTAGATGTTGCCATTCCACATGACGAGAACCTCATGAAAGCTGAGAAAGAGAAACATAATATCTCGACACGAGCTTGTTGACATGTGGAATGTGAGCTTGGCTGTCATTGTGCCGATTGTCATTACGGCCAAAAGCCTCGATCAACATCTCTCGAGGCTCTCGTTAGGCGGTTGGATCAAGGGCGTGATTCAAAAGACAGTATTCCTTGATACGGCTCGCATTGTGAGGAAGTTCCTATCTCCTGCGGCCCTAACAACTGGTAGCTCGAACCCTGCTCCCAATACTGGCGGAACTCATATTATTTGTATTTTAAAATGTTTTTTTTTTTTTATTGTAGGAAATATTTAAAATGTATTCTGGTTAGAAAACCAAAAACTAACGACATAATTATTATTATAAATTAGACATCCTACCTACATGATAACAGGCAATTACTAAACTTGCCTCGATGAGACAGCCCCGACTCACTGCATACTGAAACATACTTAGATTTCATGTAGCGGTCTATATGTGTGAGTGTGTTCATTCAACCATTTTGTTCCTAGTTGAAATACTGTATGATTTGAACCTTTCTGAGGTTCAAATCATACAGTATTTCAACTAACATCATGTGTACAATTTTGAACAAACGAAATCGCTAAGAAAAGTGACAAGGTCTCTCATTTTTTGTTTACTGACAGCGACTCAAATAAAACATTACTCTTTGCTCCAGGTGAACAAGGTGGAATTATCCGGAAGACTTAACTTCTGCTGATTTGTTTCGATATGTTTTGTTTGCTTATGTCTTGGACAAAAAAATACACCCCATCACTAAAAAAAATATTTTACATAGGTGCTGTTCGGGGACTGAAAATAATATTAATAAACTGTTCCACCGAACCGCACTCATCAAAATTTTGTTTCAGTGTCGTTAGTGGAAGTGCTCAGATGCGGTTCGGTCAAGTGCTGTTGAAATCAGTGCTCTTAGTGGAATGCCTCGTTTCGTGTACAGATTTCTGTTTTATTATTATTGTAACCATTTGTGTATTGGTCCTTGTATAGAACCAACGATATTGGGGAATGAAAGGTTCTGGCTGAATGGACTGGTTCGCATTAGCTGCGAATAGGAGTGTCCACGGAAGGGAGGGGCGGTCCTCTTCCACATTCTTCTCATTTCAGTTGAACAACACTGGCATGAGGCATGGGGTCTTGGGTTCGATTTCCAGGTCGGTGTTATTGGGTTTTTCCATCTGGAATTTCTCAGTAGCAGCCCGGTAACCATCGGTTTCCGTGTGGTGCCGGAAGTAAAGAATAGCACCATCCTATTTCTTCCCGTGGGTGTCGTAAAAGGCGACTAAGGGACTTAATAGAGAATGGGGAGTAGCGTTCTCTATGCATTTTAACACTATACTGCGATTGCCAACCCGCCTGCCGAACGTGGCGATTATGGCAAACCTTCCCCCGCTTTTTGGGGAGGCCTATGCCCAGCAGTGGACGTCTTTCGGCTGTAATGATGATGATTCAATGGACGAATTTACAGCAGTTGGGTTATTGTAACTAAAAATACGTAACGTACTCGTCTCCATCCAGAGCGGGAGAAGTTATTTGATAATTTCCGACCCAAAAAAAAAAAAGGTAGAATAGAATAGAATAAAATTTATTTGCATAAAAACATGGTATAGAAGATGGTACAAAAATTAAATACAGAGCATACATGTCTTTGCTTAACATTATAAGCGTACAAATTTGTCGTGCATACATTTCATTATATTATTAATTAATTAATTATTATATGACATTTAGTACATTTAATTATATAATACATTAAAATTTATAATTTATACATTTAAAATTTCAGTCATTTAAATTATTTTTTTTTTTTTTTTTTTGTCAAAAAATTCTTTTACACTATAAAAACTATTTGTGGACAGCCAATCATACAATTTACTTTTAAATAATCTTGTATTTAGAATTTTTAAGTCGCTCGGTATTTTATTAAATATTTCTACACACATATACAAACAGCTTTTATTATATTTAGCTAGCCTTGGCATGACATCCAGTACGAGCCTGTGAGGATCGCGCCGGTTTCGAGGAACTACATCATCTGCTTTTTTAAATAATTCCTTATGCTTCCACACAAACATACATATCTCATATACAATGTGGAGATGACGATACAACAATAAATGAAAACACTAGTAATACTAGTTCATAGGAATATTTTGAAACTATCAAATAAATCCTAGAACCGAAATAAAAAAAAAAATATTTTCAAACAAACTAAATAGCATAAAAATGTAAACAAAACAGAACACCATTTTTAAATATTGGTTCACTAACCTGTGAGAAGAGCGGCAACAGCGCGGGGTAATGTATAGGTGGTGCGTCGGGTCGTGGGACCCGCGCCGACGACGTGATTTTTTGTGCCATATTTATTTTTATGAATGCAAAAACAATTACACAGAATCACAAATTATTAACTGAATAGTCACAGTCACCCACGAGTAATTATTAATTACAATCACTGTTTAATCAGTTAATCACTTATCGTATTCAGACTTAGTATCCATTAAATTTTTAAATTTTCAATATGTCCGCCATGAACCCGAACACACAAATTACATCGTCTTAAAAGATTATTTCTTACTCTTGATAAGAGGTCGCCATTAGCGGCCATTTGTTTTAATTTATTAAAAGATATTATAATTCGGCTCCTTAAATCATCAACGGTATCAACGTCTGTTGAATAAACTTAATTTTTGACATGACCCCACAAGAAGAAATCTAATGGCGTGAGGTCCGGTGACCTCGCTGGCCACCGTGTTGGTCCATAACGGCCAATCCACTGTTGTCCAAACATTTGAGACAAACGCTCTCTGGCAGACGTCACTGAATGAGCTGGTGCTCCGTCTAACTGGTACCACATCTGGCTGTGCACGTTTAGCGGAAGATCATCCGTGTAATCTGAAACGGGTCCGTTGAGAAGTTCTAAAAACTTTGCACCATTTAAATTGCCCTCAATAAAAACCGGACCAATTATGGTATTCCTGTGTATGCCAGCCCACACATTGATAGCAAATCTATACTGGTGCGAAGTCTCCCGTACTAGATGCGGATTCTCGCAGCTCCAGTACCGAAGATTCTGTCGGTTCCATAAGCCGTTCCTTGTAAATGTACTTTCATCAGTCCACATCACATTGTACAGGAAGTCGGGGTTATCTAAATGTTTTATTTCTATCCAACGACAGAAGGTTTCTCTTACTGGCTTGTCCCTTTGTAGCAACGCCTGTACTTTTTTGTATTTAAAAGGCTTCCGTTTGTCGCGTTTTAAAACTTTGTGTATGGTTTTATGTACACCAAAATTTCGAGCAGCCCTACGTAGACTAGACGTAGGATTGCGTTCAAAATAATTTAAAACTCGTTCGTCTCGGGTCACTGTTACTATTGGAGTAGCACTATCCAAATGCGGGATTAAGGGTACATTTTCCCGTATCCTCTGGACAGCTTGAACGATAATGCGGCCGTCCGTAGGACATACACGGGTGTTCCCATACCTCTCTCGGTATGTTCTTATTGCTAAAGCGGCGTTTTCGTGACATTCCCCATAAATTAAAATCATGTCGGTGTACTCCATGGCTGTGTAACCAAAACGAGGCATTGTTATTACAAAAAAACAAACGATTAGATAACACACAATGACAAGCGTCTAATTTCGCACAATTCACTTAATAATTTAACTACCTAGGTACCTATTGCTACGTTATATGTGTCCTGTCACTAAATAAAGCGTCTAATTTCGCACAATTCACACTAAGTCGGCTTAAGATAATCACAATTTCATAAACAAACGAGCGGCGGGCGGGCGGGCGCTTCAAAGGCAGCGAAACCGGAACACCTGCGCTTGCGATACGAAACAATGACGCGTACGACGTCATAGGATCACGGCGACACACTGACCTACACCAATTTTTGCAGGTTTCGGCAAGAAAGCGAAGTAGAAATAAACAAACTATCTAATCTATCCCTTTCGCACATACTTAATTTACGATTGACATGAGTGCGTAACAAGTAGTAATAACTTCCGCATGCATTATTTTCATATCTAATTTTCTTCACACGCTTTATGACTCTTATGGCTCAGAGATAAGGTATTATATGCATTAATTCTCATCGGGAAGTAAAATTTAAGAACAATTTTGGCGAAGGTTATTGAAGTAGCGAGCTGGCAACATGTTTTGTTTACACCGATACTACCGTTGCAGATTATTGCCGAAGTCGTTAACCTGTCGGCGCTGGCTTATTGTTAGATACATCATGTAGAAAATCTTAAAAATGTAAAATAATGTCCTGTGACTAAACTATTGGATATATTTGATTGAATTTTTGTATGCAGACTGGGAACAGCATTAGGTATACGAAGTTTAATTTATTGTTGTATTGTCGTCTCCACCTTGTATATATAGAGACGGTAGCGGTAACAAACCAAGTTTCTGAAATACCGGCCGACAAGAATCGTCGGATTGAAGCCCGTAGATTGCTCGAATGCATTTTTTTTGAGCAACAAATGCTCTATTTTGATCGGTGCTATTGCCCCACATAATCAATCCATAGCGTAACACCGATTCAACATATGCATGATAAGATATTATTGCCGTTTGGACGTTTGTTATGTTCCTAATTTTTCTCAGCGCAAATACAAACTTATTTATTCGTTTTGAGACAATATCGACATGGGATTTCCAATTCATATCTTGATCCAAAGTAACACCTAGAAACTTAGTTTGCGTTACTTCACTAATTTTATTTATCTTCATTTTATTATTATTATATTTAGAATTATTTGATCTGTGAAATTGAATATATACAGACTTTGCAAGATTTAATGATAAATTATTTTTATTTAGCCATTCAATCAGTATGTCAATTGTGTTATTAATGTCAGTTTCATGATCGTCAATTGAAAGTAATATAGGTAAAGGTATAGGTAATATAGGGAAAGTAATATAGGTAGAAAGAAATATAACAATAAATTCTTGTTACAAAGCGCTACAAAAGCCTCGTGTGCTCTTATTTATTATGTTCTTATTAATATAATTATGTAGATAGAGGTACCTACTTCTCAAGCTGAACACGAAGTTAATGTTAATAATGATTAACGTTCCATTGGAGAATGTTAATTACAGAGCTTGCGACAATGTGTCTGGTGTCTCAATCATGCTATGAATGAATATATGTATCATCTCAATAAACGCCTTGAACATACCTACTTTACAGAACTAGTAGGTACTTTAAACCCTTCGTATCCACGCGAGACACAATGGCTTTTTAATTGTTTCTGTAATTACCATACGAGTGGGTAAGAACAGTTCTAGTAAAAGATATTTGCTTTACTGGTGGGTATCAAGGATAGCTGTTTCTAAGGAGACTGATCTCGGTCTCCAATGGTAACATAGTCTGAAGATGTTTTGTTTTTTTTTAAGTGAAAACTTGTTTTGGGGCGTTCAGCGAATTTTTGGTCGGGGAAAAACTTATGGGATCGCGTCACTGACATGCTATAGTAGCAGTAAGTGAAGTTAAATTGACCACGTGAAAGGTTGTGTATTCTGGGCATTGTTTAAATTGTATTTTAGATAATCATTATTTTATTGAAGTGAAAACTTGTTTAGGCGCATTGAGCGATAAGTTTTCACTTCTGTCGGTAGTCCCTATGTATGACTGCCTATGTTTATTTTTTTATTTGGATTTTTCTGACGTTCTGCTGAGCAAAGGCCTCCCCAAAATCCTTCCAGACATCCGTTTCTAGAACCACCTCGATCCAACAACCACGAAGATGTTTTAGTTTAAAAAAAAACTCCAGATAAACAACAATACCTACTTGTATCATGTTTGTCGAAACACAATAAAACGGATTTTATCAGTTTCTGTTTTTCTGGTGTCAGATGTCACTGGGGGCGGATTCATCGGGGTTTCCCCCGATATAATAAGCTGATTCGATCCCCAGGTCGGACAGTGTTTTATTGAGTTTTTCTATCTGGAATTTCTCAGTACCGGCCCGAAGTCTGGATTTGTACCCGGTAGATGTCAATGGGCTCGCCCCCTATTACATGGATTTAAATATAACTGGAGAAATGTAGGCGTACGTACGACGCACAATACCAAAGAAAGGACATTTGGGTAGACCGCATAAAGTACCTACGCAGAATGCCAGACCATCATTAAAATAAAACCAACAGAGAAAGAAAAAAAAAGAAAATGGAATAAAAATTGAAATGTGGTTTTCAACATCACTTAGAGAATAATTTATTCCAGAATGTTTATTTTTACAGTACATTAATATTAAACTTACATAAAATAAAGAAATCACGAATTTATTCGAGAAGGTTTATTTGTACAGTAGGTACAATATTAAACTAAAGATATTATAATAAAGATATCACGACGTTTTGTCTAATCGTAAAAACCGTGCAAAGCAGGGGCGCGTCGCTAGTTACATAATAATATTATCAATTTATCAAGCAGATGCCACAAAACCTTTCATTTTTGGCCAATTACTTTTGCGGAAAACAACTTCTGGCGCTAAGCCATGGAAATAGGAAGGAGAAGACAAAAGCAACACAAACGAATTATATAACAAGGTCAATTGAATCGCTCGTCCTTAAAAGATTCATATAATATATAAATTGTGTCCATTACTTATTCAACGGCGTTCTAATAAAAATATGGAAGTGCGCCTTGCTTGACTCACTTCATTACAAATCGTAATACCCCGCCGAATGTACGTAGCCGTAGGAATAGTCCTTTTAATGTATTCCTTGTACAATAATTACTATAGAAGGTATTACTGTATTCGGTACCAATATAAAATAGAATTCGTTACATAAAAGCGTACCTACGTATTTCATAAAGACTTTGTACATAATGTATGATTGTGTCATAAATTGTCTGAAGATTCATGATAAAGTATAAACGAATTTTATAATAAACTAGCTGCCCGGCGCGGCTTTGTTCGCGTGGTGTCCTACCCCAACCCTAGACCACCCTACCCCTAAACCTTCGCGGGCGTATGCCGAAAACTCACCAAAGTTTCTTCAAAATCGGTCCAACCCTTTCGGAGTCCATAGAGGACAAACATTGATTTTTGTTTATATAGATAGAAAGATGTTTGTGACAAGACATGATAAATTATGTCAAGTCAATTTGTAGCATTTTATGACAAGAGTTTTATCGCTCAAACTGTGATAAAATGTGTGACTCAAGACATGTCACAGTAGGCCGTGCTCGCCCCGCAGCGGTCTAATTGGTAACACACTATCAGTAATTCAGTAGGAATCGGTTTCAATTTGACAGTTCAACAACATTCATTGCGTAATTTACGTTGTTGAGCAGACAAATTGTTCTAACATAATGAAGCAATAGATACTTCAAAATAATTCCGATTGTGATTCAAATTGTGTTACCAAATTCCTGTAGAAAATGCAGTTTCAGTTTTTACGTAATTTCCGCCAACTTTTAATTATATATTTCCGAAACAACCCTGATTCGGACTTGAATTCAAGCCCAGTTCTATTGTCACGATTAAAAAAGCATTCAAGTTTTAAAATAAAGAACACTGAAGACTTTTGGGGGATTTCCGTTAAGGTTCTTGGAGATATAATTGGCAATATGTATTGTCCTAACGGGCATATTTAATCAATGATTAGACAGCGCGGTACGTTTCCTGATTTAATTAAACATAGTTAACTAGTACCAATTTTAAAATCAGGAAGTAAGAGTGATCCCTCTAATTATAGGTATCTGTGCTACCAGCATTGAGTAAAATATGCGAAAAAATAATGCTAGGCCATATGTTGACAAATTTTAATTCAAATGGGATTTTACATAGTCGCCAGTTTGGTTTAACGAAAGGTAGGTCGACGACTGACGCAGGAGTGAAACTCATCAGTCACATTTTGGAATCCTGGAAGCAATCCCGGGATGCCATTGGCATTTTCTGTGACCTCTCAAAAGCGTTTGACTGCGTTGATCACAATACACTGATCTGTAAATTACACCACTACGGAGTTCGTGGACAAGCTGCTGATCTTGTTCTTTCCTATCTATCAAACAGGCAGCAAAAATTAAACGTTAACAGGGTGACGTCCTCGGGATCTCTAGTAAAGATAGCCGTGCTTCAAGGTTCAATTCTTGGCCCTTTCCTATTTCTAGTTTATATAAATTATCTTCCTTACATGATGGCTAACTTATCGGATATAATTCTAGCTGTTCTTTCGAAATGGTTTGCAGCTAATAATCTTTTACTTAATGCGGACAAAACAAAATGTATTAAGTTCTCATTACCAAATACACCCCAAGTGGGTCTAAATTTAAAACTTGATGGCAAAAAACTAGATGCTATTACGGAAACTGTATTTCTAGGAATTACTCTAGGTCCAAATTGCAATGGTACATTAGAGCGCTTTTAAGTAGATTAAGTTCAGCTGCATATGCAGTACGAAAATAAGGCAGTTGACAGATATAGCCACTGCTAGATTAGTATACTTTGCATATTTCCACAGTATTATGTCTTATGGCGTTTTGCTGTGGGGATCAGCAGCCGACGTAGATTCAATTTTCATTTTACAAAACCATACATCGGAAATGCATTGCCATCTCAAAGACAAACCTAAAATGTCTCATTATTATGCTTGTAATTGAACCGCCCCACGTGTCCTTCAACCGGGAAGAAGGTAGATATAGTATAGGTATGGTGGCAGTACAATAAAGTTAGGTTAATTGTTTGACTCACGTGGAACCCAGTGCGGCTCCAGTGTGTGCCTTCCCGCTCCACCCTAACCCTGCGCTGCCACGCCGCCCTGCAACAACACAAGTATTTATAGTAGCCTTAACAACACAAGTATAGCTCTAAAGTAGGCTATAGTAATCTGATTACCACACGAGTAGTTGAGTCTGACGAGCGAGCGGTCGCTAATGGAATCAACATCACCAACAACAATGCTCCGCAGACATTGTTTGGGAATTTCACCCTTGATATTTTGAAAAAAGATATGGTCTTTCATATACTACACATTTTCATTTAAGCTCATAATTTTAAATAGGTAATCCGGGACTGAAAGCTTATGCTTCTGCACCAGTCACTACGCTTAAGTTCAATGCTTTTGTTGCCGATAGCCTATTGTTAAAAAAAATGTTTCCCATATTTTTCCAAAGCTTGAATATAAAACAAAGCTTGCGTCCAAACAGAGTTAAAACATTGACACGAAATGTGTTTTTCCCGATATTTTGAGCAGTCCCCATCTAAACTGAAATTAAGCAACAACGTAATACTAATAACAGATTTCAAAGTCACTAAAATCATATATCTGCGCCTTAACAAGACTATTTATTATCCGTGGTATTCAGACTAAACTTCAAAACAGACTCACTAATAAAGGTGGTTTAGTGTTATGAAAACAAATGTTTTAATTCAATCCTATTAGTAATAAGTAATAGGCAACTCCCTAAAAGTTCTAAATATACGTACTTACGCCACTCATAATTTCGCGGGTTCTCCCAGTGGAGATGCGGACAAGGATAATGAGATATCACGTCATAGTCGTACAATTTACATTCACTAACACTCGGAAAAATGAACACAAATGTAGACATGTAGGTGGACCCTTGGTCACTGTTCTGTCTAGGGAGCACATTTAACGAGCTAATTCGACAATGCTATTGTTTATTTTAGAAGTAGCGACCCGCTAGTTCCTCCTGCTTCGCATGGTGTTTAAGTCTTGATAAAACACCGAGATTTATTTATATGTAAGTTTAATATTATTCATGTATTATACACATAAACACTACGGAGTAAATTCTCCAAATGATGGTGGAAACCGCATAAAAATCCGTTGCGTAATTTAGAAGAACAACGCGGTCACACAGACAGGCCGGAGAAGCGGCTTAAATTTATAATTCGACCTATTCTTTGAAAGGGGGTATACTAGAAGTTATTTCCAAAAAATTAAGCTCCGCCAACTAGGGGTCGAAACTTAATGGTTTCCGAGTTACGGAGGTTTTTAGATTAATGTTAAGTTTTTCAGACACCAAAAACAAATAATTGAAAATAACTACTTCTCTCCCGACACTTTACTTGTTATTTTTCTACCTGATGATAAACGAGTGGTCATATATAAAAAAATACATGGCCTAAATTCCCATAATTTCAGAAATAAAAGGTCTTGAGTGACGTCTATGTCTCTCTGTATAAAAAAAATGTGTGAGGGGCTTAATTTGTTGAAAATTACCTCTAGTTTGTACTAGAGGTAATTTTCAACCAATTGAGCCCCCCCCCCAAGCCCCTTTCAAGGAATAGTCGAATTACCGAGCACCATATAGAAGAGATCAACAGACTTCAAGATTTACGTTTTTACGCAGTGTGAAATACGCACAATGCTGTATTTCAATTATGTATGTTAAACGTCGCTTACATTTTATTTCTTACAATACCCGTCCTTCACATGCTGGCTGACATCTAAACATTCCGTCTTTCTCGTTTCTAAGTATCCATAAACATGAAAATGTTATGTACAAGATGTCGTATGACGTCAGATATCCGGAATCGAGCCCGAGGCACACCTTTCTGTAATGTTATGCGAATACTCGAGCATTCCGAGCCTATGGCTTTCCTGCAAGATGTCGATACAGGTAGACAGCCTTATAACTTGAAAATAATGTGTACTGAAAACTTAAATATGAAGTTAGTAAAATAAAAGGTTGTTACAACTGAAGTTACATCCTTCAGGCTCTGAAAACTAGACTCTCAGACACATGATCTTTCACAGATCTAATTAACAAAAGAGTTTTTGGAAACTTGACCTGATGGATGAAAGGGGGACAAATTTCGTAACCACGCGAACAAAAGCGAATGCTAGTTCAATTATAAGGTAAATTCAGTAATACTACGGGCCTTCAAAGATCGAATGTCAATTAAATTCCTTGGAGCTTTAATTATAAATTGGATGGGGAAAAAGAAAGTAAAGTTCTATGTAACTAGGCCGGGTTCGCGTTACTGCCCATGAACTCTTTTCAATCAAGTCTTTTGTAGCGGACGAAGTTTGTTTTCTAAAGCGCCATGTATATTGATTATTTTCGATAAAATTCACTAAACAGACCGAAATTCAAGCTTTAAGCTATACAACACGTAATCAGAACAACGCTTTATGACGTTCTCCAATCTAGCACTCCCTGTATAGGTAGGAACCGCTATTTGTAACTGACAATTTCAGGTATGCAAATTGGTGATCGAACCGACCATCAATACCAGCCATTAATATGCAAGTAAATTAAACCGACACGTGTAAGGACACGGTCCCTTCGCAGAGGACCATACCTTCGCATTCATAGATGAATGTTAATCGTTATTTGGGGTCGAGTGAGCCCCAACAACTGTGTAATCGAGTGGGCGGTCAGTAGGTACCGATGCTGAGAACTGTAAAGTGTACACGAGTCCCTCATTCAGTACCCTAACAATGGATATAAAAAACTGTCGGATACAAAAGAGATTTTCTTAACAATGCCTGAAAAGAAAACGATTTTGATGTTTGATTTTGTAGAAGACTAAAAAAGGAGCAAATAATGAAACCGTCATTGTATCGGCGGCTGAAAAGGCGTATACAGAATTACAGATAGACATAAGCCTTTCAATACACTGTTTTATTTTATAACAGTTAGTAACAATCAGATTATTTTCACAGCCATTTATTGAACGGTGAAACTATCTATAATAACCGATATTTGTGTTGAACAGTTCGGCACAATAAGAAAACTCGTTAGCAAACTTCGCTGAACGATGCGTTATAGGAAAACGAGAGCTGTTAAAGCTTTCTAGTTTCCCAAGTATTCTTTTATTTCTAGCGCTTAAGCTGCTTTTATGTTATCGCCGTACATTATAGCTGTGTTCTTGGGATATCACCTCATATAATTTACGCAAAGCAGTTTAACAAGTCGTTATAAAGGGGCGTTGGACTAAAGCGGACGTTATGACAGAACTAACAGTCCGGGGAACTTTTTGTAAACAATAACTTTCTATCATGTTTTATTATGATTATACGACATTAACAAGTTCAGACAATACTGGAGAACATACCACACTGGTCTACGGGTTATCAATTCATGAAGATATCTATAATTCTCCAAAGTCGATCGTAATGAATTATTTGGGGTAAGTACTGTCAGAACTTCGAATGATAGGATGTCGTATCTTGTCGGTCACGCTGTTTTTAACGTTTTGGAGTACAATATGAATATCAATAACGTTTAAATATGTTACATTTTTTACATTACATTCGTTTATCTTCATGTCAAAAGAAAATACAGTTGATACTTCATCTTTCTTTTCTCACTAAGCACTGTCGGCAGATCGTATTTATTTCTACCCGGTACATGCCAGTGTGGAAATAGGTACTTGATAAGAATTGACACTGCCATGATTACCGAGATCCGGGCTCCATTTGGCATTGAACCGGTGACGGGGGATCGTATAATCGGATTGCCAACCATCCGTCCTAGTGCCGGGGTCACCACCGAATAACATAAAGTGAGACTTCTAAAACATTCGCATTCCGTTTTCGTCGAAGCCAGAGGTAACTCCCAAATCGAATACATATTAGGATTTTTAGACTCGAATATTGTGGCGGCCCTGACCGTTGTTAACTTGATTGATATTGAAGATAAGGTAATTTGAACTTGGTAAAAGCATTACCAGAGGAAATTTCCTGAAAGCGCAGGACAAAGTTCTGTTATAATTTAACTAAGGGCAATGTTTTGATGAACTGCTCACACCGCGTTACCTATATATCATAAAATACTTTGGTTTGACCATAGTCACAGGGCCATTGTCTAGCTAAGGACACCTCTTCTTTCGACCATTATGGTCACCGTACAGCGCCAGGTCGAGACTGGCCGCCATTGCCTTGTTTACTTTTCCATTTATATCTCATTCCCTCGGATTGTACACCACCCTACGAACTACGAACCCTAGCTTGATTGGAATTTTCCCGATTTACTTGAGTACTCGTCGTGTTTAATGTTTGTGTTAGAAACTGATAATCATTAGGTTGGATTACAGAATTCATTCCGTGGTAACTCAATGTTACAAGCTTACAACATCTGTGCCAAATATTAACACAGTCGAAAGATAAATATTAGTTGTAATGGTGACCATAGTGTGAATACAGATAACGTAAAGATAAGATAAACACCCAACGCAAGTACATTCCAATGAAGAGATACTTTATTAAGATTTACTTAGCCATTGACTTCAAATGAATGAGATTTCAATAAATTCAATAAAACGTGTATTCAGTGTTTTCATACATATATTAAAATAGCTCACTGCAATTTTCGATTCGAAGATTTAAATTCAATATCCATAAAATAAATATTAAAGACGCGGTCGCGTTCACCTGACAGGACACATTTTTGTCATACTTCATGAAACTTTCCAGAATTACACACACACTTTGACATTATACGTTTGTTTTTCAATCGGTATGTGGATCAAATATATGCCCAGACATTTTTTCATTACGTTCGAGAAAGAAAACACATAACTCGAGCATGACAAATATTTACTCAGGCGTGAACGTTACAAATGAAAATAAACCGCGTTGTAAAATGCCATAAAACGTGAAACCTATTGTAGATATGTTCTAAGAACCTTAATAGTTGTACTATTTGGGGAATGTACCTACGCAGTACCTATACATTAGACAAAAACATTTCCTTACATCATTAATTAAACGTCTGTTTACGGCGAATTACGGCGCCCGCGCCGGTTTCCGTGACCAACAACTTGCAATAAATTGACGAGAAAAACTCCGCAGGGTGGCGTGAAACCGGTGGAACATCCATCTCATTATGTCAGTGAAGCGTTTTTAATACACTCAAGATGCGCAAGTCTCCGGCATGAGAGGGAGTCGGCCAGGTGAGGGTGGTACCGCGGGTAGGGGTGCGCCTCCCAGACATTTTCAATAAACAACACTTCCTCCCGTTCCACAAATGCAAACAAAGCCTCATCGATGCGTAATTATAATATACAAACAGCGGAGACGTGACAGATCACCCTCTTATTCTTCCCGCCAAAGTAATGCCATCAGAGCTGCGGCTTGAGTGGTAGTGACTTGAGCGGTATAAAAGCGAGTGATGACAATTTTGATGGGTAATCAAAGTTTTCCAACTAAATTATAAACAGTCCATTAAAGTAGGGATATAGCAGAATACATTCACGGTTGAAATAAAAAACCGGCCAAGTGCGTGTCTGACCACGCACAATGAAGGTTTCCGTAGTTGGGATGAATTTATCCCAAAAACAAACTTAGCATTGTAGTTGAACAATATGTTCTCCCTTAGGTATATCGATATACGCCACGGTCAATTTTCAAACTGCAAATGTAAGTTTGTAATTGCAAACGTTTATGTGATAAAATTACAAATTAACGATTTTCGGACTTTTTCCTTTACTTATGCTGAGACCTTGCTTCTTGCCAAATTTCAAGATTCTAGATCAACTGGAAGTACCCTATAGGTTTTTATTTATTTGCGAGTATCAAAATATGTCGCTTATATAGCCGTATTTTTTTATTGCGTTGACTTAGAAGCTTGATTTCTTTAGACCTCCAAAGTACCGTATACCTACGTATTTGATATTAATTTAAACTTGATACCTTCACGCGTTCCTGACTAAAAGGGTCTTGACAGAGTGACAGACGGACAACGAAGTGATCCTATAAGGGTTCCGTTTTTTCCTTTTGAGGTACGGACCCCTAAAAATACAACAGTTTTCCAATAACTTCTACGCGTCCGCAACACAAAACCTAAACGACAAGAACGTCAGGATTAGTCAGAGGGTCAGAGTCAAAGGTGTGAGCTATCCATATCTCCCACAGTCCGCTGATAACTCTATTACGTGCCATCTGATATCCGAACGTGCCTAACATTTATTAGACACACTAGCTTTTGCCCGTGGCTTTGCTCGCGCCAACATTTAGTTTCATTGATAAGTTTTAGTTTTTTATAAGCGTTTTAAAACGCCTATAGAAAAAATATTATTTACAAAACTTCTTTATCACACAATATTCTTCACTAAAATTGGTGCCAAAACTACCAAACTACTGGGCGAGCTTACGCGTGAGCAAGCTACGTAGAATTGCCCGTGTGAGAAACAGTTTTCTCTTAAGTCTATTCCCGAAATTTTTTGTGTTTGCCCTTGAGACTTGCTTATACTCGTAGTCATGCAAAGCAGATTTTGAGAGGAAACTGTAATCATTTGAATTCGAACAGGTCATTCGGAATTAAAGGAATTCGTGATACAAACGTTAATTTTACCACCACCACCTCCTGGAGACCTTTGGTCCACCTGCAGTTGATGGTGAATCGTATGTCATACAGGTTGAAGCGCCTATTTACCACCGGATTTTAAAATACTATTAACGCCATCTTTATGGAAATAAATTTTGTTATTTAGATTAATACAAAACAATTATAAATTAGGACTTTATAGATTTTTTTATTGTTCACGTGTGTTGCATTTCAAATTTGATGACATTTACGTGATCAACGCCCTGACAAACCTTGAAAATTATATCCATGTTGATTTTTAGACTACCTACTCTTTTCAACCCCTGAAGAAGTTGTTTTTGAAAAAGCATGAAACACGTTTTATTTATTTCTTGAGAGAAGTCAATCAATCAACTCAGCCTATCGCAGTCCACTGCTGGATATAGGCCTCTCCCAGGCTGCGTCACAACACCCTGTCCTCCGCCTTCCGCATACAGTCAGACCCAGCCACCTTCTCAAGGTCGTCGGTCCATCTAGCTGGGGGGCGTCCCACGCTACGCTTGCCGATACGCGGTCTCCACTCCAGGACTCGTCTGCTCCATCGGCCATCGGTCCTTCGACAAACATGGCCAGCCCACTGCCACTTCAGTTTGCTTACTTTGCAAGCTATGTCGGTAACTCCGGTTTTTTTCCGGATAAGTTCATTCCTGATTTTATCCTTCAAAGAGACTCCAAGAATAGCCCGCTCCATAGCGCGCTGGGCGACCTTGAATTTGTGGACCAGCCCGACTGCCAGTGTCCACGTTTCGGCACCGTATGTCATGACGGGCAGGACGCACTGGTTTAAGACCTTAGGCTTCAGACACTGTGGGAAAGGCGAAGAGAAGAGACTCGACGCAGTTTTCCAAATGCCGCCCAACCCAACTGGATCCTTCTGTCGGCTTCTTTCTCAAAGTTGTGTCTACCAAGCTGAATGAGGTAGTCATACTCCTTCACAACTTCTAGAAGCGACCCTTCGATGTGGATTGGACTCGGCCAGACGTGACAGAAGTAATCCTACGAATTTTCGAATTGATACATCTATCTTATATTATTTCTCCATACAAATTGTGAACCCCCGTTGCACCCCTTTAAGGGTTGAATTTTCATAAATCCGTTCTTAGCAGATGCCTACGTCATAATAACTATCTGTGTGCCGAATTTTAGCCCAATCCGTTCAGCGGTTTGAGCCATGTGTTGATTGACCAGTCAGTCACGGTTAGAAGATATAGAAGAAGAAGATATTATGTATAAGTTGACATGTTACGCCGAATCCAAATAAATTGGGATAGGGAAGAAGAATCATGATAAAATATTCGGACCAATTTAAGTTTATAAATCGTTGGTAATCGTCGTCGTCGTTTATAAACTTATTCCCCTTTTTCACTCCCGAAGGGGTTAATTTTTGAAAGGTGGTTTGCGGATTTTCCATTATTTGACTTGTAGGTTATTTATACCAATTTTTGAGTTAATCAAGCCACGCAGTCAAAATCAGCGCTTGTATAATTGACTACCTAGTTATTATTACCTACTAGTTGCTTTAGAAAAACAAAAAATGCCATACATTATAATTTACTTAGTTAAGTATTCGTGCTAAGTTTCAAGTTTGTTAACTCATAGAAAAGGATTTTTCATGCAAACAAAATACCCCCTTTTTACCCCCTTAAAGGTCGAATTTCCAAAAATCCCTTCTTAGTGGGTGAAAAACTCGTTCATATTTGGACGGACACAGCCAAGGCTTACAGGTGTATAATTCAGAAGCTAACGTCCGTCTTCGTCACCTGTGGTTTAGTGTATGAATAATGACGACTAAAGTGACAACCAAATACATTAGCTACTCAATATTTAAAGTTGTGCATAACCACTGAATACTTACATTTAAGGTCAGGTTTACCTGTCCAAATTCCGTTTGTATTTATGACGTGAAATAATGTCGACGAAATTTTATTTCCTTGTTTTTATTCTCGAAATAAATCAAAAAATAATCAACCACTATTCGGTTGAACGGTCACGTACTCACGTCTAACTAATGACGTAAAACATTGAAGTAAATTTTGTGTGAGTCTTTATTATTCGTTTTTTAAACAGCTCTCAGCAAAATAATATTCGCTTTTTAAAGCAGTATTTTTTGAACAGCTAATCGTTTTAAGGGTTCCGAACCTTAAAGGAAAAAAAACTGAACCCTTATAGGATCACTCGTGTGTGGCTCTCAATCCGTCTGTCACAGCCGATTTGCTCCGAATCTACTGGGCCGACTAAATTGAAATTTAGTACCATATGAATTTCTGTAACCCAAACACGGATGTGTATTATAACGTAAATAAAATAATTTTGAATATGAAGGTCACTTTTAGGGGGGGGGGGGGGGGGGGGCAAATTAGAAAAAATAAAAAAAACTTTACCGCGTGACATATCAAATGAGAGGGTTGCTAGTTGTGAGCATCTCAATTTTTTTTTTAACAATTTTAAAGTTATTTATGGAAATTATCTCTGAAATGGCTAAGCCTACAATTTTGTTTTTTTTTTTAAGGAATATAGTTCTTTACTTATAGGCGTGACATATCAAATGAGAGGGTTGCTAGTTGTGAGCATCACAATTTTTTTTAAACAATTTTAAAGTTATTTATGGAAATTATCTCTGAAATGGCTAAGCCTACAATTTGTTTTTTTTTTTTAAGAATATTGTTCTTTACTTTTAGATATATTTACTTTCTGTACCTCTAGAGACAGGAAAAGCTATAAAAAGTCTATGGTCTTAAAATAACAAAATCACTCAAAATTCTGCGTACAATCTTACAATTGCAGTTGGAATGTATGGGGGAACATGTTTTGCAACTACAATGTTAAGTTTGTGCTTGGGATAAATTCATTCCAACTACCGAACCCTTCATTGTGCGTGGTCCAACACGCACTTGGCCGGTTTTTAACAGGAAATGTGTTTCGTTTTCCTGTTTACCTTCGTTGCGCATGTTACTCGTATCACAGTTCAAATATTTTGGCTAGCGCTATATAAGTCACTGCTACTAATTAAATAGCAAACAATATCAATTAGCTGACGTGGACACGACACGACTCACGACTCGAAGTTGTGACCGAACACCAAATGGTATTCACAAACAAACTCAAACAATTATACTACTTATTTATTCAAGAGCGCGTGTCCCACTGGTAGACCCCCGATATCGATTTGTCTTTTTCCAATTCGGTATTGAGACAAAATCACTATCTATTAGGCCTTGAACGTTGTCCTTCTTCAACTATGAATAATGAATCGAAATATTAGTTACGAACGGCAGTAACGGCACCAGTGTTGCCGTTTTAGTGACTTTGTCACTAGATCTAGTGAGTTTTTGAGGTTTATGGTGACTTTTTTTCACTATTTAGTGACAAAAAAAAGTCTGGTGACTTCTAGCGACTTTTTCATGATCAACACAACAGTACATATTATTTATCTTGTTGATGCAATCTATATTTAGTAAACCAGAAAATTGTGTAGTTATTAAGTACCTAACGTGCACTGGGAACACGAAATGTTCATTTGACCCATAGACTTGTTGGGTCCATGCTCTATGTACCTATAATATGATTTGACCAACCGGGTATTCCCCTATTAACGTTCCACGTTGCAGCACGATTCGTTCGTTTATAGGCATGATCGTGCATCTCGCTTTGTCACGAGAAAAATATATTGCTATCTTAACGTAAAATGTTTAAAGTAGTAGTAATAGTCAAGTATTATATAGTTTATTTGGTCCATAGTTCTCGAATGTTATTGTTTGTAGTAACATTGATATTCTTTGAGTGAAACTGGTTTATTTTATCGTTTTGTTTTCAAGTTTGATTAAAGTTTCTGAAATGGATCTGCCTTTAAAGAAGAAGGCGTATAGTCAGAAGTTCAGAACTGAGTGGGAAAATCAAGAAGAGTTTAGAAACTGGTTGAAACCTGTTGTAAGTGATCCCACTAAAGCCTTTTGTTTATTTTGCCATAGTGAGTTTTCTGCTAGAGTAACCGATATAAGAAAACACGCAGATACCAAGAAACATAAACAGAAATGTGAAACAGTGTAAAAAAAATCAGCAAATAAGTTTTGTACCAGCTCCCAAAGAAAATTGATTTGTCCAAAAGGCTGAAGGTAAACTTGCATTATTTATTGCGGAACATGGTTCTATTTCTCAAATAGACCATTTAACGGATTTGTGCAAAAATGTATTTGCAGATTCAAAATCAGCCGACCTAAGGATGCATAGAACCAAATGCACACAGATTATAAATCAGGTACTAGCACCACACTTTAGAGAAAACCTTTTAAAAGATATAGGCAACCAAAAGTACAGCATCATCATAGATGAATCTACAGACATCAGCGTGACTAAATTCATGGGAATTGTCATAAGATATTTTAGTTATGCTCAGGATGCTATTGTGTCTGCCTTTTTCTCACTGGAACCAGTAGAGCGAGCAGATGCAAGCGGCCTCGTCTCCTCGTTAGTAAAATGTTTACAATTACATAAGTTACCGATCCAAAATATGGTCTGTATAGGAACCGATAATGCTACAGTTATGACGGGACGGCACAATAGCGTATATGAAATATTGCGAACGCAGTACAATTTACCCCATTTAATTCTGATAAGATGCGTTTGCCACTCACTCCAACTAGCTGTCAGCCATGCATCACAGCAAACCATTCCGAGCCATATTGAGTTTCTAATAAGAGAAACCTACAAGTGGTTTTCTACTTCTTCGAAACGCCAACACGAATATAAAGAAATTTACAATATTATTAATTGCGGAGAAGAACCACTTAAGATTCTCAAATTATGTGATACACGTTGGCTATCCATAGAACCGGCAGTAGTCCGGATTTTATCGCAATGGGAAGAGCTTAAGTTGCATTTTACAGTGACAAAAGATAAATGCCACACTGCTGATTTACTGAGTGAAATGTACAGAAATGAAGCTAATCGTTTGCATTTGCTGTATTTGAAAAGTATACTGAATGATGTACAAATTGGAATAAAAACTTTTGAAGGAGAGAACATAGATCCAGTTCAATTAATTACTTCGTTGATGACCTTATTACGATCCATATGTAATAGAATTTTGATACCTAATAGAGTCATAACCGAGAAAGACTATTTAACATTAAAAATTGAAGATCATCTAAGCCCAGTACCTCACCTAGGATACCTATTTGAATCTCATATTACTAAAACCAAATTAACAAATGAAACAGTTGCCCCTGTTAGAAAAAGCTGTATAGATTTCACTGTTATACTTGCAAAAGAATTACAAAACCGCTTGCCCAGCAATTATGTGGCACTTCAAAAAATGACACAGTTATCAGTAAGAAACACTTTAAGGCAACTAAAGGACACTTCAATTGTTGAACTTGCTATCGAACTTGGCTTTAATGAGGACAAAATTGAAAAAATATTACAGCAATGGAATAATATTAATTTTGTCAAATGGAACGTAATTCCAAATGACGATACAATAAAATTCTGGGCGCAAGTGAACAAATAAAAAAATGCTGCAGGTATTAACGCATACCAAGATTTAGCAGATTTAGCCATTGCAGTTTTGTCGCTGCCACACTCGAACGCAGAAGTAGAGCGGACGTTCAGTATAATGAACATTGTTAAATCGAAACTACGAAATAGATTAGCAACAACAACTCTGAATTCAATACTGTTGATACGGAATCAGCTAAAATGTTTAAAAGAAACCTGCAAAAGTTATGTTTTACCCAATGAAGTCTTGTCCCAAATGACGAAAACCGTTAAAAACATAAATAAGAGTAATGTGCCATCTACTTCCATATTACAGCCGCAAGGTTCGACTTCCACGGCAACTACAGAGCAACCGTCCACTTCCACCATGCTGGACGAAGATGATACAGTGATAATTGATGAAGATTTAATGCAACTAATTAATTTTTAAAGTGTTTTTGGTTAATTCAAATTATTGTTCGTTGACTTTTCATATGTTTTAAAAAAATACTTTTAATCAGACTTCTAGTGACTTTTTGAATTAAATTTTTCACCCAATCTAGTGACATTTTAGTAGAAGTTTGGTGACTTTATTTTTCCCTCAGCGGCAACACTGAACGGCACTATCTCCGTCATTACAGTGGGGTTGGCGGGGCAAGTCACAAGTGTCAGCTACGTGTCAAGAGCGGCTTGAATACGGGTCAGGTCCGAACTACGTCATAACGAGCACGTTTGTGAGACTCCCAGACACGTGCACAAGTCATAACCGGCGTCTAACCCCATTCAAATGTTTCCTTCACATTTTTACGAAACTTACCCCGATGTTTTAATAAAAGGTCAAATAAATGAGGAAAATCTGTTGGGATCACGTTTCCCTGAAATGTCAGGAGTGACTCGTTGCTTTTTCGTAGGATTTCATTTTCTATGTAGGGGTTAGGACTGAGTCGGGTTTGTTATATTTGTAAACAATGTGTTGCTTTTAAAACAGAGTTTTAAACTTTTTCCAGAGTTCTTTGAAACTAATTTTCCTGTGCTTTTACTGTGAAACCCCAACCACATTTATGTTACCCTGAAGTTAGAAAAAAATATATATGTATTTAAAAAAATGCAATTTATATTCACGTGAAACTAGAACATATGCACAGTAAAAGAGTCCCTAAACTGTACTCTACTTTAAGAAGAGTTAAACATTTGCAAAGCTATTGTCACATGTCTCCCAACTCCGTAAGCTAAACGTTCTGTAGCGCGTGGCGTGGAGTGCATGAAGGTATATATGCGAGGTCACGAGGTGTGTAGTCGACACCTCTCACGATACTCCAACTCTCGCATCTGAAATAGGTTAACCTGAAACTGATCAACGAAGAAGCGAAACGATCGATGTTTTCAGCTTTTTGAATCAATTTGACTTTATCCCGAAGTATTCTAGGAGAATATGCTTCGTAACAAAGTGCTGTTATTTTCTTTTTAAATTTTAGCTAAACCCGAAAATTCAGCACTTAAAACGTTGGGATTCTCGCTCGAGATAGCACTTAACCGTTGATGCGTGTTTTAGTACAGACTTGGGACCACGGGCACGATAGAAATTGTTTCTGCTCAAATTCCTCAGACTTCAAGCGAACAACTACCAGTGCTTTTCCTCATTTTTCTACCAACTTTTTAGGGAACCTTTTCAGAAGTACCTCTTACGGGACTACGGAATTGGCTGCTGCCTACAGCTAATTAAATTTTATTACAAAAAAGTTAATTAGCAAACCGCAACATTGGGGATTCTTGTGGGCGTTTCAAATCCCGTTTTATGGACACTCTTGCGTCAGGCGAACCAGAATTAGTGGCATTGTGAGAGTAACGTCCCCTGGGGCCGAAGATTTAATATCTAATTCTTTGCAAAGCAATAATAACGTTATGGCGCTCATAAAAAGTGCGAAAATATCAACAGTGACTTTTATAACGAATGTGTTTCTGGTTTCTGTCAGCCATACTTTCTGAATGTGATCTTATTATTAGATTCGCTCGGATGAATCTCCGGATACATTTTCCTCTGGAACAATTTACTCGTAAAGTATCATCCGATTTTGAAAACATAATTCGAATAAACATAAAACAAGTCAAACTTCTACTATATTCGCTCTGCTCATAAATTATTTGAAAAAACACTGTTGTATCCCGACGTCAATCGATGATTGATGGAGCTTATTTTTAAAAGTTTTTTCGCTGGTATCGTTTGACGTTTGGAATCTAAAAAGCTTCATACATGATACAGCGTTCCCGCTGAAATGTACACGGTATTATGTAAACACTGGATACTGGCTGGTACAGGAAGGTAAAGATAAAAACGTTAGTAGCCATTATAAATCCGAGAGGCAAGTTCCTGCTACACAAGTGTACACAGATGATTGAATTAAGAAAATATTTTACGTATATAGGAGGCTTCCTCGCTCGGGATACTAATTCTATTATAATGGTAGCGGTGGTATAATACACAGTAACTAAGTTTGACGCTATCATTAATATCATTGCCTTATTTCTGTAGAAAGACAGTGGAGCCTAGTTCTCAGCGGAGTTTCTACACAAGCATTTTATGAAAGTGATAGAACAATTATTGTTGTTGGTTGCTGTTGTGTTGTGACGTCAGATATCCCCCCCCCCCCCCATGTAAAATACTGGTATTCAGCTGCATGCGGTTAGACTGGAAGCCGAAGCCGACCCTAACATAGTTGGGAAAATACTAGGCTAATGCTGATGATAGAACGATTGGTGCCGAGGCGGTGCTGTAAAATAGCCTCCACTAGTCGCCATACTTAAATGTACGTCCGAAGCACCCTTTATTTTTAATTTTTTTTTTGGGCGGGAAATTATCAAATAACTTCTCCCGCTCTGGGAGGGGCGTGTCAGACTTTTACTGACTAAAACCCACCCGTGTTCCTTCAGATGCCTGTGTGCCAGAGCCCCGATATCCGTTTCGGACAAACTCGCAACCACCCTGGGCGCACATTTTTCAGTTGACAAGATGGTAGCTGGTTCAACTGAAAAATGTGTTCATGATAAAGTTCGTGCCAATACGAGATAAGTTCATTCTCAGTATTCATTCCATTTATTTCCTTTAGATTGAGAAATATATTGCTAAACGGATTTTAATTACTTATTGATCTGGTATAAAGTGGGACGATAAAATTGGGGGCGCATTCATAATCGGCGTGACGGACTCGCCCAAATTTGAACGACGTCACGACAAACTGTGGCATAAAGAATATTTCATGATACTGTAATTATTAAGCGCTTTTCAATTAACAAAATGATAGGATAATAATATAATTTATTTACACACCCACGGATTTTAGCAATAACTTAACCGCTACTCAGTGATTTAATGGTACATATTTGAGTTGCCTACACTTTATAGAATTTGTAGATGATGACAGTGATGGGTTGAATGTTAGAATTAATTGGGGCGATAGGTAATATTTCAATGTTTACTATTTAATTTAATTGTGAAAAGCTTCATCTATAGGTATACGTGGTCAAATTAACTTAGTTAGCGAAAAGTTTTTAAGTTTGTTAAAATAAAAAAATAAAAAAAATAAAAAAATTGTACCTCTTTGTAGTGATTTTACTTAAAGTATGCGTTGAGAAAATCTGTTTTTTTTTTGTTTTATCGTGTTTAGGTATCGAAACCTATCACATCTGTGAAGTTTACACAAAAAAGGGTTATTAAACTAATATTTCAAGTGACTATGTCACTACCTGCGGGGCTGCGGTTTATGACAAAAAAAAACCACATCAAATTAATTTCTTTTATGTTTTATCGTTTTAGATATCGATACCCATCACGTCTGAGGAGTTTCGCTAGCTAATTTAATTTGACCCTGTATAATAAAACCGTAGCGAAGTCAAAGCTGTTCATTGAATATGTTTGACAAAAAATAGTTGCTACGAGGAGTTCCCCGAGTCTGATGCCAAAAATATAGTTTTTAGAATCTTAGTCCGTTTTTCTGAAATTAAACCGTTTCTGTAAATAGGACATCGGAATCATTTTTAAAAGTCATATAAAAATAAAAATGAAAAATAAGCTAGATGTAGTCGACATTTCCTATATGACTACTTACCCCTGAGAAGAAATGGCGAAACAAACTCAAGGGTCAGTCTCTTTTAAAGTCCAGATATAATCTTGGTCAGATCATGTGAGGACCATGTAGATCCGTGTCTGAAATGGTCTTTTAAGGGGAGAACCACACAAATTCGAGTGGACCTGTCCAATCAGTGCAAGCATTTGTCAGTAATCGTGCAGCTCAACTTGGATGGTCTTTGTCTTGGTCTGGATGTACGCCCCGGATTGACGTAAAAACAGCAGAACGGATTTGGCTGAAATTTGGCACACAGATAGTTTATAACCTGCATTAACACATAGGTCATAGGATACTTTTAATCCCGGTAGTTTCCGGGTGTGTATGGGTAGAGTCCGTGGGATATTTTCCGAAACCACGCGGGCCAAGCCGCGGGCAAAAGCTAGTCTAGCGAAAGTTTATCCATTATCCTGAATCGATTCATAGACTTAGAGAAAACGGCGTGTTATATTTTCTTCAGTCTAAATTATTATTTAAACAGTTCGCTTAGGTTTACCGTAGTTACGCAAATTGGCGAATGCACACTCATCTTACGTCAGAATTTGAATTCGCGGTTGCAATATGGTCCACGATTCTAGGACGTGTTTGAACGTCAGTAAACGTTACATTTTAACTGCTATCCCGCTAGTATGCAACAGGCATTTTCGTTTGACGTCATAGAACGCGTCACGACTCACGCCATGTTATATCGTCAAAACACGGCGCTAGATTTTTGTTGTGCATATTTTAACATTCGCTGAATACGTTAAATGTAACATGGATTTATCTTTTACCCTTTTGGAAGTGCTAAACGTTATTTATCTCTTCTGTCGTCGCGTTTTAATGAAGAGAAAATGACAATGACTGATAAGACTTATCAGGTGTTTATGGATGGTTTGTGAATAGCATTCGTTTGGGATTTGCTCACGTTTTGACTATTCTAGTGTCATCATTGGTTTTAAGATTAACACGAGCTGAATGTAATAAATGTAGGTAGGTATTCTTCGTTTGCGATACCAAACAATATTATAGTGGGCGCTGAATTGGTCAAAGTTGGTTCGGCGCCGGCGTTGAATAAAACCGGCCAAGTGCGTCTCACAATTACTTAGCATTGTAGATGAAAAACATGTTCTCCCATACATCGATTTACGTCACGGTCACTTCTCTAATTACTCGTTAACTTATAAAGCCTACATAACTGCAAAGTTTTCCTTTTAATTTCGTTAAGGCTCGTACAGACTCGTGCGATATCGCGGGCGCGATAGGCACCGACAAAAAAATTGTGCTACTAGTGTCGCGTCGCGCCCGCGATATCGCACTAGTCTGTACGAACGTTTATACATACTACTGCCATTAATTTTTTCACATATCCAAAAAACAACAATTTAGCTGGACATACTTAACTTTTAACAAAAATAGCACTTTAAGCTTAATATTACGCAAACGGATCCCTGAATCAAAAAATATTCGCAATATTTTTGAACGGCCTATCCAACGATACCATGGGATAGATGAGAATAAAAATATCATCTTAGGTACCCTAAAAAAAATATTTTTTGGGATTTTGTTTTACCATTTTGTCGGCGTGATTAATATGTATACCCATGCCAAATTACAGCTTTGTATTACTAAGAGTCTCTGAGGTAAGCCGGGGACAGACAGACAGACGGACATGACGAAACTATAAGGGTTCCTTGTTGACTACGGAACCCTAAAAAGTAGAGTGCAGGGTCAGAAAGAAAAGATTAATTTACAAGCACGTCCTCTCAGCCTAACGAGCTCATCCACACGTCACCATTTGAAACTGTGTGCGCCCATAGAAATGGTCCTAAAGGGGCCTAACGCTTTCCTTCCTCCACTTAGACACTCTGATTGTTACAGAATTCGAATAGAAAATTCTAGAATGCTCGATTGTTAGTGCCGGATAAGAGAATTTGTCGTAGGCCCGACGGCGACCGGAACTCTTACAATGGACCATTCCGACGGCTGATGATGGGCCCCGCACGACTTGTTCCTACGTCTTTCGCTCATCTATGAGTACCTATGAAAGGATACGTACCTATATAAATTCTATCTCTATTCTTTATAATACCGATGAAAACTGTTACACTGTACTGAAGATTTAGTGACCACATTTTTCATGGAAACGCAAGAACGAAAATAATGTGTTACGATATATTTCATGTGGCTAGATTTGTAAGAGTGGTCTGGCGTAAGTAGGTATTTGTTGTTTATTTTTTTTTTCTTAACTTAGTTAGCCTTCGCGATAATATATAGGCAGTTATTTTTATCACCTAGATAAAAGATAGGACGCGATTTACAGCACATAAATAAGAGACGTTTCCAAACAATGTAATTCACAAAATTCTTTATAATGTATTAAGATTGAGTCTTAATTTGGTTGGGGTTTGTCATAATAATATTGATTTAAACACTTTAATTAAAAGCTTGGCGTTTTACCGGCACTGAAAAAGCTTTTATTATCGCAAGAGATCATTAAAAATTTCAATGTGTCATAAACAGCGGAATGTATGTTTAATCCCCTCGATTCACGGTGCATGTTGCAGTCAGAAAGCAAATCTATCGTTTATTATTTTGCTGAAACTTCTAGAAAAAAAAAACGAACAAATGCGATTGAACTCGCGTGGCGAGGGTTCCGTACAATCAACATGTTATATACAATGTTTTTATCCCAAGAACAAACTTAACATTGTAGTTGAAAAACATGTTCTCCCATACATTCCAACTGCAAATGTAAGTTTGTGCGCACAATATTGAGAGATTTACCAAGTTATTTTAACACCATAGACTTCATATACTCGTAGGTTTTCCTGTAATGTTAATAAAGAACTACTTTCTGTATTTTTTTTTTCAAAATTTCACGTTAAGTAGTTTCGGAGATAAGGGGGTTGTGGTGGTTAATATTCATCTAGTTTCTTAAATAATCTTAACACTATTTATTTTATAATTAGGTATACAAAATATATATAATATATTTGACACCCTCACTACAAGCCCGTTCATTTGATATGCTACACGGTGCAGTTTGCAAAACTTTTTTTCAAATTTTCTTATATGCCCAAAAGTGACCCTCATATTCAAAATTCATTTATTTACGTTACACGTCCGTGTTTGGGTCACAGAAATTCATATTGTACCAAATTTCAAATTAATCGATCCAGTAGGTTCGAAGCAAATCGGATGTGACAGACGGACAGACAGACAGACTCACGAGTGATCCTATGAATAAGGGATCCATTTTTTCCGTTTAAGGTACGGAACCCTAAAAAGAGAGTGTGTGCTTATGATTATACGATAAAGTAAAAACTTACGACTGAGCCGAGTATATGCGATTCAGCGCCGAGTATCTCGATTCAGCGCCGACTATACGCGATTCAGCGCCTAGTATACGTGATTCAGCGCCGAGTATACGCGATTCAGCGCCGAGTATACGTGATTCAGCGCCGAGTATACGCGATTCAGCGCCGAGTATACGCGAGTTAGCGTCATCGACCAACTGGAGCCGAGTAATGATTATACCTGATTCAGCGTCACCGACCCGAATGCGACGGTCCAGTTTCGTTCACTGTTCAAAAAGAGCGCAAAGTGTGCCTTAAAAGTTTTCATTTGAAAAAAATATCTGTTAAAAAGACGAGTGTTCTCAGAATGGCGGAGATAGAGAGATTATCTTGGTTGATATAAAGAAAGTTGCTCGTAACGAAAACTATTTTTAGATACGACCAACGACGACTGACAACTTTTTCACTACGTTATTCGCTTTAGTATTTTCGACGAAATTAATTGTTAACGTTAGATTAATTATTCAGGATTAGACCGAAATATTAAATAAGGAGATCAAATACGCTTTGCATAATCTTTGTGGTCCTAAAACTTCTGGGCGCGCTCATTCCGTCATATTCCTCAATCATTGCTTTCCATCAGACGAGATCGAGGTCCAAGAACGGGCTCATTTGGCAATAAAAAACTTATCTAATTCAAAATGTCTCCGTTAGGATTCCCAGAAGTTTTAAAAACGTCCGATGTCATGTTAGTTACTGCAGCACATATTATAAAGGACGTTCGTTTGGTTCCTGTTGATACAGCGTGCCATATGTTCTACAACACGCCGTAGATAACGCGAATGAGGTCAGTTTATAAAAGACGTGTTTGTTTTGTTTGGACTCAAACAGTACGGGAGTTCTCACGTTTTGCGTAAATTGTGGCACTTGAGGGCTTGCGTAGACTGCGGTTAAAGTTTTCACGTTGATTTTCCTTGCACAATCGTATCACATTCCAAGGAAACTTTTATAATAAAAATGCATAATTCAGAATATTCCTTGAAAACAAACACCACCCTTGACATAATTCTTGTCATTATGACGCTTCAGTGGTGTCCATCGCGTAGATCTAGCTGTCGAAATAACGGATTTTTCAAACACTAGTGAAACTCCGTAAGCTGATATTAACAAATAATTAATGAAACCCTAATTTTTCTTCGATAAACTTGTATTAACTACTTTGACCTCTAAAACATAGGTAATATTTAAATATATCACGGGATACTGTTTACAAAGTTTGCATTAGACGTCTTCAGAAAATTGTAGTTCACTATTTCTATTAATTGGTTTTAGATATATAGAGTTGTAATTGCCCCCATCACAGGGGGGAAAAGACCAAATACATACCATCACAGGCGAAAATTGAATATATGGCACCCGCTTAACCCTGAGGGAATCATAGACTCATTCCCGAGAAAACAACCATAACGTTCCTATGATAATAGATGGCGCCACGTGTCTGTCGAATCATGATTGCATTATGATATAGGATGTTATTAGCACTTTAAATTTCAAAAAGCAGAGTACAACCCGAAATGATTGTCAAATTCTAAATTAACGCGAGCGAAGCCGCAGGCGAAAGCTAGTGAATAATATAATGACTAATGGTAATGACAGACACAAAAAGGTAATTTGTGTTAAATTTTTATGTCACCCTAGTTGGTTGTTACGCATTTCGTGTTCAATTCTAGATTTGACGCAAAACCATTAGTATATAATTATAATTATAACGTAGAAATTTTTCGATAAGGAAAGCCATACAGTAACCCCAAATGTCAGTGTCCTGAACTAGTTGCCATGCAGATGGTCTACAAAACGGGACTGACCTAAAATTAGCGTGTGATTTAAGTCTGCAGTATGTACAATAATAAATGCTTAACTTGCGTCATGAGTCAATAGTACATTACGTTATCTTTATGGCTAAACGATGTGGTTAGCGTCAGTGGCGCTATAACATCTCGCGGTAAGTAATGCAGTACTGGTACTGAGAACTTTTTTTCCGGTACCAGACTCGGTACCAGTACCGGGAATAACTGGAATTTCGGGACTTTCGATACCAAATATTGGCGTTGTAAGTTTATTGAAATAAATAAAAATGAAGAAAAAAAACCGGCCCAGTGCGAGTCGGACTCGCGCACAAAGGGTTCCGTACCATAATCTGTAAAAATGGCAAAAAAAACACGTTTGTTGTATGGGAGCCCCCTTAAATATTTATTTTAATTTAATTATTTATTTTTAAAGTGAATATATAACGGAACCCTAAAAATGATGCTTTGTAATTTTAATCGAAACTTTAATTACCCACACATAAAACTATGAAAAACAAAACTAAACTGAAATTCTTTCAAATTTAACAAAATATTATCTTTTTTATATTCTAGCTAGACGCAAGTGACACAGCTTTTTTAATTCTTATATTCTATGAAACATATAACACAACTTCTTAGTAAATTTTAGTTAACCTAGAAACTTATGATGAACCTGATAAAATCAGTCTTAAGAGTGATAAATAGGAACATTTGGGCAGAACAAAGGTAATTTCAATCAACCTAGAAAATAGAATATTAACATTAAGAAAACATATTTTATAAAAGGCTAAACATAACACCACTACTTATTTATTATTATGGTTAATTTGTTGGTAATATGTGTGTATAAAGCTGATGGCATCAAGACTTTGGTCACTCAATCTGGTTTTTAAACTGTTACAGATGTCCTGGGTCAGTCTATCGTCAACGCGAGCATGGTCAAAAAGCTTGTTGTTTCATACAGCGCATGTGATAACTACTAACAAGCAAGTGAGGAAGCAGATGAGAAATGCTTTCAGATTCTACACTCGTTGGTGGAATGGTAGAAGTAAGTGCTATAGCGGCGCGAATATTTAAAAATAAAAGTTAAAAAAAGCAAGTCTCCAAATTAATAACGATAATACAGGGCACGTGTAATGGTTAAACATAACTGCCTTTAAATGTACCCAAGATAGGAAGTACTTACAGAGCTATAATGTTAGGGAAATCCATGTGGCTTTTCTTTGAAATAGATCATCATCTAATTAGCAATCAATTGTTGGTGCTACGTGACGTTCAGATTTATCCTCATGAGTCCATGTTTATGGTACCTGTGCTAGCTGATAATCACACTACTACTTTTTCTTAAGGCGCTGACAAGAGGCAAATGATCTAAGTAGGCTTGTCTTAAACAAAAAAATTGCCAAATCTATATATATTAGTTTGTGGTAGCGGAAAAAATATATGTTATTCTTGAAGGGTGCGTCTCATAACGTATAAACTCTTTTGGTCTAATTTCATTTTATTATCGTTCATAAGATATAATCAACGTGAGATATACCAACTGTTGATATAATTTCTTTACATATAACATTTATTTATTCTAAAACTTAATTAGTATAACGTTGTTTGATATAACGTTTATGTAATCGAAAATCATTTGGTCTAACGTTTAATATGTATATTAACTATTTAAACGAAAATCATTAGGTCTAACGTTTAATATATATAAAAAAACGTCATTATGGTTAACACCCCGACTCAGAGTACCCCGACTCGGATAGGTTAGGTTAGAAGGCTAAGGCGGGAGCGAAGCGGAGGGGAGCTCCCGCCTTAGCCTTCATGGTTATTTTTTTTAAACCACCCAGATATAGGAGCCCCGCGTAGCGTCCGGGGGTCCGTCGACCTATCTTAGCGCAGGTGGTAATCAGTTACTAGTTATGTTTAATATTTACTTAGGTTACTATTACATATTACTACGATAGAACTTACAAAGAATAAAACAAAGAAAAAATACTTTTAAGTATTTATTAAACAAAATACAAAGTAATTGTTTTTTTAAGCTTAAATTAGAAGCTACAGCTCGTAAAAATTCACACTCTGAATATTCATTTTGCCGCTGCAGTATATTGTTTCAGTATATAAACAGTGTCTATGCAATTTTGCTTTGTGTTTTTAAGTAGGCGTTTTCATCATATTAGACCAAATAAGTTTTATATCTTTTGAGTGGTATGTCAAACGATTTTATATTAAATGTATGTTATGTCAAACGATGTTATATATGTATGTTATGCTTATAAAAATTAGTTATATTAAAATTATATCAATCGTTCATTATATTAACTAACCGCTATATTAAATAAAATTATAGGTTCCGTTGTTATATGTTGTTAATATTAGAGATTTTGTGTTATATCATCTATTACTTACCCATTCTTGAACATATTTCTCAGAACTTCGTTGTTACCAAAACACGATTAGAATAAAAAATGTCGGTACAAATTAACGGTAAACTAACCCTTTACTTTGAGTTTCAATTCAAAATATCTACGTCTTCTTTGTATATGCAGAACTTGTTTTTTTATTTTCGATTACTCAACTCATTTTTGAGTAAATAGATAATTACTTCATATTTTGCAATAAATTACAAGCGTTGAGTCATCCCGCTTCTCTTTCTTTTGTATGCAGTCTGACAGTGACCGCGCTTTAGCTGTTGTTAGTGTCTTAACAATCCAAGTGCCGATTATTGCAACACTATATTTCAATCTAAACGAGGCCGATATATCCGACATTTCTATTCTATCTCGCGCAATTGTCTGCCAATAAATCTGTAGGCTCGTTTCACATCGGCAATCTTTCAATCAGACCGTCAGTTAGGACTGACGTGCACGCGTCACGAAACTGCGCCATAGTGCCGCCGCTCATCGACACATCAGCAGTGCTATTCTGTAAACATCTCACCGTGAATTATTACGTGGAGTGAGCTGTCAGTGTCATGTCGCTGATACTGGGGATTGACCAAGCATTACATTTACAATCATAATCGAGATTTTTATAATATTTTTGTATGCTAATTCTGTTGAGCATTTTATATTATTTCAAAGCTAGTATTTAAGTATCTAAACATTACTAATTAGGTTTTTAAATAAAATAGCAAAACAGAAATTCAATCAGAAACTCATTTTTTTTCTAGACTAGTCCTTAAACATTACTATGTTTAGACACTTAAATACTAGCTTTGAAATAATATAAAATGATCAACAGAAGTATCATAAAAAATATTATTAAAATCTCGATTATGATTGTAAATGTAATACTTGGTCCATCCCTAGCATCAGGTGGGATGACACTGACAGTTCACTCCACGCTCACTTCACTTAAGTTTTCACGATGAGATGGTCACAGAATCGACATGCTGATCAGTCTGTCAGCACCTCAACAAGTTACCTACATACATGTAAACATGTTTGAAACGATTTATTTTTACGATGTGGAAAAAAATAATGGGAACTATAAAATATGGATTAGATAGGTAACTTTTTATTGAAGGAAATTTATGGGTTGTAGATATTTTTTATTGTAAAATTACTGTCTGAATTTGGCACATGGATCAAGTCGAAAGGCTGTTTCTTTAATTAAGAAGATGCTTTGGCATCAAGGGTAAACTAAAGTGCGAGACCCGGTTTGAATTTCCCCGAAAATATTAAGGACACGCAGGACACGGATACTTACTATTATTTTATATACCATTCAGCTATTCCAATTTACAGAAGAGGTTTGTCCACATAAAAAAATTCAACACGACAAGTATACATAAGCAAAATGACCAACGAATTCGCTCTGGGAACTGTGATTCAGTTTATAGCGTATAAAAAACTATAAAAATATATCTGGCTTCTCTGCTCCGCTGAGCGTATGTGAAAGAAGTGTTCAGTTGGTGATAAAATAAACTTAATTTCCACGGAATTTATGTACATTCAATTATTCATTCTATCAAACGGGAAGCTGCCATCAACGCTTCTATTTGCAAAAATATCAAAGATGAATATGAAAGAAAATTCCACTGAGTGATGAGTTACTACAAAAACTCGAAGTGAATTCTAATCTTATTCAGTTTACCGTTCAAAAAGTAAAAAGTACTTACATTCTTGACCTGTGTTTTATTTTTTATGTGTAGTTAAATTAGGTTAGATATTTTTGTAGTACTGTATATAAAAGAGGGTCGCGATTATGTAAATGAGACAAATATAATAAAAACAGGGTAGTCGTTGGAGGTAAGACCTAGGGAGGAGAAATCTTGAGTGCTTATAAAGTATTAAAATAAGTTCTTAGTCTTAGGGACGAGTTGCCAAGTGCTTGGTTTTTTAAATAACATGTCAAATACTCTAGTCTAATTGGTGTTTTTTATTCTAAAACGCTCCGAGCATTCTGTATTAATTTTGCTTGGAAAGTAAGCTTTGAGTTTACTTTTATTTTTAGTTATACGTAGCAAGTATTTCTGTCTGGGTAGCCTTTAGTTACAATGGTTTTTATAGGATGAACGCAGATATTTTTTTGTCCTTCTAGTTAAAAACGAGTCTGTTAAAAATACTAAAACTAAAGTTTATTTTCATGGCCTTAGGTCCTGCGTAGACTAAATCTACAACAAATGGAAACCGTGCTACGCGTCTACGGTCGTAGCGCTACGTAATGAAGTACGCTACGGAACTTAACTGGGTAACGCAGGCGAGATAATTTACGCCAGAAATTCAGAATGTAGGTTACCTTACTCATAATTAACTACATTACCTGTTCAAGTAATTGCATTATTATTGAAACATAAGTATGTGTAGTAGAATGTATGGTTAGAGAGGTATTTTTCTGTGTATGTAAGTGTCGTAGATGGTCTTCACGAAAAGCTTTTCAGCGCGGAACGGACCATTATTTTAATAACATCACGCCTGTAATCCCCCAGGGGGTAAGGCAGAGGACGGTGTACCATATTATTTATTTTAGGTAAAATGTTCTATTTAATATTATTTGATTCATGGATAAATTCAGTTACTTATAGATGTTAGGCTGAACTTTCATCAACAAAGCGACACGTGTATCTGTAGAGTATTTGTGAATATTTCCGTATTGTTTCATGGAAATCGTAGTATGACCGCAACGAAGGATTTTAATTGCGTTTCCGGCATTGTGCAGTGTGTTTTCAGTTAATAGCGCAGCCCGACATTTATCGCGGATGTTGGGAGAGCGGGAATCATGCTGCCCAGTTCGTGTAGCAGTGTATGAAATCCCATCGGTCCTCTGTTGGAAATCTACTCCATGTAGTACGAGTAGGTACCTAGGTCGAAGGTTTTGTTATACAAAAGTATTAACAAATAAACGGGTTTCAAAAGGCCAAATAACATTAATGTATTCACGTCTAACTGACCAAGTTTTTGTTAAAGTATTTTCCTTTATCAAACGAAATATTGGGCTAACAAACTATTTTCACAAAGCTAGGTATAACAATTATAACAACTTTGTAAATCTCGTTTCACAAAGCTTCAAGGAACAAAGCTGAGGTCAAGCGAGGTAATACCGAAAATAATAAAGCCGGGATAGAGCAAATTTTATGCGAATAAAAACAAACAAAACAAGAGCATACTGGTTAGAACAAGCGGAATATTATTTTTGTGTTAGTTCTACTATTAAATGTATTCACTAAACCGATTGATTTTACAGGGTAGGTATTTTCCTGCTCATTTCAACTTCTTGTTGTCAGAAACAGCTATGAAATATTTTGTTAACCCAACTAAAACCTAAAGGTTTTTCACAAACTTCAGATCAGCACTCAGATCCTTATCAAAAAGGTGTTTACCGCGCTAGAGCGTAAGTCAATATTATTTGAAAGCCCATTGCGCTGGCGAAGGACCAAGAAATCTGTCCGCTTTACGTTCATGAAGCGCACATCAATACTTTCAGAATAGCCTATTAAAATCAGTGAAGTAAAAACAGATAGGTACCGCAAGCGTTTTATGCACTGTACTCTTTACAATAGGCAGAAAATTATTGAGCAATAAGTTATTTCCTACTGAATAACAGGTATAAATTTAATTATAATATTATACCTTTCAGTCCATTTTTACGAGTAACGTTCTATAAGGTTAACACACTCGTTCGTTAAGCTTTTTTTTTTAATGGCCTGGTTGCTGGGACCTTTTAGCCAAGTCTTTAATTAGTTATAAACTTTGTTTAATAATGATGAAATGATGCATGAATTGCATGATAGATGATATCCCCGCCCGCCCGCTCCCCTTGAGTTTCAGTAAAGATGTGGCACTGGCACTTTACTGAAACCTCACGCGAACTTCTTGAGAGAACTTGCAGTGATGTTGCACTGTTTTGTTTCATTTGCCTACACTAATGCAGGTTCGCGAACACTTAATGGTTAATAATCCCCATTATTACATATTAATAATATTAATATTCGCCTAAACACAAATTTCAGAAAATAATACAATACTGCTAAACTTGACACTCCACTTTCCCGCCAAGAACCCTCGTTAAGCTATCTTTAGATAGTGTGGTAAATTAAACAATATACCGAATTCAATAATACTTACGGAGTTTAATTTTGTCGAGTGCTATAAGTTATAAGTTTATAACCTTATAGCATTGAAATGGTACGACCAATTACTTACCCGTATATTGGACGTTTTAGACAAATTAAAACGAATGTATATATTGTCTGTTTTACAGTAGAATAGAAAGGTTGTAACACAGAAAGAAAATGGAAATAAAAGGAAGACTTACCAAGTCGACCTTTTATTGTAGGGCTGTCAAAAGCCGGGGCAGATTTTATTCAAAGGAGTAGGTTTTAATCAAAGCAGTATTTTAGTTGTACGCGGATCCAAGGAATTGGTTCGGAAAACGTTGTAGGTAACGACAGATTAAACAGTGGAAAAAAAAGCGAGCGAGCCTTACATAGTAGTCGCATATGATGTGTAACATCTGACATCTCACCTTGGTATAATCTACGATCACATGGCCCGCCCCTCCAAATTACTGTTTCAATGTTTGTAGTTACATCCTTACGAATAAATAAACCCTTGAATTATTTTTTTCGTTGACAGTCGTCTCAGTACACACAACATGCGTTGTGAGTCTCGGTGGCGCTTCGTAAATACTTTGACAAATACTTTCAAACGTTTTGGAATTTGGAGGGGCGGGCCATGTGATCGTAGTTTCTCTATAATAACCAACTGAGCAGCGATAAAAAAGACCCTCTTTACTTACAATCTCTAAAGTACTTACTAATTCCATGGGTAAATTAATTATATGCTATTATAAAGTAATTACTAATTCCACCCGCGTTTTGACTGCTTCGTTGGTCTAGCGGGCGACCTCATGCTCAGCAGTAGCGGTTGCGAAACCGCTACTGCTGAGCATGATGTCCTGGGTTCGATTCCCAGGTCGGGTAAAGTGTCATTGGGATTTTCCATTACGAATTTCTCAGTAGCAGTCCGTAGTCTGGATTTGTGCCCGGTTGATGGCAATAGGCTCGCCCCCTATTACGTGGGACTTGAACATAATTGGCGAAATGTGGGTGTACTATAGGTACACCTGCCTAACCCTTCGGAGATTCCAGGAGTGATATGTTATGTTACTAATTCCATGCTATTAAAAAGTTCTTACTAATTCCATGCTCAAGCTGTCATTTCCTGTTACACACTTACGTCCCTTTTCACTAAAACACTCCCTCAGAAAGCGAGAAAAGATATTAATACACATCAAAAAGCGAACTATCTGTAACTGTTTGCTTCTCAATTGTCCAGCCATGAATCAACGCACCGCAGTCGTATGGCTATCACCACACTCGTACATGTAAGGTAATATTATTATTTCATTGACGTAAGGCCATTGTTGCTCATGAATAGGACGAGGAAAATTAATAATGTTATTATTTACTATATAAGCAATTAAGTAGGTACCTTTAGCGACTGAATGCTGTGCGGTATGCAACAATTAAGTATTTTACTTACATTCATGGAAATTGTAGTTTCCCGAAATGGTTACAATTAAAATACATATTAATTTTTCCTGGTTCTTGTTTGAAATAGTTTACAAACCAGTACAGGACCTACATATTTTGTAACAAAACATTATTAATCTAACGATAAATTACGAGGCACGTAGGTACTGTAAGAGAATTCCCCACACAGCCAGAGACTACTTCGTTATTAAAAATTAATTTCGTTTTTAATTACGCTGATCTACTTACAACAGATGTGAGAATTAAAGCCCCGAGCATGTGTGCTCATATTAAAAGTAACGAGATTTCAGATTTCATAATTACTGAGATTACATTAATTTGTTATTATTTATTTCTGTAAGTTTGTGCAAACACTTTTACACGTCAATCATATTTTTTTTTAAACCGGCCAATTGATTTTCGGGCCAAACACAATGAAGGGATCCGTAGTTGGGATTGGGATGGCTTTATCCCAAAATTTTGTCACGATTACAATGTTGGTCCCATAGAGAAAATTGTTCAGTTTGATGGTATGTACTACATCCTTTTTGACCACATTTTTCTGATACATGCTGTATAGTTCTAACAAGTTTTACGTGCGGTTTTTAGGTTAGATTGGGGATAAAAGCTAAAAGCTTTATGTTATTTTATCTAACCGCATATGTGATAAAATAATATGCAACAGCAACTGAGGTACATAAATATTTTTATTGTCAATTTTTCAGGCACTCGAATTTATTTATCTGGTTCTTATCTGCCGAAATTCTCTATAGCATTGATGTAAGTAACTTATTACATAGGAGCTGCAACAATTTATAGTTATTGGGAAAGCGCTGGATCACAGAAATCTGCTTAGCAAATTACATGGTTCTAAAATAATGTTCTAATAGGTAAATTTTAGATTTTTTGTTATTGTTAATTATTTTCAATGTTATGGAAATATTTGTACGCCGATACTTACGGCTAAACATGACTGGACTCAAACGATGACTGTAATATCTTGCATGCTCTTGTATTTATACATATAAAGAAATCTTATCTTATCTAAGGATATAAGAATCGTTACGGGATGTCCGAAGCACGAAATTCTGACAACCAGTCTTACTAAGGGTATAACCCAGTTACTAGGTTGTGGAGGACAGATAGGCAGTCGCTCCATGTAAAATACTGGTATTCAGCTGGATCCGATTAGACTGGAAGTAGAACGAACTAACTCAATAAAGGCGAAAGGACCAACGTAACGCACTACTTCATACAGGATTTTTTTAACAGAGCGCATTTTTTTTTTGGCTCAGTATCAATAATAGAACGCATATGCATTATTTGTTAAGTAAATACTTTTTTTTCCCGACTTGAAATACTAATAAAATACCTAAAAACCTACAAATCAAGCCTGAATAAGGTCGTAATCCGCCAAACCTTCATTCCTTCGTAAAATTTTATTAAATCTTAATAGAGCCTCAGCATAATTAAGCTGGGCGTTTCGTCGGCAATTTTTCTCATTTAACTAAGTACTAGTTAAAACGGGGAGAGGGGCGATTAAATGATTAAGATTACTCGTACATTTTAATTACGAAAAACTAAATCGTTTTTCAGGGAAGCCGTTTGGTTTTTTTGTGCTTTATTAAAAAGAACCAGGTTTTTAATAATTAATTACAATCTAGCCTTTAAGACTAATAAGCAATTTTAATTTAAACTAATTTTTTATGTGATAATTATTTTGAAACTTAGAATCAATGACGTATTATAAATAGACGCGTCATACACGAACATTAGTGCATTCAAAAACAGCGTAAGCCATGAATGTAGCTACGCTACATACTTGCACTTGCATACAATCATACAACGTGTGAAGAAAAGGAAATACCTACCTATGACAATATCTGTTGTTAGAAAGAGATGAACATACATATTTCGTTACGTCACTAGCTGCTGCATGTTCATTGGCGCGTACGCAATAATAATAATTATTATTGTAAATGTCAGGCAATTGCCTGGCATTTACTTTGCCATTATTGAGCGCGGGTAACGCATCTAAAGGTTTATACATCATTGCATTGCTTAGAATAGTGTTTATTGCAGTTTACACAAGTCCGTTCCACTTTCTTAAGAGTCTGATATTATAATAAAAACACTTTGTTCATGTGTTATAATAATAATGGGTGTGACCCTATTATTTCTACACTTTTTCCACTACACTAACTCAAATGGTTGGTTCGTTTTAGTATTCGCATTATATTTTGTGTTGTCTAACAGCTGAATTGCCTCGACGTTCACATGTCGGTGGAGTCGGTGTACATAGGCCTCAGCAAATTTTTGAATTATGTTGGTGACTGGTTCCACTTTTAGGTCACGATGGAGGTCGTCATTTCTTATATACCAGGGCGCGTTAACAATACTCCTGAGTACCTTATTTTGGAATGTCTGTATAATTTTGATATTGGTCGGTTTAGTACAGCCCCACAGTTGGATGCCATACGTCCATATGAGAATATGCTTATATAATAACATTTTGTTATGTATCGATAGGCAGTTGTTTGGTGAAAATTAAACGATTTTAGCAACCCTTTAAATCCTTTAATACCCGAACAAAAAATGGTAAATTTAAAAATGAAGCATTCTCTTTAATAGTGACTAGCGGGGTTGTAATTTTATGTAACACATAAAATTACAATTGATGGAGTTTTCTTTCATTTTGTTGACAGTTCAACCACGTTCATTGCGTTATTTACGTTGTCAAACAGATTTTTTTCTCAAACAAATGAAGCAGTGGATGTCAAAATGAAAGGCATTGCGATCGATTGCCCATTTATGTGTGTTACTTAATAACCCCGCTGATCTTTACTGTTGACGACGAATTGGCAATTCTGCTTACAAACGAAAACATGGAAAAATTATAAAAACAAAGTAGCCATCTGAGTAAATAATTTTATTTAATTGAATGATTCCAGTATATTTTGGCCAGCAGCGCAAAGTAGAACAAAAATGTACCAAACTATTCGAGGCATCATTGAAATTAGCTCGTATTTACAGTCTATTGACAGTATGTTAAAATCAACTGGCTAATTACTAACGTTGAAGTTGATTCCGAATTGTGACTACGCACACTTAATTTTATTTACTTGCTATGTTAATCAAACTTCTTGAAAAAGCTTCGGCGTAATTAGGTCCTTGAACATCCTAAAAGTCTCCGACTTAGATGACCAAGCGTTATAAAAAGTCAAGGAGCATCGTTTTTGCCTCATAAGCGAGGCATTCCCACTCGACTCCTGTCTTAAGAGCCTTAAATGCAAATTATGTTATCCTACCCTACACGTATAATAAATGCGTAAGTTTGGATGCTTGCGACGCTGTGAGCTTGTACGTATGTTCCTCCACGGATTTGCATGTCATTTGGCATACATATAGAACATGGACGTGGACGGAAATATGATAAATGACACTTCCGGACACCTAAATCAAGTCCTGTATTTTTATCTGTATAAAGTTCGGCCACTTTTTAGATGTTCATGAATTCAAACTCAAAGCATTTATTTCAATTAAACCATTTACAGGCACTTTTGAATTGTCAAGGAGTCGGTCAGTTAGAAGTGTGGAAGCTAGTTGCCCATTCCAAAGAGTAGTAGGTTCTTATGGAGAAGAACGGGCAAGAAACTCCACGTACACTCTTATCATATTTGGAACAATGATGACACCAAAATGATGGCCAGTAATGTTTTAGACCTTTAAATGTAAGTATGCATACATGAGTATAATTATATCTGAAAAATTTGTTATAAAATAAAAGTTAAATTAAAAAAATTAAAAACCCCTGACACAACCAAAAACCCCTAAAAAGTAAAAAAATAAAAAAAATTGGCCTTTAAAGTTTAATATAAGTTGTAGGTAATATTTTGATTAGGGGGACGGCTAGTGAAAATAGGAAGGAAGTTAACAGCAGTTATCAATAGCATACATTCATTATTGCTAGGTATAAGCCTCGTCTGTTTGGCGTTTTCATTAGCCGTTCCCCGACGAGACGACGGCGACACTTGGATCCAAATATTACCTACAACTTATATTAGGTAAACTTTGGCACTAGTTAGTACATTTTTTTAGTATAGTACATAGTTATATACATTTTTTTTTTGTCGGGGGTTTTTAAAGTAATTCAAGTGTTTACATTTATTGTAACCTGTAGATTATTCTGACCCTAACCGCTCAGCTTGTATTAGCATGTGCTCGTCAAAACGCATCGTATGAGCCCACTAGGTAGACGCCGGCCGTACACCGTTGAGGAGTTCTTCTGGTATCCTGCAGGATCCTGGTGATGGTTATCATACTTTTGTAATATCATTGAAAACCTATCCCATAGACATGATTTAAAATTTCGTATCGATCAGACCTATGGAAGTTATATATATCTCTTCATCAACTAGAAAAAAGGTTATGATCTTCAAACGGCTGAGCAGATGTTCTTGAAACATAGCTAAGAACACTCTGGATTAAGACACCTTTCAAACAAAACAAAAAAAATCGAAATCGTTTTGTCCGTTCACGAGCTATGATGCCACAGGCAGACACAGATACACAGATTACAAACTTATAACATCCCTATTTTTTGTCGGGTGTTAAAAAACACTTTTACACGTCAAAAATAACTTTAAATGTTTTAAAACTAGATGAGAATGAAATAGAGATGAGTTCGGTGTTTCTTATCTGACTTCACTGAGAAGAAAGACCGAAACAAACTCATAGAGGTCACAGTCTCTTTTAAAGTTGAGACACAATCTTGGTCAGATCATGTGAGAACCATGCAGATTAATATCTGAGACGGCTAGAAGATAGCTTTTATCCAGATACATTTAGCAGTTTCCCCAGGATGCGAGTGAGCAACAGCTAACATCATAAAGTCACGCCTGCTAATCCCCGAAGGGTTAAGCAGAGGTGTGCCTATAATACACCCCCACAACAGGTAATCTATTATAATCTGCTACATACACAAGCTGCGATAACAACCGTCCCACTTCCCAGTTTGATTTCCGTTATATCGCATTGTTTATAGTTCATAAAGTTCACCAAGTTAGTAGACAAAGCTGCATTCACCCCGAGGCCACCTCATCTCGCTTCGTGAGTTAACTCAATAAATCCCAAAACTGCACGAGAGTTATACGAACATAGTACGGCAATTTGGCTACGAATTTTTAATGTATGTTTTCTACAGAAATCATTATAAAAAACCGGCCTAGTGCGAGTCGGACTCGCGCACAAAGGGTTCCGTACCATTATCTATAAAAATGGCAAAAAAATCACGTTTGTTGTATGGGAGCCCCCCTTAACTATTTGTTTTATTTTAATTTAATTATTTATTTTTAAAGTGAATATATAACTAAATATTCTGTGAATATTTCAAGTGTCTACCTGTTACCGTTATCAATATCGAGCAAAAACGACCAAAAAATCACGTTTGTTGTATTGGAGCCCCCTTAAATATTTATGTTATTCTGGTCTTTAGTATTTGTTGCTATAGCAGCAACAGAAATACGTCATGTGTAAAATTTCAACTGTCTAACTATCACGGTTCATGAGATACAGCCTGGTGACAGACGGACAGACAGACAGACGGCGTAGCCTTAGTAATAGGGTTCCCGTTTCACCGTTTGGGTACGGAACCCTAAAAATGGTCTAAAACGATTTTATGGTGTCAATTAATTATAACTTAAAATAATACTATTAAAATATTAATTACAGTTTTGATGTTCACATATACACACGTAGATGACGTATTTACGCACTTAAAAATATTCCTTATAAGTTTGTTTTCGTGCCGTAATTTCCTCTGAAAGCTGTGGATCGTTGGTTCGTGTCCTCTGGGGCTCAATGTTCGGTGACACGATGAACACAAGTAAACGACTTCTATTTATTTATTAAGAGATACTTTTTGCCAGCGCGGCAGCGGTTTCAATCGCGCCCTAGGATAAAATACGACATGTACTTAGGTGAAAAGTAGATAACCTATGTTAATCTAGGTTATAGTCACCTATGTTAATCTAGGTTATAGTCCTTTCCTTTGTCAAAATGTCATCAAAATCCGTTCTAGGGACTAATTACATTTATTCAGGTCTATTCGCGCTTCACTGAACGATTTTGGTCACACTTTTACAGTTCTTAACTAAATTTATTCAGATCCATTCGCGTTTCGCTAAACGATTTTGGTCACACAGTTCAGTTTTTAGAACGCTGCAGCTGTTTCGCTATGTTCGGCGCTGAACGTGGACTGTTCCCGACTCCTCGTCGACAAGTTGCGACCACGTTTAGCCCTGAACGCGGCGGAACAGCGCTGAACTCTATCTATAGCATTCACATAATAAAAACACATTTGTCCTCATTTTATACCTGTTTGCCGCGAAAATTGAATGGACGCGGAAAGCTGATGAAAGATGCGTCCGCATCTCCATACAAAATCGTTGTTTTCTATGGACAAAAGCTGAACAGAGCTGAATAAGTGTAGTCCCTAAGCAGGATTGAGTAATAAACATCCATACTCACAAACCCACAAACATCCAAAGTTTCACATCTATACTAAACTTGTCAAAAAATAATAGGCATTTAACTTGAACGTTACGTTTCGATTGACCATCGCGACGTAACTAGTGAAGTAACATACGACTCGGTACTCGATACTCACGTTAAATCGATTCAAGTTAAATGTCAAAACGGGCCTATTATTTTTTGACAACTTTAATAATAAAGCTGCACAGTTTGTTTGTTTGAACGCGCTAATCTCTGGAACTACCAGTCGGATTTGAAAATTTATTTTTATATTTTATAGCCCAATTTTTGAGGAAAGTTACCTATAGATAAGCTATTTAAAAATCACGCTACGACCCTTAGAAGCCGAGCAAACGAAAAAAAGTCACAAAGAACGTTATGCGAAAACGAAGTAAAGGCGCGGGCGGGCGATGCGATGCGGTGGATCGAGGTGGTGGTTTTTATTTGATATTGTGAAATGAACGCTCTTACAGACTCACGCAATATCGCAACAGGCACCGACAAAGAAATTGTGCTACTAGTGTCGCGTCGCGCCCGCGATATCGCACCACGAGCCTAGAATAATGAAATAATTGAAACTGATGCTCACATTTGTACGCCTAATGGCAAAGCATAGATAACTTACAAAAATGTAACATCTCGCACACCTGCGTATCAGTAACCTATGTTTACAAAAACAAATACGAATCAATCTCTCTCTCTCTCTCTCGATATTGTGTATCTTACGACTTCCACGCGAAAGAAGTCGCGGCCAGAAGCTAGTATAATATAGTAAGATACCGTGCTTACTTCCCTATACTTAACCCTTATTTGTTTATTGATGTATTGTGTGTTAGCTTTATATACCAGGTTTCCATATTTTTCAATGAGATCTGAGCGGTCTCCGTGTAAATAAACAATGTAGGTTGTGAAGAACGCGATTGTGAGTCTATAATTTGACACCTACATTCCTAATTAATTGGAGAGATAACGCTGATATGTAAGACGCCCATACATTACGATAATGTGGTCGGTATACAACAGGAATTTGTTTTTTATTTGATAAACTTAAAGCTAACTAGCGACCCGCGCCTGCTTCGCACCGTTTTTACGACTTGAAAAATCATCGAGAGTAATATCTACGACGAGCTCGTGGCGAAGTAATAACAGCCGCACGGGTCGATCCATCAGGTTAAGCTACACTTGCCGGGGTTGGTCCGTGGATGGGTGACCATCTTTACATACCGAGACTCCTCCGTGCCTCGGAAAGCACGTTAAGCAGTTGGTCCCGGCTGTCATTCGTGGATCTTTGACAGTCGTTACGGGTCGTCAGAAAACCTAAAGTCTGACAACCAGTCTTCCAAGGGGTATCGTATTACCCAGTTACTGGGTTGTGGAGGTCAGATAGGCAGTCGCTCCATGTAAAATACTGGTATTCAGCTGCATCCAGTTAGACTGGAAGCCGACCCCAACATAGTTGGGAAAAGGCTAGGCAGATAGGATATAGTAACATCAACTAGTGGTCGCCCACTGGTCGAAATTAGACGCCCTCTACTTACAATCTATACAGTACCTACTTACTAATTCCATGAGTAGTACTTACTTATTCCATGCTCAAGCTGTCACTTCTGTCACCTATTATCATCAAGTCATGAGGCCCTGTTGCAATGTGTGTGTGTCAAACGCGTGTGTGTAATATTTTTTATTATTAATTTAACTTATTTCTAATGCATATTATATAAAAATATCACTCCTCCATATAAACTTTAAATGTGCCAAATTTCATACTACTCCGTTCGCGTAATTTTCGTAAAAATGGGTAGTAACTTTTCGCTTCACGTTAATATAATGATGTACCTACACATCAACTTTCCGGAATAAATTCTCTAAATGATGGTAAAAACCGCATCTAAATCTGTTGCGTAGTTTAGAAGAACAACGCGGTCACACGGGCGTGCCACACGTAACTATCCTAATCTTAACTAATATTATAAATGCGAAAGTAAGTTTGTTTGTTACCTTTTCACGCCTAAACCACTGAACCGATCATCCTGACATTTTGCATGTAAGTTGTCAGGTGTACAGAAACGGACATAGGATACCTTTCATCCCGAAAAAAAGTACTGTTCCCGAGGAAAACAACAACATCGTTCTTATGATAATAGATGGCGCCACGTGTCTTTCGAATCATGATTAAATTATGTATATAATAGCACTTTAAATTTCAAAAAGCAGAGTACAACCCGAAATGATTGTCAAATTCTAAATTAACTCGAGCGAAGCCGCGGGCGAAAGCTAGTTTATAATATTGTTTAGATTGTCATGCTGTGTGCTTTCTGGACAATGGCCCGTGCTTTTACGTCAGCGCAGGGGAAAAGCCACTTACGAATTGTGACAAGAAAATGGGCATAGTCTTTTCTTTTATACTTTTGAATGCAAGAGTTTTAAATAAATTGTTAATCCATTGCTTCATATCTTTGAAAAATTCGTCTGCTCAAACAACGTAAACAACGCAATGAATGTTGTTGAACTGTCAAAATGAAACCCATTGCTACTGTAAGTGTGTTACGCAATTGCCACGTAGGTCTGTTCAGAAGCAGATATTTTAAAAGCCAATCAAATAACTAAACCAAATATATCACACACAAAAGAACCAATAACCAACAGATACCACATTTCCATATCGATAATAGTGCTGTTTCGACTGATTCGATTCCCGCCGACCTCTGACTGAACTAATTAATTGATTCGGCCACTAAAATTCAATTAAACACTAATAACTGGTGATCGGATTCGATACAGATTGGGCCGGCTTGGCATTTTCACTGTTGATGATATAACAAAAAATTTAACTTGATATTATCGATAATCGATAACCGATATCTGACGATGTATTTGCGGTATTCGAGTCATATCGATTACTTTTGAGGGTATGTAGCTCCACTTTTTACGTAAGTTCAGGCAAAGTCATGACTAAAAGCTGGTCCGTGAATCGTGAATTTTAGATTAAATCCGGCTGGAAATAGACGTATAAGTAAGTAACCGTACTAAATTTTCCTTGTTCAAAAAGGCCCGCTTCGTATTGGTGGGTACCTACTACCAATTTCCTGTCGTCAAATTGTTCGTATTTGCGTTTCTAAGACTACGCTAAGCCGCAAGGATTTCAATCTTGTCTATAATACTCAGATGAACTTTCTTAACAAAATTTCAGGCCCGTCTTCTGGAACGATGCTCATCGTTTAAGCATTAATTTCGATAAATGAAAGCTGACTGATTTTATACTAATCTTTTCACATTTTTAATTTGTCTTTATTTAATTTAGAGGCTTTTGGTCGTAGGATGTAGAAAAAACACTTTACGACTATGAAACTACTACTACTACAGACTATGTTATCAGAATTTTGAACAAGCGTGTTAATTTTAATTCCTTCAAAGCTACGAGTACACACGGCTACACATCAAGCTATTTCAAATAAATATAAAATAAAAATAAATAAAATAATACAAATTTCCAGTATTAGTTGATCTCACATTGTGTAGGATTACCGTACAATGCGAGGTCAGCGTATAGGTACTGGAAATTTATAGCTTGATGTGTAGCCGGATGTACATGGATTCGCTATGAGACTTTGAAAACCACCACCATTGTTCTAGCTATGTTAATAATACTGATAATATACTGTTTGCATAATCAGCCTATAATGTTCCCACTGCTGGGACACAGGCCTCCTCTCTCGAGAGGGAGTGGGCTGTAATCTACCACGCGGGCCCAGCGCGGGTTGGTAGATGTCACATATCTTCGAATTATTGGTTTTAGGACATGCCGGTTTCCTCACGATGTTTTCCTTCACCGTTTTTGAGAGCAGTGGTGATGAAATTATTTACAAAAATTAAGGGGCTTGCCCGAATTCGATCATATGCTGTTTAATCATTTTAAATTGACGTCTAAACTTGAGCATTATTAAACGCTTTAAGTGAAAATATATAGAACTTTATTTTGATTATGTAGTAATGGTAGTAACACAATTTGTAAATTGTCTTTGGTCCCTGGCCCTGACATCAAACAATGGACAAGATTGTCAATCTTTTATTGTATTGAATACGAGGCTTTGGGCTACTTTGTATTTGTGTATTTTATTTATGGTATTTTTTTGTAATGAGCGTTTTTTTGTGCACAAAAAACAAAATAATGTGGTGCATTTCGCAAACGTAGCGTTGTCACGGCCCAAATAAACGCTCGTTTCTGTCACAACGCTTGACATCTGAACTTAGCCTTATTGTGCCTCGAATGATGCGCGCTGAAAGCTTTTCTGTTATATAACCATAGTGGTCATAAAAATACATACATTCTCATACTGTAATGGAAAGTTTTATGGAGCTTTCATATTTTAAATATGTAGTACAAAGCCATTCTGTTAGGGTTCGAGATCCAATCCTACAACTGCGTAGGTAATAGTTTAGGTGACTGTATGTTTAAAGAACCAATTTTGGATACATAAATAGAAAGATGTCGGTAAGTATTCAATTGTACACCGAGCCATCATAAACATAAGACCTATAATATCCCTCAACATACTTTAAAAAGGATGTTTTTAACCTGTCTAACGTCAGATCGTTAATAACAATTAAATTTTAGCTCTGTTTACACAATTCGACACAGAAACGTAAATTGATTCCTATGAAACACGCGTACATTAAAAACTGTAGTTTATCATGCGCAAGACATTAACATCCTTGTACTGATGGTAAATCAGTTATGTGCGGTAAATCAACTCGCTCTGTCTTTCAATAAAACCGTTTACTCGATTGGCAGCGTGCCTGGATTTACGTAACAATATTTGGAGCTCTAGCAACATTCTGTTTAGGTATAAAGATAATCCTGCGTAGACAAGCAAAAATGCTTAAAGAGCCGACTCTAAAGCGTTTGGGAATGAAAGGATAAAAGGACCAAGTTTTAAATTCAATTATGTGTATATGCAAACTTCAAGTTTTTATAGTTCAAAATCAAACTCACAGCTAAGCTGCCATTCTAAAGTTTAAGCCATTTTAATCAATTTGAGCCGTGTTAAGGTACTCGTATAAGCCGGCAAACGTCAAAGTCTGACTAGGAATAACAATATTAATATAAAGTTGGGAATGTTTGCTTGTCGCCGGTCAAAATATCGCGAGCTTCGCACATGACGAGCGGATTAAGTAGGAACGATCGAAGTTGTTCAGGCGTGCAGACGAAACTCGCTGTGGAATAAATATTCAACGGTAGCTTACTATAAAACAAACAATGTATTCTACCACAGTCTGTGGTATTAGAACTAGACTTAGAAACTGGATTAACATTCCGAATTCAAGCAAAGGAACGCTCGAAGCAAGAACCGATAACATTTGTTAAGATTGCTAGAGATCTATGACATGAATGAGCATACATAATATTAACACCACGTCTGTAATCCTCGAAGGGTTATGCAGACGTGTCTTGTACCCGTAGTAGTACCATTTCGCCAGTAATGTTTAAGTCCCATGTAATGGGGGGCGAGCCTATTGCCATCAACCGGGCACAAATCCAGCCTCAGGGCTGCTACTGAGAAATTCATGATGGAGCATGTTTTAGCAAATTGTCAGAATTAACATATAGATATTTAAGTTAATTCTGACGATTTCTGAATATTTTGTAGGACATTGTTGAACAATCAACTAGTTTAAAAGCGGCAAACCCCTATTGCTAATTACATCGCCCTAACAATACTGCGCGATAATGACAAGCTTAAAATAATAAAGCAGTGTTTAATACGGCTCTCTAGTAATAATCCGCGTAGAAAGGTCTCGAAACTCCGAACAAGGGAAAAACAATTTGATGAAATAAACGCAAAGTAATCATAAAAGTTTTACCTTGATGAATAAGTATCGATTTCGCAAATGTCAGAGAAAGTTATTATTACGTAACCGGGATCATGTTTAGAGAACAATGTTTTAAGAAAAAAAATCTTTTTGGTTTATTTATTAGATTTGTTATTAGTTCTACTTCTCGCGCAAGGTGGACCAACGAGCTTGTGAAGGCCGCAGGAATACGCTGGATGCGAGAAGCACAGAACCGGTCGAAATGGTAATGGAGGCTTCTGTCCAGCTCAGTGGATGTGGAAGTCTTTCGGCTGAAATGATGATGAATGAGCCCCATAGAGGAGACCTCGCGACACGAAGCAGCGAGTGCTGGATTCATCACAAAGCTGATTCGATCAACCGGCAATCTAAGCATATTCTATAGAACAGTTTAATATAACTATGTTTATCGCAAACTACAATTTGGTCTTTTGAGCCGGATACTGCGGTGTGCTCATGAAAACCCCATCATATACAGGATCAAATTAAAATAGCTAGCGAAACTCCGCTAATGTGATTGGCGATATACAATAAAATATAAACCTGATAAAACAAAAAAAAAAAAATTGATCATGGTTTTTTTGGGTCAACGAACGGCGGTAGTGTAGTTACTTGAAATATCAGTTTGAAAAATCAGTTATTTTTGTGGTAGGTAAACTTCACAGACGTGATGGGTATAATACCTATATTAATATCTAAACACGATTAAATAAAAAATAAACTCATTTTCTCAACTCCTGCTTCAAGTAAATACAATACCAACGGTTGCTGACCCCAAAATAAGTCATCAAATCATATTATTTTTGTTTTATATCGTTTAGATATACCCCACGTCTGTCGAGTTTCGCTAGCTAATATAATTTTACCCTGTATATGGATGGGTTTTTCATAAGCACACCTTTACTGAAACAAGCATCCAGAGGAAAAAGGACCATTTCGACGTAGTTTTGGATGTTTGGCCTCAAAGAATTCCGTCACAGGATCAAGGATAAAGCTGTACCTACATATGTGTACTTTGCCTGCAACGTGTCACGCAGTGCCAGTTGCAGTTGCAGTCAGTGCATTCAAGGTTTAGAATTAAAAGACCATCTAAGTTCCAAACACGTTGCACTACTCTTAAAGTTGTACTATGCAGTCAGGTAGCATGAAGGATTGCGCACATGGTGCGGATCACATTTGCACGTTACGTACGAAAAAGATCCATTTCGACGTAATTTTGGGGGTTTGGCATCAAAAACTTCCGTCACAGTGTCAAGGATAAAGCTGTACCTACATAATATGTGTACTTTGCCTGCCACGTGTCCATGGTTGTAGTTAGTGCATTCAAGGTTTTGAATTAAAAGACCATTTACGTTCCAAACACGTTGCACTACTCTTAACGATGTACTATGCAGTAAGGTAGCATGATGGATGGTGCACATGGTGTGGATAACATTTGCACGTTGTGTAAACGGTCCTCACGCATGAATAACAGACCACTACATCATGTGATTATGTTCAGCGACTCAACTGTAAACATCGCACCGACGCGGACGTACATACGTACGTACACGAGGTACAAGTACGATAAAGTCTATGAATAACGTTACACATTCAACTCCACCCTTGAATTGGGATTACGTACCGTGCATGCTACGTACAAATCGCAAAAACATCCAGAATCCCTTTAAAAAATATTTATCCGGAACGAGATCTCTGCAGTAGCGAGTGCAGAGGACGTCGAAAATGTCAACGAATGGTGATTTACAACTATTTCAGGTATTACCTTTTATAATGTGATCTTTAGATCCACAGGTCGGTATTTCCTACAACAGTAGGTACCAATGTCACTGTTAGTAGAACTACAAGCAGCGTTGCCAGATTGTTACTATTGTAATATTATACGTCACTTTTGACCCTCTCATGTTACACTAACACGACTCAAAATGTTACTTTTACGTTACTTTTAGGACTTCATAAAAAATATTTTCCAGGAAACAAAATAATTGTGAAACGGAACGCATCCAAGAAAGTTTTCGTTTTTTCCATGGACGTACAAATTTTTTCGTTGATTTTGAGAAGTGCGAGCTGACACCAATTGACGGAGATAACAACCGCGCGAAAATCTGTCACTTTGTCATATCGCATATTCACTCACTCGCGTGTATTTCTACATTTTCCATCCCGCTTACTCAGGCGAGCGATCGAGCGAGCTCCTAGTGGAGTGGCGTCCGTGTCAGTTCAGTTTGTCTTTGTGTTGTGTTATGTTTGTACTAATATACACTAAAACTATAAATAGTGCCATAAAATAGTATTAGTTTCGTTTTCCACATAAAATATGGTAATGTTTATTTTCTCGTGAAAATGTTAGTTTTTGAGCTGTCTCATATTATATTTGACTATTTGCCACTGGCAACACTGGTCTACAAGTTCAGTTCTTTAGGAAAACCGCAGTAAAGTTTAGTGGATAAAGTAAACTTACGTTTTAAGGAGCGGCTAGGCGGCGCGGTCTCTGCGCAAGATACTCGTGAGCGGATCGTGCATCAACCTGGGAACAAAAATTAATAATATGCCGTTATTAAAGATCTTCATCATCATCATTTCAGTCGAAAGACGTCCACTGCTGGACATAGGCGTCCCTCAAGCACCGCCAATTCGACCGGTTCTGTGCTTCCCGCATCCAGCGGATACCTGCGGCCTTCACAAGGCCATCGGTCCACCTTGTAAAGACCTTAATGGAGGTCTTTCTTTGCGGTAAATTCTTGGAGAGTGCGTATGTCATGCGCACCTTGGGCAGTCCGCCACGCTTTCAACCTTGCTAATCTTTCCATCAGGAAATGAGCTATTCTCGTAGAGCTTTCGACTGGAGAAAAGAACGGGTCTTCTTCTCTTCTTTACATATTATAAAAGTCGCTTTTCGTGTCTGTCTGTGTGACCGCGTTGTTCTTCTTAAGACACTGACAACAGCTAAAGCGCGGTCACTGTCAGACTGCATACAAAAGAAAGAGAAGCGCGATGACACAACGCTTGTAATTTATTAAAAAATATAAAGCAATTATCTATTTACTCAGAAATGTGTTAGTAATCGAAAATAAAAGCAACTAAGTTCTGCGTTCACGTAAGACGTTCTTGTTATTAATTAAATAATTACCAACCGTACGTTGATATTTAATACAGCTATATTTTGGATTGGAACTCAAGGTAAAGGGGTTAGTTTAGACACACGGCACCGCGCACCGCCGCGGTAGGCGGTGAAACGGATCTCATGTCGCATTGGCCTCTTATAAATCCGTTGATGCCTAACACACGTATACCGCCCGACCGCGCGGTCGAGCGATGCTCTCACCCTCTCCGACCGCGGCGGTGCGCGGTGTCGTGTATTAATCGCCTTACCGCTAATTTGCATCGAGATTTTATTTTCTATACGTGTTGTGATAACAACCAAGTTCTGAGAAATATGTTCAAGAATAACATATATTTTTTTCCGCTACCACAAACTATATAGATTTGACAATTTATTTTTTAAGACAAACCTATTTAGATCATTTATCTGTTGTCAGCGCCTTAACTACGAAACGGATTTTGATACGGTTTTCACCATAGTTTAGAGTTTATTCCAAAAGGTTTATGTGTTGAATACACTAATATTAAGCTTACATAATTATAATAAATAAATATTGATGCTTTGTCAAGTCATAAAAGCCGTGTAGAGGGTCGCTAGTTCTACTATAAATATAATCTACCTTCATGACAGATCAGTCAATACAAAGCTGTTTAGAATTTAATAATATATAGTTATGACGCACAAAACAACCATTCAATGTAAATAAGTGGAAATTAATATATTTTATGTAAGTATTTCTATTTACGAGATACCTATTAGCATATACCCGCATGCCACATAAAGATAGATATCACGGACGACCTTAGCATACCTGATGGTTTACCACGATTCCTGATAAAATTCATTACCCTGTTAAGTTGCAGTAATATTTATATTACTCATTTTCGTCAAAGTAATATAAAAATCCCTAGGGAACTAAAAAGCAGAGTTGGAATCGAGCTCATAATTGGATAGACCTACGTTCAGCAATGGGCTTGTTGCCTGTGACTTGATACTAGCTTAATTTTTGACTGACTGACTGACTTTCACAATTCAAAAGTGCCTAAATGCTTTGATCTATTATGTTAACAAACATAACAGGTAGGTACGCAGATTTAGACAGTACAAAGAGAGCTTTTAAAATATAAAAAAAGTAATTTACATTTGTATGAAAGCTCCCACGGTTTGCGGAGGCGTCAAAAATCATACTTAGGTAATTGTATTATTTTAGAGAAAAATAACAAACTGCGAAAGCTAGCGTCAGTCACGCCCTTTGCCACGTCCTTTTATGTCATTAAAGTATTATTTATACTCCAAACATGGCTTTATAAGTGCGAAAATAAAATATGTACAATTGTACAAAGATTTACACTAACTATCTGGCTATACCAGCGAGTCGGCCTGCTTGGAAAGTATATTTCAGTGATAAAAATAAACCAACTTCCGAAGTCGGTTGTTTTTATTATTTGTAAAAAGTATTTTATGTTTCACTTTTTAGTGGGTTTGTAACTTATCTAAGTTACAATAGCCTAATTTCAAATGCTTATCATCTTTTACAAAATATTGCATTTCCCGATACAGGGGGGGGGGGGGGGGCATCTTAATAAATCTTAAATGTTGAAGAGTTTTCCTGGTAAGAACCAGGAGAGCTTATGGTGACTTCACCATATACATTGTGAAGAGCATAAATTGCTTAGCAACCATATTAAAGTGCGATTCGATTAAGTAGTTCAGATGCCCATGACTTGGTGATAATGATACCACCTCGGAGAACATAACCTTTTAAACGAAAAAAAAAAAAGAATTTTAAAGATCGGTCCACAAACGACGGGAGAAATCGGTGAACTCACATAAACAACATAAATAACCTCCTCCTTTTTGAAAGTCGGTTAAAAAGGTGAAATTCTCTAAGTCTATTCCCAGGCCATTATCTTTTTACCAAATTTTATTTCAATCAGAATCACTAAAGAAAAACTGTTTGAGAGAGTATTGGAAAGTGAAATTAAATTTAAGCTTTCGAGAATAAGTTATCTTTAACAAATTGTCGCCAAAAGAATTGAGCTTATAGTGTGGCCATTAGTGCTGTGCACTCCCTGAGGTATGCGCGCGGCGAGACGGGGGGGAGAATCGGCTGCTGCGCTCTGTCAGTGCGCCATCAACGCTCGTGGCGCGCGTGGCGTTCTTCGCCTCCCACCTCGCCGCGCATACCTCTGGGAGTGCACAGCACTAATGGCCACACTATAGTGAAAAATGTAAGTTCTTGTTGACGTTGACGCACATTTTAGCGTATCCAGACAGCAAAATGTAATTATTATACATTACACATTGGGCACGCCACAATTGTGGCGATAAGTCCCCTCTTTGAGGAGTGGCTAGAGAGGCACCACGGCGTCCTCACCTTCCGCCTGACGCAGGTCCTCACCGGACATGGATGTTTCGGGAGGTTCCTATTTAGGATTAAGCGGGAGGAAACGCCCGGGTGTCACCACTGTGTGGATCGCCCGGAGGACACGGTGGAGCATACGGTGGAGGTCTGCCCTGCTTGGGCGGAGCACCACCGTGTCCTCACGGCAGCGATCGGCGGCGGCGATCTCTCGCGTCCGGGCCTGGTTCAGGCCATGGTTCGGAGCGAGAGTGCATGGGAGGCCGTTACCTCCTTCTGCGAAGCAGTAATGCTCGCGAAGGAGGAGGCGGAACGCGTGAGGGTGAGGCAAGATTCGCGCCCTCGCGCCCTTAGTCGCCGCAGGAGACGCCCCGGGCGTCGGGAGTCGCTAGTCGATTTCCGGCCACCGTAGGCGCGGGCCTGCGGACGGTGAGCGATGGGTAGCTCGCCGTCCGATAAGGACCAGGCCCGGGTCGACGGCGCGTTGTGTTCCACGCGCGCCTCAAAGAGATGTCAGCACCAACTGACGGGGTCCAATGCCTGCCAGGGTTGCGAGTTTGTCCGAAAGGGATATCGTGGCCCTGGCACACAGGCAACGGAAGGAACACGGGTGGGTTTTAGTCAGTAAAAGTCTGACACGCCCTCCCGCTCCGCCCATAGCGGGAGAAGTTATTTGAAAATTTCCCACCAAAAAAAAAAAAATACATTACACATAATTAAATACGAAGCTTTTCTCTGGCTTTCGGCAGTTTAAATACCTCAGAGACATAGGCCGCTTTGCCGAGAAATGTCATATACCCTAAAAGGTAAATCTTAAATTCTCGCGTTATTAGACGCCTTAAATGGGCAAGCCTAAGTATAAATCAGTTCAACTATATGAACCATTTTTTGCAGAAACTTAGATCGTGTATAGATTAAATTTGACTTGAAAATTGCATTATTTCAGTAGCCTGTACGTACTGTTTTTTTACTATCTACATATTTAAATAAGTTGGCCGACCCAGTTTTCAGCTTATTCAAGTGCCCATTATTTTCTCAAACTAACGCAGTAATTAACTTTGGAATTATCATCAATTATTTAATTAAAAATTCACAGGTCGTGCGCTTACCCAATTTGGGCTGCTGGCTTGGTACGACATGGCTGGTAATAAGGATTTCTGTGTATGCCCGTATTTTGCCCATATATGTCACCTCTTATTATTTATTCGATTTCATTTACATCAATACGGGTGAAGCTTTTGCCGGAAAAACCAATAAACGACCTTCCTTCCAAGATAAGGGCAGCCATAAATGTCCCTATGCCGCGGCCGACACGTTTTGGGCACAGTATAAATAATATTAATATGAAGTCTATCGTGCGAAACCTAATAACTTTTATAGGTTTTTACGTATAAATTGGGAAAATTGTTCATTACGTACATGAAGTGTTATTATAAGACAAGGCGTCTGGCCGCTTTTAATGATGTTCAAGTAACTTATATGAGCAGTGTTCACTAGAGTATAAAGAGTTGCAATTAAGTCTCAATGAAAGTAACCATAACAGAAAACATCGAAAAGATAACATGGAAACTGTGTATAAATAAAGATATTTTTTTAAGGATAATAATTTTCCAGGCGACTAATAACTTAAAGGGCGACTAACTATTTGCTACTAAAATAATAACTTGGCGACTAATAACTTAAAGGGCGACTAAATATTTGCTACTAAAATAATAACTTGGCAGCGATTATTAGTCATCTACTGTTATTGAATCATTTGGGTTAGGTTAGGTTAGAACAGTAACCATTAACAAGCGAAGATTATTGAGCTGCTACTTTCTACTTAAAATAATACTTCGCTGTAGCTGCCAACCTATTATTTTTGCTGCCAACCTATTATTTTTGCTACCGGCTTTAATTATTTTTTAATCCCAAATTCAGATTAATTTGTCGCCGTGTTAAATACATGCCTTTTTTTAATACTTAAGCCTCAATCAAGACTGACTATACACTAGGCTTTATAAACGAGTCACTTTTTGGTCCTTCGGGAGTATTCGGGACAGAACCGAAAACCCTGCTCAAGACTCGAATATATACTTACCTTCTAAATGCGTTTCCACTACAGGACTTTATTTCTTCTCCCTAGAGGCAAAATTATGTCCCAATTTGTTTGTGTTTAAAGTAAATAGAAACGGATTTCGTAATCTAATGTTGGCGCCATGTTATTGCCTTGAAAACATCATTTAATAAAACTGCCCTACGCTTTGACGTCATTACAGATTCGAAATTTGAATAACCGGTTACACGGTCACAAGAAATACCTACATAATTTTATTTAACCCTTTAACGGGCAGTATGGAGTGTTGACGTAGTTAGAGGTCCTCTCCTCTACAAAACATTTCTTAACAATTGCTCCCCCCAGATACTCCTATTTACTTTTATGGGGGGTGGCAATATGTTTGCCTATGTCCGCTATTAAACTATATATTTTATATTGCCAATGCTCTACTGAAACTTAATTGAATAAAAATAAAAACAAATCAAAACATTTATTAGTCGCAAAACATAAACATTTACAACGAAACTTAAAAAAATCCTTCTTAGGCTTGTAATACTCTTTGACATAAGAAAAATAATTATGAGCATTATTTTCGTAACAGTTGTTTCACAGTTTTATTTATTAGATAGATATAAAATAATAATATGGCTTTCTTCCGGGTGACATCTGAAACCAGGAACAAAACAATGCATTGGCAAATATTTGTCCACAGCCACAGACCTATTCAAGCATAGGCAACTATTTTGCCACTAGCGCAATGCAGTGGCAAGATCAATATTGTTTAGTTTTTATACGACATATTTTGTGAATATAATAGCATGGTCAATAATTTTTACAGACATAAAAATACTAATATTTCTCGCGGCCAAATTCGAGATTCAATCAGATTTTTACGCAACGACTGTCAAAATGCTCCTCAAACGGCACGTGGGGACACTAAATGTCAAATAATACGTCAATCACTCAAAATATTGAAACCAAACGAACCAGATGTTTTTGGGTAATGGCGCTAGTAGTACCTACGTAGAATAAAAATATCATTCTGTCCAATCGATTACGCGCCTGATGCAAAATGCTGCTGTAGCAAATATTTTGCCAACGCTCCTGAAAGGGTTAAAATAATAAAATAGATCAGGTATCACCAGTACCTATGTAGGTAGTTGGAACATGCAATGAAAATGTTGATGCATGTCATTATTTCCCCCCAGGGAAATTATGGCTGAAAGATGTACCTACTATATAGCCAAAGGTATATAAACTCGACCTCCCACGTATTGACCGATCGCACCTATACGCAGTTCACGCACAACAAACGCATAAGAAAACAACCTCGCCGGATAAACATCAGTGACGCAAACTCGTAGATGATTTAAATTGTATGCACACTGCACTTGACGCACATATGCAAATGAATACATTAAGGACGCCATTTTTGTTAGTTAGAAAGTCGCAACAGGTAGAACGAGTATCTATTGTGCACTTCACAAAGACATCTCCTTTGGAATTCGACCAAATGCCACCTTGTTTAAGGAAACCGGCTTAGCCAGATTGACTACATTATCAAAGGTTATTAGGTGTAAAATAACACCTTTGACAAATATTTTAGAACTTCTCATATTCTATAAAAATCTACGTATCAAAGACATTAAATTATTTACTTAACAATAGGCGGGACATAGCGAACAAAATAGCAATCCGATACATTTGTCCTATAGTGGGCAAAAGTCGCTCAGTCTAGTGAAAGAAGAAAAGAAAGAAAATACGTTTATTTGCGGTAAACATAACGCAAAGAAATAAAAACACAAACACGAAAGAACAAGTTGAGGGAAAATATGCGTCACATTCACGCAAAACGGCCATCGCTCAGCATAATGCTGCGACCCTATGCTAGACAGAGCCCCAGCGCTGGTTTTCAGCGACCAGCGACCGGCGTTGACGTGATGACGTAGTGACGTAGTGTGGTACGCCTGCATGTCAAGACGCAATTCTCATTCGTGTCCACCAAAAGAAAATTATTTTCGAAGTAGTATGCCTAATTGTGCAATGGTATTATCAAACTTAGCTTTTATTTGAATTTTGCTATATTACGCTAGACGGCGTCATTGAGACATGGGATCACAATTTTTCTAAGTCATTACTTCTGATGGCCTCTTTATAGTATCTATCTTAAATCTCTTTGACGTATATAACAACCCTGTACCGTAATTTGAAATGTCAAACTTCCGGCAAAATAATGTTCATTACACGTTCTAGAACTTGATGTTTCAGAATTTGGGATATTTAAACAAACGTCAATCGGATATTAATTTTAAAAGGGGATTAGAAACGTACTTCGGGTGGAACGAATTTGTGGATAAGGCCTATACTGTTGTAAGACGGATGGGGTCCCTCAAAATGATTAAATAATTCGAGAGATAAAGAATTCGTAATCACATTTACCCGCTTTTCGCATTCAGATAATCTTCGTTTTGTATTCGCAAATGAACTATCAGTAGCAATGGCTTTCTTTTTGACAGTTCAACAACATTCATTATGTTATTTACGTTGTTGAGCAGACAATTTTTTGAACTTATGAAGCAATGGCTTAGCAATATAGGTACTTCAAAATCAATTCAGATTGTGATTCAAACTGTGTTACGCAATTAGCTGATTGGTCTATAATAGAGGTACTAGGTACTGGCTCAGGCCCCAAGTTGGTCTTCGGGTCCGCAAAATAAATATCGATATGGTATCGATGCCAAACAATCAAAGAGCTATCAAGCCATACTGGGCGCGTATTGGCGGCGTAACTGCGCAACATGCGCGGACGCCGGCATTTATCAACAACAACAAGTATGCACTGCATCGCGCAGATAACGATACTCAATACACTAGGAATATGCATTACGATAGATATTATTAGGTCATCTGTTTTATTATAGAAATCGCGCCCGCTAGCTGCTTCACGTGCGTGGTCCATTCGTCAACTACCCTAATTTTTTCTGTGAAATCGTTTGAAACTTTGGTGGATTTTGAAACCACCCACTTCAAAAATGACGCCGTATCTTCTTGTGTGATTAGTTTATTAGGTATTCATAATTATAATTGTGAAGAAAGCACAGACTGGCATATACACAAAAGGACCCATTTCAAAGCCGAAGGCACTTAAAACAGGACCAATATTATTTTAAAGGAAGAGGACTCAACTTTGGCTTTACCCAACAAGTTCCCGTTGGTATTTGGAAATACCTGTGATAATACCATTTCTAAAAACAATACGGGATAATATTACCGAACAACGATCTGTTAATAAAATTCGCAAGGGTAAATAAACAACTGACTGAAATGAGTCCCCGTAGGGTGAGCGCCCCAAGTAAGTAATACCCGTGGAGTTATAGTGAGCAATGGTCTTAATTCAATATGAATAATGAATTAAAAGCGAAGGTCGGCGCCACATTGTGTTGTGTACCTACCTTACGATTGTGGACCTATATTTACCAAACCATTAATTGTTCAAAGGACACGTATTGAGGACGAATGCTGTAACACCTTCTTTTGTAAATAACATCACAACAATTAGGTAAGTAATTTACGAGAATAAAATTGTCCCTCGAGACCTTAGAATGAAATGTAATTTCTTGCTGAAAAATTGTTTCTGGGAAATGCGAGGTCTTACACATAGCTTCTTTGACTAGGGTACCTAGTTACCTACATCAGAATACAAAGTCGCTACAAATTCTCATGAACCTAAGCGTATGTTGTCAGTGCACACAAGGACGGTTACATTAATTATGTAGTCAAATTCCGTCAAACTTCGCACTGGGGCTACTTCCAAACACAACCGCAATCTCGCACTCATAAGGATGCGGAGTTTGCGGAGAAACATTCATTACACAATTCGGGTAAAAGCTTATTAAGTTTGCGAAAAAACATTGCGCAAAAACACAAAACAGATTACAGGTACCTACCTAGTTGTTGTTTTCGGGTGTCCACTGGAACTTAGAGCTAATTCCAGTGGACACCCGAAAACAACAACTGGTGTATAGCACAGCATTGTGCTGAGTGGAAGCCTCTTGTTACAATCACGTCACGACGCCGACTATTTCTATTCGGTGCTTGCAATTTTAGATTTTCTTGCATAGTTACTAAGTATAATTTATTCGAGTATGCAAGTGTTTCAGTGGCCATAAACCAATTTCTCTCTTTCTTTGAAAAAAACCGTACACTTTTCTTATTTTTCGTAAAAGACCTATTTGTAGTAACATTAGTTACAGAAAGGGTTATGATATTATCTCAGACAATTATTGCAATTTTTTCAATGATCTACAGTAGATAGTCAAGCTTACCAAAATACCAGAATTTGTCAGAGATCACAATGATTATACAGCGTGTATCTGTTTCATTAGCAATTACGATGTTGGTCCCACGGAGAAAGTTGTTCAGTTTGATAGTCTATTCCACAATCCACACCCTTAAATTTGACTAAACCGTTCTGATTCATACTGTATGTACTGGACGAACCCAACAGCAATCACCAGCCACAAAAACAAGACCCAAAAACATTTGGCAAGTTTAATTACGCACATAGCCGAATCAAAGATTCGCTTTATTGTATGTTTATTCGTTGACAATGTGTATTCATAATTCAGAGGACGAATCGATTCCGGTCAATCGTGTCCGTACATGAATTATGTATGTACAGTGCAATCAGTGGCGTCGGTAATGACAAATTACTACACGTATATCTGGACAATGGTATCGGGCGGTATCGCTAATGTATAATGTAAGTAAGGCCTCTGATAATAATGTGCATCACTGTTCATTTAGTCCCGCCGAAGTGGAATGCGATAAGTGACGTTGATTTGTAATTGTAGGAAAGAGGAAGTTATGTAATAGATTATATACTACTATTGTCAGTTCAAAATATAAACCACAGGAACTGTTCGAACAGACGTGGCATAGAAAACACAGGTTATGTATTCAATTCGTGGCAAAAGATGGTGGATTCAACCTTTATTTAACTATATCTAACACATTTCTATGTATGTATTTATGTCCCCGTAAGATTGTAAGAACCGTTAGTTTATAATCTATCGGTAATATGTCCGTTAAATTATAAACTGTCGAAAAATTGTAAGCTGGGTGAAATGGGTTAGGTTAGGTTAGGTTAGAACGGTGATACTCGAGCCCTGGCTCGGGAGGAGGCACGGCTCCCTGTCGTTTCGGGTGACGCAGGTGCTTTCGGGGCATGGTTGCTTCGGGAAGTACCTGTGTCGCATAAACAGGGAGCCGGACGCCCGGTGTCACCACTGCGTCGACTGCCGGGAGGACACGGCGCGGTATACGCTGGCAGAGTGTGCCGCTTGGGAGGAGCCTCGCCGTGCCCTCATCTCAGGAGTAGGCAGTGACCCATCGCTGTCGGCCGTGGTCGAGTCGATGGCCGGCAGCGAGGAGTCCTGGGACGCGGTGGTATCCTTCTGCGCCCTAATGCCCTGTTCCGGCCCCCCTAAATGGGTCCAGGGACGGCGGACTCGGGGACGTCCGCCGCCCCCTATCACACTGGACCCGAGGTGGCGGCGCGTAGTGTTCCACGCGCGCCCCTTTGAGACGTCGCGGGGGGGTCTAACACCTCACCCCCCCGCAGACTTGAGGTGGCCCGCAGAGGCGGGCCGGCACTAGCCGGGGATCACGGAAGTAATACTAGCTCCCAAGATCCCCGGTGCAAGTGTGGGAAGGGAACACCGGGGTGGTTTTTAGTCAGTAAGAGCCTGACAGACCCCTCCGCCCACCCCAGGGCGGAGGACATCCATGAGGATTTTCCACCCCGGCAACAAAAAAAAAAAAGGTTAGAACGGTGACCAACCCCGCGCGAGCCGAGCGAGCGATACTTCCAAGTTGCTCGCAGCTAGGCAGGGTATTTTTTTATTTTTTTGTTATTTGCGATGGGTTTGCTCTTGACCTTAGTCTAGGTCACAGGTGACAGAGACAAAGTCGACGATAGAGTGAGCTTACCCATTACTATTAAGGTGCGTTACGTTACAAGCAAGTTTGATACCAGTTCACAATTTGTCAGTTTTCCATGGATAGATTATAAACTAACGAAAAATAATGCGCTAAATTGTAAATGGTTTGTTGCAGTTCACAATTATTCGATAGTTCATAATCTAATAGCAAAAATACCGATAGATTATAAACTACTGAAGTTCATAATTATACAGTGACATATGTGATTATGTAGGTATAACTAATCTTCGAACATTGCAACATTTTCAGTCACTGCAAACTCATTCTGAAACGTTTGAAACCTTTCACGCTGAAACAAAATTGAGGCACATAATTGAGGAAATGTGATTCATTTAATTAACTACACTTGAAATGTTTTGAAGTAGGTAGTAGTAATTGATTTTCCCATAATCGACAAACTGTTGAGTTAGCCAACAGTTTAGGCATATAGAAATGTTATTTTAGAAGTGGGTCGTGGTGTGGCGAGGAAAACAAACGGGAATATAGTGCAAAAACATGTTACATGTCAAAATGTTTGACGTATTACCATTGGTGTATGCTTTTGCGCATAAGTCATGCGTTTAAATATTTTTGACGTAAATCTGATTATATTAAAGTGTTCATGTCACCACAATAGTTACCCAGTTCATAAAGAATTGCAATAAAAACTATCAAATCAGCCTTTAGTATAGACGTCAAACGACTCTGAAGGTCAATCGAACTTCTCATAATTTCGACGATAGTTCCAACGAAAACAATAACAAATAATCAAGAGATGTTATCTTTCCGCATTGATAGAGTAACTGCCAGTTTGATATTCTAAGATTTCTGCGAAAAACTGTAAATCATTCCTCGTTTAAAGAAAATTAAGTGAGTTCAGGGAGAAAAACAATCAAGTATATAATAGGCGCAAGAACTAATGCAAGTATGAATATCAGGATCAGGTATATATTTACCTGACATGCTGGAGCTGGACTCTCATTTGGTGAACCTTGAAACACTCACCTCACATTTTGCTTGTTATAAATTTGGATTAAATTTTGTCAGACTCATGACGTCAATTTCTTTCTTTAAAATGTATTTTTTTTAACCTTTTATTTTTCTTCTTATTCAAGTAATTACATATTTTTTCTATAGGCAATCTGCCTAGCCTTTTCCCAACTATGTTGGGGTCGGGTTCCAGTCTAACCGGATGCAGCTGAATAAGTACCTAGCAGTATTTTACATGGAGCGACTGCCTATCTGACCTCCACAACCCATCTACTAGGTAACACGATACCCCTACGTAAGACTTGTTGTCAGACTTTTGGGCTTCTGACTATACGTAATCACTATCAAAGATCTATGAATGACAGCCGGGACTAACGGCTTAACGTGTTTTCCGAGGAACCGACTGCAGAAAGCGTAGCTTGACCTTCGATGGACCCGTGCTTCTGTTATCATTTAGCCACGAGCCCATTTCTTTTGTGTGGACTAAATCAATGATTTATTTATCTATCTATGTAATATTATCTATCTGACCCAATAAAACCTTGCTCCGCCCATCTGTTCCACAATAAATCCAGTATTTATAAAGGAGAAAAATATCAGTGCGTAGTGTAGACACATTGATATTTTTGTAGTAGGTACTGTCATAAACCTTCATAATCCAGCGCCCAACGTGATCACTATAATCCGGGCATCCATTATCACAGTCGATGTTTGCACGGCCGAATGTACGAAATGAATATGTACTCTATTAATATTAGGGAGGGTTAATCCAACCTTTTTAACAGTATTTTTTTCTTTCGTTTTTTCGCGTATCTTGTCTGTATGCGGGGGTTCAATTTTTGCCAGTATCGTTGTAACGTAACATGCTAGTGTTGGTTTAAAATTCCATTGTACAATATTCGGTCCTCTCGCATAATTATGGTTCGCTTGGATTAAGACTAGTGACCACCCTTTTTATAACACATCCTGTTAATGTTCATTATAAATCTACATCAAGTGAGCTTTTAAAAGCAGAATCATACAGGCACAACTTGTAAGTTTCCAATATATAGTAAAAATTATTAGGGTATCTAATATAGACAAAATCTATCTTTATTAATTCCGACTTTGATGCAGTCGCAAAACCGCAAGCCCAGATCATTGACTCTTTCATACCTTCCTTAAATCCAAAATAGCTATAAATGTATTTTTAGAAAGAGACACCACCACGGGGCATGATGAAGTTCAAGAATAAAAGCGTTGGCAGATAAAAATAGCGTTGACAGATGGCGCTAAATGGGCAGGTGCGCGCGCGCGCTGGTCGTGTCAAGGCTCATCTTTTATGGTCAAGGTTGTCCCCATAAATTTTTTATGAACGCTTATTTGACTCAATTAGTTGCTCTGTTGTTATTCGTAATAATTATAATATTAAATAGCGTCCACCTATCTACACGGACACATGATACTAGCCGATTGGGTGATTTTATATCAATTAATTTTAATTATCTATGCTGTTCTCATCTTTAAAATAAGACTTTTACATAGCAAAAGTCATGATTTGAGGCCAAGGAATTGGCTTCTCATGGGACAGTATTTTTTATAATATTTCAGAGACGCTGCCGGCAGCACCTAATATATTCTTAACAAACACCAACTTTCTAAAAAGAAAACAAAAACTATTCATAAAAATCTACATAGAAACTGGAAAACGTGATTCTCAACGGAAGTATTTGAATGAGGAACTCTGACGACGTCCTTCAGTAATGACACGAATTGTGTATGAATAAAAATAATGAACGACGTCAAAGAAAATCAAAGAACGAGTGAGCGTTGGGGTTACTAAGGACTCTGTAACTACCGTTTGAGAACATACGAGCTTAGGTGAGGATCAACATCTGACATTTATTTCATCTACACAAAAGCCTACTGTTAAGCGAAAAACAGCCAAAGAACAATTATTTTAGTCTTAGGACACATATAATTATGTATGACCAATTTGACGATTTCTACGAATTCTTCGCAGAGACAATAAGAGTGCAAGGTGCTGGACAAATTGCAACGTGCAACGTTTCAAAACAGCTTGTTTCATACAGCTGTAAGCACGTATTTACTAGTTTGTCACAGATACAAGTATGACAACTCCACTCGCTACTAATTCGAGTGGAACAGCACCCTAATTGCGTAATAAAGTTTGAATTACAATCCGAGAATTTTGAAGGATATTGCTAATCCATTGCTTCATAGGTTTGAAAAATTCGTCTGCTCAACAACGTAAATAACGCAATGGTCGCGGGTGAACTGTCAAAATGAAACCCATTGTTGGTATTTAGTCGACTGTCCAAAAATTAATAGATTCTTACTTTCTGATAATGGCAACACTGTCAGTACTGTCACTTAATGTTTAATATAAAACCGACAACTGTCCTTAGTTAGTTCCTCTTTTTATATTTGCTGCAATAGGAATCAGACATAATCCCTTCCCTGTGAAACGTTCAATATAATTTACCGTTATTTAAATCCAAAGTACTGCATTTTATTTACACCAGTAACCTAATTTCCTATTACCCTTAATACCTAATACCCATTGCGATCAATTGTCATTTTATGTGTGTTACACAATTACACCCCCAGGTCGCGAGCAACTCGCCTACTCCTTCCTTACTCGCTTGCTCTTTTTGCTTCGTTTCGATGTCTGCCTCGATGATTGAACTTGGAAAGGGGTTTTTATGGAAATACGGATTTTCTGGATGGAAGGTTTGACATTCCTTAACTGCATACCGAATGAATAATAAATTACATTCTTTCGCAGGTTTGCTGAAAGATTTTTTTTAAGAAATAAGCAGTACCTACTTTTGTACTCAAAATTATAATTATGTCGTATCTCTATACTGTGTGTACATAAATAATAGAATAAATAACTTAATATCATAACATCACGCCTGTAATCCCCGAAGTGCTAGGCAGAGGAGGTACACCCACATTTCGCCGGTTATGTTTAAGTCCCATATAATAGGGGGCGAGCCTATTGCCATCAACCGGGCACAAATCCAGACTCTAGGCTACTACTGAGAAATTCCTAATGGAAAATCCCAATAACAGTTTGCCCGACCTGGGAAACGAACCCAGGACCTTATTGGTCAGCAGTAGCGCTTACGACTAGACCAACGAGGCAGTCTAATAAATTTAGAGGCAGTAAGATAATATATAATAAATAAATATATGAATTTCACGAACACTGTGTGGTGCGTCTGAAAAATAGAAAACACCATACCAAGGTGAAAGCCACCATACGAAAGAAGATTCCAGTTCTTACTTTCTAATAAAATACCACCACCCAGGAAGATATAGTAATCGGATACACAGCACCACAGCAGCAATCAAGTAGGTACTAGGCGCACCAACAACTACATTGTTAAAGAACTAAGAAAGTCAGTAGCAGTACGTAACATTGTTTGAAGTGCACTTAAATCGCTGCGTACAAAAGAAAAAGCCTAGAATATTCTACTGAAGAAGCAACATTTTAGAACCCTTGTCATAAGGACCATTAAAATAAAGCTTCTACAAAATTGACTTGCGGATTGTAAGATGAGATAACTTATAATAAAAACTGGCCAAGTGCGAGTCGGACTCGCGCACGAAGGGTTCCGTACCGTTATCTATAAAAATGGCAAAAAAATCAAGTTTGTTGTATGGGAAATAAATATTTGATTTATTTAAATTTAATTAGTTATTTTTAAAGGGCATGTATTTAATGCGGCAACTAAGTAAAATGAATATAGGTTTTAAAAAAAAATAGAGTGGGTACCATATATAATGGGTTGGCAGCTAATAAGAAGTATTATTTTAAGTAGAAAGTAGCAGCTCAATAATCAGTTTTTAGCTTTATTTTAATTTAAACTGGCATCGAATTTTTGTTTTGGTAACTGAATTTACCAACAATAGAGGAGATCTGGCGCTCGGCGGCCGCTACCGCGGCACGCTCGCTTCGCTCGCTCGCCTTCGCTTGTTAATGGTTACTGTTCTAACCTAACCTAACCCAAATGATTCAATAACAGTAGATGACTTTGCAGCGATTAAGAAATAATATTTAATCGCTGCCAAGTTATTATTTTAGTAGCAAATAGTTAGTCGCCCTTTAAGTTATTAGTCGCCTGGAAAATTATTATCCTTTTTAAAGTGAATATGTACGTAAATATTCTGTGAATATTTCAAGCGTCTACCTGTTGCCGTTATCAAAATCGAGCAAAAACGAGCAAAAAAATCACGTTTGTTGTATGGGTGCCCCCTTAAATATTTATTTTATTCTGTTTTTTAGTATTTGTTGTTATAGCGGCAACAGAAATACATCATCTGTGAAAATTTCAACTGTCTAACTATCACAGTTCATGAGATACAGCCTGGTGACAGACGGACAGACAGACAGACGGCGGAGCCTTAGTAATAGGGTTCCCGTTTTACCCTTTGGGTATGGAACCCTAATGAAGGTGCTTGCTGGTAAATGGGGCAACATTAATCAAGGAACTAAACATTCTGGAATATAGCAGTTATTTAGTTTATTCAACAAGGCAAAGCTTCCCCATTACATATGGCACACGTGACATACAAATTCAAAGTAGGTAACTAACCTACATCAAAATAATAACGATAATCTGCTCGTAATTGCACGTCTAGCAACATTTTACCAAATTCGTCCTTTTGGTTTTGCGCAACACAGCTATAAGGAAAATTCTAGATTAACTTACATAATACAGCTCCGAATTTTATGACGCACGTAAGTAAGTCTTTCCTTCCACAACAAAAACTGAAAAAAATTAATAGAAAAAGAGTGAAAACGTAGGAAATGAATTTTAATTTATCACGAGAAATGTGACTGGTTCCGTTATGGAATTTCAATTTCCTGTCGTATGTAAAAACAAGGAACACGACAGTCATTATAAGAACACATTGCGTGAACACAGTGCGTAGATACAAATCTGCCGCTGCAGTAGTGTGTGTGTGTCAGGTACGATCATCAATACGTACAGGCTCGTACAGACTCGCGCGATATCGCGGGCGCAGGCACCAACAACGAATTTGTGCTACTAGTAGTGTCGCGTCGCTCCCGCGATATCGCACTAGTCTGTACGAGTCTTAAGTAAGTAGCACCCCGAAACCTAAGTACAAAAAAACCGGCCAAGTGCGAGTAGAACTCGCGCACGAAGGGTTCCGTACCATTATCTATAAAAACGGCAAAAAAATCCCGTTTGTTGTATGACACAACAAACGGGACATTAAATTAAAATAAAACAAATATTTAAGGGGGGCTCCCCTTAAATATTTGTTTTATTTTAATTTAATGTTTTATTTTTAACGTGAATATATATAACTAAATATTCTGTGAATATTTAAAGCGTCTACCTGTTGCCGTTATCAATATCGAGCAAAAACGAGCAAAAAATTCACGTTTGTTGTATGGGAGCCCCCCTTAAATATTTATTTTATTCTGTATTTTAGTATTTGTTGTTATAGCAGCAACAGAAATACATCATCTCTGAAAATTTCAACTGTCTAACTATCACGGTTCATGAGATACAGCCTGGTGACAGACGGACAGACAGACAGACGGCGGCGGAGCCTTAGTAATAGGTTTCCCATTTTACCCTTTGGGTACGGAACCCTAAAAAGGAACTTTCCCCAATTTTTCATAAGATATCTGTAAGTTAAAATATTGTCGACCTTTTTAATAGAATTAAGATATATATGTTACGGCTAATACCCGAAGTGCGGCTACACCTAGTTTTAGCCGGTTAGAATTATAGGTCCAGGCAATCCCTGTTGGATAAAACCAATTTACCAACAATAGAGGGGATCTGGCGCTCGGCGGCCGCTAACGCGGCACGCTCGCTTCGCTCGCTCGCCTTCGCTTGTTAATGGTTACTGTTCTAACCTAACCTAACCCAAATGATTTTACCCGAAAACAATCGGCTGGTACTAGGTTTAACCGGCTACACCTAGTTCTAACCGGCTAAAACTAGGTGTAGCCGCACTTCGGGTATTAGCCGTAACATATATAATGATTTAAGTAGCTTACGAAGTTACGACCAATGGATTCACTAATGTTTGTATCAATTTAACATTCATGCAGACTGAAAGTTGTTGAATTTTTCAGGAAAACCACGATTACTCGGCGAAATATAGGTTTTTGTAAATCTCTTCAAAATAATTATATTAAATGAAAAAAATAAATGCGTAGTCATATTATCTTAGTACACTGTAACAGTTTATTCGATGGCTGTAAGAAACAGAACTGCCTTTGTACAACAAACGATTTACGTGGATCGAATGTGCCATAATACATTATGTTGACGGTTTATGTACAGAAAGGGTGATAAAAAAGCTTTTCTGTCTCTTCTATCCCTACAGACTTCTACCAAAGATAAAAAGAGATGGTTAATTATATTTGGAGACAGCTTTGAGACTGTTTTGACCGTGAATGAAGGAATGAAGTGAAGGAAAATTAAATTTAATAGGGGATGCCAGTAAATAACATCTTCGGGTTTTGAAAGATTGATTAACAAGTATAAATAAAGGTCATGAGTAGAATTTTGAAGGGTTCTTGCGTACCCAAAGTATTTTTTTTTTTACTTCATTACGGAAAAAAGTCGTTTTCTGGAAGAATTTATGATGAAAATTTGGGGAAAATAGGCATTTTTAACGGTGCGCTCGCTCCGTAAATTATACGCACTACGAACGGATGCCTTCGCTCCATTCAGAATCAGATGGCATTAGTGATAATAAAATGTTATTTGATTATGACGTGATATTATTTTGAAAGATGAAATATGCTAATAAGTGCCTATACCCCAGTATAGGCGCTTATAGACATATTTCATCATCTTTTGCATTTTTGCAATGGGACTTCATCGCCCAGAAATCGCAGTTTTCACCATAAGCTTTTAAACAGTTTTAAAGCATTTTAGGATGTTCAAATATTACATGCTGAATCGTTTTAACAGAGAAATATTTTTGTCTCAAACTAATATTTGAAGAATGGATATTCAAGGAAAGTTAAAATATTGGCAGCGTCATAAACCCATTAATTTATATATCACACTAATATTATAAAAGCGGAAGTTTGTGAGTGTGTTTGTTACTTCTTCACGCTCAAACGGCTGGACCAATTTTGATAAAGTTTTGTATGGAGGTAGCTGACACCCTGGATTAACATATAGGCTACTTTTTATCCTGATATTCCCACGGGATCAAGACTTACGCGGGTGAAACCGCGGAGCGCCGCTAGTTATGTAATATTTACTTGCACAGTTGCAGAAGCAGCAGTGTGGCATACAGAAGAAGTTTTGAACTGTCAGTCCTAATCAGTGAACTTCACGTCAATAGATGCGTTATCATAAAGATCTTTTGATCCCAGTCATGACTAACACGGATTTGTGGAAACTGTTTCATGTGGATCGTGCAGTAGATTTCGCAAAGCGTATCTATGAAGACAGGCCACGCTTTGCGTCCACAACAAACACACATACCAAGGCACGCCCTCCACTGACGTCCACAGAGAAAGCGCAAACTTTGCCACCCTAAACAAACTTGGAAAGCTCCCACATGTCGATAGCGGAGAACCAAGGTACCGTCGGAAACAGGGAGTTTTAATAAGATAAAACTGCAAAGGCGCGACATGAGAAGTATTACGTCCCGAAACAGAAACACGGGCGTAAAAGAAATCCTCATCTGTCTCTAGCCATTTTTCGTAGAAAATTGGCAAAGATTAGCGAAAGGTTCTATCGACAGTCACTCATAGCAATTCAATTCGTTTGCTCCGTCGCGTCCCCACAACTGTGTGAGTAGCTTTAGACCGTATTAGAAGACGTATATCTCGCCTTTTTCGTCGAACAATTCATCTTCCTCATTCCTCCGTGTCATATAGCACGCCCTGATTTAATAAAGTCGTAAAGGTTATTTCCAATCTCCGTTTACAGTTCTGTTCCGATACGTACGATAAATGTGCTGAACCACTGCACGCCACTGTTTGATAGGTAGGTATATAATTATAAGACGTAGCTTTTGAAGGTTTAGATAGATAGATAGAAACTCATTTAAAATATAATCGAGACCCTGAAAGGATCAATCATTCTGCGATCTATAATCTGGGTCCTCGCCTAGCTAGATGAGCCACTGTGACACTCAGATTGATACGACAAACATTTGCAGGCGAAGAAGATTTGTGTACAGTCGCTGCATAATAAATAGAACCTTGGAACTAACTTTTCATGTTGTTACCCTATTTTTCGAGTTTCGTGAGTGACACGCTAATGTTACATCGGGTGACGCACACGTCGCCGAATTGTGTCGAGCTCGAGGTACGTGTGTTAATATTTTATCTAATCTAAGCATTCCAGGAGCATCTAATGTAGTCGGGGTACTGTCCACAGTGACCACATCACAAAATACTTTTGTTTACTTTCCAAATATTGTGAATGAGAAAAAAGAGTTGTCATAAATCTTCAGGGGATGTTAACCAAGCAAGTCTTTCAAACCTGATGAGACTAGAACTTTGATTGAAATCATTGTCACCAGTTGACCACCTAGCGTTAATTAACTTCCATTTTTGCTGTCACAAAAAAATATTCTTTGATAAATAGTAAGCATGTCTAATCTAATCTAGACATCCCAGGAGGATCCAGTGTCCTACTAAACTAGTTCATAAAGTGCGCAATACGCATAAAATGGACACTTATTTGCATAATCTCATCTTATGCTAAACCCTGGACGTAGACTATGAATACTGTCAAGTAGACAAAAAGGTTTGTAAGTATAAAAGCATTGATATTGCGAAAAACAGAGCTTGGAAGGTTTATTAATTTGTTAAGAGCCCCGTTATTGCTAGCCAGCTACAGATCTAAAAAAGTTAATACAAACTTTCTTAAGTTTCATTTCCTGCATTGCTTGTTTTTTCTAGCCTACGGGCTTCGATGCAGGATGCAATAATGAAAAACATGGTTTAAAAAAGCAACGGTCGAACAAATTCCGAAGTTCCGAACCAATATTTTGATTTTCTACCGTAACTGCATTTAGAGAGAAGTCGTTAGCATTAGCTGAGAAGTGTCGTTAATCGCAGATACACCGGATCAAAATGGAAGCAAACAGAACTACGCAACAAACGTGTCTAAAAATATTTTTTGCGTCGCTAACAATGTTGTGAACAGAGCTAGATATCATCCGAGATAAACGATGACAATGGAGGACAATCCTATTATGTATCTTTCGTAGGCGGCTCACAACTGCTGCAGAAACTAATTCAATTTTGCCCTTTTGTACGGAAATATATGTATATGAATATATATTATTCAACTTTTTTAGGTTTAAGTACCTATCGGTGCAAATGAAATTTTGGAGAGAAAATAAGTTTTTTTTTTGTGTTTTGACACATGATATAAACCAAACACTTCTATGAAAAAATGGGTTTCTCCACAAAAAAAAAACAAAGAATACATTTTTAACTCGCGTTTTTATGAAGGACTGAACGGGATATACCCGGCATCGTACGATCACAAAACGATTGATGGGCGAATGAATAATAAAACAGTTTCTAGCCAATCGTCGTCATGTTGACACAATATTAATGGTTACCACGAAATTTAATCTTTACCTGCTAGAACAAGTTATTATATGGCAATAAGATTTCATATTCTTCAAAGAAATTTCGAAAATTCTGTCTTTCTGGTGTATCCGAAAGCACTCTCTTGATTTCGCCTCAAACGACCATCCGACAAAACACATGTTGCGTTTTATCGCCCAAATTAGTATTCTGTTATACTACCAGGGCTTAATTAAGAAACTACTTTCAAATTGTTCCTTACGTCACATAGCCATACGCCCTGCACTCCACTCCACTCGTATCAAGAACGTCTAATAATATCAAAGTCCAGTGCGTCAGAAGTTAGAGTACTCTCAAACATTACGGATATGGTGAGCATCAATACAATATACTGACGTCACTATCATGTGGAGTATTCGACGGATTGCTCATCATGAACACTGTTTTAATCAAAGGGCAAACTTTTTTACGCAGAAAGATCAAAATCTGGTTCCAGCCGATCTCTCAAAATGTTTACAGTTTTTGACTCTGATCAGGGTGATCAGAGTCAGTTTAGACAACTTTAAAGCAGTAAGCGTAAATCGTGTAAGAAATTATCCTCGATCATTTTAACTTTTGTATGATAAATGGTAACACAACAAATCGACCTTGAGACAACTCGAATCGGACATCTCGATCCGAACAACTCGACCCCGGGACATTTCGACCCTGACGACTCAACCCCGACAACCGGACCCCGACAACTCAATCCCGACCTTGACCATACCAAGTTGGTCGTAGTAAGCTAGAGCACCCTGACCAAATGGGTTGCTACATCCAAGTTGGCTAAAAAAACACACTATGAAAAACCAAGCCAGGCGAGATATTTTCTGCGGTTGTAAACGAAAATATCTCAAAACTATTGACTTAAATAGCAGGCACTTAGAAGCATCTATGTAAAGGTTTTACTATGGAATCCTAAAATTGGTAAGTGAACCGTTCCTCTTCGCCTCGTGGTCTCACTGGCAGTCCTCCATAGAAACTGATGGCGGTATGTTAACATAGTAGGGGTTTAAATAACTATCGTTCTCATTCCCATACCGGAGCCGATTGGTCGGGGTCGAGTTGTTCTGGGGTCGATTGGTCGGGGTCGAGTTGTTCTGGGGTCGATTTGTCCGGGTCGAGTTGTCGTAGAATCATGAGAGATATAGCAAAACAATGGTCCATAAACGAAATATCTCGACGTGAGAGACATCACGGCTTGGTATTTTTATCAGTTTAGATTCGTGCACGTCGCCGTGGCGGAAACCGCCGTTCATGCATACTTGATGACCCGTGCCTGATTCCCCTCCATCCGAGCGACTTCGCGGGATTGGCTTCTCACCCGAGACCAAATATCAGTCTTTCCAATACATTCATACGCCACCATCAATAGCTTTCTTCAACCATTTAATCGACCAAAGTTTTTCAATATTTATTAGACGTGATCCAAGTTAACACGCAATATGGAAACACATTTACTGCCCTTATTCCCTTGGAAGTTTGTCAGCTAAAGCAGGTGTCGAATACTACGTGACACTAATTCTTACGATGAACAGCAACTTCTTTTTTAAGTCTTTAACTTTCTTTCAAGAGTAAAGTTTATTTTGAACATTAAACAAGTGCTTGAAAGAAAATCTGAGATAACATTGTAGCTATTGGGTTAACGACTTACTGCACACGATGTTAAATTGTAACTATTATGTGATTCTCAGTTTAGTTTGTTACGACCTGCGTCATCACGCGATGCCTGAAATGGAATATTATATCAAGGAGTCTTGCATCTCCGGGCTGTATTGTTTGGCTAAACATAAATTACACGCTATTTACACGTAACAATGAGTCTAGTCATGTTAACTATACAAATTAATGCTAACACATTCTGCTGACCGGTCGCGCCAAGACCTGCTGCATCTACTTAGCTGTTGAAAAGAGGATCCGTCCGAACTGAAGACTGCATGAACGGTTTTGAAGTGCGCTTTCAAACAACCGTTTCTGGGAGATACAAATAGGAACAACGGGTAGACAGACTAGCATCTGTTCCTGCGCACTGAGGTATTTCGTTTGTCGGTAGTAAGCTCTGCGTACTGATGCCGGCCGACTGGCGCCAGGTGGATGTAAACAAAAGACACTGCCACGCCGTTTAGCAGCTCACACGAACATTTGAATGCAACTTAGTATGTCGTGGAGCAAGATCAAAGGTGACACACACAATAGTTGTGACACCGCCAGCCAAAGGTCATTTAGAACGGAATTCGGGGCAAAGCGTAAGACCAAAAAAAAATTTTTGACATTACATTGATCAAATTGTTAAATGGGGTAAAGTGCTCTTGAAGTCATCGTTCAAAATTTAACTCAAGTGTTTACGTGTTCGTACGTGCGGTGTTCGTGAAATTTATGGTTCAAAGAATAATGCCATAACTGTAATAGTGATCGTTGTACGTTGGCAAATAAAGCGGAACAAATTATTGTGGCCGCCGCCGCCGCCGCCATCGATGTGGGGTACAGGGAACGGCAAAGCAATCACAAACCAATCAGATCCTTAATCCTTGGAGCGAAGGGATAAATTAGTTTGTATAGCCCGTGGGAATGGCCGGCACGATATGAGATGACGCAGCACACGACTGAATACTTTAAATACTTGGCTTCTTCAAACTGCATTAAACTGCTCTTACAGTAAACAGCAAATTGCGAAACTATCTTGTGATCGAGGAGTTAAATTTTGAATTATTTCGCCATGAAAAGCTGCTGAAATATAAAAGTTTATGTACCTACTATGTTTATTATTTTATCTATTTTCAACACATTCCTAGGCCTGTGTGAACTCCCGACACGGCTGTGACTAATCACTTAACGATGAAATCTCGCTCGAAAACCAAATAGGACCCAATGAGTGAGTCATAGTACAGAGCAGATAGCCGCCTAGACTGACCACACTGATTCACGAATTTAAGTGGAGTTTTAATGGTGCCTTCGTGAGTAACCAGTGAGTTTCTTGGAAGTTACGTTATGTCACTTAGCACCTTCGATCAATATTAGTACGAATCGAAGCTTAGCACAATCTCATACAAACTTTACGAATACGGACAGAATTACGAGAGCCTGGGTCCAAGTAGATTTTTGGACCTTTTTTATGTTTACTTCCGGTTATTTATAGTCGCGTAAAAAGCGACAAAGCAAAATTACAACAATCCTGAATAAAAGAATAAGATACTTTATGGTCGTAACCGAGGCGCGGCACGGCGCGCCGCGGCGGCGTAATATCTGATTTTGCACTCGTAACTACTGGATATCATTAAATCATTTAATAAGTAATACAACGTAGGTTGGCTCTTAATTCTTGCTACGGTATATTCCTTCCAATCGAAGTATTCTTCTGAATATTTCCGAATTATTGCGAATACATCCAAAGTTTTGCAACGCTAGTCGTAACCTTTTTGCGGTTACATTGATGAAAGGAATAAAGAAATAATCTTGCGCTTGTGTCCTCTATGCTCAAAAGATGGGATTTATGATCAAAGCAGAACCAGAAGGGACGATTACACACTACACACGTCTGCCAAGCCTGATCCAATTACCCGGGCGTGGATGTTAACTAACCCACTTGTTACCCATCCATTGCATAACGAAGTAATCCGAATTGGTACCCCGTTAGCTCTGTATTTTGTGCCGTAGTGTTACATCAATGTTGCGTGTTTTCAATGTATAAATTGGCACGGCATGCGGCAAGTGCACTTCATGTTATTATAGTATTGTTGAAGAAACATGTCTAAACCTCTGTTACGGAATCTATAACCTTGCTCGAAAGCTTTTATGAACACTTTTCGATGGTACAATACGAGGGCTGCACTAAAAGTATCGGGAATGGAATATTTCCACTGTTCCTGTGATATTAAAATCTTTTTAATTGACCTTGGTTTTAAAAATCGAATACCATTTATTTATTTAAAAAAAGATTCTCGGTCTTGTCACAAGGTTTTGTCAAACTTGTTTAGTCGTTGAGAAAATGGAATTGACTCGAGAAAATTCAAGAGCGATGATTTATTATGACTTTCGAAGTGGTTTAACACAAAAACAGTGTGTTGACCGGATGATTTCTGCATTTGGTGATGAAGCCCCATCCAAAACCACAATTTATCGCTGGTTTGCTGACTTTCAACGTGAACGTGTCAAGCTCAGTGATGATCCCCGTCAAGGTCGTCCAAAAACTGCAGTCACCCAAGAAAACGTTGATGCTGTGCGTAAGCTGATTGAGGAAGATCGACATGTGACATACCGCGAAATTCAGGCAACTTTAGACATTGGCATGAGTCAAATACAAATAATCTTGCATGATCAATTAGGTGTAAAAAAGTTGTTTTCCCGATGGATACCGCATTCGCTCTGTGAAGAGCAAAAAGCGGCTCGCGTTACTTGGTGCGTCAGAACTCTCGAAAGATTCCACGCAGGATCCTCAAATGCTGTATACAACATTGGATCAGGTGACGAAACCTGGATATACGCGTACGAACCCGAAACAAATAACCAGTCACGAGTTTGGGTGTTCGAAAATGAGTTAAAGCCAACAAAAATTGTTCGTTCACGGAGTGTTGCAAAAAAAATGGTGGCCACGTTTGTCTCCAAAACCGGCCATTTTACGACTATTCCTCTTGAGGGACAAAGAACGGTTAATGCAGAATGGTATGCTAGCATTTGTTTGCCACAGGTCGTTTCTGAACTCCGTAAAGAGAACTGCAACCGCCGCATCATCCTCCATCACGACAATGCGAGTTCTCACACCGCGCACAGAACAAAAGAGTTTTTAGAGCAAGAAAACATAGAATTATTAGACCATCCGCCGTACAGCCCCGACCTAATGATTTCTATACTTTCCCTAAAATAAAGAATAAATTGCGTGGACAGAGATTTTCATTACCTGAAGAAGCTGTGGACGCCTACAAAACGGCCATTTTGGAGACCCCAACTTCCGAATGGAATGGTTGCTTCAATGATTGGTTCCATCGTATGGAAAAATGTGTCAAATTTCGCGGAGAATACTTCGAAAAACAATAAATACATTTTTAAATAGTAATGTTGTGTCACTTCCTTGATTCCCGAAATTTTCAGTGCCGCCCTCGTATGCGATCGTTTTTAAAACGAACTGATGTCTACGCTGAAAGTGTAGGTATCTGTACAAATGTTGGACAACGTAAACATTTTTCCGTGTGATAGGTATTTTAGCACCTCTTTTATGGTATTACGTTTTTGAGGTCCCAAACAGAATGAAAGCCCTTGCGTTCCGGGGATTTTACCAGTGCCGGCTTAAGGGCGGGGGCGACCGGGGCGGCCGCCCGGGGCACCGGCTTCTGGAGGGCGCCGCGCCAGCCTTAACCACTAAATTAAAAAAAAATGTTATGTATTAACTTTTATGAACTTATGTCGTAGGAGTGACTGCAGTGAGTACGAGTATTTAGCATTTATCAACCAAAACCTGTAATTTTGTTGCTTGTTTTATCGTATCCTCGTATCCCTCACTAATCACTCTAGACGAGAAACTGCAATGGGGACCACATATAACCTCTCTTGCGGAGCGGCTAAGCTCGGCCGCTTATGCTGTTAGAAAGATAAGACAGCTAACAGCTATAGAAACCGCGCGTTTGGTTGGTTTAAATTAGCTACTTCCACAGCATTATGACGTATGGCATTTTACTGTGGGGTCGGGCTGCTGACATCGAGTCCATCTTTATTTTGCAAAAGAGAGCTGTCAGAGCAATTTATAATCTACGTCGCCGTGAATCTCTTAGGGAACTATTTAAAAAGATTAAAATTTTGAGGGGGTTTTTTTTTTTTGGGTGGGAAATTATCAAATAACTTCTTCCGCTCTGGGCGGAGCGGGAGGGCGTGTCAGACTTTTACTGACTAAAACCCACCCGTATTCCTTCATTTGCCTGTGTGCCAGGGCCACGATATCCCTTTCGGACAAACTCGCAACCCTGGCAGGCATTGGCCCTAACGGACCCCGTCAGTTCGTGCTGACATCTCATCATCATGCTGGCATTTTACTGTGGGGTCGGGCTGCTGACATTGAGTCCATCTTTATTTTGCAAAAGAGAACTGTCAGAGCAATTTATAATCTACGTCACCGCGAATCTCTTGGGGAACTATTTAAAAGGATTAATATTATGACGGGACCTTGCCAATTCATTTATGAAAATATTATGTAGGTATGTAAGGAAAAATCTACATATTTTTAATAAGATAAGCAATAGCCATAATTTTAATACTAGAAATAAAGATAAAAGAGATCAATCATTTTCCAGATTATCTAAAGTACATACCTACATCTTTTATGGGGTACTGTGTTAAATGTTACAACAAAATACCTTGTGATATATTGCAATTAAATGAGAGAAAATTTAATACACATATTAAAAGTACACTTTGTAAATAAGCACATTACAAATTAGAGGATTATATCCAGGACAGGAATGCTTGGAAACATGCTGGACCACCATGCTGGAGCTCCATAGGACAATCTAGACTCTAGACAAAATCAAACTGGTTGCTATTTTAGTTGTATAATTTGTTATTTTTATGATATTGATTTTACATTCTGTGATTACCTATATTCACACACTGACTTATTTTTTATTTTATTTAGAATAACATACTTTTACGGTGTTTGTAAATATGTGAGCACCATGCATCTATCTCATAATTAAGCAGGGGCGCAGCTAACCAATAACCCGATTCCTGTCGGCTTCCCTTAGGAAATTGACAGTCAGTAGTTCTCAGCAGTGTTTAACCAACATAAAAAAATTGTCTTTATATTCCAACGAAAACAAAACATTTAAAGTGCGCGCCAATTTTGCTCTAGTGCCTCCAGTATAACTCGTTGTCCGCCCGGGTTATGAAAACTTAAATTTCTATACAAAATAATCTCGTCATGACGTCACTTCAGGTCACGTGACACGCAGTTTTTTGAGGCAATAGTAAGCCGTAATAAGTCGAGTTATGATAGGTACAGTGTAGGAATATAGGTCCATGCATTCGCTGAATTTCGTAAGCGTTCGGTTTGGTTGATTTGGTTCGGGACGGGGGTAGGGACAAACTTCGCTCCACGCTCCACGCACGCAATAATTTTAAATGTTTGCTGACGATTGACGTAAATAGTTAATAGAATTTATAACCTTTAATTTTGTTGATACTTGTAGTTAATTAACATTTTGTTTGTTGTATTCATATAAGTTATTAGTGTAGTTTTAGTGTAACAATTAGAATTTGATAATCGTGAGTTTGTTGTGAAATTGTGCGTTCGCCGTCGTTGTAATTAGGAATTTGTGGTAAGTCGATAGATTAGCAAGTTGAAATTACTTTTTTAGAGTAGATTTGAAAAGTTATTAGTAGGATGGCGGCATTAATAGTTTTAGATTGTTGTGTGACAGATTATTTGCTTCGTGAGGAAACATGCTTTTCAAGGTTAAGTTTTGAAAATAAGAAACACATAATTAGGCTAGGTCGTGCTCGACCAGATATGACTATAAACTACAAACGACGCGATGGGTTTTTCAAACATTTTAATGTTTCCCTTTACGATAAATATCAATGGCTGACTGGTAGTTGTAAATGAAATAAGATGTTTTGTTTTCCATGTTTACTTTTCTCAGATTCTAGTAGTTTATGGAATAAAGGGGGTTTTACAGATATTAATAATCTGACGAATTCATCAAAAAAACATGTGCAGACTGAAAAACATATTCGTAGCTGTTTAGATTTACATGACTTCGGGAATAGTAGGATAGAACCATTTTTCACTAATTCGCATGAAGCTCATAATAGGAAAGTAGCTCGAAATAGGCATTTAATGAAACGGTTTATTGACACCGTTATTTTGTTAGGTAAACAAGAAGTAGCTTTTCGCGGCCACGATGAACGTCCGAATTCTGATAACCGCGGTAACTATATTGAAACCTTGTTATATCTGAGCAAGTATGACACCGTAATGGACTCTCATTTGGAACTATGTTCTTCAGTTCAGAACCCCGCGTTTTCTGGTCTCTCAAGTGATATTCAAAATGATTTAATACATAGTATTGCATCCGTTTTACGAGACCACATTAGAATCGAGATAGATAAAGCTCCATTTCTGTCTGTAATGATTGACGAAACTCCCGATGTCAGTCATAGGGAGCAATTGACTGTAATTTTCCGATATTTATCTGAAACTGGAATCGAAGAACGATTCCTAGGTTTTTTTTTTTTTTTTTGCTCCGGCTTACCTTTCCCATAAACTCACCCTTCGCCACTGTAATTAAGTTATTTTTCATTGCTTAGTTTTAAATTCTTTTTACCTATTATGGTATAGTAATTTTATTCTAGGTGCAAATAATCAATGTACTCAAACAAAATATTGTAAAACATTTTTAAAAGAGTAACGGTGGAGTTTCTTGCCCATTCTTCTCCATACGAAACTACCTTTTGGAAGGGGCAACTAATATCAATTCTATTTTTTTGTAAATTTTGACTTTCAAAAGTGCCTCTTAAGTGCCTATTTGAAATAAATAATTTGACTTGACTTAATTTATGTAGGATGACAGAGAGTCGCACTGAGCGACAGGCGACATTGTTTTTCATTGTAAGTTTCGTGACTAACTGACACACAATATAAGTAAGGACGTACCTACATTGTTTAGATAATTAAGGCTCGTGCAGACTGGCGCGATATAGCGGGAGCGACGCGTTTCTTGCCAGTCTGCACGAGCCTTTAATGGGTAAAATATGTTACTATTAATAACAATAAATACCTCCATATTTGTAGTTTTCTATTAATTAAATAATATTTAAGGTAAAAAATTGTACTTAAATAAGTTTTTTTTTAAATTATAATGAAATATAAAAGGGCGCCAAATGCATGACTCGTCCCTAGAAATCACGACTGGTTAACGAAGGGCTTAAAACGTGGCTCTTTCGATGGACGAAAGTTACTTTCATAGGTTTCATGCATAAGTAATTACGTAAATCGTCCGCACTGGAGACGTAGACAACAAAACTGACACGCAGAAACTGAAATAGGTACTTTACTTCACAAGTATAATACTTAACCCATTTTATGGTCGCAATGACGCGCCGGGTACGTACTACAAGTACGTGCACGATCCGAGGCACGAAAGGCGTCGAGCGATGACGAGCGTAATGCAATCGTGTTCTATGCGCTGTAAATTTTAATTATAATAGTCCCACTCGCCGACTCTTTATACGGGTGCAAAAAATAAAACAGCACATAGAATAACTATATTTTAATAAACGCATACACGACTGTACTTAGGTCTTCGTTGATTGTACTTTGGATATGAAATTAATGATAGAAATAATAATAATGATGTGATAATTGAGTTTAATTTTTTTTTAGGTAAAACTTCTTTACGCACGCTTGACTTGGGTAGTAAGCTGGTGAATGCGTGACGAGAGCGTTACGGAAGCGAGCGAACGGAAGTTGAGAGGGAGATATAGGTTAGTGAAGATAGAAAGAGCAAGAGTTATTTGTAGGTTTTACTTCAGTCGTGTGGTCTAAAGCACACTCGTTTTTTTTATCATCCGCGACTTTTCCGCAATTGTTAATATTATTTACGCAAATACGAGTATTTATTACTAGATTAGCACACATCAAGTAACTGGATATTATGTGATGGCCACGATGGCCATGTGTTTGTTTGATAGAATATGTTTAGTCAGGCATGTTCAGGTTTTTGCATACAATAGCGAATATGTGACGTCTTTGACTAGGTATTCTGTAGACAGAAGTACGTTTTTAATTGTGGCAAGGTCTTATTTTTTAAAATGGAATGTAAACAGGATTGGATGAAATAGGAGGAGGCGGAACGCGTGAGGGAGAGGCAGGGTTCGCGCCCTCACGCCCCTAGTCGCCGCAGGAAACGCCCTGGGCGTCGGGAGTCGCAAGCCGATTTCCGGCCACCGTAGGCGTGGGCCTGCGGACGGTGAACGATGGGTAGCTCGCCGTCCGATAAGGACCAGGCCCGGGTCGACGGCGCGTTGTATTCCACGCGCGCCTCAAAGAGACGTCAGCACAAATTGACGGGGTCCAGTAGGGCCAATGCCTGCCAGGGTTGCGAGTTTGTCCGAAAGGGATATCGTGGCCCTGGCACACAGGCAAATGAAGGAACACGGGCGGGCTATAGTCAGTAAAAATCTGACACGCCCTCTCGCTCCGCGCAGAGCGGGAGAAGTTATTTGATAATTTCCCACCAAAAAAAAAAAAAAAAAGGATTGGATGAAATTGATTAAAAGAAGATTTAGAGGCATGTTGTTGGTAAACTAGACAGTTAATCAAAAACACCAAAACCAACATATTTTTCTGTTTTTCTAACAAACATTACCAATAAGTACATAAATGAAAAACAAAGTAAAAATTTAAAAAAAAGAGAAAATGTGTGTTTATACTTTTAAGTGAAACAGTGTGACATTTAAAAGTTTGTCATATTGATGACTCTCTGACCTTGTCATTTATTTTTATTTTATTAGGTAGTAAATCTCTTGATTTTTGGACTTTATCAATGGAACATGTTATTTTCTGATAAAGATACCAGATCTATAATAAACAACTGTTATCATCATTTTATGATTATCAGTATTTTTCAATCAAGTGCTGACTATAAAATCCATCAAAAATGTCAAATTTACTTTATGTTGATAATCTGAAATGTTCTGTTAGTCAATGTTAAAAAAAAACAATAGGTTGTTTTACAAAAAGTTTAAGCAAGTATCTGAAATGATAAAATATGTCAAAGTAAGCTAATAAAATCAACCAATCAACAATTTTATTTTATTGTCAATAATTATACTTACAAAGCTGAATATTAGGTTTATTTGAAACAATTATTGCAATGATCTAAGCAGTCTCAGCTTAGGTTCCAGTGCAAACAACAACAACGCTAAATATCAGTTGTAAGAAATTGTTTAGTAACTTGTTGCTGTTTATACTTTTATGGATATAAAACTATAAATTTATTGCACAAATAAATAATAGACAGATAATTTGTTATATATGCCTTGGTTGACTGATAGAGAATGCCTAAGGCATTATGTCTGCCTTTGTACCTTATTGTGTGCGAGAAGTTTAACTAAATAAATAAAATAATTTCCTTTTCAAAATTTCACACAAATACTATGACCTTTTTATTATTTATATACCATATACTATACCAACATTGTACTAAACAGTTCAAAAAATATAAAAAGAATGTAATGTAAAAAAAAAGAATAAACCATACTGTTGTACATAAAACCACATGAATATTGTATCAAAGCTTATGAACTACTTATGCTCTGAACCTACAGTATGAAGCCTGCCAAAACTGTCAAGATAACCTTACATGTTAAAAGAAATTCTGCTTATTAGTATTGATATGAAGGCAAGACGCACTTTATTATGGCGATATACCAAAACTAACATTCATAATCGCAAAGATAACATTACGATTGCCCTCTGCAGTCTAGCAGGAAATTATTATAACGATATAAAAAAACATTATCAAAAAAATAAACCGGAGAATACGATTCAGGAAACAATAAAAGCTTCAATAAATTCACTACGAATACTTACATACAATCGGTCAAGAAGAATTGTGCGTAGGCTTCCCTTTATTTACCACTAGTCCGACATGGAACACATTGTATTGTATCCAGTAAAATTCTGTAAATTACTGATTTGTCCACAGCTGACTCTGTCGGTATACCAACGTTTATTCAGCGATAAATACTACACAGCACTGGAAAACAATATTGCACAGCGTCACAGGAATATATACTGTCATAGAAAAATCAACTTTGAAACATGAACGTTCACTCTACGATCCTGTAACACCCAAATTCACATCACCAATATTTGCGCACGCAGTATTTCAAGTCATTCGACGTTCACATCGGCCATTCGGCAAACGACGGCGCTGACATAAGGAATGTTACCAGATTAAGAAAAATATTTTTAAATATTTTGAAAACGTATTTTTATTAACGTTTTATCTACAAATAAAACTTATTAAATTATTTAGTTTCATGTAAAAACAATTACGTATGTTCAAAGTTGACACTTTGGCATACCTTTCAAAAGTAAATCTTCACCACAAAACTAACTAATTTCATGCAAAAACTTCAGTTTAGCCTAAAAACAGCTTTATATGAAAATTAAACTCCGTTCTATTGTGTATTAAACAAAACATTTAAATGAATGCTAATACATTACTTAGAAAGACTCCAAGTTTAAATAATAAAAAGTTAAAAACCTCTTTTGAATTTGATCTTTGTCAAAGCAAACAACATTGAGAGCGAGGGTCCAGCTGAAATCAGCAAGACGGTTTGTAACCATAAAAAATCGACTAAAAGTATACAGAGAAATCGATTCTACTCTTTATTTTAAAGTAGTCCGTGGAATCCACAATATCTGAGTATCGTGTCGCGTGTATCCGAAAATAAAAAAAGCAGGAAGCGATCAATGATCACTCAAAAACGTCAAAACCACAGGATGTCAAAACAAATTAAGTCAACAAACTGACGTGTACTTTAAACTATTGTATTTTATTACAAATGAAAAAGTCAATTTAGATAATTTGTTATCATTGAAAATGTCGGAGTCGGAGAGACTTGTGCAAAATGGGGCAGGGCCTGTTGAGGGCGCAGAAATAAGAGGCCACGGCGACGCGCCACCAACTGTGCCCGTATCTGAACGGGAAGCATATTTTCAAGCTCTTCGATTATGGATCCAGCAAGCGCAGATGTATCAGAACCTGTCGACATGTTTTCCATATTATATGATGACATTTCAAGGCTTACAGAATAACGCTACGAATGTACCATTGTTGAACAACAACTATCAGTTCCAAGTGCCCTTTCAGGTTCCTAACGCGCCTCGGAACCCCGCTGAAACTCAACCCCCAGCTGAAACACTCACGCCCGCTGAAGGTATCCAATAAATTGATTGAGTTACGGAGTTATAGTCAAACTTTGTTAATTTAATTAGAATGTGGATGGGCCTTCTGTGTGCTGCAATCTATTTTAGAAATCACAGTCTGTGAATGTTATAAATAGACAACATTCAAAAATTAAACCGTAAATAGTTGTACCTAATATAGTTTATCACTGTTTACTTGGTAGCTAAAAGGAGCTGGCGGCTAAATAATAACTGCCGCACGGGTCGATCGATCTGGTTAAGCTACGCTTACCGCGGTTGGTCCGTGGATGGGTGACCATCTATTCATACCAAGATTCCTCCGTGCCTCGGAAAGCACGTTAAGCCGTTGGTCCCGGCTGTCATTTGTAGACCTTTGACAGTTGTTATGGGTCGTCAGAAGCCCAAAAGTCTGACAACCAGTCTTTCCAAGGGATATCGTGTTACCCAGTAACTGGGTTGTGGAGGTCAGATAGGTGGTCGCTCCATGTAAAATACTGGTATTCAGCTGCATCCGGTTAGACTGGAAGCCAACCCCAAAGTAGTTGGGAAAAGGCTAGGCAGATGATGATTTTACTTATCATTACATAGTATAAAACAAAGTCGCTTCCCGCTGTCTGTCTGTCCCTATGTATGCTTAGATCGTTAAAACTACACGGATTAAACTAAACGGATTTTGATGCGGTTTTTTTTAATAGATAGAGTAATTCAAGAGGAAGGTTTATATGTATAATACATGCATAATATAGTAGAGAAACACTGATAATTTTGTAGGTTTCTAATGTGATGTCGTAAATAAACACATATTTTTGTGCTTACATTGCAACCTTGGCTGAATACTACAATATTGTACACCTTAAAAAGGTCTACAAAAAAGTCCGTGATGGTATATGTCTATATCTTAGGGATAACCCACCATAACCATAATAAATTGCAGGGTCAAACTTTCAACATTGCAGGCTTAGATTTGAGCGTTGAGTGTTTTTCACATGGCCAATTATATGTCGCTCTTTCAAGAGTAACCTCTAAAGAAAACATGTTTGTATTGTCTAATGACAAAAAAGCTGTGAACGTTGTACTATATAAAGACATTCTGTAGTAAATTTAGTATCAGCATTGCACCAGTGTAAAGCCGGGGCGGGTCACTAGTTATAAACAAAATATAGTTCACACAGTTATCTACTTATATAAAACAGACCAAGATGTTTCACATGATAAATTTATCTATCTCTATTTCGTTAAGTCTCATAGTAAATATAGCCACAATAAACGTTAAGAATACAATTCTTGAATTTATTTACATGTCTTTGTTTTCACATTATAATTTTTACCTTTCAGTGATAGCCCGTCACGGTGGGTATGAGTATGTCATACCACCACTACACAAGCGCCTTGTAGCCGAGTTTATTGACTTTATGCTGCTGTTCATTGTCAAGCTTATAGTAACATTCATGGCAGTGGACATGTTTGAATTGATGTGAGTATCACTATTTGTACAGTACTTTGACTACTTTGTAGATAAAAAAATCTTTAATCGTAATAAATAAATCAAAACTTTACTGAAACCCAAAAAAAAAAACCCCGTTTCTTTAGATAACTAAAGAAAAGTGTAATTTTTTTATTTAATTTGATTTAACTTTATTGTGCTACCTATAGACCGAGCACAATAAATTTAATAGTTTACATTTTGCAAAAAAAAAACTGAATGAATTCTTTATTATTCCACTGTTTTAAGACAGAGTTATTGGTATAATTGCAGTGACCTTGACAAGTTTGATTTCTACAAGTTCAGTGAACATTATGATGACTACAAGTATGCAATGGAGCTGACATCCGAGATTCTGTTCCTAGAAGTTATTTACAGAATACTTGTGTGCATATTTGAGGTAAGCATTCATTGCCATCATTTTCAAGCCCTTATTAAATTTATTTGGGGTTGGTGCATCCAGTCTAACCGGATGCAGCTGAGAACCAGTATTTTACATGGAGCAACTGCCTACCTGACCTCCACAACCCACTTACTGGTTAATACAATACCCCTTGGTAAGACTGGTTGTCAAACTTTCGGGCTTCTAACGACCCGTAACAACTGTCAAAGATCTATAAAGTACAGCCGGGACCAACGGCTTAACATGCTTTCTGAGGCACGGAGGGGTCTTGGTATGTATAGTGGCTACTTAGTCACAAGCCTGTGTTAAATTATTGACATAATGTTTTTTCTCTCTCCTCTTCTTCATTTGCAATCGCCTTTCTTAGCCATACTCTATAATATAATAATTAAAAAAAACAACAGTGGCCGACATGGCACTGAATGGCTCTTATTTATTTGCACAATGTGCACACATTTACAGACTATGACTAGGACTAAAACTTAGATTAGAGTTAGAGTAACCCTGTTAGGGCGCAGCATTAGTTGAGCATTCTTAAAGTTAACATTTATAGGGTGTTTTTTTTTGAGACGGAGAACTTAAGCTGAATTATAACACGAGGCCGCCACATGCCCGAAATCATATTCAAACACTAATGCCATTAAATGATCTATGAAATAAAGCCAATTTCATGGATAATCAAAACATTTTTCTGTGTTTTATTTCAATTTAAAGTTCTCCACCTCTAAATAAAACTCGATATGTTGCAAATCTACAAGATAATATCACATTCATTAATATAATACTGTTCTCTTTGTAACAATTTGTATTTGATTTAATAATTTAAAGGCATTTGAAACAAGTATAGTATAAGTATTAAGTAATAGAATTATTTTATACTTAATATTTATTTTAAATTTATTAAAAGTTAAATAGCTAATAGAGTGCAAGAATTTAGTGTAATATTTGCCTGTGCTGCCATAAGTCAGATCTCAGACGAAGACATTGGAATCAGCAACCTGTAATACAGCATAGCAGTGCCACAGACAAGAGTCGAGAGGACCGGTGCCAGCCTGGCGGCGCGACGCTATTAAAAGATGCCCCTCCCATAGATAAATATTACCCGTCTCTCCACTATTCCAATGCTTGCTCAAGGTTGCATTACCTGTATGGCTCTAATAATCCCTCCATATTCCCAAGGGCACGTCTTCCCTACCATTATCGCGCCCCCCGGTCTACTCTCTGATATACAATGGTCTCTGCAGTCCCATGAAACATGAGGCCTCAGGGGCCAGGGTGAATCTTTGGGTTCATTCGAGCAATCGAGTCTGGTCAAACCACGCTGGGGTCGGTGCATTTAATTCATTAATTCATATTTTTGCGTGCCTATTTCCAGGCAGAATTCTCAATTCTATATTGCGTACCATAATGTCTAAACACTTGAGAGCAACAAAATCGCACACCCCTTGTAATTCGGTTTATAACTGATTTTTTTTCTTAAATCTTATGATATTGAATGCAAATCATAAGGCAAGATTAAAGCATACAAGCTTAGCTTTACAAAGACATACAATTAAAATCATTGACCTTCACGTAACTTACAAAAACCAACTGTTCACCAAAGTCACCAAATTCACCCGTTTGCGTTGTCACTACTTGCACCCTTACCCGCAAGTATAAAAAAGGTCGGTTTTTTTTTTAATTTTTTATCAGTTGAATTGAATACCGATACCGAACGTCAACGTGATAACATCTCTACTGGAAGCATACGGATTTACTGGAAAATTATGGATACCACGCCCGCAGAAGCCGCTCAAGTTATTGCCTTGCTCGAAGCAGGCCATAATCAAAGTGAAGTTGCTCGACAGCTAAATTTTAGCCGCTACTGTTCTTCGTGTATACCAGAGGTTCCAAGAGACCGGTAGCTACATTCGGCAACCAAGATCTGGCCGGCGACGCAGAACATCAGAGCGTGATGACCGCTTTCTTGTGACAAGGTCTTTGAGAAATCGGCAACTGAACGCGGTTCAACTGGGACACCAGCTTCGAGAAGTTCGCAATGTCATTATAAGTTCGTGGACAGTTAGAAGAAGACTGGGTGAAGCTAGACTGACTTCACATCGCCCAGCAATTGGTCCCAAATTAACCACACCTCACCGACAAGCCCAGCTACAATTTGCCAGGGAACACCTAAATTGAACGTATGACCAATGGCGGGCTGTTATGTTCTCTGATGAGTGCAGAATGACGTTACATGGTCATGGTGGATGCTCAAGGGTCTACAGAAGGTCATCAGAGCGATTTTCACTATACTGCATAAGCGAACGTGTGGCTTTTGGAGGTGGCTCGTGTGTTTTGGGGTGGCATAATGTTGGACACTAAAACTGACATTGTATTCATCACTGGGGTGAATACCGTCCCGAGATCGAGAGGGTTGACGGCTGCACGATACGTCGAAGAAGTGCTCGTGGGCTTGCGTGGCTTATGGGGGAAGATTTTGTCTTAATGCACGATAACGCCAGACCGCATGTCGCTAGAACAGTTTGCCAATACATGGAAGACGTTGGAATCACCGCGATGGAGTGGCCAGCTTGTAGTCCTGATCTCAATCCTATTGAGCATGTCTGGGATGAGCTAAAAAGAATATAGTTCGAGCAAGAAGTCCTGTTCCGACGCGCCTCGAAGAGCTTCAACTTGCCATTGAAGAGGAGTGGAACGCCATACCACAAGATTTCATGGTAAAATTAATACGGTCCATGAAAAACCGATAAGAGCTGTAATTAGGGCTAGGGGACGGAATACACCTTATTAATAAACGATTTGATCAAGAATTTTGAGTTTGATTTTCATTCTTTCCTAAGCGAAATTGGGTGATTTTACCCACATGGTGGGTTTTGTACCCTAAAACGACATAAGGGTATTTTTTCACACTGTATTTGATATCATTAGAAAGGTACTGAAGTAAACTTTCAAGTAGTGTATGTACTTTTTCAATATATTATTATATTGACATTCATTAAAAAAACAAAAAAAAAGTCAAGGTGTGCGATTTAATTTCTGTCAAGTGTTGGTAGGGAGGGTAAGTTGGTAGGGAGGGTAAGTTGGTAGGGAAATAATTATATTAGACACAATTATGGACCCTGTCGGGCACAGCATAGATCAAGTAGGAGAGAGGAGGAAGAAAAAAATATTATTAGTCAAGTAGATTAAATTTAAAAATCATAATTATTGTTTAATAAATATGTACATTTATTTATTTATTTTAGTAAAATCCTTTATTATTATTGAATTTAAATTAATAATTATTGTTTTATTTATTTTTATTTTTATTTAGTACTTAATTAATATTTATTATCCCTAGGGATAATATTTATTGGACGCTCCATATTTATTTAAAAATAAATATTATTCTTATTATTAGTAGGTAGGCGTATCTTTAATAGTGAGTATTTTATATTGTATTGTATTTGAAATGAAATGAAATCGTTTATTCTGTAAATAGGATATCGGAATCACTTTTACACGTCATAAAAAGTAAAAAATAAGCTAGATGTAGTCGACATTTCCTATCTGACTACCCGTGAGAAGAAATGGCGAAACAAACTCAGGGGTCAAAGTCTCTTTTAAAGTCCAGACATAATCTTGGTCAGATCATGTGAGGACCATGTAGATCTGTGTCTGAAATGGTCTTTTGAGGAAAGAACCACACAATTTTGAGTGGACCTGTCCAATCAGTGCAAGCATTTGTCGTAATCGTGCAGCTCGACTCAAGACTTAAGGAGCTCAACGACTCGACGAACAATACCAAAGAAAGTACATTTGGGTAGGCCTCATAAAGTGCTCAAAATGCCAGACCACCATTAAAACTGAGAAAAAGCATAAAATAATAGGAAAATATTTAAAGAGAAGACCCACCAAAGACCCAAGAAAAGGACCCACATAGTGCTCACATTCACAATAAATTAAAGCAGTAAATATAATACTTTTCAAAGTAAACATTAATGTAATATTGTATATAATATTCTGCAATGTCAATATTTATATAAAATCATGCATAATAACATTAAATGTCAAGTTTTCCAGTTTGATCACAAGGCTTGCAGAGCGAGCAGCTCAATCCCAAGCTTTTTTGTCTTCTAAATTAAAAAAAAATTTAAATTAAATTTTATATTGTATTGTGTATTGTAGATACAAATAAATAGTTACGAAAATACTTATAATTTATCGTTTATGTATTCGCATAAAATATAGTAGCATTTGCTTACAAGGAAAACCTTCAATTGACTTATAAATATATTATATTTATTTAAATTAACTTTATTATTTCGGTTAACTTATTATATATTTTTATGGACATGACAAAGGTCTGATTGGAGTGCAATTTTAGTCGCGAAATTTGTATTTTTATGTCTTAAAATAATTTTCATTTGTATGTCCTCTCTTTTTGTAAATAACTCTGGGTACTTAAGCACGAACTTACAAACTTCAAATATATAGAGACAGGGTAGGGATAAAATCTTTATTTCCTGAAAGTGGGGTGATTGTACATTGCTCACTCCTATCTACTCCACCTGTATTTAAATGTAAGCTTAAAAAAATATTCAAAAACGGGCACATTTTATCAGACATCAAATCAAGCTTTGTCAGAATAAGTATATGAACTTGTAGATAATTAATAATCAATAAAAAAAAAAGAAATGCAATTTTTCACCCATCTTTACAAAACTCCGTATATCTCGGAAACTAAATGCCGAGAACTGGACCCTTTTTGCTTGGACGCCCACATATATTATATGGACCATATTTTGAAGCTAGACTATGTAGTATGTTTCTATACTTACCTACGTCATTTGTTAGTTGCGAAAGTGTTGACAATTCCGTCTCTCGCAGCGGCCGCTTCCGCCAAGCCGTTTCCGTCTCCGTGCTCTTTGGGTCCACATTGTAGACTGGACCTTTTCAATGTGGTCCATCCATACGGTAAACTAGTTCAACTGATCTACCCTTTTTTATATTGAAGATATTAAAAAAAGGCTAGATCAGTTGAACGGTGCATGTTAAATGCTGGTTATGAACACTTCTTGACATTTTAATATTTTTTCAGGCTTTCTGCTTATCTAGCAGCGTCGGACGAACAGGCGGAGCGACGCCCGGCAAAGCATTACTTGGCATCCGCGTAGTAACAGCTTCAGCCGTCATACCAGTCGAGGGAAGACCCAGGGAAACGGTCCTGCTATACCCTGGTAGAACACTCTCCTTCACCGTCGCATTAGTTAGGTCGTTAATGAAGAACTTCCTCATATCCTTACTGTTTCCGCTATGCGTAGTCCTCTTCGTTTTTCGACACAACCGCACCGGGTATGACTTACTTTGCGGAGTGATTGTTGTTGAAGAAAATATGTTTCCGCCGAGAAGACATGCTCCGTGATTTGTGAGTTACCTTTGTATTCAGAATGTATGTAATGTTGATAATGACCGCCGTGCTTCAGCCAAGTCTATCGCACGAAGTGATTTGGGTCGCTCCCAGATTTGTTGGTGAGATATTTTTTTCCCTGGTTTACTTGATCCCGACAGTTTAGCCTTACCTGACTTGCGTGCCATTTAATCGGTATGAAGAAGTTATTTGATACCAAACCAAAACTAGCATACTAACGACACACATTGAGCGTTCTGCCTCCAGTTCGTCCAGCCTTGCTGATAGAAATGCAATTATACAAAATATCATCGACATTTATATAATACACCTTCCGTTGAAATGAATAATGCCAATAATTAATATTAGTATGGTATGTTGTCAAAAAAAACATATTATCCATTATTTGTTCTTATGTAACCTTCTCTGACCGTAAAGCGTGTTGTATTGTGTTTTTGGTTGGGGTCCAAATGACCCCATTATTATTGTTGTGGGATAATTTATCTCTGTGTGTATTTAACGGTTTTAATAAAAATTAAGTTCAAATAAAATGTTTAAAATATAATATACTCTTTTCAGCATCAATACGAATATGGGCAACATTTTACCTATTTGAAAAACAAATATACATTTAAATGTATTATTGCTTGAGCTTTTGACATTTTAATAAATATTTCACCAAAGAATCCGAATAAAGCTAAGAGCGTTTCACGATGACGTTTTTTTTTCACGCGCCGTAGCCGCGTGTATAACAGCCGCAAACTTTAGCAGTCGTGAAAACTAACGTCGTGTGTATAGGCCCTTAGGCTTTGTTTTCTCTTTGGTCTGAATAAGCCATTACACTTGGCGTTTTAAATACGCGCCATGTTGGCGCGCCCGTAAAATCTGTCAGTGTAAGCCACCCTTCAAAAGGGTAACTAGCAGTAAAGAAATAGTATATTTTATTTTTACAAATTGTATTTGGGTTATAAAGATTTATTTTTACGTGTTCGGAACTTCGGATAAAAAGTTATTCCTATTATGTTTAGAATGTTACATTTTTAATTTAAATGTACAGTATGTTATTTTAAGTTTTTTATGTTCATAAGTTATTCCTATTTTTTGGTATTCCTTGGAAGCGTTTCGTATGTAAACAGAAACGACATTAAATAAATAATCAGTGTGTTTTGCACAAAAATATTATCTACCCAGTGATGTATGAAACGGCAAAAATATATACTTAATCCTAGGTACCTATTTTCAAACATGTGTATTTCCGACTTAAATGTTTAATCATTGGAATGCGATGTGTAGTTAGTACGCATAGGGTGTGAGCTGCGTTCTACTTTGTTAGTGCATTACTACTTACCAAAAGCCAACTGTTGTGTTCCAACAAGTCAAACAGATTTTCAGCTACACTCTATGGCTGGCTCTAAATGTACTTGGAATACGTGGATGATGGTTTCGCTTGTGAAGGAAGATGATAAAAACCTGTCAAATCCAGTAAACAGCTAATAGGATCATTTAGCTCTGTTGGAAAACATTTGTGTAATTGTTTTGCGAAAAAACAAGATGGCAGCGCGCGCCTTTAGTTCCGATTTTACCCACGCTCCAAAAGAACCTCGTAAAGCTATACATTGCTTGTTCTCTATTTCGCAACGTTCATTTAGCATTCTATGTGCTTTTGTTACATGCTGTTTCATAAACTTTAAATAATGCAGTACCAAAACAAAGAACGCTTACATAAACTGTAGCCTGTGCGGCTAGCTCTATTTTCTAATTTATGAGTTTTGAAATCACCCTTTTTGTAATAAATAAGACAAGTACCATAAACCGATTTAAAATCCTGAGTTACAAAATTGTGATATTTATTTTTGTGTATGAAATTGTAAATATTGAATTAAAATGTAAAAATCAATTATTCGTTTTAATTTTAGTTACCTAAGGCTGTGGCGGAAATACTTGCATGCTCCCGTGATCTGATGAGCCACTGGTGCCTAAAGTGACCATAGTCATTGCACTATGGATATGACTCCAACTGGCGAGCGTGAGGTTGTGGGTTTGAGCCCAACCTGATAAAATATTGACGTCAATACGCTCCAAGCACAAGCATTCAATAATAGAATTTACGGTTGGGCCAGGACAGGTTAGCTGCGCGGTGGTGTCCTTCTGCGAAACAGACGTGTCGCAGAATGAGGCTGCGGAAAGGGAGTGGGAGAACTCGTCCGCTTACCCGGCCCGCAGCAGGCGCACTGGGCGTCGGCAGAGGGCAGACAATGCCCTCTTCCGGCCCTTCTAAATGGGTCTAGGGACGGCGGACTTGGGGACGTCCGCTGCCCCTATCACTGGACCCGAGTTGGTGGCGCGTAATGTTCCACGCGCGCCCCTTTCAGACGTCGCGGGGGGGGTCTAACACCTCACCCCCCGCTAGATTTGAGGCCGGCACTAGCCGGGGATTGCGGAAGTAATTACAGATCCCATGATCCCCGGTGCAAGTGTGGGAAGGGAACACTGAGGTGGTTTTTAGTCAGTAAGAGTCTGACAGACCCCTCCGCCCGCCCCAGGGCGGAGGACATCCATGAGGATTATCCACCTCATGAACAAAAAAAAAAACAAAAAGGGCCGGTTCTCTTCCCTCAACAAGTCGGAGGCCATGATATCTCATGGCCTCCGGCGGGCGGCGCCGGGATCACACATCATGGTCGTGGGGCTCAAATGGCAGTCGAGACTACCATGAAGTAGGTACCTAGGATTGGTGCTCGACAGCAGGTGGGATTTTGGACGAGATATTTTCATCTCATTAAAATTTTAAAAGGTAAGACTAAATACTAGATTTTACAAACAAATGGTAAAAAAAAACATATGTTCCGCGTATAAAAAAAATCTAATAATCTCGCAAACAATTTCATGTTAGTCTTTAGTCGATTTTGTTGGATTGCATCCCTAATCTGCCTAACTGTAACTAGTCTAACTACGAAAGGTACATCACTCAAAAGTACGTTCAGAAACCATATTGTCATTATTTGACAACATTGGAAAATTACTGTAAAAGTAAATCTAACTACAGCAAAAAATAAAAAAACTAATTGTGTTTGCTGTAAGTTCCCAAAACATAATCACAAAAGCTATAATGAAAAGTAAAACATTTTTTACTTCCAATAAATTTTGCTGAGTTGGCTTGCGCGTCGCACCGTCAGTCTGCCGTAACGTGGCGGCGCTGCGCTCGTGTGTGTGCTGCAGGAGTGGCTCAGTGGCTTGAACTGTCATTGTTCATGTAGTTTTCTGTGATAAGAATTACAGTGAAATTATAGTTTAGCGAACTAATTTAAACAATCACGATGTCCGCCTCGGGTGAATTCGGTAATCCTTTACGCAAGTTCAAGCTGGTTTTCCTAGGGGAACAGAGCGGTGAGTACAGGGCGAATTATCGCCCCTCCGTCGTACACTTTTAATACATATTTTTGAATTTACGATATGTAAGTATAGATTCGTCTAGACTTTATCGAATTACTGACCTACATAGGCGCAAGTTGCGGGTTATGTTCACGGATATGGTGTCATTACTTTGTAGCCGTAACGTCTGCCGCGTCTGTGCCGAATTACGTTATGCCGAGATGTAGGTTACACTCTCCGAGTACATTGTGAGCGTTGAACCGCTTCTATAGTATGTTCTCACGCGTATCTGCCGTTATCAATCACTGTATTTGATTGGGAACGTTCCGCGGTAATGAGATGATGTACTGACACGCAGATTTGTATTTTTTTCAGTGGGGAAGACTTCGCTCATCACTAGGTTCATGTATGATAGCTTTGACAACACTTATCAGGTGAGTCATCAAGTTCCCATCACAGTGAGAATGCTAGACTGTCACTATTCTTATAGAAAACTCATAGATCTGTCTGTGTATCCAGTTATAAATTACATCACTGGTTAGTCATTGGAGCTCATGAATATGTATGTGGACAACATTGTTATATCTGCATAACATCTGAACAAGATAATGCTCATAATTTTTGCTCTAAATGAGAAGTGCAATGAAAGTGACTGAGCTCAAAACTGAAAGTATTTTTATCCTGATAACACCAAAAATGTATCTGACAGTGGAGAAGTTTTTCTTGATGCAATAAGGTTAAAGGTTTTATAACATTAACAAGATTAGGTGAACTTCAGTATTAAATTGTTTAATTACCATCCTCTGCACACACCTAATATGTTTTGGTTTTACTTTAGAACATAACATATAAGATAACTTCTTTGACCTTCTATGACCTGTTATTAGTTTAATGACCTTTACATGAAGTACTTTTGAAATGCTCAGATAGGCATCTTGATGAGAATAATAAACACAACATTCCATTCTAAAAATAACAGTTATGAATCTTTTCTATAATATCCTGTTATTTCCACACCTGTTTTTAGGAAAATAATAACATCCATTAGTGATACTAAATCAGTCAAAGTTAACATCTTTTTAGGATTAGCCTGAATTGAACAACCCTATGTGGTTATTTTTATTCATCCATTTATTTATTTAACCAGCCTAAGATGGACTATAAAGACAGATTTCTTGAACCCTGAATGAAAGTTAACACTCAAAACAGGATGTTATCATTATCTTCATTTTCATCAAGTTAAATAACTTAACAGTGATAACTGGAAGTTTAATTATTACTATAAGACTTAAAAACCATATTAATGTATAAAACCTATGAATAATCAAAGCAATAAATAACACTAGAAGTCATAGCATAGCACATAAATACAATGCTTTTAGATTTATTTTGTGTAGTAAGTACAAAAAATCTAATAGGAAAACCTAACCAGCTTTGTCATAATGGTCATTATTTTGTGTTTATTTTATTTTCTATTGTTTATCATTTTATACATGGCTTAGTTCAATAGTTAATCTACAGAAGGAAACTATCCTGTAATATTTATCACTACTTCATCATCAAATTATGATCATAAATTCTCTTATCTCTTTTCGTTTCTAACTATAAATCAAAGTTGTTTTTGTCTAGTACCTACTTCTAAATTACTTGATGAATTTTGAAAAATACGGTTTCACCATTATTTCGAAATTTCTTCATTAAGGTTTTTGTGTATTTTGTTCATTCATATTCAATATCAAAATATAATTTTAATACCTGTGTGTAGCAGGTTGCTATTGCATTATAATAATAATACCTTTAAAAACGTTGATCATGCCTCTGCGAGTTGGCTTCTGCCCCTCATACGCCTTCCAAAGAAATGTCAAAGACGTAGAAAAATAATAATACAAATTAGGGAGTCCAAAATAAAAGTATTGTAAAGTTGTATCTCCATGGAGAATTAATTTAATAATCATTTAACCACAATCAGTTTATTAGGGCTAAAGAAAAGTAGTATTATCTTTAAAATGACTGTAAAATTTATGGCTGACAACAGCTTGCTTTAGTTGGAGTGTAGATCTATAATCTCATGATTTAGTGCTCATTTATTATCCCCTATAAATCTAAAGTGATAAAGAAATGGTTTTAAAAACAAAGGGACACAGGCCTCCCCTCTGTGAGAGAGTGGGCCTAGTGCGTTTTGGTAGTTGTCACATGTCTTCGAATTTTTGGTTCTAGGACATACCTGTTCCTCACGATGTGTTCCTTCACCGTTTTTAGAGCAGTGGTGATCAAATAACACCGTAAAGCGCCTGTCTAGGTTCGAACCTATGACGTACAACTCGGTAAGTCGCGGCTGTTACCACTGGGCCACCACTGCTCATATATTCAGGCATAAAAGACATAATAATTAAGCTCATATAAAAAAAATACCGGCCAGGTGCGTGTCGGACCACGCACAATGAAGGGTTCCGTAGTTGGGATAAATTTCTCCCAAGAACAAACTTAACATTGTAGTTGAAAGACATGTTCCCTCATAAATTCCAACTGCAAATGTAAGTTTGTACGCACTAAAAGATTTACCATGTTATTTGAAGATCATAGAATTCTTTATAGGTTTTCCTGTAATCTATAATAAGTAAAGACCTATTTTCTGTATTTTTTTCAAAATTTTAAGCTCAGTAGAGTCGGGTAAGGGGGAATGGTAAATTTTCGTCTATTTTCTTATATAATTTTAACAGAATTTATTTTAAAATTATACAAAAAATATATCCGAATCCCTTACAACAAGCCCTTTTATTTGATATGTAACATGGTACAGTTTGCTATTTTTTTTTTCGTTTTTCTATTTTGCCCCCATATTCTAAATTTATTTATTTACGTTACTTGTCCGTGTTTGGGTCACAGAAGTTCATATGTGTACCAAATTTCAACTTAATCAGTCCAGTAGATTCGGAGTAAATCGGCTGTGACAGACGGACAGACAGACAGACACGAATGAATGAAAAATCAAATGATCCTATAAAGGTTCCGTTTTTCTTATGTTCCGGTACAGAACCCTATAAAGTACCTAAAATTTGATCCATAAGCGATTTCTTGTGAATCAAGGTGTCTGATGAAATATTATACATAAGTAAGCAAAAATGCCATTGTAACACTATACCTATAAATTCTTTTTATCAGGCCAAAGAGTAGGATTTACCTCCTTAAACCCTACATAAAAATTGTTGTTTAAAATTATATAAAATTAAAAGATTAAATTAATTATAGCTATTCTGGTGTTCCTATAACTTCTTACCCAAATCTAGGAACAACAGATTAGGTAGTAGGCTTCATTACAAGTATAACCTTGACTATGTTTAAACTGTTAAACAGCTCTAAGTCCGGTCCCGAACAAAAGAACCGAACTACTGAGACTAGAGGTTTGATTTGGGCTGAACACATTTGCCGGATGTCAGACGATCAATGGACCAAACTTACGACCTAGTGGGTCCCGCTTAATGGCAAACGACATCCTGGCAGGCCCAGAATGAGATGGCGGGCTGAGCTGGACGCTCAACAAAGATTGGTCAATGGCTGCTTTAGACAGAGAGAGGTGGAAGGAGAGTTGGGAGGCCTTTGCCCAACAGTGGGACAATAACGGCTAAACTTAAAAAAAAAGTTCTGTAGGCCGCACGTCTATGGTAGCACTTGTGACCTTGAGCTGTCCTAACGTAGTACGGAGTTACTATAGAATAAGAGGCCACCTGATACTGAATTTTTTACCAGTGACGTACGTCCTATACCGTACCTACTTCAATCAATCTGCCTAGCCTTTTTCCAAAGTAATACGATGCCCCTTGGTAAGACTGGTTTTCAGACTTTTGAGCTTCTGAGTCTGACGGCCCCTAACGACTGTCAAAGATCTACGAATGACAGCCGGGACCAACGACTTACCGTTCTTTCCGAGACACGGAGAAGTCTCGGAAAGAACGGTAAGTCGACCAACCCTGGTAAGCGTGGCTTAACCTGATGGATCGACCCGTGCAGCTGTTATTACGTAGCCACGAGCTCCTCCTATACCGTTCCTACTTACAGTTTTATTGGCAAAGCAAGGCGAAAAGCCCAGAATAATGATGTGTTAGTTAAATAAAAACATTAATAACGATATCATTTATCATTACCGGCAAAACAACTAAACAAGTACGATCGAAAAGTATGATAACATGTTTTATCTGTATATTTTTTTATCTATAACATAAAAGTGTAATTAAATTGTAATTATCTTAAGTAATAAACCAATCAACAAAACAATGCCAAGTACAAATAAAAGGCGTTTCCGTTGTTTGAAAAATCTAGTAGGTATCTTTTAAATATTATACTACATTGATGACATACTTTTTATGTGTAACCAATAAGGATTTCATTAACAACAATAACTTAAACCAGTCAGAAACATGCCATGCCATAATGAAGACTATAAAGCTTACCAAGATATAAAAATAAAGAGTTAATTTAGAGCAAAAATAAATAACGCTGGTATGAAACTGTATTTCAAGGCCGTCTTGCAAACAAGCTTCGTTTATTAATCAGAATATTTTAGAATTCCATAGATAGGTTGTATTTTGTCCACTAGCAATAGATAGGTGGTGAGTCCACTGTGATTTTAATCTTTCGATTTGGACACAACACAATGCTTAGAGAATGATGTCCATTGCTACTCTAGCATACATCTTTTGTCACGAAAATCGTCCCACCCACAAATCTTTGGAACAGTGGATAACGTGATCTAGAAATACCTCTAAACTTAAACCCTGATACACCATTCATTTTATGGTGGACTAGCTTTTGCCCGCGGCTTCTACCCACGGCTTTTGCCCGCGGCTTCGCCCGCGTAGATGTCGGAAATTAATCTACGGGAAATTACGTACTGCCGGGGTGAAAAGTATCCCATGTCCTAATCCAAGTCATGGTCTACCTTTGTGCCAAATTTCATAGAAATCCGTTCACCCGTTAGGGCGTGAAAAAGTAACACACAGACATTTACTTTTGCATTTATAATATTAGTTAGGATAAGTATGGAGGATGGATGGATGATTTAGGCATCATTCAGTTTAAATGGTGAAGATAAACATCGAGTAAGAGCTTGGAGGATGATGAATGGTCTGAAGCTAACATTCGTGGGGACTAGGGATCAATGCTCGCCCTGTGTGAAACAATGTATATAAAAAACCTCTAATAAGTAAAAAAAATATGTTAAAGTTGTTGTTCTTTATGTTGTAGGTAATATTTTGATCCAAGCGTCGTCGCGGCGGAGGACGGCTAATGAAAACGCCCCTCTTGTTCGACTGGGGTTAAAAAAATCCTTTCTACGCTATAAAAGTGTTTCAAACAAACAACACGTCTTGTCAGTCATAGCTGCCGACGCTACCATATAATTGGGCATCCAGCTGTGAAAGTAAACCTTCCACTACACGTTTATTGAACACTAATAAAAATACTAACTAAAACCACGTTCACACGGCATTGTACTGCAGACTGCATTTTGTTTTCAGTTTTAATCTATGTCACAGAATTACACTGCAGGTTTTTGACTGTTTGGCCCCATTGCCGCGAGATTTGAGCACTATACTTTACTTTCCTGCTGCAGAAAAGATCTAGCCTTACAGTATCCAAATTGTTAATACCCGTGACTATATTATTCCGAGATGATTTGTTGTAGCAATTTTGTTAGATTTCACTGGTTATTAAGTACAAGTTACAAATATACGCCGAGCATGCTTGTAGTTCCGTCTAGTTATCTGTTAAATTCTGTAATAGCTAGAAATGTTTTAATTTATTTGTATTGAAGTGTTATAGCAACAGTTCGTGCATCAAATATTCCTTTATTACTGTTTTTTGAGCAGTTTTTTATGACTATCAGTAAAAGTTGTCTCGACTCAACCATGCGTTTAATACACTTACTTCAGCGGGCGTAGACTCCAAATTAAAAATATGACACAACATTTGGCCTGTGTTTTATTAACGTTGTTGTGTCTTGTATAATATTTTACACTGGCTAATATAATGTGCTTCTAAGAACTAAATACGATGACTTAACTCAATGCAGATCCGATATGAGCAAAATACCGATATTAGGGGAATCTGGAATCCGACCTCCAAGTTCAGATAATACATGGCTGATATGCTTTCATCGGAAACCTTACCGAGTGTGGGTATAGGCGTAAAAGATATGTAAATTATTTTAGCTTATTGCAGTTCGGTGCTGGTCCTAGACCGCCCTACGTAAGATCAGAAAATTCATTCCGCGTTTTCTGTAAACGGACATAGGTGCCGTGGACGGCTACAAATACACATTGCACTGATTCGACTTCAATATATTTGTGTTTGTAGGTATATGTGTGTTCCGTGTGATGCCGGACGTAAAGAATAGCACCATTCTATTTCTTCCCGTGGGTGTCGCAGGCCGACTAATGGACTTACTAAAGAATGGGCAGCAGCGTTCTCTATGCATTTTAACACCATACTGCGATCGCCAACCCACCTGCCAAGCGTGGCGATTATGGCAACCCCCACCCCTATTTTGAGGGAGGCCTATGTCCAGCAGTGGACGTCTTTCGGCTGAAATGATGATGATGAATGATGTGTTTGTAGTAGCCGTCCATTTCGCACACAGACAGTCGCCATATTACATTTATGGTCCTTCGAGTCGGATGATTGTGTTTATAGTTTGTTACCTGTCTTAGAATCAGTGGAAATTCTTTTCGGAACCTATTAAACAGCAATTTTCTCTAAAAACCGGGCCACGTGCAATTGGGAGCGCGTTTAATAGGTCTTTGCCAATTAGGCATCGTGGAACGACGATGTCCTAGATCTTGTAGGGTATATATGAGGTAATAAACTTTTTACGGCGTGTTTTTCGAAGCGGGTTATATATGAATAACTTTTTTTATTGAAACCTGATCACATCAAAGCCTATCTCAAGACTTGTTGCCAAAGCTAACATCAATTATTCTGATTTGATCAGTTTTGGATCAGAATGATTTTGTGTAGGCGCCTAGAGAGTCGAATAAGTCGATACAGGGATAGGAACATCAATAGTTGTATGACCTTGTAGCAGATAATAACACTATAATACACCTAAAGATCAAGTTTCTGAAAGGTCGACTAACTGATTAATGAGCAAAATAAAATAGCAAAATACAGCTAAAAGAGATTAAATTCAATAGTCTTTTGAAACCGGGGGTTAGGCAAATTAAACATCGAACCCAAACAGTCTTATTACAAAAAAGTACGTGTTTAAACCAAGACTACAACCATCACCTTTGTACGTATTTTTCTGTTCCTTTCTTCTAGTATGTTTACTTGTGTACCATAAATGGTTAAATAAATAATAAATAAATACAAGGTCTAGGATTGTTACGGTATTAAAGTTAATACCAGGCTCAAAATTTGTTCCAATTACAAAGAAATTTGCTTAAAGAATTTATGGCATATTTAGTGTTCTAAAACCTACAATCGATTTGATTTAGCTGAAGTTTCACGACAAAAATGCCAGTCAGCTGCCCTTGAAATTGCATTTCAAACTATTATTTTTGACGGCCTTCCTGATAAAGGAGATTTTAATCGACTTAATTTTCCGTCCTATTTGGGATAAATTAATACTGCTATAATTATGGAACCACCATAGTATGAGGTCTCTTTTTTGCAGTCTCTGGTCGAGAATCTCCAAATAATAGTAAACCATCGTTTTCTAATGTTTTGTGGTTAAACCTTAAGGTGTTGTTCAGAGCAGGCGAGGTCAACAGGACAGTCAGGAGTTTCTATCCAAAGGTGTCGGTATTATTACTAAGCTGGATAAAGTAAAACTACCCTTTGTTCCAGTTTAGTAGTAGGGTTCTTCTGGTTTTAACTGGACAATAGGACAGACTTGAAAAAGAAATATGATCTGCCCTTATCCCAATTTATTTGGGGTTGGCGCAGCATCCGTTTTCTTTAAAAACTTCTGTGTTATTCCCTCATCACAGAACTCACTCACTACCTTCTTCCATCATCACACCATGCATCCATCGTTCATCAAATGAGATAAAGACTACAAAATATGTGTTTTTCACAGGCAACGATCGGTATCGACTTCTTGTCGAAGACTATGTACTTGGAAGACCGCACGGTCCGACTGCAGCTTTGGGACACCGCCGGTCAGGAGCGCTTCCGGTCGCTCATACCCTCCTACATCAGGGATTCCACGGTCGCAGTTGTAGTTTACGATATTACCAGTAAGTAAAAAAGTGATTTTTAAAGTGTGTGGACTAACAGAAAAGACGGAGTCGGTTTCGTGAAGGATTTTTAACTCCCGTAGTACAGACGCCAGCAGGTCAAGCTACCCGAAACTGTCAAATTTTCTCAATCAACCTTGAACCTATGCTTTAACGATAAAGTTGAAAATCTTTTTAAGAAATTTGACAGATTGTAGTAGCATGATGTGCTGGCGTCTGTACATACTGGGCAGACAACCTTGACATCATTCTAGCTGATTGGCAAATCTTCTTATACGATACAATACAAGACAAGGGTCTTTTTCGAGTCCTGCACGATATTTGAAATGTGAGTGACTTATTGTGACAAGGACGCAAGGCTAATCAGTAATGCACCCAGAAAAAGAAACATTTTTGATATTCCATGAGAAATATTATTAGGCTACCGTCGTTGGCCTTCGCAATCGATCCGTGGATGTGCTGTAGTGCATTTCTGTCGAAGTTCTGACTACGTCGAGAATACCCGTAAGCATTGTGTTCGGAGAACATTATCAATTCTGGAAAGCTGATATGCAATGTGTATGTTTAATTAATTTGCCGCATCTTATGTTCTTAAATTTTATTGTGAGCTGTAATTGATAGATTTGTTCTCCAAATCAGGGGGTCTACTCCGAAGCGCTAAACCGAAGTATCGGCCGAATGTTCGGCCGTTTTATAACTTCCATAGTTTCTTTTTTTGACTTTGAGTCCTTACCCGACTTCAAGTCACAGTTTTGACTTTGGCTTATCTCTTCGACTGCCTTTTTTATTTATTTTTTCGCCGTAGTCAGCAAGAGTTAGCCGTAGTAAAGAAAATACCGAACATTCGGCCGATACTTAAGATTTATGTTCGGAGTAGCCCCTCTGTGACCTAAATAGTCGATTGGTTCCGTTATCATATACTCTCCGCCTAGACTATGCAATTATCTAAACGAGATGTTTAAAAACTGGTTTCTCAATTTAATCCTAAAAAGACTTTGATATACGAAAAGAAATTGGGTACACAAGTTTGTTCTTGAAAAAGTTCAACTACATAAAATATTGCTCGCGTCCAACTGTGTACGCGAATTGAATCCCGAGGTAACGATATCTTAAACCCTCTGGCCTCGCTCGCATCTGGGTAAAAAATAACTCCATTATATTTTACGGACGGCACACAAGTAACAGATATGTTGTCATGCAGTGAAAAAGGGTGTGTCCTCGTCTTAACGGTTCTCTGGCATTTTGCATGGTCCACTTTGTTTGAGGAACTGGTCGTTCGTTTGTTAGCAAGCGCGATCGAGCGAAAACATGACATTTCAAGTTTTAGGGATGTTTTGACCAACCATGTCCCATCAGTATGCTGGATGCCGTTGCCCATGTCCCAGAAATACCCCGTTGATCGGATTTAACGAAAGTCGCAAACGGTTCTAATAGTGCCCTTCGAAAGCAGCCACTTAATATATGATTGTGGTGATCTTACTATGGCAGCGTATGAAACGAATCCTAAAGAACGTGTCATCTGACATTGACATTTGGCATACATTTCAAACCACAACACCTTGATTTCCAGTACGTATTGCGTCCTCTGATTTGTGTAGTTTTTTCAACGTGTTTCATAAAGTTATTTGAGCAAGCGGGAATTGAAAAGACGTGATTACAGCTGTGTTGCACGTAGCGTGTCTCTGAAAGGCCGAAAATGGGCCAATGGCCCACCGGTCAGCGCCTCAGGTTTACAATTTACGCGCGATCGTATATCGGGTTTACTGTCGTGGCCTTACCTAGGTGCTTCTCATCATTTTATTTGTCAAGAGATACCTATAAGACATTTGAAAAACGCTATCAAGTAATTCGACTTTATTATTAATCTTTTATATGTCTGTCTCCGGCCGTAAAGTTATACTCGTTACTAAGTTACGAGTAAGCACCTACTTTGGAAATGTAATAAGCCGTTTGCTCTCTTATTCGCGTTGAACATATTAGTCAAATGATGTGAAGGAACACAATCATTCAGATTTCATAGCGGTTACAAAACAATTTGAAATCTTTAATTAAGTCAATTGTGAGTGAGCGGTGTACGAGCAAATATAGACTGTATACTGTGGGGTGAAGGTTAATATTTAGTTTGGGGATTGTCTGTCGTCTGTAACAAATATTTGCTTGCTTCACCCCACGACGAACCTTGGGCTTGGCTATTTTGTATCTAAGTACGTGAGCCTAGTCTACTGTTATTTTGTTATTTTCTAGTTTTAATATATTTAATTCTTAACTCTGCAATCCTGCTCTTTGCTTGCAGTAATTGTGTCACGAACGGTTTCCAATAGAGTTCCTGACTCGTTTACAGAAATACGGACTAATATTGTGACGAGTTGCTAGCCGTTTCAGTTCTTTATTGAATTAAAGTTATTTTTGTTACGCGTCAGAACTGAAGTTAGATCCGTCAATAACGAGACATTATTTGTTATTTCACTCACATCCCACTTCACATAATTATTAGCCTCAACAAATTCACATGCATTATATGCGTCAATCTCTTCAGTACCAGTTTCATTAAGATTTATGAAAATATAACTATCCTAATGTTTTATATATGTTACGGCTAATACCCGAAGTGCGGCTACACCTAGTTTTAGCCGGTTAGAATTAGGTGTAGCCACTTACTCTTGGTTAAACCTAGTACGAGCCGATTGTTTTCGGGTAAAACTAGGTCCAGCCATTCCCTGTTGGATAAAACTAGATGCAAACAAGTTGAAACAAGTAACAGGCGCCTGGCAGCTTGAATCATTTGGGTTAGGTTAGGTTAGAACAGTAACCATTAACAAGCGAAGGCGAGCGAGCGAAGCGAGCGTGCCGCGGTAGCGGCCGCCGAGCGCCAGATCCCCTCTATTGTTGTCTGGACTTAGTTCTAGCCGGAATGATATCGGATAGACCTAGTTTTATCCAACAGGGAATGGCTGGACCTAGTTGTAGCCGGCATGATGAAGGCTAGACCTAGTTTTACCCGAAAACAATCGGCTCGTACTAGGTTTAACCAAGAGTAAGTGGCTACACCTAGTTCTAACCGGCTAAAACTAGGTGTAGCCGCACTTCGGGTCTTAGCCGTAACATATACATACATTCGTACGAGTATGTACTGTTCAAAGCATGTTCAGCAGTTTCAGTATCGATTGAGAATTACAGCTACCGATTGGCACAAATTTAGTTTCATATTGTTCAAGGTTTGACTTCGGAATATTCATAATTGTATGTATTTCCGTAATTAAGGTTATTGTTGGTAGATTTAATATCGTACTTGAATTTTAAGAGAGTGAATCATGTTTCTGTTAACGTTTTGTTTGTGTTTAAAGGATTTACTAGTAGGTCTACTCCCTGAACACGATATCCGTAGTTTCGGCCGAAGTTACTGGCGTTTCCTAGTCCGTATCACTTACGGACATATAGATACTAATTCTTTTTGTGTTTGAAAGGATATGCTCCCGTGGTGGTCCTATTGTCACCAAGTCAGAATCTGATGAAGGGATCCCATGGAAATCGAGGGCAATCCTCAAATTTAACAGGCACGCCTATATAGATATCTTACCACGTATTACGTACCAGTATTTTTTATAGTAACTCAAGAATTTGCAATCGGAAAGCACCATTTGGTGAAGTGGAACTGATGATGAAGACCACAGATGACCACCGGAACTACTTAATAATAAGTATTTCACTGTTGAGATTCGATTAGACACTTTAATATGGTTGCTAAGCAATATATGCTCGTCACAATGCATATCGTGAAGTCACCATCATTTCCACTACTCCTGGTTCTTACCAGGAGAACTCCTCAACTATTAACGCCCCTGCATCGGTAAAAGCAATATTTCGTAAAAGGTGATGAGCAGTTGACAAGATAAATTGCAAGCTGACCCACTAAAAAGTGAAAAAAAAAACTTACTACAAAAAAAAATAACCGACTTGGTTAGACTTTGGAAGTCGGTTATTTTTTTAATAGGTTCTAGAAATAAAGATCAAATAGATCAACCATTTTGCAGATTATCTAAAGTACATACATCTTTTATGGGGTACTGTGTTAAATGTTACAACAAAATGCCTTGTGCTATACTGCAATTAATTGAAAGAAAATTTAAAACTCATATTAAAAGTACACTTTGAAAACAAGCATAATATAAAACGAAACGCATAATATAATATTTAATACGAATTAGAGAGTTATATCCAAGATAAGAATGCTTGGAAACATGCTGCTGCTGCTCTATAGGACAATCTAGAGTTTAGACAAAATCAAACTGGTTGCTAATTTAATCGTATAATTCATTATTTTTGTGACATTAATTTTACATTACATTAACTCAGTCTGACTTATTATTTGTTAAAAGTTAAGAAAAATCGTCTACGGTAAAAATATTTCTAAATAAATATGTGAGCACCATTTATCTATCACATAATAAATTTATCCGCCAATGCATTTTTAATTGCTTTTACCTTTTGTGGTATAGTAATTTTTAACCCCCGACGAAAAAGAGGGGTGTTATAAGTTTGTAGTGTATATCTGTCGTGGCATCATAGCTCCTGAACGGATGAACCGATATTGTTTTTTTTTTTATTCTAGTTAAGTACATCGTCTTCACATAGTTATATAGTATAATTAATGTATACAAAATATTTTAAAAGAGTAACGGTGGAGTTTCTTATCCATCTTATATATTCTTCATACAAAACCACCTTGTGGAACTAGAATCAATTCTATTTTCTTGTAAATGTTGACGTACAAAAGTGCCTTAAAGGTGCCTATTTGAAATAAATGCTTTGACTTTGAATGAATGACAATATGATTTGTCAGTTGTCTCTACTCCCACAGGGGCATTACCGATACGTGAGTCCATCAATGCCTGGTTGCGGCCAAGGCTTGTATAGTGCTTTTCTCAAATAATGCGCGGAAATTCAAACAAAGTAAATTATTTATAAATTCCAGATTCAATGACGAACAACGATAATTTTTCACAGCGTGTTTTTTTTTTTTTTTTCAATATACAGCGTTCTATTTGCAAGCCAGTTCGAAATTTAAATAAGACCTTTGATAAGTTACGTTCGTTACGTTAAAGATCGTTCTATTTTTAAATTACACGATAGAGATATTATGAGTTTACTATGTAATTTTTTGGTCGCTAAACCACAACACAGTCATGGATTTTCATACAACTTTTGGTGACCGCTGCTCGCATGTATTTGGCCAGTACAGCAATTTCGATTTATATCGAAGAAGGTTGTCAAAATAATGCTCGAATTTTCAAGCATGTTTGAGAAAAATATGTATTTGCCCGTCCGAAAACTTGAATTTGACACTCGTCTTGTTTTCACGGATCAACTACTTTAGGACGGGCCCGTATCTTCGTTACCGGATATAGAGAGTAGACCCCCCTGAATTCGGGAAGCTGGTTGACTGGCTGATTACGATTTAATTTCCTTAATCCTAATTAGGAATCCTAAATTTCAAGTTATTCGCCTTTTATTTTGTAGCGAATCACGTATGAGCACATTACTAAAAGGCAAGGCTTTTTGTACTAGCCGGGTTAGATTGTTTTACTACTTGTGTTTGTAATATCTTCCTTTGGCAAGCAAGCTGTCTACTTACGTAATCGGCCTATAATGTTCCCACTGTTGGGACACAAGCCTCCTCTTTCTGTGAGAGGAGTGGGCCGTAATTCACCACGCGGGCCCAGTGCGCTACTTAAGAATGATAAATTATCATCTGCCTAAAATAATTTCAGCTAACTTACTCCCTAGACGTATTGATCAGACAGTTTTGCTAGGTGTATCGTACACGACATGGCAAGCTCGAATTGTTGTAGGTATACCTACCCTACCTCGTTTAAAAAGTTACAACTGCGCAAGGTATAAAATGTCTTGGTAGCTACCGCCACAGCACTTCGGTTTCACATTTCCTTCGAGACTTAAAACTTTCATGTAGAATGCCTCACGTGTGATGACACGAAACTTTTTAATAGTAATACATAACACAAGGCTATAATAATTACCGGCCAACTTCCGGGCATAGCGCGGCCTATAAATATTAATGATAAATTCCGTTTTATTGTCTTATTTATACACAAGGTCGCGGCAAAATATTTATTACGGAATTATCTTTTATTGGCAAACACGAGTTTAAAAAAAATGCATAGTTTTAAGTTATTTTTGTAAATGCAGTATTTGCATAAGATGTCCTCGCGCACATCTGGGAGTGGCGCGAGGAGGCGAAACGCCGGGGTGAAACTCCGCTGCCGCGAGAAATCACGGCACAGCGGACAGAGCTCCGGCGGGATCTCATGGCGACATGGAGAGTGCGATTGTCGCAACCCAGCGCTGGGCACGCCATAATTGTGGCGATAAGTCCCCTCTTTGAGGAGTGGCTAGAGAGGCGCCACGGCGTCCTCACCTTCCGCCTGACGCAGGTCCTCACCGGACACGGTTGTTTCGGGAGGTTCCTGTTCAGGATAAAGCGGGAGGAAACGCCCGGGTGTCACCACTGTGTGGATCGCCCGGAGGACACGGTGGAGCATACGGTGGAGGTCTGCCCAGCTTGGGCGGAGCACCGCCGTGTCCTCACGGAGGCGATCGGCGGCGGCGATCTCTCGCGTCCGGCCCTGGTTCAAGCCATGGTTCGGAGCGAGAGTGCATGGGAGGCCGTCACCTCCTTCTGCGAAGCAGTTATGCTAGCGAAGGAGGAGGCGGAACGCGTGAGGGTGAGACAAGGTTCGCGCCCTCGCGCCCTTAGTCGCCGCAGGAGACGCCCCGGGCGTCGGGAGTCACGCGCGCCTCAAAGAGATATCAGCACCAATTGACGGGGTCGTTAGGACCAATGCCTGCCGGGGTTGCGAGTTTGTCCGAAAGGGATATCGTGGCCCTGGCACACGGGCAACGGAAGGAACACGGGTGGGTTTTAGTCAGTAAAAGTCTGACACGCCCTCCCGCTCCGCCCAGAGCGGGAGAAGTTATTTGATGATTTCCCACCCAAAAAAAAAAAAAAAAAGTATTTGCATAAGATGAAAACAACGCGTGTTATGAAGATTATTTCACAGATTTTACGACTGCTAGGATTCTGTAGATAAGGCGATAAACCCAGCTAATTGCTCGTAAAGCTACTGGTTGGAAACGATAAAGAAAATAAATGATGTTTAGCGAACTCTTTCGCTTATAAACATAGCCATAAGGCCATAGCGTGGGACAGAGTTCAGTGGCATGACAGTCGCTATATGACTAGGTATACTGTTGTCTCAAGTATAGGAGACACACATAATTATGTACGTGTGTGACGAAGTGTGTTTGAGTGTACCGGCACAGTGTATGTGTGTGTGTACGAAAGGAAGAATCTTGACGTATTCACTTCTCAAATCAAAATCACGTATTAAATAGAAAAACAATTATAGCATGCGAGAGCCGAGATACCAATAATTACTAGGAAATAGCTTAATTTACTTATAAAGGTGACAGCGCAAAGACAGGTCGATGACATCATCATGAACACATGAGTCATGCATATTAGATGCGAATACTGATGCCCGGCTTACGATTAAAAAGGCCTTTATGTGTTTGGTACTTCTGTGTACCTGTGGCAGCCCTCAATGAACGTGGTGAATCACCTTTTATATTTTTTTCAACTCATCAGTTGTCACAATAAATTAAATAGGTTTGTTTATGGTACTTCTGTGTACTTCGAGGCAGCCATCAATGAACACTGTCACTTTTCCTTTATTTCAGTCATTCTCATAATCGAAAAGTGATTATAATATTATGTAGCACCTTTAATAATATGCCTTACAAATTCACCTGCCCATACAGGGGCACCTACCTACACAAAAATGGTCGCTATGCGCTAATATAGTTATCCATCCATTGCCGTTAGTCTTGAACGACCATCCATATACGGATTCGACACTTATGAATGGAGTGACTACTTACCTATAGCGTAGATTATAATCCGTAATAACGCTAAAGTATTATTGAGAATTTAATATCATGTGAAACTTTTATGACTGGTTGAGCGTGTTGTTCCCAGCAATGAGGTTACTTCTTCAACACCCATGGGAAATGGGAATTGTGCCAAGAGATTATGAAGCCGCTTTCTTCCTTATACCAACTCATAGGAAAATACTGCGATCAGTCGCTCACCAATTCAATTCGTCTTCCAAGCTTGGTCATTTCAATTTATATATCCAGTATACTTAGATTATATAATCCAAGTAATAAGTATACCAATATAGGTACTTAGATTATATACATTATATAATCTAAGCCAATATTATCATTCTTTGTATACCTACAAGATTACAAAGTATTTGAGATAATGTTGGCGTGTATTTTAAATTAAACTTTACATGCATTTAATTCTTACAAATATGCTTTCGACAGATGCAAACTCATTCCACCAGACATCAAAATGGATCGACGACGTCCGCACGGAGCGTGGGTCGGACGTGATCATCATGTTGGTGGGCAACAAGACCGATTTGTCGGACAAGCGCCAGGTATCCACCGAGGATGGGGACAGAAAGGCGAAGGAGCTCAACGTTATGTTCATAGAGACTAGCGCTAAGGCAGGATACAATGTAAAACAGGTAATTATCATCAGCCTCCTTCGCTTACGAGCCACCCATGAATTACATCCCAAGTTCAGGGGGAGGGAGAGCATCGTGTGAGAAGACCCCTCTTGTTACACGATGCTCTCGTAAACTTTCTGACGTCATATATTATGTATAAATATACTTTAGAACTGTAACTTCAACTCTTAAGGAAATCTTTTTAAATATTACCAACTCGATATTATTCTAAGATTTTATTTAAAATTATAAAATTTATGTGACATTACATCAGGGGAGGGGGAGTCACATAAACATGACCACCTGAACCTGAAAAGGACCAGGGGGAGGGGATAGAACCCTTCATATTAATTTCCTTATGGTAGTCCCTACATCTGTTTTGATTGTATTTAACTTAAATTGTTCTAAATGACCAATTTCCCGTCCTTTCGGGTTCAGTACATCGACGACTTTGACCTGCCTGGCGAACACTTGTTTCCCTCGAGGCGATTGACCTCCAAAGGGTCGAGTAATGCGGTCATAGTATCTAATAGATATTCTTTAATTGAGAGGAAGTACATCAGAGGGTCTACTTCGAACATAAATCCGAAGTATAGGCCGAATGTTCGGCCGTTTCTTGACAACGGTTAACTATGGCTGACTACAGCGATAATAATAAATAAAACGACAGTCAGAGACAAGCCAAAGTCAAAAATGTGACTTTAAGTCGGGTAAGGACTCAAAGTCAAAAACGGAAACTTTGGAAGTTAAAAAACGGCCGACCATTCGGCAGATACTACGGATTATCGCTTCGGAGTAGACCCCCAGGACACAAAACTCAGACATCAGAACGTTTCAAATGGCGACCTCATTGGTAAAAGCCATTTATTCTGGACAACCACTAAATAGAAGGAATATATCCAGTCTGTTATACTGTACAGTGTTTTTATCTCACAAAACAACGCGCGCTTTAGTTGTGGTAACCAACAAACCCGCTGTGAATGTTTGCGTGAAGACGAGAAGCGTCAGCACATGACACACACATGCTCAAATACACACACTTCCAACTTCCCCATTGTCGGTACCGAGACCTCCTACTCCTAGTTACACAGATTAACAGCGTGTTTGTGCACTTGGTAATCACAAGTAAAGGTTGGTGCAGACTGGCGCGATACGGGCGTGACGCGACTCTAGTAGCACAATTTCTTTGTCGCTGCCTGTCGCGCCTGCGATTTAGCACCAGTCTGTACGAGTCTTAAAGCGCGTGTCGCTTCGTGCTTTAAAAATAATATAGGCATAAAAGCATAGGCAATAATTATAATTTGCCAAAATCTTCTATCAGTGTAAGCACCAATCACAAACATAGACGTCTAACCTCATTACCAAAATCAATGTAATCAATAAGGTGAAAATGGAGAGTTAGCCGTTAATGAGTGTGTATCACGTCTACCTAATGACGTCACCGATCGATGGAGGTCGTATAATTCGACCTTTACCTTGGCTGTGGAGGATAACAGATGGTGTAAGGAGACTAGAGTTAGTTTGGTTCTTTATCACATGACACTAATATTATAAAGGCGAAAGTTTGTGAGTGTGTGTTTGTTACTTCTTCACGCTCAAACGGCTGGACCAATTTTGATAACATTATGTATGGAGGTAGCTGACACCCTGGATTAAGACATAGGCTTTTTATCCCGATATTCCCACGGGATCAGTACTTACGCGGGTGAAACTGCGGGGCGCAGCTAGTTTCAACAATAGGTTCGAGGTTTTAGGTGGAGTTTTAAAATAGTTACAAAGTTTTATGTCCTGGATTTGACTTTCAAAGAGATTTTTAAGTTGTCTTTTCTCAATTTCTCCTTTAAATAAACCCTGAAAATTCATATTCAGATAAATTATTGCTTATTCGCATTTGTGTAGATTAGAAGTAACTGACAATAAACAGGTTATTTATAAGTCACACGGAAATATGAAAATAATATCACACTTGTATGGAACAGCAGTTTTTAACGTGAATCTTCTTAGTCGGCGATTCGATAATTGGCCGAAAATTGAGAGTGAAATTCGAAGGACATTTAGGTACATTTGGCAACATGAAAGAGAAAAAAAGATTGAACAAAAAAATTCAAATTTTAAATATTCAAAAAAATTGAAGAAGAGAAGACTAAACATCTCTTATTTTTTATATTTTAAGAAGTTTCACAATTATCATTTGTAATTATAATATATTTCAGTTGTTCCGGCGGGTTGCGGCCGCGCTTCCCGGCATGGACTCTGCGGAGAACAAGCCACCGGAAGACAGTATCCTTTGCCAAATACGAACCAACATGACCCGAGTACACTCAGCGACAATAGCTGGTTAACAAACACCACAGTTCCAAAAGAAAATTTTGAATTAACACAAATGATCCAAGAACGGAATCATCTATTTTAGTTATCTTTCAACAAAGCAAATAGCTTAGCGGTCGACGACTGCATTGCAAATCTGTGAGATAGTTCCGAACTGGTCGCTAATTGTTGTCACTGATTGTACATACGGACCGGACCGTGTGTTAAAAGCGATAATTCCATTCGGCATGCATTGGTGATTTGTTGCATGCACGGTATATCTAGGACTTGCATCGGGGTGAAAAGAGGTTTATTTTGTGTGTGGTCCATCCCTATAATACTTACTTTGTTGTCTTAACTTGGTAGCTCGATGATGGCAGAAAAAAAAACTCAACACCGTCGTTACACGTTTTTAACCGACTGCAAAAAATAGGAGGTTATGCATTTAAAGTTTTTTTTTATACTTAACTGATACCAAATTTTTGAGTTTAACCGCCTGTTACCAATATGGGAATTTTGTGTTCAAAACTTTGTTTTAATGTAAAGTCAAGCTAACAAATAATTATCTTATTACTACCCAATTCGAGTTGCCAAGCTAACCCAATTGCCCAACAACGGGCCAACCTTTGCCCAACAATGAAGAACTAATGTTTTTTAACTCACTCAGATCCACGCTCGTTCATACACGCACGTATTTAAGACGTATATAAGTAATATATTTAGTGTGTCCTCGAACCATATAATTGCTAGAATATGTTTTTGTTCCGATACGGCAGGACATTGGCGGATTATTTGAATTGAATTCATTGTTATATTGTGTGGAATCAGCTGCGTTTCTGTGTACATAAAAATACTTTATCATTGGACTTATTTCTGCTGAATTGTTTTATAAAGTGAAAAGAGTATTCAGAAAGTCATGCTTTTCGACAAATTCTGGTGGTAAAATACGAATTAATTTTATATAAAATGAACAACGGCCCATTGGGGTCTAAATCTTGCATAAATATTATAATGCTCGGTACAGGTTAAAAGAAAACTATTCCTATTTTTTTACTGATTCTGGTGAGTAAGTCTACAATCTATTCGAAATTGAAACTGAAAAACTGGTTTAAATGGGCTTTTTACTTATTATATTTTTTCTTATAAAAATAAAAACAATGCGCCTTTTTATAAAATCGGTTTATAAATAAAAATGTACGCTCAGCTGATTTCACACAGCGTTTATAGACGTTCCACAAACGAAGTGACGTGTTCCGGACGAGTCCGTGTTACGGTGGTGGTTATAAGTATAACAGTCTAACGTCTGTGTTGTAAGTAAACTTAACGTTACTAATATTATGTGTCTATGTATCTGTACTCATCTACTTGTCTATACCATCGCTCGGTTACGCCTCATTTTACTTTATTTACAAATAAATACAAATAATACCTAAAAGAGTTTGGGAGTCGTGCTTGTATACTGAACGCCAATACACGCGACAGTCGCGGTCATGAAACGTGCAAGTAGGACGGTGTGTTTGTAGTCACGTGTCGTCTCGCTCCCGCGTTTCATGACCGTGCTTGCTATGAATTTTAGTGTCGTTGTGTTTGTGTGCCTATAATAAGTTAAGTATCTGGAAATGATGTAATCTGTGGCCAGGTCTGTTCACATGCATACGTTTCTGTAAACATGAAAATATAAACATAAAGAAGCAGTGCATATTGTGAACAGGTCCTTTATATTATAATATTTTTATTTATTCAAATTAACATCGCTTTATAAACCACGCTTATTGTCTTATTTATCAATGTAAAGTCAGCAACAATAGTGTTCTGAAATTCAGGATTTCATCAACGTCAAATCAATGTCGAAATTTACGAGAAAATATTATTGATTCTAGTACAATCGTACTGTCCTAAGTTTGTTTTAGTATATGTAAAAGAACTTAAATTTTCTTACACGAAAATACCTGACCCTTTTCAATATTTTAACAATGAAACTGTGATTTTGAGGGCCCATATGACCAGTGCTTAGGTGTTACGTCAAAATATACAAGAATTAGAGAATTCATTAATATAATAACATTATACGTTGCCGACTGTACATGCTTAATATTTATGACAGTAACGATGTCCTGCTTAATATTTATGAGTTGTTGCTACCGCTTTCTAGGGTTACCTCAATTTCAAAAAAACATTAGTTTTCTTACTTAGAAACCGCATGTCGAATGCATGGTCCGGAGATATCGGTGTTCAACTATTATTTCTTTCTTAATGTGAACTGACTTCACGTTGACATTGTTTCTAAGTGAAACAACTTACTGTTGTAATCTTCTGTTTAAGCCCATTTTAGTCCTAAGGCCCACTTGCACTACTAATTATTAAATGCGTTTAGCGCTAAACATAATTTAAAACATCATTCTGTCTCTGGTCAACTACTAACGATTGACAGAAATGGAGCGATTAAGTTTAGCGCTAAATAAATTTTATCATTTTTTAGTACAAGTGGGTTTAAGAGTACATTGTTTCGGTTTTAACGCTTGGCGTTCGAAAGTTTGTAGGCTTTTTTGAGTCTACTGCTGAGCTTTGAAACGAAGCAATGTTCTAATGGAAAATAATAGGCATAAAAGTGTCGGTAAACTTCATGGGGAAACTTACAAGTAAACTAAATTATTAATAACATAATCTTTATTTTTGTCAAAAGAATAACAACCAAACAACAAATTTAACACAAGACCTTATTTTTAAGAATCTAAAAGATCCATTCCTCCGTGCACAATAATAAATTCACGGTAGTTACGAAACCGATTCACCCTGAACCCGGACAGCTTCCTCGTTTTCTGTTTACAATAATATAATAAGCCGTTTTGAGAGAAAATAATCTGATAATCTCACTTTTCAAATAATACAAAGCAAAACTATGCGTAATAATTACATAATTATAGCTGTTATCGAATGACTGCAGAGGTTCTAAAGTTTATAAGGATGTTTTAAAGAGAGATTTAACGATATATCGATGTTTGAGTTATGTTTTGGCATTGTTTGAAAGTAAAGCCTGTTATTAAACTGGTTTTGGTAAATCTAGGGTCTAGGGTAGCGTGTGGCTCTGGGGCCGCATCTGTAGGACATCGGGTACGACTGGGTGCTGCGTGCCGACCTCCCTAGCGGCGTCAGCGTAGTCTGCTACGCTGACGACACGCTGGTCCTGGCGCAGGGGAGGTCGCATCAGGCGGCGGCCGACCTGGCGGCACGTGGGGTTGCGACAATCGTCGATAGGATCCGGCAATTGGGACTCGAGGTGGCTTTACACAAGTCCGAGGCCATGTGTTTTTATGGTCCTCGGAACGCGCCACTGTCGGGTTCCCAGATAGCGGCGGGAGGGGTTCACTTCGGCGTCGAGTCGACGATGAAGTACCTGGGACTCGTCCTCGACAGCCGGTGGAACTTCGTGGAGCATTTTCGACGTTTGGCTCCCAGACTGGAGCGGGCCGGGGCTGCTATGAAGCGGCTCCTGCCCAATCTAGGGGGTCCAAACGCCTCCTGCCGGAGGCTCTACGCGGGGATCGTGCGGTCCATGGCCCTTTACGGGGCACCGGTGTGGGCGCGTTCTTTAAGGCTGCGACCAGCCCGCCGATTGAACGCGTCCCAAAGGGTCATGGCCATCAGGCTGGTACGGGGTTACTGCACGGTCTCCTGTGAGGCAGCGAGCCTCCTTGCCGGACTACCGCCATGTGATCTGGAGGCAAAAGTCCCGCACATCTGGGAGTGTCGCGAGGAGGCGAAACTTCCCTGCCGCGAGAAATCACGGCACAGCGGACAGAGCTCCGGCGAGATCTCATGGCGACATGGTGAGTGCGATTGTCGCAACCCAGCGCTGGGCACGCCACTATTGCGGCGATAAGTCCCCTCTTTGAGGAGTGGCTAGAGAGGCGCCACGGCGTCCTCACCTTCCGCCTGACGCAGGTCCTCACCGGACATGGATGTTTCGGGAGGTTCCTGTTCAGGATAAAGCGGGAGGAAACGCCCGGGTGTCACCACTGTGTGGATCGCCCGGAGGACACGGTGGAGCATACGGTAGAGGTCTGCCCGGCTTGGGCGGAGCACCGCCGTGTCCTCACGGAGGCGATCGGCGGCGGCGATCTCTCGCGTCCGGCCCTGGTTCAGGCCATGGTTCGGAGCGAGAGTGCATGGGAGGCCGTCACCTCCTTCTGCGAAGCAGTAATGCTCGCGAAGGAGGAGGCGGAGCGCGTGAGGGAGAGGCAGAGTTCGCGCCCTCACGCCCCTAGTCGCCACAGGAGACGCCCTGGGCGTCAGGAGTCGCAAGCCGATTTCCGGCCACCGTAGGCGCGGTCTTGCGTACGGTGAGCGATGGGTAGCTCGCCGTCCGATAAGGACCAGGCCCGGGTCGACGGCGCGTTGTGTTCCACGCGCGCTTCAAAGAGACGTCAGCACGAATTGACGGGGTCCATTAGGGCCAATGCCTGCCAGGGTTGCGAGTTTGTCCGAAAGGGATATCGTGGCCCGGGCACACAGCCAAATGAAGGAACACGAGTGGGTTTTAGTCAGTTAAAGTCTGACACGCCCTCCCGCTCCGCCCAGAGCGGGAGAAGTTACTTGATAATTTCCCACCTAAAAAAAAAAAGGGTAGCGTGTGACTAAGTAATAACAGTCTCACGGGTCGATCGATCAGGTTAAGCTACGCTTGCCGCGGTTGGTCCGTGGATGGGTAAACATCTTTACACACCAAAACCTGAGTAAAAGAACGTTGAGCCGTTGGTCGCGGCTGTCATTTGTAGATCTTTGACTGTTGCTACGGGTCTCTCAGAACCCCGAAAGTCTGAATACCAGTCTTGCCAAGGGGTATCGTGTTACCCAGTAACTGGGTTGTAGAATCAGATAGGCAGTCGCTCCATGTAAAATACTGGTATTCAGCTGCATCCGGTCAGACTGGAAGCTGACCCCAACATAGTTGGGAAAAGACTAGGGAGATGGTGATGGTACAGTCGAAACTGTACCGATTTGTACAAACATCGATGGAATTGTATGATTGGAATTGAGATGCTGGGGTGAATCGAGAGAAATCTTATGGTTTTCTCATAGGTGTTTTTGTTTACGTAATGTTATGTGCTAAACTGGGATATATTCTAATTCTAGCTACTGAATCAGAACTTTTCATATGACTTGTAGTTTCAGTGAGGTTTCTCCAGTTTGCCGACACCTCGCTTCCTTCGACCTGTATCTTAGTACCATTTTATTTTCCTTAATGTGATTGTACAGTGCATGAGGTGATTCTGAGACAAGCGCCCGGAGACAACAAGGAGCCGGACAGCGGGTGCGCGTGCTAGTGCGCCCGACCTCGCCGGGACCGGTCGGACAACCTGCCTGCACACTGTCGCCCGACTACCGCGCCGACCGACGCACTGCGGCGTATATTCTCCGATCGCAAGGCTGTATTCAAATTGTGCTTTGTCGGTATTTGACCACAGAGAAATATACTTCGATTTTTAAACAGTTAATCGTGTAAAGTACTTGAGGAGTCTGTCTATTGACAATTGAAGGCTCCGGCAGACAGGCGTAACCCAACGGTGCGACGCGATTCTGGTAGAACTATTTCCATTAAGTTTTCATTGATATTTTTCTACTAGAGTAGCGTCGTGCCTATCTAGGCTGTGTAGGAGCCTTTAAGCGATAAAAATCGAGTTAAGACTCAAATCAACTGTAAAGATGGATTTAATGGCGATATAAAATTCCTACAATAATATTGAGTTGATAGTATCAGAGTAAATAAGTCGGATGCTATACGCCGCAGTCGGCCGAGGCGCGCCGGGCAAGCGACGGAGTGTTTGAACCGATCTGATACGTGCTAGCGTGCTTTTGTGTGTTTGTCTACAGTGATATTAGATTTTAATGTACATTCAACTAGTTTTCAAATAATAACGAATTAAGGCATACTATTTATATGTGACTCCCAACTGTTTTATATAGACCTTCGTTCATAGAGTTGTAACTAAATCTGACAATGCCATAATTATGAGAAGGGCGGGTTGCACCAGCATCGTGTTACGTTAGCGACAGTTTAAGTAATGAAGGATAGCAGTTGTAGCAAAGCTTCTTGTGCATTGACGCTCGTTAGTGCCATATTTAACGTATACGTATGAAATAAGACGGTGCAACTCGCCTTTGTAAGAATTGCTACAATTTAGTTATCATTAGGAAACGTTGACTTATCGTCCTACGTGAGCGCAAAGCGAAAATATCAGGCTTTGCTTTTTTCAACGAGCCTACGTTTATGCAAACAAGGCACACAGTTCCATTTTTGTTATTCAATGTGATAGTTTTTCTCTCGCGTGGCTCCGCACGAATAGGACGACTGGTCAATGTTGCTATATTTATGAATCAAAGGTCTATTAAAGACAGCGATGTGCTAATTTGACTACGCATTTACACAAAAGCACATGTATTAGCTGCACTAGGAAAATGAGTACTTATGTGGGAATTTATTTACTCACGCTCTGCGCTTCCTTGTAGACTAAAATGCTGAAACTAGCTGATGACGTTTGATAGCATTGCAGGTCCAATCTAGCGTTCTAATATCAACTTTATTTGCTTACCATAAAAGAACAATCATCAATATCTCTGGTATTCGTGGCACAGAAAGTGGAAATTAAATTCCCCATTATTTTATCCCTTTGATAATATAATTATTTATATATATTCTAAGCAAGTTTTTATATTTAAGTTCGTATGGGACAGACTGCATGCACGCCCTCTGTTGTCACCATGAAGCTTATGAATTAGTTTGGGTAGTGAGCAGGACTTCTTATGCGAATGAACTGACAAGAATATTGTTACTGAGAGAATTAAAGTGTTTATTGCGATTGGTGGACGAGGCGTTTGTAAACGTAACGTTTTTTAAATGCGACGCCACTGAAGTGTTTCTAGAACAGTTTTATAGCCAGCATTCATTTTGTTTTATGAGTGCTTTAGTTCCAAATACCGCCGACATGGCGCTGTTACAATAGTTTTACAAAGTAAGATGGCGACGTCGGTACTATTTTGGTAAAGGTCTGATAAAAAAATAAACATCTAGTTAAGGATACCTTCTCATCAGTTTTTCGCTTGGCGTTTCTATACTACATTTCAAGTTCCTCCCAGATTTTTACTAAAAAAGGAAACGAATGTATTGATCTCATCTATGAACAACGGTTTCAGTAGTGTGAATATGGAACTCAAACTAAGACATTCGTTGCTCTATCACTTAGTAAATAGATACTACTAAATATTTACTAACTAGTAGTTGACTTAATTAAATGAATAATTTTCTACGCTGATTCTTGTTTTTGTAGATTATTTTGATGTACTGTTCGAGGTGACACTCTGGTGGTGAAACATGTAGTTTTAATGCAACGTTTACACGTCTTTATTTAATTTTATGATATAAGAGCTGCTCTGTATTTTGTACATAGCATGTGGCGGCGAGACTCCGATCTTCCCTTCTCTTTAAAATCACGGTTCCTAATATTTTGATCGGAAAGTTAATTATAGACTATTTATTTAAAGAAGTAAGACGATTTAAAATTGTTGTACTTCTTCGATGCAGATAGATATTCAGTTTTTTTTTCTATTTTTAGAGAATAGGGAGTCCCGCGGTCTCTGTACATTAGTATTATTTATTTACTTAGTGCATAAACTTATGATTCTTATACTAAAACGATTTTAGTGAGATTTTCAGCTGGCTTTCATATGTCGAGATTGAGAAACTAAAGATAAAGTCTAACACTATTTTATACATGTATCATTCCAATGTGCTTTGTTAATGATATAATCAATACATATTAGCAATATACAATAATTTTTAATAAAGTTTGGCCTCATAAAGGATATTTAATAACTTTAATGCTTATTTATAATTATTATAAATTATTTTTATAATTTATTTTAGGTGCAATATTTTTTGTACTGTTTTACTGATGCAGCTGTTGAATTCAAGGACATTATATTTCGACTGTATATTGTATATAAATGTTTTAATCATAAATCAGTCGGTATAGATTTATACCAACTAAGTTGCTAGGATAATTTATAAGGGTTATACTGGAACTTTTGTTTTACAACATTTTAAGAGTGTCTAATGTCCCATATAGCCCCTAATGCTTTCTGTAATGCATAAATAGCATATTTATTGTACGTATACAGTCGAATTATTATTTCTATACCTAGCCCATACTCAGTGTTACACACAGGAACAACCGCATCACGTAGCGATCGTGGGAGCACTCTATATAAGGTGTATCTAATCATACACGAAATCTCTTAAGGGGTCATTGTACTCATCATTATGAACAACTTTTATTATGGGACCAAACCTGAAATCGCGAAAAAAAATCAGCTGTTCCCTACATTTTAACGAGTTATGCGAACATAAATGTAGGGAACAGCTGATTTTTTTTTCGCGATTTCAGGTTTGGTGCCATAGTACAAGTTGTTCATAATGATTAGTACAATGACCCCTTAAGAGATTTCGTATATGAATAGATACACCTTATATTTATAAGCATGCGTATATCAAAGTAACTTTTGCGATTAGTTTGAATTCCTGTAATAGTTCTATGCTATTAGTATTCTATAAACAATCATTTGTAAGTTTGTACAACTATCTAAATATTTTCAGAAATTAAACAACCAGAAACTGTCGGCAAATCACAAAGAATTTACCGGTCACATGTAACTATGCCTCCAAGTAAAAGAGATCCTATAAAAATGTGTGAAAACACTACCTCATTCTGGAGCAGTCGGGTAAAAACAAGGATTCGACTAAAAACAGTTTTATAAGTATTTTTACTTTTATAGAAGTTTATAGAAATAAAATAATGAGTGCGTCCCACGGCTGTTATATTTGTCTTGAAATTGTAAATATCCATATCACGCTGGTTTATTTTGAATAAAATATTTAAAACACTAAACTTGCATTTATTTACTTGAAATAGGTCTTGATACTTAACATCATCCCTCATATAAAAAAGACAAAACAATTAAAAATGTTGCTGAACTATCTGCGCGCAAATCAGGTTAAAAAAAAAAAAAACGTAGAATATAGAAACGCTGACGTTTTAAACATAATACTTATAAACGTAACGTAAAAGTTGTGTAACTCTAAAATATACAATCAGGAGAATGCTACCAACTGCTTATATTCTAAAACAAAAATTGGGCCTGTTGTACAGTCTGGGAAAATGATTGTTGAGCACATTGACACAATACCTCAATTAGTCGCGTTATAGCTATTGCATACAACTGTCAAGACAGTTGGGTTGTGATTTGAATTGACGAACAATTTATTTTGATAGTAAATTTTCTAAGGAATCATTTTCCCTGACTTTATATAGTTATTCAACTTTTCACTATCGAGTACATAATCCGCCGAAGTGGTTGTTTACCGGGTTTCAAACTAGAAACTCGGTAGTAACGTTTCCAGAAGGAAAATGTACCGCGAGCCTGTCCAGTGACGCGATCTCTTTGGACACGTCCTCCAACTACGCACCGAGTCCTGCAACATAAAACATTACGAAATTTATGTAGTGCGATGACGCGCGTCTTCTTAATTTGTCTCCGTAGACACATGTCGCGGTACATTTTTCCCCGAGTGTCACATGACATTGCCAGCAAGTTGTAAGTTTCTGGCAAGTTGGAGAGTAAATGATGTCCTTAACTCGTGGTACAGCGGTGGACCTGCAGACGCAGTCGCCGATGGGGTCGGAGCAGGAAGGCAACGAGAGCGGCTGTGTGTGCTGAGCGCACCGCGCGCCCCCCACCCCGCACCGCTTCACGCACGTGTATCGATACTTCAAACACACACTATCGATACATTCTATCCAAATATTTTTACGTATGTATTTTTTTATTTAAATTAAAAAAAAAAAGAGAATTGTTTCGAGGAACGCGTAACGTTTAGAAATGGCATGTGACTTTAAATGTTTATCTGCAACATTCATGTACTACGAACTTGGGCGCGCAATTTGAAGTAAGAATTTTGTAGACAGTTTGGAGTATTAAGGCGCTGACAAGAGGCAAATGATCTAAGTAGGCTTGTATTAAACAAAAAAAATGCCAAATCTATATAGTTTGTGGTAACGGAAAAAATATATGTTTTCTCTCAAAACACGTTTAGAAAAAAAAATCTCGATACAAATTAACCTTTTACTTTGAGTTCCAATCCAAAATATCTGTATTAAATATTAACGTACGGTAGGTATTTAATTAATAACAAGAAATTCATTTGAATTTAGAACTTAGTTGTTTTTTATTTACGACTACTCAACTCATTTTTGAGTAAATAGATAATTCCTTCACATATTTTGCTATAAATTACAAGCGTTGTGTCATCGCGCTTCTCTTTCTTTTTTATGCAGTCCGACAGTGACCGCGTTTTAGCTGTTGTCAGTGTCTTAATAACACAATTCGAATTTAAAGTCAAGAAGTTGTGTTCGAATCAGTGCTTCAAATAAGTACCTACGTAGTACATCAATGTTGGCTCTTATTAAATCTTTGTGATTAGGTAAGTCTTTCAAAACGTTCTTATGACATTTCAAGATTAAATATATCGGCAGAGGAAAGACTGGAATAAAACGTTTATTGTTCGTTTTGCTGAAATTGTGATTAACTTGGATTTTGATGTTGTGCGTCTTTGGTAGACGCTTCATCAAATACTTTAGCAGTCTTTTTGTAGATTATTGTTACTGCATTCGCTTAAATCAATATGTGTAGAATAACGCAAAAGGAGTAATAACTTATAGTAGTTCATTATAACGAATGGGACAAATCGCAGTTAGTTTCATTTTCGAGCTCATTTGGACCAACTCCAGTAGAGAAAATGTCAATGTTCTTTGTCAGCATAAGTTTAGACTCGGATCGGGGACTGTCATACTGTCTGCGTTATGTAAAGCTTAAGACCGCGTTCTAACCAAAGCATCATCGCGCGAACATGCGCCCGCGTCGCGTCGTCGTGGCCTTCCGGTTTTCGGAACAAATGAGTGGAATATGAACGCGACCGCTCGCTTTGGTTAGGACGTGGGGTAATGAATGTAAACGTGACGATGAGCGTCATACAATTTACGTTCCTGTCCTGCCCTGAGGTCTTAGGACTTTGGTCAATTTTTAAAGATTATAAGCCCAACTGAAAAAAAAACATTGTAAAATCCTATTAAAGTTTTTGTATGATTGAGGATATCCACTTTGTAATTCACTGTTCGAAGGTTTTCTCGATCATAACAAAGGTTTTTGCAGTCGTAACTTACCGATGTCTGAGTTATAACGAAGTTTTTATTAAAATCTTGCTAAGATCTGATGATCTTAGCAAGATTTTAATAAAAACTTCGTCAGTGGATGATGATCTTGCTAAGATCATCATCCACTGTCTAGCCTTTTCCCAACTAAGTTGGGGTCGGCTTCCTGTCTAACCGGATGCAACTGATTGATTATATTTGCTAATATCATCTTAAAGGTGGTTGAATTATGAAAATTGTACCAAGTCTAAGTTTATTTGAATTGTACATAGTTTATTGTATTTGTTTATTTAAATGTATTTAATTATTATCGTCTCGATCGAGCTAATCAGGATACATTGCGTACATTCACTGCCAGAATGATCAATGCATTGTTGTGTATTTTTATTATCAAGACATCAAAGAATGTAGGTGCTCAGTGGATATTATATTATCTGCTTACAAAAGATAATAATTATAAAGCAATACTACATAACTCGCTTGTAGAGAATAATATTGTTTTATATACAGCAATACGACAACGCTTCTACTTAAAAATGCTATGTACACTTGTTTTAATTTTTTATTGCGACTAACCGTATAATTATTCTACTGGTAATTCATTAATGATAACATACTTGTCATGCACTAAAGTATATCATATTTTCCGCTTTTTGAAATGACAAAGCATTTGCAATAGGTATTCTTTTTGTTTGGCGCGATATAGCACACCATAAAAATTTAAGTAATTTTTAGTTTTCAGTACCTAATAAAAAAAAATATCTACCTAATATATAATAATATACATATATTCTATTATATCTGATGGTATTGAATGTCTTAAAGAGAGTTTCACTCGTCTATGTAAAGTCACGGAACTTGATTGATAACCAAATTACCTAATTTATCAACTTACATTTTCAGTAAATTAAAATCAGAACACTCATTCTTTGTCAGTCGTATAGCCATTTCAACAACACGGCAAATAGACGAAGTCTGTCAATCAGCTTAACAATCAAGTTCTCTGACTGTACCTGCGGCGTTCTCCGTTTCAGAGGTTGAACTTTAGAATCTCATTTGATAATTTTGATATGTAAGAAATTTCATAATAAAATGTTATAATAACGCTCTCGTTTATTATTTTTAAGCACAACTTGTGAACGCTTCAGTATTTTTAGTGTCTATGTTTTTGGCAAAGGAAATGTTATGGAAGGAAGTGGTTGCATTTTAATTTAAATTTCAAGACCTTTCTACGTGATTTTAAAATACGAGATATGTCTAATCAATGTTAATTTAAGTAAAATAAGGTAAATTGGTTACCTAACCAACATTCGATCTTCAAAAACAGCACACGTAAGTAACATAATAATGTAATATCATATAATAGATGACAAGTGGAAGTAGGACGGCATGTAATGAAGATACGTATATTCCGTTGGTTTAGGTAGTTAAATAAAGGTAAATAAAAAAAACCCACGTGACGAGAGAGCTGTCAAGTAACCGACTAAACATAATATCTGGCACTTCAGTTGGCATCCTACATCACAGTTGTACTCTTCAATTTAGCTACGTTTTATTTCATTGACTTTTAGAGAACATGTCTTTTTGGGCTCTTTACAATAGACAGATTACAAAATAATATAGTAATATATAAATCTAACTAAATAATTGTGCTCAAGCAATTACATCTACGAAGAGTAGTAAAAGAATAAATGATAAAGTTTAACATACAGTAATAAAAGAGGAAACTATCGTAATAATAATTAAAAAAAAATGATTATAAGTTACAACGTATTTTTAAACAAGAAAGTGTCATCTATAAAAACCCTTTTTATGATTTGTTTACCTTTAATTAACTACCTAAACATATGGAGTATAGATGTAGGATGGCATGTCGAAATTATCGGGAGTGAAAAAGAGACAAGCATATGTTGCTCCCGTCGACGCCGGCGCGACACTGAGTCCAAGTGGGCTATTTAGCTCAATTATGACGTGTCACCTGCGGATCGCGTATAACCTAACTACCTGTTTTTACTTATAATATCATTGCGTGTAATTGAATACAATATGACCGATGAGTCAAGGCCGGTCCGAACTTAGCGCAGAAGACTGCGCAATTGCATTTTTTTGGAACCAAATGGTGCCATGGAGTCAGAGAACATGCGCGAAAGTTCGGAGAGCCTGTGTTCAGACCGGCCGTGATTCGTAGGCCGTATTGTAGGTACTACAATCGTTAGTATACCTAATGTAGAATTAAACGCTTCGCCTAGAGTTTATCGTCTTTAGTTCTAATTTATTTGAATTAGGTACATTCTATTATTATTAATTTCATTAAAAACTGTTGTAAATTATGACAAAACTGTAATATACAGGGTGGACTGACATCGACGCGGAAACTGTTGCCAGGAATTCATTACATGTTTCTAAACCCCCCAAGCGTAGACATTTTCAGTTGCATAATTTAAAAAAAAAATCTGTTTCATACATTTTAACCATTAGTATGAAACAGCAGTTTTTTTTTATTAATCCCCGAAGCGATGTCCCTTCCGCCCTGTAAACAATGTACACGCACATAAAATATACCAAGTGACTGTTAATAAAGCTTCAGAAAAGCGTAAAGAAGTGACTGCTTAGTTGTTTAAACTCTGGATTATTATGTGTCGAAATGCTGCTGTGATTATCTTTGTAAAATCCTTAATGTCAAATTCTGATTTTCCCAGTGCATGTTAGCACATAGTCATATTCATTAAAAGAAAACTGATGTCAAAAACAATCTAAGTATAATAAGGTATTTTCATTTTTTCTTGTGTAAATTCAGATTAAAAAAAAATATTGTTAATTAAATAAAATGACTAATGACTTTACACCCATAAAGGGTGGTCGCACATCTGACGGAAGATACATCGTCGGACTTCGCTATCAGTTAGTAAGCTCGACGCGCTAACGAACGCGTCATCGGTTGATTATGTAAGGTTGAATGTTTTTCTACAAGTCCGTCTTCCGTCAGACGTGCGACTCTAAGGGCTGATTTTTCAATCGTCCGATAATTATTTGAGGATTAAATTTGACAGTTATTCCATACAAAAACTGTCAAACGTCAATTTTAGTCCTCGGATAAAAGATATCTCTAAAAGATACTTACAGATGTCATTCGATGGAGCGAGGAGTCCGCTCGCAAGCATTCGCATTGACAACGCCTAGCATACATACGAATGGACTTCTCGCTCTATCAAATGACGTCTCTAAGTGACAGAAGGAGATAGAGATATCTACAGAAAAATGTTGACTCGTGCGTGCAGCGAATGGGTGCAATTTGGCCCTTAGCTGAAATTAATTTTACTATAAACGATAATCGACATACTTTGCAATAAGAATATACACTACAACTGGTAAAAAAATACCTTTTGACGTTTAGCATTTTTATGCCATCTTGTATTAATTGTACAGCTGTCACACGGGGATTTTTTAGATCTAGAGAACTTGTTTTTTGTACGCATTTGCATGTGACGTCTGATATTTAAAAAAAAAAAAACACGCAATGGTGCGGAGGATATACCACAAATTTTATATCGACTTACCGAAATAGAGCTCAATTTTTATTCCGTTTAGGTTTCGGGACGACATATTACCTGATATTTAGTATTTATAAATGTTGCTGGATATACGTTAGTTGATATGCATTTTATAAAAATATAGTTGTTTTGTATCAATCATAAAATGAGCCTGAAATACTTAGTTGGTTCAACGAGCAATGTGTTTTTGGATATAATGTGTATTGAAATAACTTCTCTGTAATAATAAATGTTCTTGACGTTAGGACATGATGCACATATCATACATAGATACATGCATACTTAACTTACCTATTGACCTAATTTATGTATCTATCATAAACGACAAACTTTAAGGCGGCTCTGATAGCTACGCTACTCGTAGCGCACTACCGCACCTCTCACCCCCCGCTGACACGTAAATTTGTTACCGCGCAGCGACTCGCCTCGTGTTCCGTACCGCCATAATGTATGCATCGGGCTGTACTTTATGTTAATTCAATAAAACTCTAATAAAGCAACATTTATAAGTAATGAATGGAACTTAATGTGAACACTATTTTACATTTACATAAGTAGTTATTTCGGCTTAAGCTAACCAGAAACAAGAATTTGTACTTTTATTAGACTTGATATCGCAATGTGGTTAAAATATGCTTTATTGCCGTTTAGAAGAAGTTTTGTTTTATAAAAAAAAAACTTTAAATTAGCATGATGTTCTAAATATTAAATGCGTTTTCATTACAATACGATTTTGTTTTTATTGTGGTTTCCTTTTCACCTTGTTACCAAACATGTGGTTCCTACTTAATTTAATTAATAATTAATTGCCGCTGTAGGTAATTGTGTAAATATTGGGGATGCTGATAAAATAATTATCTATTCACCAAGAAAAACTCCGGCAAAACGCGAGTCAGACTCATTGAGTAGGAAGAAATATTTTCCGTTTTCAAAGTAAAATCTTCATTGTTTGGGACCACATAACTAAGTTTGTTTGTAAAGGGTTTTTGCAAATTTATATTAAAAAAAACTGTTAGAGAAATAGTTTTATTTTTAGTGTAATATTTACATAATATAAACCTCTATCAACTAAAAATTTTTCTCTTTGTAAACATAGGATAAGATACGATGGTATTTTACGTATTTTATAGACGTATTAAACATGAAAAATAAAATAAAACACAAAAAGTTGAAAGTATGTTTAACCCAGTTACAAAAAGGAAAAAAACATTGCTTAAACTTAAACATAATGTATCTGTACTTATTTATTAAAATCACAAAGTATTATTTAATCTCTACCAAAATTATAAAGAACCCACTATTTGTAATTGTATTATCTTCAAGGCAATCAATATGTACAAAATTCAACCTTAACAAAATTTTTGGAGATCTGGGTTTGTACACAAGTAGAAAGAAAAATCATCACAGCCGGCGCCGCTATCTGAACTTTATAGTTTAGTGTTATGTATTCAAAGTTGATTTTTGAGTATTCGTAACAAAAAGGTCCAAAAAATTAAGATTGCAATGGAATTCGAACTTTGTCTTCTATGCCATTGTGTTTGCTGTTACAAAATTTGATAAATAACTTTACAACTTAAAAACTAGACACAACAAATAGATAGATTACAAATAAATAGATATAGGCAGTGACTATTGTTGGACGGGGTAGGGTAGATCAATATAAGTGCAGGTCCTTCTTCAGTGTAACTCGTAAAAAAGCGAGCCGTGTACTCGAAACTATTGGTTCCTAAAAGCCGCGTCAATTGTCTGTAACCAAATGATAATCGTTAGGTATTACGATGGAGTTTTTCAGAGGATATATTCTTTTGCTGGATTATTATAGAGTTACGTTATGTCAGTTTCTTTTCATTTGGTTCGTCTTTTGTCTATTTGTCCAGCACATCAAGCTACTACAATCTGTCAAATTTCTTTAATAGATTTTCAACGTTATCCGTACAGGATAAGGTTCAAGGTTGATTAGGAAGATTTGATAGTTTCGGGCAAGTCATGCTACTTGCTGGCGTCTGTACTCTTTAGGCCTGATAGTTTGGGTCATCAACGTCATTATCCACAACCTCCACAGGCCGACTTCACTCACTGGGTATTCTGGGAACCCAAAAACCCTTTCCAACGAAATGGTTAGCCGTTCAAGGCTAACCATTTCGTTGGAAAGGGTTTTTTCAATTCGGTTACTAAACTATTTTTGGAATAATTCGTTCACTATGTAGGTACGTATGATTGGGTTCAAAGGGTAACCGGTCCATATAAGAATAGCCATTCACAACGATACGACATAACCGTAAGGTTCGATTTGCATTGAAAGGAATGGAAGCGAATTTTTGGGACGAAATTGTGTAAAGCATAACTACATGTCAATTGTTTAACGTACTAACTAGATTCGAGCTGCTAACTGCGGGAATTCACGAGAATGGGCGAGAATTCACCGGAAGACACGCGACATGTTTTTCTGCTCGTAACTAGTTTGAGTACCTACGTTACACAATTGACATAAAGTTCATTATGCTTTGACCCAATTTCGTGACAAAAATTCGCTTCCATTCCGTTCCACGGAAATGTAAACGGAGCCTAAGGGTTTTTTTAAATCCCTTATACACATATATCCCCATAAACACCCTGAAAACGTCCCTGAGCAGGACTGTACAGCTTTACATCCGAGACACGGGGGTGTTACACAGCCAACTTCCTAACTCCGGCCTGCTACTGAGAAATCTCTGACAGTAAAACCCATTTAAACTTTGCCCCACCACAGAAGCCAGGGGGCTTACTCCGAAGCGCTAAGCCGAAGTATCGGCCGAATGATCGGCCGTTTTATAACTTCCAAAGTTTTCTTTTTTGACTTTGCGTCCTTACCCGACTTCAAGTCACAGTTTTGACTTTGGCTTATCGCTTCGACTGTCTTTTTGTTTTCGCCGTAGTCAGCGATTGTTAGTAAAGAAACGACCGAACATTCAGCCGATACTTCGGATTTATGTTCGGAGTATACCCCCAGGACTTCACGCACAGCAGTTGCGTTTGCGACCACTAGACTACAATATACCAAGCAAGATTATGGCTTAGTATACATACCAGCGGCGAGGTGTCAATTTTTGTATGAGAGAAGCCGAAGCGAAGCCGGTTTAAATTACTTACTTTTATTAATAAAGTAAAAATTAATTAATTAACTTAAAAATAAGTCTTTCCTTTACTGAATTTTTACACCATATATCGTCAAGTAGCAGAACCAAAAAGACGCATCACTACACAAACAAAAGTTTTTTGTTTGTTATTTCTATTCAAAGCTAATAAAAATAGGCATTTTTATTGTTTGAATGTTATAGTGGATTAAATACCCGTAGTGTAACTATATTTTTTGGCAATAGTAGACATTATTGTCTGTGCCATTTTTCAATAGCGGTAGAGTTGTTGATGAAAACCTCCGAAGCCGGTAGGAATCGTGTTATATGGTCCTTTCGCCACTGATACATACCTTGATTACGTTGTTATAATATTTGTCATCGGGGTACTCAGTACCGCGACGCCTTGTCTTGAACACTTGTACCGCGTCGCGCTTACATTCGTCGTGTTGATTTTGGCTGGGCTTCCAATGCTCTCTCTTCCCAAACAAACTGAGCAGTGCACCCAGCACCCCTCCCGACGGCGCTGGCTCTCTAAGTTTGCCGATCTTCATGGTGTACAGCCAGACGGCTTGCTCCACTGCACGCTCGTTGTTGTACTCATTGACAGTAATCAGTTCCGCGAAACGTTTTTCAAGGGTCTGTAAAATGTACATAATTATCTGTATCCATACTAATATTATAAATTCGAATGTTACTGTCTGTGTTACCTTTTCACGCCTAAACCACAACGGATTTCGATAAAATTTGTCAAGAAGATACATCATGGCATCCTGGGGAAGGAGTTAGGCTTTTTGTCTCTAAAATTATTCTAAAGGGGGTGACTATAGGGTATGAAAAATTGTATAAGAAACCCTGCATTTCCAAAATTTATGCTTTTGTTTAGAAATATAATTAGGTACGTGTTTCAGCGTTTTTGTAAAATCATTCCCCAAATAGGGGTGATTTTAAAATTAACCATGTAATATTGAATGTTTTGTGTACTTCTTTTCAAGAGATTTAAGCGATTGGAAATATTATATATTCCGTATCTTGAAGTAACATTTAGTAGTTGAAAACATAACTTTTAATAGAGTGAAGTAGACCGATTTGAAAGAAATACATAATAAAACCTTGTTTCTCGCCAAACTTCATGCTGCTAGGTCAACGGAAAGTATGGCTTTGGTTTATTTGCGAGTGTCAACATAATAATATGATGGCCCACTTCTTGGCGGGAAAGTGAAGCGTCATGTTAGCAGTTTTGTTTTATTTTCTAAAATTTGTGTTTAGCCGAATATTAATGTGTAATAGTGGTGGATTATTAACCATTAAGTGTTCGTGAAGCTGCATTAATGTAGGCAAATGAAACAAAACAGTGCAACATCACTTTAAGTTCTCTCAAGAAGTCCGCGCGAGGTTTCAGTAAAGTGCCGCGTCTTTACTTAAACTCAAGGGGAGCGGGGCGGGATATCATCAATCATCGTTATCATGCATTGAGTGGAGTTCATTTCATAATTATTATAACTTTGTACTTGTTACCTAATTTTACATGACACTGGCTAAATGCACAAACCGTGCGAAGCCAAAAAGAAAAAAAAAAAAAAAAAATATGATGGCCATATTTTGTTATTGCGTTGATTTGGAAGTTTGATTTTCTTTATAGCTCCAAGCAACCGTAGATCTAAGTTTTTGATATCTATTTCAACTTAATACCTCCATGCGTTCCTGAGAAAAAGGGTCTTCACACACAACGAAGTCATCCTATAAGGGTTCCAATTTTTCATTTTGAGATACAGAACCCTAAAAAAGATTATTTGAATTTATTATCTGCCTGTAGTCTGTTACCTTTTCATGCCGTAGCAGCTGAACATATTTAGACGAAAGGCATACGGGTAGGAGTTAGGATATAGGATACTATGAATCCCGGTAGTCGGTACGTTCCGTGAATGTACGTACGTTAATCGTTGGAGGTTAAGTTAGGGGGCGCTGTTTGTTATCTGTGGGGGCGCCTTAAATGCAAGTTTATTTTATGTGTTTTAGCGTAGTTTTAAAGTGTGCCTACCTACCTACAGGTTGCGCCCATACCTACGACACTGCAGTAACGCACCTTGCTTTTGGTAAAGTTAGTATTGCCCCCAGACTTGAGGCGGCCGCCGCACTAGCCGGGGATCGCGGAAGTAATACTAGATCCCAAGATCCCCGTTGCAAGTGTGGGAAGGGACACTGGGTGTTTCTTAGGCAGAGTCTGACAGACCCCTCCGCCCGCCTTAGGGCCGAGGACATCCATGAGGATTTTCCACCCCGGCAACAAAAAATAAGGTTTGTATTGCCTAAGTACGTTGATCGAAACCAAATGCATTTTGGTGTGAAAGTAGCCGAGGTGAGTATTGGGAATACTTACCTCAATCACTTCTTCCTTGTATTCGTCGTCCTCATCCAAGTCTCTGTCCGCAAGGCAGTGTTCGAGCGTCTCCTCCACAGCTTGCTTATTTAAGTCTACGAGTGCTCGCGGGTGGAAGCAGCACATCTGCGGGCCCCACGCCGACGTCATGTAGTTGTTGTATTTGTGCTCAGCCGTCTGCATGGCGACTTTCTTGTTGTTTTTATTCGCCTTCTCGAACTCCTCAAAGCAAGTTTCGATTTCCTGAAAATTATGAGTACCTAAGGATAAGCTAACTTTTTGGAATTGATGGCTATGAAAATAGATTTTTTGAAAAAACTAATCATACGATTTGAGTATTTATCAAAATCGACGCGATAGTTCTTTCTGTATATTTCACTATTTCATATAGTTTCGGATTTGGCTACGCACGCACCCTTGGAAAATACACCCTTTTTTATTTATTGGGAAATTATCATATAACTTCTTTCGCTCTGGGTGGAGCGGGAGGGCGTGTCAGACTTTTACTGATTAAAACCCAACCGTGTTCCTTCAGATGCCTCTGTGCCAGGGCCACGATATCCCTTTCGGACAGACTCTTAACCCTGGCAGGCATTGGCCCTTTCGGACCCCGTCAATTTGTGCTGACATCTCTTTTAATTTAATTCTCTCTAATTTAATTAAGATGGTTATTAGGAAATAAAAAACTCAAAATCAACATTAATATAAAATATGTATTTATTAAAATTAAAAAAAAAATACAATATTATGCATAAGCTGCATAAATTATACACTTATTATTTATAAATATGACTACTGACCAGACGTGAAGATGAATGATTCATCTTTACGTCTTCGTTTGGCTCCTGATTCTGAGTACCATTCGTACTTTTCAGATGTAAGGGCTTTCTTTAATACAACTTTGTTAGTTTTTATTTTATCAAAAAAACTTGAGCAGTTGACATTGCTGTTAATTTGTATATTCATAAGCCCTGCAATACTGAGAGCGGTATGCAACCTCGATCTGGTTTCCACGAAAGTTTCATGGCACAAAAAGTTATTTCTACTGTTGCTGAAGTTCCCGGGATGCACAAAACAAACTACAATCTTTTGTAATTTTTGTATTGGTGTATGTAATGTAATCGATTTGTGCGAGCAAATATGAAAAATCCGGAGTGACATGGTTGCTAAATCCGGACAATCCGGACGTATGGCAAGCCTGCAGTTTAAATCGGAATCGGAATGATTTTGAAGTATATAGCTAATCCATTGCTTCATATGTTAGAAAAAATTGTCTGCTCAACAACGTAAATAACGCAATGAATGTTGTTGAATTGTCAAATTAAAACCGATTCCTACTGATAGTGTGTTACGCAATTAGCCCTCTTGTGTTAGTAATATGTTAGTCCTAAAGTAAATGTACGAGTATATTGAAAATCTAATCTAATAAATCAAATAGGTACCTAAATTAAATACATAAAATCGAAAATACTGTCCGTAATGTAGGCCGACGGCCTGCAGGCGTGGTTATTCCAGTTTGGGCGGTCTACTGACTGCATCAACGGAGAAAGAGAATTTAAATGTGATTAATGTGGTTGTTTTTTAGATGACTGATCTAAGGACTGTGCGATACAACCAAGCAAACGAGCTTATGAAAACACTGACGCAAGTAAGAATGATATTGTAGAAGACGCATAATATTCGATTGTTCCTGACTGTGAGAAACATGATCACACTTCTTAACCGAAAACAAAATGAAGACCTTTAATTAGAACAAGCAAGTTAATAACAATAGACCTTACTGAGGATTCTTTATTGAAACATATTAGTATTTATAAAGTAAGTCAAAATAAAATTAAGAAATATGCAAAACTAAATAAAATTATAAATAAATGCAATACATTTAGAAAACAACAAAAACACAGTTCCAATAATATTAAACTAAGGAAAGAACGTGGTTTTCTTGTAAATAAATTACATAACTATCAAATTAAATTAGAAAACAATAAGAACATTTATGAGATTGACACTCAACGCTTACAGTCTGATATTCAGATACTAGAGGCATCATTACATTCACTCTATACTAAGTATGTGACATCTGAAAAACAAATTCAGGAGCACATACTCGCTGCAAATGAGTTAATGGCCATGTGCAACTGTAATGCAGACCAAGTGGACCCGCTGACTCTTAGCAGCTCTCAATCTTCATTGCATAGGAATTTCAGTCTTGGCACTCTCCAACCTGAGGCAACGGAGGATTCGTACCAGTTGGGAAGTGCTCAGGTCTCTATTCCCAATCAAGATACACCAGATAATGAACAAGTTCCATTGCAAGTAGTTCAGATGGAAGCTAGTCCATTATGTAGCTCCATTATGTTTTCTGATAGTTTTGGAAAAGGGTTAAGAAAATTACTTAGCAACAACCTGAGTCATTCTTCTCTAAACTATTGCATGCCTCAGACTTCCTACAAACAAATAATGTATTCAATAACTAGGAATGAATATGATCCTAACGCCATCATTACTGTACTAATAGGTAATAGTTTTAATGTTAAAAAAGATGATATCACTGATAGTGTGACCGAACTTTTGAAGGTAAATTGTAAGAAAATAATTTTGTGTGCTTTTCCGTACTTTGAGCACTTGTCAAACAGGCAAAACTGCTACATTCATATGTTAAATAATTACATGCATTTCTTAGTTAGTCACCATAGTGACAAGTTTATATTTTTTGACACCAACATTTTTGTTGATAAGCTAAGGTCGACTAGGGATACTGTGTATCTGCCTATTAGTTTTAGACGTCAAATAGCTAGGCTATTAGCTTTTAATATTAACTCAGACATAACTAATATGTCGAAGTCTTTATTTAGCACCACAATTAGTAATAGTACTAATGTTAAGGTGGTTAGTTCAAATAATTTAAACTAGTTTGTAAGACAACAGAAGGTACCACTAACAGTTTAGTTACACTTAATAACAAAATGTTATTTTCTAGCAAAAACATTGTTAACTGTAGAAAAGGGGCTAAGCAGAAATCCTTGAAATTCATCAAAATATTCAAGGTTTTTCTTCCAAACAATTGGAAATCGAATTGTTTTTAGAAAAAACAATGTTTGACATTATTTGTTTAACTGAGCATTGGTTAAAGATTATGAAATGTTAATTAATTATGAGAATTATAGTGTGGCCAGTTGTTTTAACCGGAAATCAATGCTGCGTGGTGGTTCACTGATCTTAATTAGAAGTTGTATTAAATCAAAAACTCGTAAAGACATAGTTGCTTTGTCGGTTGAACATAGCATTGAACTATCTTGTGTTGAGCTAGATAGGCATGTTATAGTGTGCGTTTACAGACCCCCAAACTATCAAAACTACTCTATATTTGAGTCTGTTATGGAAGTTGTTTTGGCAAAACTTGTAACTGGGAATAAATCAGTAATTATCTGTGGTGACTTTAACATTAATATTTTAGAAAATAATTCAAATACCAGTAGATTGTTAAATTTGTTTGAATCATTTAATTTGTCAAATGTGTTTGTAGAACCAACCCGAATAACTACGACTACTGCTACATGTATTGATAATGTTTTTTGTTGCTGTGACTATTTAGATAAAGCTATAATTAATTATCTCCCTTCTGATCACAGCGGTCAAACCGTAACTTTTGAGTCCAACATACCAATACAGAAGGTGCAGATACAATTCAGACCAATAACATCTGTTAATTTAAATAAATTTAACAGCACTTTAATTTGTAAGTTAAGTGTTATGAACCTTACAATGAACAATGTTGACATTTTGTATAAAGAATTATTTTCGGTAGTCCAAAGCGAGTTCAATAATTATTTTAAGAAGAACACTAACACTATCAGCCCTTGGTTTTTATTTAGTGACTGGGTAACTAAAGGACTCAGGAAAAGTAGGGAAAGACTTTTCGAGAAAAAAAAGAGGGCTGTCAGAGCAATTTATAATCTCCGTCGCCGCGAATCTCTTAGGGAACTATTTAAAAGGATTAATATTATGACGGTACCTTGCCAATTCATTTATGAAAATATTATGTATGTAAGGAAAAATCTACATATTTTTAACAAGATAAGCGATAGACATAATTTTAATACTAGAAATAAAGATAAAATAGATCAACCATTTTTCAGATTATCTAAAGTACATACATCTTTTATGGGGTACTGTGTTAAATGTTACAACAAAATACCTTGTGATGTATTGAAATTAAATGAGAGAAAATTTAAAACACATATTAAAAGTACACTTTGTAAACAAGCATATTACAAGTTAGAGGATTATATCCAGGACAGGAATGCTTGGAAACATGCTGGTCCAGCTCCATAGGACAATCTAGAGTCTAGACAAAATCAAACTGGTTGCTATTTTTATGGTAAAATCTGTTATTTTTATGATATTCATTTTACATTCTGTGATAACCTATACTCACACACTGACTTATTTTTTTATAAAAACATACTTGTATGATGTTTGTAAATATGTGAACACCACGTATCTATCTAATAATTAAGTTATTTTTCATTGCTTAGTTTTTAATTCGTTTTACCTATTATGGTATAGTAATTTTATTCTAGGTGCATCGTCTTCACATATAATCATATAATTAATGTAATCAAACAAAATATTGTAAAACATTTTTAAAAGAGTACCGGTGGAGTTTCTTGCCCATTCTTCTCCATACGAAACTACCTTTTGGAAGGGGCAACTAGAATCAATTCTATTTTTTTTGTAAATTTTGACGTTCAAAAGTGCCTCTTATGTGCCTATTTGAAATAAATGGTTTGACTTTGACTTTGACTTCGAGCTGTATGGTCGAGATGTATTATATAAACACGGAAACTTTTAATAAGTTTGTTGCTACTTACTCTAGAACTTTTAAAAACACTTGCAAGTCCGCCAAAACCTTATACATTAGCAACAAGGTTAAATCAGCAGACAATAAAATAAAGACGGTTTGGAAAATTATCAATAATGAAACGAATAGGAACAAAAAGCATGATTCTGATTACGCACTGGAGACGTCATGTGGACTCATTTGCGATAGCAAACAAGTTGCTCAAGAGTTTGTAAATTTCTTTACCAGTATCCCACTTAAAACTACTGAAACCTTAAATTCCTCGCCCTTGCTCGCTTTTGACTCTGTAAGGGCGAACGTTGCAGCCTGCCCGATTGAATTTAACTTTAAGCATATTAACCCCATAATAGTATTAAAAGCTTTTAAGCAAATCAAGATCAAATTGTCCGAAGATCTTTGGGGAATGTCCATTAAAGTCTGTACCTCAATAATTGAGACTATAGCGCCTTACTTAGCCTTAATATTTAATTTGTGTGTGGATCAAGGAGTCTTCCCGGATTTAATGAAATACAGTAAGGTAATACCACTTTTCAAATCCGGAGACAGTAAAGACACAAATAATTATAGACCCGTATCCGTTTTGCCGGTTTCCAGCAAGGTGTTTGAAAAGGTAATGCTTAATCAAATGCTCAATCATTTCAACGCGAATAAAATCCTTCACGATCAACAGTATGGTTTCACCAAAGGACGTTGTACGACCGACGCCGGTGTAACCTTATTAAAACACATTTTTAACGCGTGGGAAGAGGCCCAAGACGCCATAAGAATCTTTTGTGACCTTTCCAAGGCATTTGATTGCGTCGATCACGAAACCTTACTCTTGAAGCTTGAGCATTACGGACTTGGAAAACTTGCGCTTAGTTTAGTAAAATCTTATTTAAACGATAGACAACAGCTAGTTCAAATAAATGGTATGAATTCACTCGGTTTAAAAGTAAAAATGGGTGTTCCTCAAGGCTCGATATTGGGTCCTTTCCTCTTTTTAGTGTATATTAATGATCTTCTCCATTTATTAAAAAATCAACCACAAATGGTGTTATTTGCTGACGATACTTCCTTGATTTTTAAGGTAGATAGACGTGCTACAAATTTTGACGACGTAAATAACGCCCTACTGCAGGTCCGAAATTGGTTCACTGCCAATAATTTAGTATTAAATGGAAAAAAAACTAAGTGCATACGATTTTCTTTACCAAATGTAAAAAGTAGTGATTATGAGATAGTATTGAATCAAGAGAAACTAGAATTCGTCGATAAAACTGTTTTCCTGGGGATCACGCTCGACTCTAGGCTTCAATGGGGTCCTCATTTAACATCTCTTGCAGGACGGCTAAGTTCAGCAGCATATGCTGTCAGAAAAATCCATCAATTTACTGATGTAGATACCGCGAGGCTAGTCTATTTTAGTTACTTTCATAGTATCATGTCTTACGGTATTTTACTTTGGGGATGGGCTGCAGACATCGAGTCTATTTTTATTCTGCAGAAAAGAGCCATCAGAGCCATATATAATCTCCGCAGGCGCGATTCTCTTAGGGAACTGTTTAAGAATATTAACACCATGACGGTGTCTTGTCAATATATCTATGAAAACATCATGTATGTAAGAAAAAATTTACATCTTTTTAGTAAAAGAGGCGAAAGACATAATTATAGTACTAGAAGTAGGGATCTATTAGCTCAACCAGGTTTAAGACTGGCTAAAGTAGACTCATCTTTCATGGGGTACTGTTATAATAAAATTCCTCCCCACATACTTCAACTGAATGAGACGAAATTCAAATCTTGTATAAAACGCACACTATGCAAGCAGGCATATTATAGGCCGGGGGATCACATCGCTGATAGTAATGCTTGGCTCAATGCTGGTCCTGCTCCACAACGTCAACTAATTGATTAACATTTGAAAATACTGTTGGAGCTGCTGAAGATTGTAAGACTATCTTTTCATTGTATAAACTCAATCACCTTTGTATTATATAATTGCATAACACAGGTGTGAGTACTATGTACAATAGAGCTACCATTTACCGGGTAATATGTCTTTCATTGACTTGAATATGTCCTGGCAGCTGAGAGTATGTCATGCTCACTCAGATGTCTCGCTGATGGTGGCGTGTGTGTTGGATCATTTAGCTCCCTTCAAAATGGTTGAGCTGAATGGTGCTGATCCATGCGTCATGTTCGTGAACGGGCGCTGTCAGTTGGGACTGGTCATCTCTTAGCTGCCACGGCTTATTTTTAATTATTTTAGTTTTGAATTGTTTTTTTTTTATCACGGACGCTTCTGACGTTTTGCATCGTTCTCACATGTATATTTTCAATAAGAATGATGTAACCAATACTTTGTATCAAATATTTTATTTTAAAAGAGTGTCTGTGGAGTTTCTTGCCCGTTCTTCTCCATAGGAACCTACTATTTGGAATGGGCAACTAGCTTCATATTTGTAACTGACCGACTTGTTGACAATTCAAAAGTGCCTGTAAATGGTTTAATTGAAATAAATGCTTTGAGTTTGAGTTTGAGTTAAATAATATAGTACAGTCGCCAGAACATCAGTCAATGCAATGTTGATTGATAAGCTCAAAATCGAATGAGAAAATTTTACAGTTTGTGGTAAATTGATGTGCTGGCGACTGTACCTACGTAAAGTTATAGGGTGCGATAAAAATACTGATCCACAAGCTCACTTAACTCTGAAATGGAATCCTAGCTCTCAGAATCGTAGCTTGCGTCCAAACCTCTTGATCTCTTTACGTACGGCTCTTTCGGTAGCTTTAAGGACTTCGGCAACGTGTACTTTCGGAGGGGCAGGGGGACATACTTGTAGCAGTTGCTGCACGAAGGGGTCATCCTCGTGCTCAGTGGCGCGGTTCCTGTGCTGCGCGAGGGATGCTTCCGCGTCGTCCTGCGCCGCCCGGTGCTGCGCCTGCAGCTTGTCGGAGCTGACGCCTGCCTGCTCCATCTCGCTCTTCATTCGCGTGACGTACGCCTCGCGCGCCGCCAGCACGGCGCTCTTGTTGTTCTGATCGTTGATGGCGCGCAGGTACTCGTACTTCTGCTCCAAACTCTGCAATATTCATATTTCTCATTTTTATTCTTTTTGTTACTGAGCCTGTATTAGATGTCTATGTCTCATTGGTGTACGTAGAATTGGTAGGTATATACTTTTACAGCATGACTGTTTGAACGATGGACATACTGAAGGACATTATCTAAGCTCACATGTAGGTAACGACTAAAACATTAATGATTGATATGAAAATAAGGCTCTTAGGGCATAAATGCTTATGTCCACAACTGATATAGGGAACAATTTTATTGGATCAAAAATATTAAGGTCATATTTTTTACGTATTTAGAACGAGAATCGAATAATGAAACCCTCATTCAATATGTCCAGTGTGACTTGGTAGCCTTTTAAGGCTCACCTGTTCTAAATCCTGTCTTTGGTCATCTTTGTCGTCTTCCGGTACATCTCTCGCGGCGTCGAAGAGTATGAGCGCCGCCATACTGGCCTCGGCGTGAAGGTCCTCAAGTGCTCCAGGGTGTACACAGAGACGTGCGTGATCCCCACACACGCAACTCACGGCCGCGTCGTATGTTTTCTTGGCGAGAGACATCGTTTCTCGAACCTTCGCTTCGTTTTCCAATATGTATTGTGGCAGACTCCCGTCTAGGTCCTGCCAATGTTAAACATAGCTATTATCGCTACTAAACTGTTATTTCTGAAGGATTACTTAGGAGCATGAGGTATGGGGTACGTATTCATCTAAGTATGGATTGAGTGAGAGCTGCAGCAAATGATGTGGTCGGTCTTCATTCTACTGTCATGTTATTATAGCCTTATGCTAGGTACACGTCTCGGCGACGGCGGACCAGCATAATGGACGATAAAGAGAGTTATTTAAATCTATCTTTGTTTGGCAGTTTCACGTTATTTAGAATTATACTTTGACTGAAAAATAATATAGGTACAAATGTATGAAATCTAAACTGTATGAATGATAAAATATCTAATCAAATCGGTCGTGTGAAGTCATACCTTGATGAGTTCTTGGAGCCGCGCGTCAGCATCTTGCTGCGAGCCCAGTTTCTTCTTCTGTGTGAAGCAGAGCTCGGCTTCAGCGCGCGCGGCGGCGTGCGCGGCGGCCAGCCCGCGGGCGGGCAGGCTGCGCGCGCCGCGCACGCGCCCCAGCATGCGCGCCGCGTATACAGAACGCGCCGCGCGCGTCGCCGCCAGCAAGCACGCATCCGCTGTAGCCTGCGACACGTACGAATATAATTATAGGTACCAGTATATTTTGTTGTGTCTAGTGGTCTCGCAAGCGCCACTGCTGAGCATGAGGTCCTCAAAGTCAAAGTCAAACCATTTATTTCAAATAGGCACATAAGAGGCACTTTTGAACGTCAAAAATTTACAAAAAAATTGAATTGATTCTAGTCGCCCCTTCCAAAAGGTAGTTTCGTATGGAGAAGAATGGGCAACAAACTCCACCGTTATTCTTTTAAAAATGTTTTAAAATATTATGTTTGAGTAGGTACATTAATTATATAATTATATGTGAAGACGATGCACCTAGAATAAAATTACTATACCATAATAGGTAAAAAAAAATAAAAACTAAGCAATAAAAAATAACTTAATTATTAGATAGATACATGGTGCTCACATATTTATAAACATCGTACTTAACAGTATGTTTTTCAAAAAAAAATAAGTCAGTGTGTGAGTATATCAAACAATGTAAAATCAATGTCATAAAAATAACAGATTTTACCATAAAAATAGCAACCAGTTTGATTTTGTTTAGACTCTTAGATTGTCCTATGGAGCTGGACCAGCAATGATTTAATTCCCGGGTCGGGCAAAGCGTTATTGGGTTTTTCCCATAGATAATATTTCTATGGTTTTTCCATTAGGAATTACTGAGCCGGAGGCAATGGGCTCACCCCCTATTACATGGGACTTAAACAAAATCGTCGAAATGTGGGTGTACTATTTGGTACAGCTCTGCCTACCCGCATGGGAAGAAGGCGTGAATTTAAGTATGTAAGTATGAATTACCTTAAAAATGTTGACTGCCTCGGGCACTTCATCGCTGTTGAAGATATCGACGTACTTCTGGAAATACTCGAACAAGTCTTGAGTCCGGACTCGCTCACCGTTGATAAGCTTCGGAGTGAGGTGCTCCGGATCGAACAGTGAAGGTACCAGCTCCAGAAGTTTTGATCTAAACTCTTCTGTCAAATCTGCCACAAAATTGAAAAAAAAAATAGGTACCTACACATAACATATCCAACACGCCTGATTTCCAAGAAGGGTTAGGCAGAGTTGCAACACACATACACGACACGGCACGGCACGTTGTTGCATACATAGTACACCCCAGAGTTCTACACATGCGGACAAAGAATACGGGCCAGTACGAAACACTAAAATTACTCTCTTAAAATAATAGAGTAGGTATATACAACATTATTTTTAGTATATGCGAAACCTGAATACAGTTTGTTCAGAATAGGGAACTGAATCAATTTCAATAATTTTTACACCATGTTATATTTTGTCCCAAAAATATTTAATGTGTGATGGAAAATGTTATCACCATTTAATTACTTACAATACAATCGCCGTATGGTTAGGTACCTACCTACTGCCAAATCATTATCAATGAGGAGGCGCGGGGGCACCGCGCCGCTGTTTTTGTACGGACAACCCGGTAACATATCAACCTTATAACTTTGTGATTTCTCATGATACAGTTTTGATATTTTGTACCTATGTACCAACCGTATGTGCGTGTGTGTGTGAGAATCTATATTCTTTACATAAAAATACTAGACACGTGTTTCGGGTTTCGCATACCTATACTAAAACTAATATTATATATATCTTATAAATCTTAGCTAGCTGCGTAAATGAAAATGTATGTTGTGGATAATTTACCAGTTAATAAAATGTTGGAAAAATTACTACATCAAAAAAACAAAATATCAATATTTTTTTATGTTAAAAAAATAATGGTTGGTGAGTACCTGACATACAACACAAAAACGAACTTTAAAACAAAATTAATAGTTTGACTTCTCACAGCTGCTAGGGGATTGGGCTGTTGGTCATGCTGTTTATTAAGTTTCATAAGCGATGTTGCGGGATATTGATCCATTCTTCCACTAAAGCATAGTTTCTGGTTTCGAAGTGTAGCTGGGGCGGGGTTTCGATTTCTTACACACCTCCCAAGCTCGTCCCAAGCGTGTTCAATTGAATTCAGATCCGGGCATCGCTTGGGGGGCAGTCCATGAGATTGATGCCACCGCCATTTTTTTTCTGTCTGTCACCGGTGGTGCCACTATCAGACTTCCTCTAATGTAGATACTCTATTCTATCCATTCGTGTCACACCACACATCTCTCTTACCATTCTCATCTCAGCTACATGCAATTGCATTTCATTCAACCCTTTTGTGACCCAACATTCTGATCCATACAAGACAGCTGTCGATCTTTTATGAAAAAACCTCACCGTGTAAACGTAGGTGAAGTGAGCTTGAAGTGAGTTGTCAATAGTGTCAATCTCTCTCTGACAGCTCACTCCACGCTCACTTCACCTAAGTTTTCACGGTGAGATGGTTACAGAATAGCACTGCAGGTCTAACCATTGCTTTATATCTTCCCCATATGTTTAAGAAAAATGCGGGAGTCGCAGATTGTTCCCGTGACCTGCCGTCATAAGGATTTTCGTCATCGACCCGTATTATTTGACCGCGAGTGTATGAAGTACACCCATAAATCGCATTAAGTATTATTACAAACACGTTTGAACAATACCTTTTCTACATTGTTTTTATTTATGTAGTCTGTGGTAGTGACGGGACTAGCTCAGGCGGCGGCGCTCTCGCTCATTCTCGCTAATATTACAAGATTTACAAGTCAGTCTTACTAGTATCGAACGTGGGCACGACACAATTGTGGCGACAACTCCCCTCTTTGAGGAGTGGCTAGAGAGGCGCCATGCCGTCCTTACCTTCCACCTGACGACAAAGAGATGGCGGCACCAACTGACGGCTTCCGATAGCGCCAATGCATGCCAGGGTTGCGAGTTTGTCCGAAAGGGATATCGTGGCCCTGGCACACAGGCAACGAAAGGAACACGGGTGGGTTTTAGGCAGCAAAAGTCTGACACGCCTCCGCTCCGCCCAGAACGGGAGAAGTTATTTGATAATTTCCCACCCAAAAAAAAAAGTCTTATCGAACGAACTAATGAACTAAAAAGCGAGGGATCTGGGAACTTGTTCGCGTAGTTCTTCTGTGGTAGCGCTCTTATGACCTAGTTCGTTCGCGAACTACACAAGACTAGTAGGTACCTAGAATGTTACCGCCAGAAATAGCGAGAAGAATAAATAATGTGTTGCAGTAAGTGTGAAAGCAAGCTAGATCATACTGACCACGAATGCACCCAGCAAAGTTTTCCTTGGAAACGCTGAGCCCCGGGTGCGGCATCAGGAAACACTTGATGTTGTCGAAACTTGAGTTGATGTGCTCACGAACTTCACGCAGCTCTGCGTTCTGGTTCGGATTCGACTGGTAACATAAATAAGTTTAAGAGATGTAAAAGTTGTTAAGGAATGTTTGGTTGGAAGGAGTGGTTTGATGGTTATACAGGCACATCAGAGATTTCAGCTTTATCCGTATGCGGCTAATACCGAACTCACCCTCAGGTGGACCATCGGCTTATGTTTGCCATTATAAGGTTTACGGTTTAAGACAATTTATTTCACTCAAAATGAATACAATTATTCAATTCTATGAGGAAAACATAATAATTAAGATAAAAATAAGCGACGGTTTCGCTGGGTTATAAACTTATAATTCTTATTAATTAAATTACAGTAAAAACTTACAATTCAAACACTATTCAAAATATGGTGCTTTAATAGCCTTTTAAAAGTTGGAAGTGATTTTGATTCCTTAATTACCCGACAGTCAAGGAAGGGTTAGGTACTTATAGAGTTAAGCCCCCTCTTATACAACAGTCTTTCAACCGTAGTTTGTTCTCGGTGCTCTTTAAATTAAAAATATATATTAAATTATATAGTTAGCCTGCCTCGACATGCGCTTTAGAAATTTAAATTCTTTTTGTAAATGTTATTTGTGTGTATTTCTCTTTTAGGTAATTTATTTTACGTACAAGTGTTATATTTATATTTTTTTTAATATTCATTAATTTTGTCTCTTTTATAACCTTTCGAGAAGAGGTAATATAATCATAGTTGAATAAGACTTAAATAATTTTATTCTGAGATGTGTGAGTTTCGGCAGCACTTCCCCATACCGACTTCAACCACATCTCGATTAAATAATCGAGATGTGGTTGAAGTCGGTCGCAAATAACTAAAATACAGATCCAAACACACCGTCCTCCGAAAATGAAGTTATTTTTCACTTTGTAGTGTTTTTCGTTTCTTACTTTCTCAATATGATTTTGGATTTGTTTTTAATAAGGATTGGCCATTATATTTATTTCACCCTGTGTATGAAATTTTTATTTTTAGCACTAAATATCATGTATTTGGTTTTACTAGCATTTATAGTAAGCAGATTGCATTGGAACCATATAGCTAGTCTATTAAGATCACTTTGTGCTTCTTTAACAATTCCTTCTGTATTACTGCCAAAGTAAAAAAAACTAGAATACAGTGAAATAACTCCCTTAAGACCGATGTCATTAATATTGTTGATGTAGATAAGGAATAATAGAGGGCCTAGTATGGAACCTTGTGGTACTCCACAGGTAATGGGTTGGGGTTCACTTCGATGTTCACCAATACCGACTACTTGATACCTATTTGAAAGATAAGAGTCTAATATTTTTAATGCAAAGCCAGTAATACCGATACTTTCCAGTTTTTCAAGAAGTTTGTGACTTACGGTGTCAAATGATCTTTTTAAATCAATGAATAAACCCTTCTCATAAGTTGTAAATGAAACAGATGAAATACACCCCTCTAATAAGTCGGAAATGAAACAGATGGTAGTGTTACCTGGAGCCTCTTTCTGAGAAGCGCGGCGCCACCTTCGAAACCGTGAGCATGCTCATAGGGGCTCAGCCAGTCCCGCACCAGGAACAGGAGCGTCTGGAATGCCTTGCCGTCTGCCTCGCACGCCAGCTTGCCATATTCCGTGAACAGCTACAACAACAGGCAGTGTTTATTTAATCAAATCACTAAGTTTCGGGTACCTCAAATCCCCTTTTGAGTACCAAAACCGTATTTTTAAAACAGTTGGTTAGCTAAGACAACTGATAAACGTGGTTTTATGGTACCTACTAAGTTTGGATCTAACCTGTAAGTGTTGTAAATCATCCTCCCTAATGTTGCCGGACAGGTTATAGATCTGCACAGACGAGATGAGGGTCGACAGCGCGAAGATGGTGGAGTTCTGACCGATGGTGCTCTCCGAGTCGAAGGTGCCCTGTGTGTCCATCAGCAGGACGGCCACCTGCAACCACAAAGATAAGTAGGTACCTGAATCTGTGAACTGGAACAAGTCATCATCAGGCTCATGCAGAACAAATAGTATCGCAATGAGACGTGCAGCGTGCGGGTCTGAGTTGATCATCGCATATTTGCCAAATGCGACTCCAGCTTCCAAGATTTAAATGTGTCACCCACTTTCTCGCCGGTGTCCAGGGTGGCGATGATGGGTTCCGGCCACAGGTGGATGCCGGTGGTATCCCGCTCGCCGCCGCCTCTCCAGTGGAACCCTTTCAATTGATCGTCCTCATTGCCCAGCCATTCGCCACTCAGCTGACTGGAATACTAACGACAATATTTAAATTGGATAATTTTATTTTTTTCATCAATTTGCATGTCCATACAGACAGTTTTTTATCGTTATAAAAAGAATGAATCCTGGGGGCCTACTCCGAAGCGATTATGTTATAAGGATATGTATAGGCCGAATGTTTGGCCGTTTCTTGACGTCCCGACTTCAAGTCACGTTTATGACTTTGGCTTATCTCTCTGACCGTCATTTTTTTCTTTTGTCGTATTCAGCCATAGACAGCCGTAAATAGGAAACGGCCGAACGTTCGGCCGATACTTCGGATTTATTTACGAAGTAGACTCATTGATTTTTTGACATATCTGCAAAGCGGCTACACAATACTCACATGAGCGTTGAGGTATCTGAGGAAGAAGTCGAGGATGAAGGACTTGCCGCCGCGATAGGCGCCGGCCACGCTGAGCACGATCGCGGGCAGGTCGCGCACGTCCGGCCGCAGCAGCAGGCGCCGCAGCGCCGCCTCGTCCAGCTCGTAGCGCAACGCGCCCGCGCCCAGCCGCACCACCTGCACGCCCGCGCCACCGCTCATCGCGCCAGGGACCGTTTCCGCGTCTCCGCTCATTACGCCTGGCACTGTACACCAGTTGCCTTATTCTGTAAAAATCTCGTATTGAACTGAGCTGGCCCTTGAAATGAACTGTAACTGCCCTAGCATCAGTATCATCGGGACGACAGTTCACTTCACCGAAGTTTTCACGGTGGATGTATGTGCTTTGTAGTAATAGGATAAAAACAACCTACTTCCAAAAAAACACTATAAAGTGAAAAATTACTTTAATTTCGGAAGTCGGTTGGTTTAAGGTTCCGTAGTCAACAAGGAACCGATATAGTTTCGCCATTTCCGTCTGTCTGTCTGTCCCCGGATTAGCTCAAAGACTCTTAGTACTAGAAAGCTGTAATTTGGCAGCTTATACATATTAATCACGCCTGCTAAATGGTAAAATAAAATCTTGGAAAATAGTAATTATTTGTTATGCAGGGCTGCAAAGTTGTTTTTGGAGCGAGTACCTGAGCATAGCGAGGGTTTCAAAGGTACGAGACGCAGAATAACTTTGCTTCCGCCGACACACAACTTTTCACCTAACTACAGCGAAGAAAATGTTAGGTGCAATAAAAACTGCTTAAATATAAATTAGTGTGTATTAATTTTAAAAATGGAAAGTAAAAGTACTACTTTTGGTTTTTGGATTGGTAATATTGAAAGTTAAAAATTTTTTTTGAACTGTTATGCTTGTGTTTGTCACTTGTATAATATTAGGTAAATTATTTGGAAAATTTGCGGAAGATTGCTCAGTTTCATGGTGAATGTTAAGACTCGCTCATATTTTATGATTTCTTACGATTGTATCACAAAACAAACCAAAATGATGGAAAGTGAATTGATAAAAAGAAAATATATTTTTTTTTTCATGCAGGCGTTCGTGCTGGCCAGTGCGATTATTCTAAAAATGAGGTTGGTTACTGACATGAAATAAATATTTGCATTTCCAGTGTAGTGGCGGTATAGAAAATTATTGAATACAAAAGGTTCGAATGTTTAAAAATCTTTCCACGCTAGAGGATAAAATACGTAGACACCTTTGCACTCAAATTTCGAATGATAAACAGATTTGTAAGGTTTTGAGGTGAAAACTTTTTTGGGTTAAGTGGGGATGATATTTTTTACTCGTCTATCCCGTCATGTGGGGTATCGTTGGATAGACCATTCAAAAATATTGAGGGTCTGTGTAGAGTTGTAGACCATTTTTCGATTCACGGATCTATTTGCGTAATATTAAGCTTTAAAGTGCTATTTTTTGTTAGAGTCAAGTGGCAGAGTGGGGGGGGGGGTCCACTCTGCCAGCTAAATGGTTGTTTTTGGATATGTGAAAAAATCATGGCAGTAGATAGTACACATTATATAACGAAATTAAAAGGAAAACTATTACAGCTAAGTATATAGGATTTACAAGTTAACGAGTAATAGTCGACCAACTTAAATTTGCAGTTGGAGAATTGACCGTGACGTTTATCGATGTATGGGAGAACACGATTTCAACTACAAATTTAAGTTTGTTTTTGGGATAAATTCATCCCAATTACAGGTTTACAATTACATTGTGGTCTGACACGCACTTGCCTGGTTTGTTTATCATTTCAAAAATAATGTTGACGAATTTCAAATTATTATCGCGGAAAATGCACGGAAGCGAAGCGGTAGGTCAAAGTTACTTTGTTTATCATTTCAAAAATAATGTTAACGAATACCACAATCCTAACTCGAACCGAAACTCCAACTCTCAATATTTACAGCCGGGCACTGTATGTTCACGATTAACATTGAGGCGCTGAGCAGACGATGGACAATTTGTCCGGGACGTTAGAACGTGCGTTATTGCAAAGATTACCAAATCGTATAGATTTGGTAATCTACGCACACCGCATACGTAGAACATTAATAGACTCCCAGCAGGGCTAACATTCCTCGATAGCCGGTGGAACTTCGTGGAGCATTTTCGACGTTTGGCTCCCAGACTGGAGCGGGCCGGGGCTGCTTTGAAGCGGCTCCTGCCCAATCTAGGGGGTCCAAACGCCTCCTGCCGGAGGCTCTACGCGGGGATCGTGCGGTCCATGGCCCTTTACGGGGCACCGGTGTGGGCGCGTTCTCTGAGGCTGCGACCAGCGCAGCGGTTGAACGCGTCCCAAAGGGTCATGGCCATCAGGATGGTACGGGGATACCGCACGGTCTCCCGTGAGGCGGCGAGCCTCCTTGCCGGATTGCCGCCATGGGATCTGGAGGCGAAAGTCCTCGCGCACATTTGGGTGTGGCGCGAAGAGGCGAAACTCCGGGGCATAACTCCGCTGCCGCAAGAAATTGCGGCACAGCGGACGGAGCTCCGGAGGGATCTCATGGCGACATGGAGAGTGCGATTGTCGCAACCCAGCGCTGGGCACGCCACAATTGTGGCGATAAGTCCCCTCTTTGAGGAGTGGCTGGAGAGGCGCCACGGCGTCCTCACCTTCCGCCTGACGCAGGTCCTCACCGGACATGGATGTTTCGGGAGGTTCCTGTTTAGGATTAAGCGGGAGGAAACGCCCGGGTGTCACCACTGTGTGGATCGCCCGGAGGACACGGTGGAGCATACGGTGGAGGTCTGCCCAGCTTGGGCGGAGCACCGCCGTGTCCTCACGGAGGCGATCTGCGGCGGCGATCTCTCGCGTCCGGGCCTGGTTCAGGCCATGGTTTTTTTTTTTTTTTTTTTTTTTTTTTTTTTTTTTTTTTTTTTTTTTTTTTTTTTTTTTTTTGGCAGGAGTGGGAAATCCTCATGGACGCCCAGACTGACCCACTGGTGAGCCAGTCTGGGCAGTGCCGGACTCTTACCGGCTAAAACCACACTCCTGCCTTGCCAAGTGTACCTCTGACGTGATCAGAGCTCTTTTCCGTCACGGAAATTGTTTTATTTTTTATAAAAGAGTGGCAACAACAAACACGGAGACGTTTGTTTCTTCTGCTCGACAACCAAAACTACTATTACAACTACATCACTATTAATAACAATTTACACAACTTTTCTAATTCTATATCTAGTATATCAAATTTACATACTATTATGACACTTTTCTTAATTACTGGTAGGTACCAAATCTACTATTACTATTATTTACTATTTATATATATTTTTTTTTTTTTTTTTTTTTTTCTCTCCTTTTTTTTGATAATTATGACACGTTAACTATATAATCATTATATATTAAGTATCATATTTTCTTAAGCTATTTATTTCTAATTATTACTAAAGATACTATTTTATAACAATAATTTAAAAACTCTTTCCTTTCCTTTCCTTTCATTAAAAATGGTAGATTTTTGGCAACCAATGCGACGGCGAGTTTCTGCTCTGTCTCATACCGCATCTTTGCGGTGATCGGGCACTCGAGGAGTATGTGGAGCACTGTTTCCTCTACGCCAGGCTCGCAGGCGCATGATGAGTCCTCCTTACACTTGAAGCGCTTCAGGTATGCAGAGAACCCACCATGCCCCGTCAATAATTGAGTGTCAATGCTGGTTGGAGCCATCTTGCGCACCACGCTATACGCCACCACTGCGTCTGGGAAGAAAAGTTTGGTGCCCGATGCCGTGTCACCAGACTTATATCTCCCGTTCCATTCGTCAAGCGTTTCCAATCGGATTCTTCGCTTGACGAATGATACGGGACACAGATCGTAGTCCGGCTTCTTCTTCGACCCCAGGGCGGCTTCCTTCGCGAGCTGGTCGGCTCTTTCGTTTCCCTCCAACCCTGCGTGGGCCTTTATCCAGAACAAGGAGACACTCTTGTTCTGGAGCTTACAGCGTCGTATGGTGTCTCTGGTTTCCACGGCCAAGGGGTGGGGGGAACTTATGTTGATTACCGACTGAAGGGCCGCCATAGAGTCGCTGAGGATGCCGAACGTAGTTTCCCTACGCTTGAGCGCTTCTCCTGCCGCTCTTTGTAGGGCCAGGAGTTCAGCCTGGTAGACGGTACAGTAGGACGGCAAGGCAAGCTTGAGGGCCTTTGTTTCGGTGGCGCTATTCCACAAAGATAGCGCCGCTCCGACTTTGCCCTCAATCTTGCTGCCGTCCGTGAAAATGCGCACATCGAAATTGCTGTGGTTGTTATATTGCTCCTCGTCTACCAGGCTTCCAAACTCCAGACTAATTTGCTCCGCGGGGTGCGGGGCCTCCATAGCTGGTGCCATCCGTTCCACTTCTCTGTCCCCTAGTGTGGGCTGGGGCACTCCCCTCTTGGCTCCGTAGAGCGAAGCCACTTCCCGGATACGAAGGTCGAGCGGGAGTATCCCAGCCAGAACCAGTGCCGAGTTCAGAGAGACAGTGCGGTAGGCTCTGCACAGCTTCTGGGCAAACCCTCTTTGGACGACGTTTAGCTGTTTCCTGACGCCCAACTTGTTGGCAGCTGGTGCCCATGCGCTTGCGGCGTACAGCACAGTCGGCTCCACCGCTGCGGTGTAAATGGCCCTTATCACTCCCGGGTGCAGACCCCAACTGATCCGGGCTGCCCTGGCTAGCTGCTTGTACATAGCTATCGCCTTCTTACAGACGACAGCTATATGCTTATTAAATGTTAGCTTGGCGTCTATGACTAGCCCTAGTATTTTAACATCTTGGGACATTCCAATGTCGATCCCCCCCATGCTCAAGCGCGGCGTGTCAAACTTGAGCTTCCGCGTTAGCACCATCGCACAGGTTTTGTGCGGAGCGAATTTCAGCCGATTTCTGACACCCCACGCTCGAACATGTTCGAGAGCGGCATTGGCTTGTCCCTCGATTTCTTGCGCTGTTTTGCCGTCAAACACCAACACCACATCGTCTGCAAATGCCTGGCAGTAGTCGCCCCTACTCTCTAGCTGTTTCAGGAGTGGGTCGAGCAGCAAATTCCATAAAATGGGCCCCCCTATGGAGCCTTGGACGCACCCCTTGCTGGTCTGTCTCTTGCTCTCCTCCCCAGCGTATCTCACGGCGACTACCCTGTCACTGAGATAGCTGCTGACTACCCGCCTCAGATTTACAGGACACTTTTCCTCAGCCAATCGTACTTTAATAGCCGGCCACCATGCGCTGTCGAAAGCTCCCTCGATATCCAGTGACACAAGCGTGACGATTTTCTTTCGTGCCAGCTTTTCGCGGATGTACTGCACGAGGTTAAAGAGGGAGTCTTCCGTGCTTTTTTGGGGCATAAAACCGTATTGGCGAGTACTGATCCTGGGCAGCAAGTAGAATTTGAGACGAGCAACCAGCATCTTTTCGTACACTTTCCCAAGGACAGGCAAAAGCCCAATCGGCCTGTACGACTTTGGTACGGTGTACGAGTCTTTGCCCGGCTTTCTGAGCACAACCACCGTAGCTTCCTTCCAGATCTTCGGGAAGTGGTGGTGCGCCAGGCATTTGTTACACAGTGCCAGGAAGTAATCAGGGTCACAATTTATGGCCCGACAGCAGATGTCGGCTGTGAAGCCGTCGGCTCCTGGGGCCTTTTTTGGGTTGAAAGACATCAGGGATCTGTTAAGCTCGCTTTGGGTAAACGGTGGGTCATGTCGCTCATCATGACTCCATACGTTTACCGTCTCTGCCAGTTGTCGGGTTTGGCGGTGATCCCTGTTGTCGTCTTCCTCTCGGTCCTCAGGATAGAAAGTCTCGGCCAACAGCCTCACAGAGCCCCTCGCGTCCAGTGTCTCCCCTTCTATCTGCAGCGGCAGATCTTCTTCTCTCTTCGCTATCCTTCCCATTACCCTATAAATCCCCTCCCACACCCCCTCTTTGTCCTGTTTCCCGCAATATTCCTTCCAGCTCGTCGTTTGGGCTTTTATCACCGCTGCCTCATACTCCGCTTTCGCTTCCAGGTACAGATTTACAACCATCGCTCTCCGGACCGGTGCTGCGTTTCTGACTCTGACTTTCCTGGTGGAGACCAGCCTCTTCATTTCCGCGAGTTCCTCGGACCACCACGGCAAGGTGAGTGTTTCTGTGTTCTTTTTTTGTGGTATTGTGTCTCTACATGTGTCTGTTATTGCTTGTGTGTATGTATGTATGTGTAATTCTAACTGTTCTACGTTGTGTAGGTTTGACAAATCCACTAGGGTTAACTTTCTATCCAGCATAATTTGAGACAGTTTCTCATGAAACTGCCTCTAGTTAGCTTTTTTGGTGTTGTATACCCTAGTGGTTCGTTTGATTGCCATACCTTTCGATTTTTTTAAAAGAATGCTGTAGGTTATGCCGTTGTGGTCGGAACTCGTAAGACCCTCCTCGACTCGCCAGCCGTCCACCAGGTCAAGCATGTCCGCCGAACAGGTTGTCACGTCCACGTGGCTGCTGTACCTCACTCCACCTCTCACGGTATCAAAGGTCGGTATGTCTCCCGTGTTGAGAATCTGCAGCCCTAATTCCCCCAGTGCCCCAAACATCTGCTCTCCCCTCGGGTCCTCGTTATTGCTACCCCACCAAGTACTTTTCGCATTTGCGTCTCCTCCAATAACCAACCTGTTAGGACCCATCTCTCGCTCTATCCGTTTAAGATGCTCCAGGTATGGCTCCATGGGCTTGTCTGGCTCGAAGTAGAAGGACACCAGCGTGATCGTCCAGGCTCTGGTTCGGACTCCCACCACGACGATGTTGTCTGTGGTGAGTTGTGGGTACTGCAAGATGTCCAGATCTTTATCAAAGACGGCTATTGCCGCCTTTACAGTCCCTTCTCCTCCCTCAGAGCTCTGGAAAACCCTTACGCCCCGGTAACTCTTCATCCTTCTCACGCCACCCACATAGGGCTCCTGGAGCATTGCTACGGAAACTTTGCGCTTGTCAGCTTCCAGCAAGAGCTCGTTCGTTGCTAGCTGACTCCGTTGCAGGTTGGCCTGGATCATTTTGTACTCGGTGGTGGTAGCAGGGACAACTTTAGCAATATGCTACTGAGGCTCGGGCCAATGCGTCCCACTTTCTCCGCACCGGGCACTCGCTGCTGAACGCATTGTGCTCATTGTTCGCCATCTTTGCCTTGGTGCAGTTAACGCACGCCGCTGCTTCGCCAATTCTTGTGTCTGGGCAGTCCGCCTTGAAATGTGGGCCGCCGCAGTGGCTGCATAAGTCAGCTGGCTCTTTACAGAAGCGCTTGCCGTGTCCGTACCCCAAGCAGCGGGTACACTGCACCAATGGCGTTTGGTCCTCAACGCGCACTCTCTGGAGGTCGATTCTCACCTTACCACCATCAATCGCCCTCCTCCAGATCGTGGGAGAAACACTCAGCACTACGTGGTTCATGTGGGGGTTTCTCGTCTTCCTCCTGTATTTTATCGTTGCCCTAACTTCCCCGTCGCCGAGGTCGTGAAAGATCTCCCGGTTCTGATTCTTGAGGGCTTTGAGGACTTCCTCGTCGCTGTGTACAAGCAAGACATCCCTCAGAATCAGAAGCGGGTCCCTGTTCGTCACTTCCTCGACGACGAGGTTGTCTCCGATCGCTTCAATTCTCTCTTTGATTTTTCTTCTTTCTTCTTTTGTAGTGCAGCCCATAATAATCTTCCTGTCTTTGGCTTTTCTCACTTTCTCCACCAGCACCCAGCCTTCCTTTGCATCTACTGCCCTTCTTATTTTCTCCAAGACTTCTTCTCCCGTCTCTAGCTCTTTCGTCGAGGAGACAACCACTGAGTGCAGCGTCGCTCGCTCCAGGGCCTGTCCCCCGGTCTGGCTTTTGCGGACCGCCGCTACACCCGCGTAGGTTTGCCCCTCAACGATTTCTCTATTTACTAGAGCATCTTGTAGTTTCTCCATTTTTTCAGAGTTTTCTCTTATTAACGAGCTATGGTTACCTATCGCTCTGATAAGCTCCATCTGGCTAGCGTTAATCTCACTGCGTATGGATAGGGAGAACTCTTCAGTAATGGGCGTGGTTGCCAGTGCGACTGCAGGTGTGACAACAGGTGCAGGTGCGACAGAAGTTTTATTACGCTCTGATTCTTTCACTAGCTCATAGAGCCTGTTGATCGCACTCTCCACAGCCGTCTTTATCTCGGTCTTGAGGTTGCGAGAGTTGCCCAAGTGAAGCTTTGCCTTACTTAGGCAAGCTCTCGCCTCCGCTGTTCGGTTGGGGTACTTGGAATCAGGCTTCTTTTGTAACTTTTCAGCGCCCAGGGGCACTCGGCGCGTCTCCAGATTGCTGGAAGCAGGTGGAGTGGTGTCTCGTTTCGGGTTGGCCGGGGACTTGGCCTGGGGCTCAGCTTTCCCGGCCTCCCATTCCCCGATACTACGCCTTACGCTGGGAAGCGTGGATCCAACCTTCTCTGACGAAAGCGGAGAGCCCCTGGAGTCTGGCGAGCTCGCGTTCTTTTTGGCCGGTGTGCGGTACATGCCTGCAGTTGAAGTGAACGTAAGGTTCATAAGGTATTAAAAAAAAATTCAGAGGTCACTTAGCAATTACTTCTGTGTCCCTGTAAAGGGGGATAAGCACAGAAGTAACGTAAACTTATAATAAAATAAATGTCGTACGGCCTCAAAGCCGTACGACATTTACACACGTACGTACAATTTTTTGAAGTTCTATATTCGCCAGACGCACGTGCGAGGTGTCAAAAGACGCGTCTCCGCGCGGGCTAGCGAGCTATGTAATTACTAGAAATATATGCGATACAAAAAATTTGAGTTTTGGTCAAAAAACTGGTTTTTTGACTGAAAAATATGAAAAAAACCTGGAATAAACACTACCAAACAGGACTCGGGGTGGCTGAGCGCGCACCGGAATACAGGTAAGGCAGGTAGGTATCTATTGAAACTACTATTAACGATGGTTCGGATAAGAATTTTGAGATAAAATTAGTTTTTGAAAATTCCTTCAAAAAATCTCACAAAAATTGCTAAGTCGATATACGAAAAAATTTTTTCGCGTTATTGTCAATTTTTATTAGACAAACAGTTGTACGGAACCTATTTAATATTGATTTGGCTGAAAACAGCTTCAAAATGCGTCACCTGGATGCAAAGTTATAACGATTTGATAAAATTATTGTCTAGCTAAGGTGGATTTCGTATATATATGAAATTACTTGTTATGGAATTTTTTGAAGTTCTATATTCGCCAGACGCACGTGCGAGGTGTCAAAAGACGCGTCTCCGCGCGGGCTAGCGAGCTATGTAATTACTAGAAATATATGCGATACAAAAAATTTGAGTTTTGGTCAAAAAACTGGTTTTTTGACTGAAAAATATGAAAAAAAAAAGGCCATGGTTCGGAGCGAGAGTGCATGGGAGGCCGTCACCTCCTTCTGCGAAGCAGTTATGCTAGCGAAGGAGGAGGCGGAACGCGTGAGGGTGAGACAAGGTTCACGCCCTCATGCCCCTAGTCGCCGCAGGAGACGCCCCGGGCGTCGGGAGTCGCAAGCCGATTTCCGGCCACCGTAGGCGCGGGCCTGCGGACGGTGAGCGATGGGTAGCTCGCCGTCCGATAAGGACCAGGCCCGGGTCGACGGCGCGTTGTGTTCCACGCGCGCCTCAAAGAGATGTCAGCACAAACTGACGGGGTCCGTTAGGACCAATGCCTGCCGGGGTTGCGAGTTTGTCCGAAAGGGATATCGTGGCCCTGGCACACAGGCAACGGAAGGAACACGGGTGGGTTTTAGTCAGTAAAAGTCTGACACGCCCTCCCGCTCCGCCCAGAGCGGGAGAAGTTATTTGATGATTTCCCACCCAAAAAAAAATTTGTCGACGATTATGACGTCATTCTAAACACTAACATGACCGTTATGCTCGAGTAAACTCGAGAAAGGCACTTTGACAGTTCTTTATCTCGTGACGAGAGACCGATGTAGCAAATTATTTAAAAAAAAAAACAATTTTATGATAGTACTATCATAAAATTGTTTTTTTTTTTAATAAATCCATGCGTAAAATCGAATGAATGAGCCGATGTTAAGTAACATCGGCTCATTCATTCGATTTTACGCATGGAATTAGTTTGTACTATATTGATTTTCATTCTCCTCTTTTAATTTATGTTTACTTTTTTTGTGAAACAGACTTTTTTGATTAAAAATAAATGTTTTTCTTTGGCATAATACAAAACAAAATCACGCAAATGAAAATGAGTGACACATTTTTGATAGGGGCAAAATTTGTGGGTTTGTGTCACCGACGTGCTAACCGAGTCATCAACATGCTAAACGCGTCACTGACAGTTCAATAGCGTCACCGACATGCCGTCAGTGTGTGTCCGACATGTAAACCAATTCACGACTTGCCAACTGCGTCATCGACATGCTAAAAGCGTCCCGACATGTTAACTGCATCACCTTCTTGCTCACAGAGTCCCGACATGCTATCAACGTCCCCGTTATACCACCTGCGTCACCGACGTGCTAAAAGAATCCCGTCATGTTAAAAACATGCCGACATGCTAACTGCGTCACCAACGTGCTCACTGAGTCCCGACATGCTATCAGCGTCCCCGTCATAGTACCTGTGTCATCGACATGCTAACGCCGCAGGAGACGCCCTGGGCGTCGGGAGTCGCAAGCCGATTTCCGGCCACTGCACCGTAGGCGCGGGTTGCGGACGGTGAGCGATGGGTAGCTCGCCGTCCGATGAGGACCAGGCCCGGGTCGACGGCGCGTTGTGTTCCACGCGCGCCTCAAAGAGACGTCAGCACGAATTGACGGGGTACATTAGGGCCAATGCCTGCCTGGGTTGCGAGTTTGTCCGAAAGGGATATCGTGGCCCTGGCACACAGGCAAATGAAGGAACACGGGTGGGTTTTAGTCAGTAAAAGTCTGACACGCCCTCCCGGTCCGCCCAGAGCGGGAGAAGTTATTTGATAATTTCCCACCCAAAAAAAAAAAGCATTATGTTGAGATAGGAGCCATTTTGGCGTAACACAGTTCTTGATTGCTTTTTACTTTTTGTATTTCTTGTGCGTGTCCCAAATAAAATATTTTTCTTTCTTTCTTTCTTATTCTACGATATTAAATAATCAAAATTCCAAAGCAATGTGTCTGTCTACACAATAATTTTGACTGAAATATTTTTGTTTTCAGACTGCATGCGCTCGCAGCGTCAACGGGCACATGCAAGCGCACTTCACAGCGATGGGCCACGCGCTGGTGTTGTCTTTAGTCGATTTGTCGGTGTGGTGCAACGTCTGCGATGCTTACGTCGACAACTCGCTACTCTACGACGCCAAGAATAACGCACACAGATGCAAGTTCGGAGAAGACATGCCCTGGTGTTATAAGACTGATTTACATATGCAATAATGATATTTACAAGAGTAGGAAAGAATATAAGATTTAGGAGGATGTGAAGGGTACAGCAAACACAAAATGTGACATCAACTATTAACAAAATGATTACAATAACATTCAAGTTCAAAATATTTTATTTCACATAAACCTACATGGTCACTTATGAAACGTCAGATGCTAGGTGCACAGGTCCAATGAGGATAAAAACTGCCACTGGCTCACTTCAGATGTCGCTAGTCGCTACTATCCAACGTCTAAGAATTTGGCAGCTAGCTATCACTATCCATACATTCTTTGTAAATGCTTAATTAATTAATAGCCCTGTTGCGCAGCTGTTGAAAAAAAAAAAAAAAGACTGAAGCCGGCTAGCGTATCCTGAAATACCTAAATATAACTCGTTTATCTTATCGTACAACATCAACGACTTAGGCGCGGCGCCCACTATCGGCATCGGCATCGGTGGAGCTCGGGCGCTTTACAGCGGCTTCAGGCGCTTACGTAAAGTTTTCGAGCGCTTGCGTAAAGCGCCCGAGCCCTACCGAGCCCCACCGATGCCCATGTCGATAGTGGGCGCCGCGCCTTACGTGTAAGTACGTACCTATATATTAACATAATTTTATGTTATGTTATTCTGGTAATACTTCACATTATGAGTCCAATGATGTAATTACGACTTCACTTGAAATGCTCTCCAATGTGCCAATGACAACAAGCTTTATCAAACAAAGAAATAAATACAATTTGTAAATTGACTCGTCATTTATACATAACATAACACTCGTTTTCCCCAGAGGGTTAAGCAGATATAATATGTACCTACCTATTGTAGATACACCAACGAGGTAGGTTAGGTACATCCACACTTCGCCAGACGAATTAAGTCACATTAATGGGGGCAAGTCCAACTGAAAAATTTGTAATGGGAAAAAAAATGTCACTTGCCCCATCTGGGGATTGAACCCAGTACCCTATGCTCAGAAATTGCATATTCGCACAATTATACATACTGACAGTAGGTACCGGGCGTTAATATTGTACTATCGGCCAAAGTTCCGCATGCTCACCTTAAAGGCGATAATCGCATAGCACGACTCACGACTCGATCGCACAATGCACGAGTTTTGACCAATAGGATGCACAAAGCGTATTTTAGTGGTGTTCGTATTAGTATAATCATGTATAGAATGTGTGACACTCACACTAGGAGCGTACTATGCTCACTTGTTTCTGCTAAGAGACGAGTTTTTAATGGGCACGGCCAGCGCGGCGCGGCGGCGGCGTGAGCTCTTTGTTATTGAATTGAATTGTTATTTTATTATTGACAAGAATTAATTTTAGTACTCATATCTTCTGTTTGTTTGGTTTAGAAAATGTATTATTGATATTGCAGTATTTACAAAAATAATTTGTAATAACTAATAAACTACAATTTATATGTATTAATCCACTTTAATATTTTCCTCTCTCTATCGGGTCTATAGATATAGGTTATTTATGAACACTTTCACTGCCTCTCCAATTTTCACCATATCCTATGTGATGCCGCATGCCGCAGCAACCGCACCATATTCCCTTCACAATAAGATGAGACATTGAAACGAACCGTTTTATTACAGTCCGTTCCACCGATTTTGACTTCTATTCCGTAGGCTTATGGATGGCATTAAAGGCAAAAAAGTGGTTACAATACCAACTGTTTACTGCAGCTGCCATTTGTCATGCCACCAACACAATAGCATTCAAAATCGATTGAACGGACATTTATGGTTTGTTTACCTTTTATCTCACGGCTCCCTGAATACGTTAGGTATAGGTGCGTTGACCGGCACTGCATGAAGGTATCAAATGTTTATATTGAAATTTTTTGTGTTTAATCGACTTTATTAAAAGTAAATAACTATCAAAATTTCTATGTGTTTGTTTATACTTGGGCAATTTGGGAATACTTGAAAATTACAGTAATATTTGAACCAATACTCTGCGCAGTTCATACAATGTTATCAGAGCTTTTTGTTTGTAGCTAACGCAAGGCCGCAAGCCGCACAACTCTTGCAACTGAAATAAAAATAAGTTCATTATCTAAGACCCATTGTTATTTAGTGGGAATGTCTGGAAATTCGGTTAAACAATAGAGGACGGCTTAATACAAGGGCCATACGTTTTTTTATTACCTTAGGATTATCTCAAATGTTTTGCAGTTGTTCCTTGTATTTGGTTTAATACTTTTAACAGTAGGTAATTGTAATATTACCTTTTATTCATTAAAATAATACAGGGTGAAATTGAATTCATGGGCATCCTTTTAAGGGGTCATTGTACTCATCATTATGAACAACTTCAACTATGAGACCATACCTGAAATCGCGAAAAAAAAATCAGCTGTTCCCTACATTTATGTTTGCATAACTCGACAAAATGTAGGGAACAGCAATTTTTTTTTCTCGATTTCATATTTGTTCCCATAGTCAAAGTTGTTCATAATGACGAGTACAATGACCCCTTAAGAGGATACCCATGAATTAAATTTCAGCCTGTATAACGAACAAGGTATCGTTGCAATTAAAATGCCCAGGCATGCCGTGCAGGATGAGCACTTTAAGACTGGATTATAATCAAACCAACACTTTACTCTTTTATAATTCATGCTCTAGTCAAAGTTTGACAATTCATGATTTTAAGCGAAATCAACGCTACAGGCGCGTTACCGGCATTGCATGTCAAGTTTTTTTTTGACAAATCTAACAATGATTCAGTTCCTACGCCACTTTAAAATTCAGAAGCTTATCAAGTAATTAAACTAAACTATAATTTGTGCCTTGGCAGCAGTGAGAGTGAAAGGATTGAAATAAAATGTTGGGTACTAGTGAAATATATATTTTTAGTTTGTGTTCATTTAACATTATGCAGGATTAAAGATTTATTTAGGTTGATATTTAAATCTTATCTGTATAATAAAAGATGTATAGTAAGTGCTTTTTGTATGAAACTATCGGCTGTAATCTCAGTGTGAAAAAATAAACAGTTAGTTAAAATCTACTTGAGAACAATTTTAAGGATTTGCTGTTGTAGAAAAAAAAACAATATAAGTAACTTAATTTATTTTTAATACTTTTTCAAAACATTAAAGATTCATCCAGAAATTAACATATTATAACAAAAAATTACACAGAAATTATCATCAAAATGCAAAATATTATAAGTGAAAAGATTCTTACTCATAATATCATTTATAAACTGTATTTATCTACACTTATATCGTAAAGTTCAAAATATGAAATCAACACAACAATGACAAACAGGCAACACAACAACAACAGGCAAAAAGCCTGTCAGTAAATAAGATTAGGAGAATATTGCTCGTGCAGTTCTAATGAAATTGAAAAGTTTTAAGATTAGTACAATTTAAGAATCTTAATAATTTTTATAATTTGCAATAATTACATTACACTACAGACTAGGTTTATCAAGCAAATGAGATCAATTATTTATGAGGTGGACGGATATGATGACACTACTGAATATGTAAAATAACAAACTAACGAGATCGGGGCTTACGACAAGATTGATTGTAAATAAAACAACAAATCCACCAATAAAGGCAACATGACACTAAATTGACATCAATAATTTTACAAGAAGACTTCAAAATCGTTGGCAATATTTTAAACTATGATTACGGTCTACAGTCTACCCTGTGACATTAATCAACGAAGTAATATAATACAAATTGGAATAATAAAAATAAACCTAATAAAAATAGCTATACAGGGTTATTTGCAAGCCGCCGGAGTCGCGGGTTGTTCGAAAGAGATACCATGGCCCTGGCACAGGCTAGACCTAAAGCATCAGAAAATATGGCGTAAGAGAAATCGAAGTCCCTGTAGTCACGAGCGAATCGCACGCGAGCAGCTTTCTGCTCCTGCGTCAAAATATTTTTTTTTGCGGGACGTCTGTGATGGACTCCAGCTCGATGCAACTCGTTTCTAATAGTTTGCATCGAAACTTCGTATTCTTGTGCGAAACTGCGAGTGGGTGTGAACGGGTTCTCTTCATACGTGGCTATCATATTATTTAACTCGTTTTCGTTTATAGCCCGGGGTCGAGGTGCACGAACGCGTTCTGTAATTTCTCCTTCTTCATATCTTCGCACCCAGCGGCGCACCGTTGTTCTCTAACGAAAAAAAAAAAAAAAAACAATCAGCATCGATTTTTTACATAATATAGGAACTAAGTATAATAATACGAGTACACTACAAAAGTCTTTTCTATAACTAATTTAAGTAGTTATAACATTCATAACTATATTTTAAAATACAAGTTGTAAATGCAATAACTGAAAATCTCATAAGGGGATAAGGGGTCATTACTCATCATTATAAACAATTTTTACTATGAGAACCAAACCTGAAATCGCGATAAAAAAGCAGCTGGTCCATACGCGAACATAAATGTAGGGAACAGCTGTTTTTTTTTCGCGATTTCAGGTTTGGTCCCGTAGTAAAAGTTGTTCATAATGATTAGTACAATGACCCCTTAAGAGGTTTTCAGATATTGCAATTTACACCTCGTATACCTATGAGTAAGAAAAATGGCATAGCGTAAATTCCAACATTGTATGAAACTGTCCCAAGCAAATTTGTGCTTTATCTCTACTATTTAAAAGTGTTTATCCCGTGCGGGCTGGCAACGTGGCATTTCTAAAGGTTTTTCGTGGTTAAATACCAACGATCTAGTGCTTGGCCGAAAAAATAGTAAGTACTTGCTATTTTATCGGCCAGCCAAGCACTAAATCGTTAGTATTTAAAACTATGTGTGCTATTTTTTTTAAGTTTTTTTGGTAAGTATTTACGAGCACTACTAACAAAAATTTACATTATTGTCAATTACTTTCCATCTGCAGTATTATGATAAAATAAATGTTAAAAATAATTATAAAAAACAATTATCTTGTGCTTGGGCGAAAAAAAATTGTAGTTTGAAATATAATGATCAAGCCTCTAGAAATGCGACGAATGCGCTCTGGTTTTTCTAATTAAAATGCGGCAACGACGACGCTGTGAGATAAGGCACCATTGTTTAGGTTGTTTTGGTTTAGGATTTATTATCGGGTCATAAAAGGCTCCAACAACGTCTTTGAAAGCAAAAATAAATAAAAATAACAATCTTATTTGAATGCATTACTATAAGTAGGTAATATCTTATGAGACTTTTAAAAAGAATCCATCTGAAAGTTATAATAATTTTATTATTTTTATATATAAATCTGCCTAGCCTTTTCCCAACTATGTTGGGGTCGGCTTCCAGTCTAACCGGATGCAGCTGAATACCAATATTTTTCATGGAATTTGTTTTTAAATTGCAATATAAGGAAAAATGCAAACTATGAAATATTAATATTACTATCACTTTATTTATTTCTATATCTCTCCCTCTATCTGAATACAAAAACATAACTTACTTGCATGTTCAACTCCAGTGCTATTTGGGATATATTTAACCCTTGTCTATGCAAAACAATAATTTGATTCCTTTCTTCCTGAATCAGGTTTCGGGTCGTCATGGTTGCACCACGTTAGTCACAGCCCACACACAATACACACACAGTCCAGGATACAAGCTAGGGTCAAGAAGAGGCTTTCGATCACAGTCCGGTATACAAGCAGAGGTCACAGTTAGGCAGGCAATCAGTCCGATAGAAATAAACAGGTCGTAAAATGAAATGGCGATAGGAATTTAAGGGAAGCGTCAACAATTAGCGAGAGCAAATTGGCACTGCCGCGCTCTAGCTAATGTTTGTTATTTTATGTTACTCGCTCATTACTCACACAAATGCATATTGTCTCTAATTGGGGGAAACTAGGAAGGGGTGTGGTTTGTCACTAGCTGCGCTCTCGCAGGAATATTTTCTTAAGTGAGCATGCTTAACTTGGGCCGATAGTACATCGGATTTCAGAAAAAGACCGTCGTCGAACAAGTTTGAGTGGCTGAGACGAAGCTCTACAATTACCTAGTGAACTTTATCTAAATCTCAATATTTACAGCCGGGCACTGTATGTTCACGATTAACATTGAGGCGCTGAGCAGACGATGGACAATTTGTCCGGGACGTTAGAACGTGCGTTATTGCAAAGATTACCAAATCGTATAGATTTGGTAATCTACGCACACCGCATACGTAGAACATTAATAGACTCCCAGGATTTAAATAAGGCGCTGAGCGTGTGAGACTGAGCAGACGATGGACAATTTGGAATCGTATGGAAATTTAACGCGCACGTAGGACAAATAGCCGGGATTTCCACATGATTCCAAATTGTCCGCGGACAAATTGCTTAATTAGGAATCGATTCCTTGGAGGCTTGGATGAAATCATGATGAAATAATGGTAAATCCTCAGATTGGTAAATCTATGGAATTATATTATAAGTAGGTAATGCAGGCACTGCCAATTTATTTCATCATCTTTATTAATTAGAATTAGAATGATGTAAATCATCAAAACATATTTCAAAAAGTTTTTTTTGACATATTGGTACTATTTGTATTAGTACTCACCCACTGAGAGATAAAATGGGAATATATGAAATCACCGCTTATTAGTGAGAAGATGCACTTTTTTATTGATTTGATTCGATAGCCACCGACCACGCTGAATATCAACTGAATACTGATACGATTTACGAAAATACGAACCATTGATTGAGTCATTGAGACAACTCCCGAGCAAAAACCGTAAATATTGTAGTGTGTGTTGTAAAACACTCATGTCAGTTTCATCACTGACTATTCATTTTCAACCTTATTTTCTAAGGGATAATGTCTATATTTTACTGTTCACACTTGCGTCATATTGCATTTAGCTGTGCGAATTTTGATAGTATAAAAATAGAACAATAAAGATAGCGGCCATTTTAAAGTGAGTAATGTTACCAGAAAAACAAATCTTACCTTATTGGTAAGATATTTATTATTTTATTTAGCAGAGCAGCAGAATAATTTTTCACTTTAGAATTATAGAATAAATAAGTAATAAAAAATTTAATGGATTGTAAAGTTTTTTTTTATAGTAATTATTTAACATTATGAAAATAACGATTATCACCATCACGTTATTTCGATAGAAACGTATAATAAACTCCGTTATTTCACGATAAATACAAATCAATGTAACCTATTTACCATTTACATTAATAATAACTCTAAAGTGCATTAATTTCAACAATATTGCACAATAACTGTCGTTATTTTGTCGTTTTTTGCCTAATGCAATAATATATAAATATAATAAATGGAGTAATAAAAAATTTCAACATTTATAAGCATCTGTAATTTTTATGGTGTACATAATAAAAAGTATTCTATTCTATAGGTATAATGGGATGTTTAAAAGCTGTGACGTCACTATCGTTTTATATAGCAACACAAGACATTCACCGATAAATGAGTTTAAGACCAATCGTATTGAAAACTAGCTTCTCCCGCGACTTTGTCCGCGTAAACTGTCTTGTTTTAACTTAAAATATAGCTTCGCATCGCCCGCCCGCGTATTACTTCATTTTCGCTTAGGGTGATATCTGCCTTTTTTTCTTTTTTCTCGACTCCTAAAGGTCGTAGCGTGGTGCGAAATAGCCTTCCTCAAAAAAGGGGCTGTCAAATGCAAAAAGAATTTCTAATCCGGCTGGTATACTTGTCAAAAAATAATAGGCGGTATCGAGGAGGGAGAAGGTGAGTATCGAGTACCGAGTCGTATAGTTATTATTTGCAGGCCTATTATTTTTTGACAACTTTAGTGGAACTACCAGTCGAATATTACGCAAAGATTATCGCGTTCAAACAAAAAAAAAAAATGTGTGTCGGACCACGCACAATGAAGGGTTCTGTAGTTGGGGTGAATTTATCCCAAAACAAACTTAACATTTTAGTTGAAAAACATATTCTCCCATACATCGTTATACGTCAGGGTCAATTCTCCAACTGCAAATTTAAGCTGGTCGACTATTACTCGTTAACTTGTAAAGCCTATTTAGCTGTACCTAATAGTTTTCCTTTTAATTTCGTTATACACTAATGTACTACTCCCATGATTTTTATCACACATCCATAAACAACCATTTAGCTGGCAGAGTGAGGGGGACACTTGACTCTAACAAAAAATTGCACTATAAAGCTTAATATTACGCAAACAGTTTCCTGAATTCGAAAATGGTTTACCTAGACCCTCAATATTTTTAAAAGGCCTATCCAACGATACCCCACATCACGGGATAGAAGAGTAAAATAATATCATCCCCACTTTACGTGCAAGGGAGGTACCCAAGGGAGCTTTTATTTTACGACTTTTAAAAAAAATTATGAAACTCCAACATTTTTGTTGGAGTTTCATAATTTTTTGTTCAAGCCATCAAGTAGAAATCGCACTTACATATTTACCTTAGTGAAATTTCAAGCATTTAGCAAAGAATAGATTTTATTCACGTTTTGTTTCGTCACTTTCAGCATTTTCGAAGAGGACACTTTTTGAGTTTGCGTTCCGTTCCACCAAAAAAACGCAACATAATTTAATTAATTGTAAAATAAGTAATGCATAAAAAAAATATTGGAATTTGTTTCTTGACTCCTACACAATGTATATTAAAATAATGGATACGTTTTGAATTACGTGTGTATACCCTCAAAACATCAACCCTCATTAACCTCAAAATTTAAAAAAGCTAAATACTGGAATAAGTAATTATTCATTACTAGTGGTCGCCCACTGGTCGAAATTAGACCCCTCTACGTACAATCTATATAGTACTTACAGATTCCAAAGTACACTAATTCCATGCTATTAAAAAGTACTTACTTTTTCCATGCTCAAGCTGTCACTTCCTGTTACACACTTCCGTCCCTTTTCACGAAAACACTCCCACAGGAAGCGAGAGGAGGGATGTTACAGATCAAAAACGAACTCTTCAGACACTAAGTTATGTATAGACACTAAGTTAATCATTACATGCTCGCTTGGACTCAAAATAGCTTCTTGAAACATTATGGCCACTTCACAAAACAAAATCAAATCACCAAAATCCCAGTAGAAGCAGATAACAAATTGGCATAGTAAGTAATATAGAAAATATATATATATATATTATGAAAATGAGTAAGTAAAAGAAAAATAAATCAAGTATAGAAGTATATAATAAGTAAGCAAGAAAATAGCTATTTTTAAGCAAAAATTCAATTTATTTACTTTGAATTTCTATTAAATGGTAGAAATTAAAATTAATGTATGGCAACACAAGAGAGGTTAGGTATGTCATCGGGCCTTCCCCTGTAATTTATTGTAAGCAAGCAAGCAATATGTCATTGTGTGTGTCGAATGATACAACATTGATACACAACGGAAGTGATGCAAATGATATGACTGTACGAGTTGCTGTAGGTACTATCATGCGTCATTCATACGTACAATTTTGTAAAGAGCGCCGTAGCTGCTAACTGTTTATAATCAACTAGCTCTTCGCCCGCTACTTCGTCCGCGTGGATTTCACACTTTCCCCTGGAACTTCAACGCCCTCTCCACCCCCTTTAAAGGGTCGTTTTGTAAAATTAATGATAACGGTTATTATTTACCTAGATAAGTATTTGTGCCCAGTTTCAATTTCCTTGAGTTTTTTTTATAGAAACTATTCCCCCCTCGCAACGGGAGTTGATTTTTGAACAATCGTTTGTGTGTTATCATTATTTGATTTTAAGAGTATTAATACCAATTTTCAAATTAATCGAAGCAAGTAGTAAAATCCTCTCCTAAAAACTTGATTTGGTAATTCCAAAAAAGGAGGAGGTTATATATGTTCAGCTGTTTTTTTTTTTTTTTTAAGTATTTTCACCGATTACTCCGTCAATTGTGGACGGATTTTAAAAATTATTTTTTTGTTTGGAAGGGTATGCTCCCGAGGTGGTCCCATTGCCACCAAATTAGGATCTGATTAGGGGATCCTATGGAAATCGAGGGAAATCCTCAAATTTTATAGGCATACCTATAGCGATTTGAGTATTTTTTATAGTAACTCGTGCATTTGCTCTTGGAAAGCACCATTTGGTGAAGACCACAGATGGCCACCGGAACTACTTAATAATAAGTATTTCACCATTGCGATTCGATAAGGCACTGTAATATGGTTGATAAGCAATTTATGCTCGTCAAAATACGGTGAAGTCACCATCAGTTCTCCTGATTCTTACCAGGAGAACTCCTCAACAATTAACGCACCTGCATCGGGAATAGCAAGATTTTGTAAAAGGTGAGCATTTGACATTAGGCTATTGTAAATTAGATAAATTACAAACTGACCCACTAAAAATTGAAAAATAAAAAACTTTTTACAAAAAAAAAAACAACCGACTTCCAAAAAATACACTACAAAGTGAAAAATAACTTTAACTTCGGAAGTCGGTGGCAAAAAATTAAATTAAAGATGCAAAGACTTCCGAAGTTAAAGTTATTTTTCACAGTGTTTTTTTTGGAAGTCGGTTGTTTTTTTTTTATAAAAAGTTTTTTATTTATTTGATGTGGATCCGCAATTCCAAGTGAAATTCTAATTTTCTCACGTTTTTTGCAATAAATCTCTCTAAGTTAGATTGGGGGGTTTTTATAAAAATCCTTTTCTTAGTGGATGCCTACGTCACATAAGGAACCTGCTGTCCTAATTTTAGTTAGTCGTTAGCCCGTATTCGGGTGTTCGAAACACTTTACTCGAATTCGGGCACCCGTTGCTTGAATTACACTCGTCATAGCATTAGAAGATGAAGCTGGACTAGATTGTCCGAAGACGGTTTGCCCGAATTCCAAATAAGTATATACACACATATACAACCATACGAGTACACTTACCGTGTAGGTACTCGTAATTGTAACCTAGTGTTTGGATTTTGTGTTCTTCAGGGTAAAATAAAGATGCTCTTCCTGGTTTAATACTATAATTTCTTGAATGATTCTAGTTACAAGTTCTACGTTTTATATTAGAAAAACCGTTATGAGTTTAAACAGTAAGTAGTTGTGATTTTGATGTTCACAATTTGGAAAAAAGGTCGTAATGCTACCTCTACGGCTGTGCAGAGGTCTTATATAGCAGCGGAGCAGCGCCATCTCGTCCGTCTGTCTGGAACTGTGCAGTGATGCCGCTGTCAAGGGTTTGACTTGCGATGGCGCGCGCGCAGTTGCGATGGCGCACGCCATAGAGTATAGTAATAGATTGGCGCACGCGCAGTTGCGTCGCCTAGCCGCTGGGTGGCTGTAAATGCGTAAACACCTAGACAATTGAATTCGGGAGAACGACCAAGTGTAATTAATTGCACCTGCGCCATAAGAGGTTAGGCCGAGCGATGATTGTCAGTCGGGACAATTGCCTGTTTTAAATAGGTAGGTACAATAAAATACTTTTTTTATTTATTTCGCGGTGATGTCATCAGTACGGTTCGGATAAATATTTTTATAGACTAACAAATGCTGAAATTTTTATGTAAATTATAAAGGCACAAAATACGTAAGTAAGTACTAATATAATACCTATGGTAGGTATGTATGTAAGTAGGTACAAAATATCAATTATTTTCAAGTAGGAATAAAACTCTTAAAAAAACCGGCCAAGTGCGAGTCGGACTCGCGCACGAAGAGTTCCGTACAATTATCTATAAAAACGGCAAAAAAATCACGTTTGTTGTATGGGAGCCCCCCTTAAATATTTGTTTTATTTTAATTTAATTATTTATTATTAAAGGGAATATATAACTAAATATTCTGTGAATATTTCTAGCGTCTACCTGTTGCCGTTATCAATATCGAGCAAAAACGAGAAAAAAAATCACGTTAATTGTATGGGAGCCCCCTTAAATATTTATTTTATTCTATTTTTTAGTATTTTTTGTTATAGCGGCAACAGAAATACATAATCTGTGAAAATTTCAACTGTCTAACTATCATGGTTCATGAGATACAGCCTGGTGACAGACGGACAGACAGACAGACAGACAGACGGACAGACAGACGGCGGAGCCTTAGTAATAGGGTTCCCGTTTTACCCTTTGGGTACGGAACCCTAAAAAAACAATTTATGTTTACCTACCTATTTTTTTTTTCTGCTGGACGATCAAAATATTATGTTATTAATATGAATCTAACTGGTCACACTCGCCTATTAAAAAGTAAGTTATGTCATCCTAGAGAAAACATTGAAATATAATAATTTGCTTGTAAGTAATTACATCATAACCTGCAAGCCACAGACACAGACACAGAACAAGGAATTTTTTGGCGGCGGAAATAGGTACTCCCCCGAAAGAGCTCCGTCACAGAGAGATATACCTACCTAAGTACCCACGTATACGTTTGATAAGATAGTTAACTAATACACTTATCCTCACTTAGACAACAAAGACTAAATTTATAGAAACCCGATTGCAGGATATCCTACTTGAGAACTTAGAATAAATGAGATAGTTTCATTTTGACTGTGCAACAACATTTATTGCGATATTTACGTTGTTGAGCAGACTAATTTTTCGAACATATATGAAACAAAGGATTAGCAAAAATTGAGCCGTCACGGAACGACTTTTAGATGTGAAACATCGCACTACACACACATTTATACACTACTATACATAGACTGTTTATGTGTTTATGGTGTTTCAAACTACATCATGCGTCTTATTGAAAAATAAAAAAAATATTCCTATGAATGATTAGTAGTCATTGGATACAGGAAGTGGGCTGCCGTTGTAAGACGATTAAAATGCCACGGTGTATAGTGCGCATTCGTAAAATAGTAACACCTACTTATTCAATAGTGCTCTATCACTTGACTGCTCAGTGCTCTGTGTACTTACGTATTGCTTATTCTACAGACACAACTCAAGGCATAGTAGGCTAGCGAGCATGAGCATTTCAATTTGGTCGGAGTATCTTCGTAAACGAAAACGAGCATTGTGTACAGTAAATTTGTGAAGCTTGTAGGGGGAAGCCCGACAACATAAACACATGTGTTGCCATTCAAAGATTTTAATTTCTGCTAAGTACTTATTTATTTTGAATAATAAAAGGAGAGGTCAAAATTGGTATAATATTCCGAAGATTTTTAAACGCTAATGTGATGTACCTTATTAGAAAGCTTATTTATTATGCTACTCGATTATAGCTAAATCTGATTTTTTCAGGCGCCCGTTTTTGTGAAAAAGTGAAAAGTGTTTCAATAAAAAACGTCTTTATTTATTCATTTCTTTCCAATAGGATTATTTTAAATGTGGCTAAAGTTTGCGTTTCTATTAAATACTTTGAGATTTTATTATAATTTTAGCTGCAACTCCATGAAATTAAGACAAAAAATATTGATTATCATGACAATGTAATAACAAAACGTGTCGAAAAAAAGTCAAAGCTGTAAATGTCAAGCCGAATCATGACAAGCCAAATGACATGACTTGAGTCACACATTTTATCACAGTTTGAGCGATAAAACTGTTTTGTCATAAAATGCTAGTACAAATTGACATGACATAATTTATCATGTATTGTCTTGTTACAAATCGGCCCGCTGCTGACTGCCATTGTCATTATCACGTCATTTGCCACAGGGCTGCCATCCCTAAAATATAACTAATGTTTGTAGTTAGTGATGCAAACATTTTATTTTTCAACACTTGTTTAAAAAAAAACGGGCGGCTGTAAAAAAAAATTAAATGCCCAAAGACATCAAAATAATTACCCTCTTTAAGCCTATATAGGTCAGAAGGCTCTTTAAATTTCAATTATTTTAGTACCAAAGTACCAAGCCCCATACATTTCGTGATCGTCTCCTTTTAATTGACTTTAATATGTCTCTTCTTTTCTTATTTAAATATTATATTATATTTAAATATAATCTTAGTTTATTAACTAGGTACTTTTATGGGCTAGTTTTTAGATGTAATTCGGCAGTGTCATCGGATTTTCCCAGTACGAAATTTCCAGAAGCAGTCCGAGGGGTCTGCAGTTTTTCTCGGTTGTTGGGAAGTAAACATACAGAACTGGCGAAATGTGAGTGTTAATGTAAATACTTTGAGTATATAATACCGTATTTTGAAAATTATTTTTTGTTTGAAAGGGTCTCGACGTGGTCATTGTCATTAATTCAGAATCTGATGAGGGGTATGCCATGGAAATCGAGGGAAATCCTCAAATTTTGTAGGCACACCTATAGCGATTTGGGTATTTTTATAGTAATTCGTGCATTTGCTCTCGGAACGCACCATTTGGTGAAGTGGAACTGATGATGAAGACCACAGATAGCCACCGGAACTACTTAATAATAAGAATTTCACGGGTTGCGATTCGATTAAGTACTTTAATATGGTTGGTAAGCAATTTATGCTTGTCACAATGCATATGGTGAAGTGGAGCTGATGGTGATTTTACGATCAGTTCCAGTTGTCCTGGTTCTTACTAGGAGAAGTCCTCAACAATTAACGTCCCTGCATCGGGAAAAGCAATATTTTGTAAAAGGTGATGAGCAGTTTATATGGGGCTATTTGTTAGTTATATAAATTACAAACTGACCCACTAAAATCTGATAAATAAAAAAAAAACTGACTTCCTTAAAAAAAAAACCCTACAAATTGAAAAATAACTTTAAATTTGGAAGTCTGTGGTAAAAAACTAAAATACAGATACACCGACGTTGTGGTGTTTTTTTTTTTTTGGAATTCGGTTGCTTTTTTTTGTTTCAACACAACAAATGTTTTTATTTCAACAAGTTCCTCACAAAATATTATAATCTTACTATTACGGTAAGAAAATAAAATTCTGGTAACATTACTCATTGTAAAATCATTTAGTTCTATTTTTATTATCATTGAATTCGCACTGCTAAACGTTATAAGAGGCATGTGTAAACACTACATTTTAGACTCAATTTTTTAGTTAGTAAGATTGAAAATAATATGAGGGTTGATTAGCACATGTATTATATAAGATCACATTCATCCCATACTAAGTTTATATACGTATCAGACTGCGAATTTTATTATAAGGAAAGCCTGCCTTTATCATTGTGTCCCTGTCCGTTCACGTATTCCTTCACGATCAGTCGGTTCGGTGATTCAGCTTTGTAAAGTGTTTGCAGTTTCAATGTTTTTTCTCACAATAAAACAGTGATTTTACTTGTTATTTCCCCTTTTATTTAATATCTCAGGTGAGTACCAAAGCTTTAGTGTTGACTGTTTAAAAAAATGTGATCAATCAAATAGACGCTGATGAAATAATTGACAGTCTGTTTTGCAAGTAATAGGGAATTAGGGAAATGATTCCAAATTGTTATATTGTAGATTAATCCGCGAGGAATTTATCAAATATCAGCTAAATAAACCAATGTATCGTGAACTGTCGTGAACGTATGCGTTTTGTATATTAATTGTGATGTTTATCCAAAACCATGTGCGCTTGAATGTTTGTTTTTGACGAAACTTTTTGCCTTCGTATAAATCTGTCCCAATTATCAAAATAACTGGTGCCGATTCTGTTGTAAACCTGTAACAAAATTCGTGTCATAAAAGTGGTAGGTACATTATCGTTTTTTATTTAACTTTCAGTCATATGAATATGGTTTTATAATAGTTTTTAAACATACGCTTTTAAGAGAGACGGTTGTCGATTATTTGGGGCATTCACTTATTTAAACATAAAACAGGCGAGTCCACGTATTCTAAGGTGCATTTCCAAATGCACAATACGTAATGCCACAATTAGTTATTTATGTAACTAATGTGTACTATGGGGTATTCAAACACAAATGTGGGTTTTTGATAATAGTATCACATTATGAGTGTTTTAATAGGTACATAATTATGTACAGTTGCATACAACTCTTTATCTACTCCCGTGATATGAATCCTGGAAAAAAGGTTCTGAAACTATATACTATAACTATATATTTGCCGTTTGTCCACACTAGAAAGTAAAAACGAGACAAACGCTTCCGTTTCCGGCAAAAATTCGTACGAATACTTTCATATTTAAAGTGTAGAGTGTCATGTACTAAAGAATAGCGTTTCGTTTCTCAAGTAAAAATATTATTTTTCAAGTAATAGTAGTTAAAAATGAGAAAAAGTTTGCTATAAAAGGTTTTCTGTTGCAATAAAGTTTAAATTTACTTAACAGATTACTTTTATAGACCGTTTATTATAATTATGTTTATTTCCACGGTTTTCCATGTGCGACAACATACATATTGACTTATTGAAAGTGAGCGTATAATATCGATTTTAGGGTTCCGTACCCAAAGGGTGCCCTATTACTAAGGCTCCGCCGCGCGCCGTCTGTCTGTCTATCCGTCTGTCACCAGGCTGTATCTCATGAACCGTGATAGTTAGACAGTTGAAATTTTCACAGATGATGCATTTCTGTTGCCGCTATAACAACAAATACTAAAAAACAGAATAAAATAAATATTTAAGGGGGCTCCCATACAACAAACGTGATTTTTTTTGCTCGTTTTTGCTCGATATTGATAACGACCACAGGGTAGACGCTTGAAATATTCACAGAATATTTAGTTATATATTCACTTTAAAAATAAATAATTAAATTAAAATAAAACAAATATTTAAGGGGGATCCCATACAACAAACGTGATTTTTTGTCGTTTTTATAGATAATGGTACGGAACCCTACGTGCGCGAGTGCGACTCGCACTTGGCCGGTTTTTTTAATTCAGTCTACTATAAGTAGCACCGCTTCGCGGCGTACAATATAAGTCTGGTAATCTGATTTCAGTCGCGCGGGCGGCGGCGGGGCCGCGCGCCGCCCGCGCCGCCCCGCCCGTCCGGATGCGCACGCTTGTAAATTCACTACTAGCGTTTTATAGTCACGCTGTTGAAGCGCGCCGCGTTTCTCATAGGTCCGCCTTGCGTCAAGCGCTTGCTGTTGTAACGCGCTGTTCGACGCTGCAACTGTGAAACCAGCCTAAGAATACAGGGGAGTTCCCCGCAAGTTTCAAACAAAGATGTTCAAGACTTGTTGGGAATTCCCCTGTATTTTTTCAAATAAGTTGCCATTATTAAAGTCACGTTCCTGGAATCTGGTTTATTTATATTCCGAATCTGGGAGAATTTTTCACTAGTTCAATTTTTAGTTTGTAAGTCAGAGTCTGAGGGGCCCCCTGAGGTTGGGAGCCTCGGGGCCCGTCTAGCCCTCCGGTAGCTACACCACTGGTACTACTGGTAAAGAGAGGCATACGAACCATGGTCCGGATATCACAAATAGAGAGCTGTCGGCCACACTTTATAAATTTAAAAATTCTTACTGTGCCCAGCCTCTATATATTTTAGTATTGTTGTTGAATTAAAAAAAAATATCTGTATAACTATGAAACAGAATTATGAGGAGAGACAGTTTAGGAAAAGTACGCGCAGAAAAGATTTTAAACGCAAAATAATACCCCAACTTAAGATTGTTCACCATAGTCCTCAATATATCAAGCAGGGTGGATTTTTAACAGGTTGCCATTGGACTTACAAACTATAATTTACAAGAGCCTATTTAAGTCAAGATCAAGACTCAAAGCGTTCTTATTGGACAAAATATGTCTGTATTCGATAGACGATGACATATCCACGTTTTTAAATGTTTATATTAGTTAATGTGAGACTGGGTAATATTAGTATGTAGTAGCTTGTAATGTTATTGAATTTTTAATTGTATTGAATGTTTAATTTTCTATATTTTATTGTATTATGAATGTGTTAGTTTTATAATTTTAATGAACGTGATTTTTTTATTTAATGTATTATTTATGATTTCAAACACAATGTTCCTGAATAAAAATTGAATTGAAATTCGAATTGATGAGCTGTAAACCATTTTGAAAGAACAGCCAGACTATCGTTGACATGTAATCTGTATCTTTTCTTTTTTAAAATAAGGGAAGTGTCATCAGCGAATAGAATTATATACGATAAGTTAGCCATCATGTAAGGAAGATTCTTAACATAAACTAGAAATAGGAAAGGGTCAAGAATTTAACCTTGAGGCACGCCTATCTTTACTAGAAACTCCGAGGACATCACCCCCGTTAACATTTAATTTTTAAATCAAGATAGGAAAAACAAGATCAGCAGCTTGTCCACGTATTCCGTAGTAGTGTAATTTACAGATCAGTGTATTGTGGTCAACGCAGTCAAACGCTTTTGAGAGGTCACAGAAAATGCCAATAGCATCCTAGGATTTCTCACAGGATTCCAAAATGTGATTCCGTCGACCAAACGTGAAACCAAACTGGCCGTGGTGGACGTGTCTGTGCCCTGAAGGGGGCTCGAGAAGTCGGTGTAGGGGCCATAATTGAGGACCCGTCACTGGTTTATCCTCCCCTCGTGGGAGGGGGTGGGAGTGCTTTATCGCACACCTTGTCGATGGGGGGGGTTCCCCTCAGAGGTCTGAAGTGTGTTTCTGGGGTGTGACTGTACGAGCGCCTGAAGTTTTTCATGACGCCCGTGCGACCAGACCCCTGCTAGGTGAGATCCCCAGTTCGCTGGGAAAGGCCCGGTAAGAGCCGATCTAGCAACGAGGGCGTCGGTTTTGGTTGGCGCTTCCTACAGTGGGTGCTATAAGAAACCAAACTGGCAACTATGAAAAAGTAATTTGAATTAAAATGGGACAACATGTGTATGGGGGGGGGGGGAACATTTTTTTCAACTATTTGGGAGTAGTGAGGAACAGGGTGTAAAGTTCACTCATCCACCATAGAAAAGGGAGGATCCTCCGACCAGACGGGTGTTGTGTCTGGTGGGCAGCTGCCAGACGGTTGATGTCGGGACGTTGTATATATGCTAGTTGCGCGGTAAACTCTGCTTGCGCGATGCAGGATTTGCGTGACGTCAGTGTGACGCGTAGTTCGCATGTGGCGATGTTGATGCCACAACTACAATATGAAGTTTGTTTTTGGGATAAATTCATTCCAACTACGGAACCCTTCATCGTGCATTGTCCGACACGCACCTGGCTGGTTTTTTTTTTATAATAATGGTCCCCCTTATGTATCTAATGGTAACTAGCTAAATAGATATAAAAAAACAACGCAATTGAAAAAGTTCTACAATAATCGTAATCTTAACAAGTATTTTATGAACACATTGGTATCTTTGTAGTCGATATTGTAGATAAGATTCGTGATATATTTCAGTATTTACGATTCGCTAGCCGGTTTCAAACTGACTGCAGAGTCACAATCTCTGCAATGGATTAATTATGATTTAGTAGGTACTCCTGGTCTTTGTCATAACGAAGGAATATGCTCCTACGTAAAATAGTGTAGATTTTATTAATTAATTATTGTTTTCATTGTGTGTAATATTATTTTGTAAACAAGTAAGTTAAATAACAATTGAGTCATCTATATTTATTCTATACATATTATCAAATCGCAGCGAAGTCAAAACAGTACCTACACTGAATATTTTTGAAAAAAAAACTTTTCACAAAAAAAAAAAACAACCGACTTCCAAAAAAAACACTGTGAAAAATAACTTTAATTTCGGAAGTCGGTGTCTTTGGATCTGGAATCGTTCTGGAAAAGTTTTTTATTTTTCACTTTTTAGTGGGTTAGTTTGTAATTTATCAAATTTACAATAGCCTAATGTCAAATTCTCATCACCTTTTACAAAATATTGCTTTTCGCGATGCAGGGGCGTTAATTGTTGAGGAGTTCTCCTGGTAAGAACCAGTAGAACTGATGGTGACTTCACCATATGCATTTTGACGAGCATAAATTGCTCAGCAATCATATTAAAGTGCCTAATGGAATCGCAACGGTGAAATACTTATTATTAAGTAGTTCCGGTGGCCATCTGTGGTCTTCATCATCAGTTCCACTTCACCAAATGGTGCTTTTCGAGTGCAAATGCTCGCGTTACTACACAAAATACTCAAATCGCTATAGGTATGCCTATAAAATTTGAGGATTTCCCTCGATTTCCATGGGATGCCCTCATCAGATTCTCATTTGGTGGCAATGGGACCACCTCGGGAGCATACCCTTCCAAACAAAAAAGAATTTTCAAAATCGGTCCACAATTGACGGAGTAATCGGTGAACATACATAAAAAAAAAAAAAATACAAACAAACATACAGCCGAACATATAACCTCCTCCTTTTTGGAAGTCGGTTAAAAAAAAGTAATTGCTACGAAGTCTAACGATTCTAATGCCGAAAATATAGTTTTCAATACACTTCCTCGCAAACTGGTTCATATCGCACTACGTTCTAATAATTTATGATAAAAATATTTTTCGTTATTTTATTTCTTCAAAAGTGTATTGAAAAACGTCGTTTGATACTCGTGGACATTTGTTATTGCAGTTCTCGGCTCAAAAACAACCTCGCCTACGGCTCGGGTGTTAATTCCGCCTCGAATGCAATAACAAACATTCTCCACTTGTATATATCAAAATGTACTATTTTAGTATTTTTGTCGGATAGATTTTGTTTATCTATAGGCAATAAATTATCACGCTATTTGCAATGGGGGATGAGTAATATTGCTTTATGTTCGTATTCTTCTGTAGTTTAACGCAAATTGTAAAAAGACTAGCCAAAAGGTTAGAATGTTGCAGATAGTTACAGATTTAACCTTTTGAATGATGACTGATGATAACTTCCCTGTAAAAACACAGGGAAGTTTTATAAAAATCTAGCTGTTATTTTAGTATAATTGTGGTGTCTTACGACTTCCATGTGAACGAAATCGCGGGCAGAAGCTAGTTTATAATGTCAAAGTTTAATATGGATTTTGCGGTTTTAGATTGACTTGACCATCGATCACTAATAAAGGACTTGACTCATAAACATGACATTGATTGACTGAAACCTGAAAGTGATTATTGTACCCGGCGCCGGCAAGTTTATTTGCAGGGCGCTTTATCTTCAGCTCCACTAAGCCAGCTCGATCATTTTTGCAGTTCACTTCGGATATGTTAGGTTATCGTTTGTACATTCATATAAGGAGTAACTTTGTCAACTTATGCAAGAAAGCCTAACAATTAAAAGAATGTAGGATGCAAGACGGCACGGTTGGCGCAGTGGTTAAGGGATTGACTGCTGCGCTGGGTGTCGCGGGTTCGATTCCCGCACGGAACAAATATTTGTATGACTTATAAGTAGTGATTCCGGGTCTGGCTGTTTGTGTATGTGAATTTTAATGTTTGTAAACGCACCCACGATACAGGATAAATTCCTAGTGTGGAGCAACGTTTTTTAAAAACAAAAAACAAATCAAACAAGAGCGAGCGAATCCAGCTCGATAATTTTATTTGGGTCCGTGGCTTAAGCCCCCAGTGGTCTAGGCACCTGTGGCCGACGCTCCCGATTGGATTAAATTAATATCTTCTTTTTTTGTGGTTTTTCACTTAGTACAGTAAATGAGAAAAGTGTTTCATCATAATAATAAAGTATTATTCCTTGCTAAACAAAAGTTATCTATCAAATAGCTGAGAGAATAGATCGCCACTAAACCTTATCCTTACACACCCTTTTCCCCATAAAAAGCAAAATTATTACCAACTAACAAAATGTACAATTTTTTTACTAGATTTCATATTGAGATAAATAAATAAATAATGAAAAATAACTAAGACTTTCATTTTTCAAAACATACATCCAATATAAAAGCATTTCTATGTTATAAGTATAATTATGACTAGCTGTTGCCTGCGGCTTCGCCCGCGTGGATGTCGGAAAAAATCTCATGGGAACGTACCGGGACTAAAAGAAAGATTATGAACTATATGTGTGCCCAATTTCATCAAAATCCGTTCAGCTGTTTTTGCGCCAATGCTAAAAATAAAATCATCCTCTCCAAAATTGACTGCCCCTTTCCACCCCATTATGGGTAGATTCTTTGAATACCCTGGTATACCTTTTCCTTTATTTCTGATCTTAAATACAAATACCGAGTTTCAAGTTAATCGAACCGGGCGTAAAATCTTTCTATACAATTATTTTCCCCCCCACAAATTTTACATCCCAAGCTCCACCACGTTTCAAGTTTGTAGATCAACGATAGAAGATTATTTTAATACAAACTGTATCCCCCTGTTCACCCCCAAAGGGGTTAATTTTTGAAAAGTGGTTTGCGGCTTTACCATCTTTTGACGTATAGGTTATTTATACCAATTTACAAGTTAATCAAGCCACGCAGTAAAATCCTCCCTTGTAAAATTGACTACCACTTTTCACCCCGTTAGGGGTTAATTTTCGATAAACCCTGACACATGTTATTCGTAATTTTTGGTTTTAAGTATAATTCCGACCGCGCGTTAAAATTCTTCTATTACAAACTTCGACATCCTCTAATCCCCTTTTAGGGGGTAGTTTAAAAAAATTACTAACCATATAATGTCCTTACGTACGTCCTGCCAAGTTTCAAGATTATTAACTCAAGAAATAAGATGTTTCATACACACAAAGTCCCCCTTAAAGGTAGAATTTTCAAAAACCCCTTCTTAGCGGATGCCTACGTCATAATAACTATCTGTGTGCCAAATTTCAGCCCAATCCGTTCAGTGATTTGAGTTGTGGGTTGATAGAACAGTTAGTCACGCTTTCCTTTTATATACATAGATTTAATATTATACATTTATACAGTTTACAATACATTTGAAATTTTTGTAATACATGTTTGTGCCTGACAGTACATTTGATCAAAAATTGCTTTGAATTAAATTAATCGAATCGGGGGCGTAGGCCACAGGTGCCTCGACCACTGGGGGCCTAAGCCACGGACCCGATAATTTTTGCATCCGCCTCGAATGGGATAGGTTTTATTTAATCCATTCATACCGAAAGAGGATTAACTGTATCGATTTATACAGAGAAGCTTAAGAGTTAAGATCGAGTAGGATGCAAGAGCGAGCGAAGCAAGCTCCATAATGGGTAGCAGTAGCACCCTCCCCCGCCTAGGGTCGATTAGATTTTCGGAAATAGCAGTTCGGTACTTTGTCGAATAATGCACAGAAGCTTTAATTGAGAGGAACATTTTAGGATCTCGCCTCGAATAGATTAAGTTCTCTAGTATAGTATTAGGCGTTTTCGGATATTTTTATGGTTCTGAATGTTTTTACACCTTCATTTTATTTTGAAGCCAGGGAGGTGCAAGTGCATACTCTCCCTTACCTTACCTTATACCTTCTCATCATTAAGAACAACTATGAGTCGACACCCCTGGGCCTCAAGTCTGCTATTACAATAGTGTCAAAATGGTCTTTGATTTCATAATTGTTGATTTTGACAAGCTTGGTAATCTACTATTATAATGGCGTCATTATGACTTTCCAATGGTCGGCCACTGACGCTGCATTGAAAGAAATTGCAAATATTGGTAATCTCGTACATACTGACACATGAATGACATTTCTACTAATGGGTTTTATAATAATGGCAATAAAACAATGCCATTATGATAACACAATTATATTACGAGAACATTGACCGACCAATGATCGACCATTATGAATTTACCAGATTACGAACTTTTAGCAAAATGACAATGGCATGACAATAGGACCGTGTTGGAATGACTGAATTTATAAAATTAGCAGACTTAGGCCCCTGAAATCGCGAATAATAAGTAAATATCAGCGATTCCATACATTTTTAGGGTTCCTTCACTGGAATCACTGGATCACTTGTGTGTGTCTGACCGTCGGTCACAGCCGATTTCCTCTGAATCTATTGGACCGATTTAGTTGAAATTTAGTACACATGTGAATTTCTGTGACTCAAAAACGAACGTGTAACGTAAATAAATGAATTTTGATTACTCATGGGGTTAATTTATGGGGAAAAATATGAAAATTAAATACAAAGTTTTAGAATAAAATGTTTTTTTAAAATAAATTAAATACAAATTTTTAATACAATAGAAAGAAAAAGAAAGAAAAATAATTTTATTTGTCACAGAAAATACGTGTATACAAAAACATATCTAATAAACTCGAAGGTAAACATTACACAAATTAAACAGATCTACACATAATCACGAGCACAAAAAAACAAATAGTCGGCAGCTGCACGTCATGACCGTGACAAGAAGGTTTGCACTCAGCATGATGCGCTGATTTTTAGTGGTCACCCGAAAAATACGTACGGAACCCAAGTTAGGTTTGGTGAGCTGTACAGTAAATAGATAACAAAATAAAATAAAATAAACAGTACTTTGAATAATAATAATTGCTAATATCTCTTTTATTCTGAAAAAAAAAATGCAATTGTAAAATCATTCTTTCGAGAGAATTAATCATATTCTACGTTAGCTCTGCACGACTTCACTTTACGCGTGCTTAACACATTAATAAATGAACCTTCATGAACATTGTTATGTCCGATGTTATCAGTTCTGATATTCGTCGCCGGGTTGTTCCCCGATATTGAGTCAGCGTGGGCACAGTATAATAAAGTAATACAGTATTACGTCTCGGCAGTGACCTTGAAATAATGACCTACGGCTGCTCTTCTTTCTTATATCTATGGGCCACTCGGTAGATAAACACGCACTCGGGTTACCCACTGACTGTGTCTCTTGGGTGACCTAGGTATTTGATAATGCTAAATTAAATTGTCATAATTACTATCTTTTAATTATTTCTTTTTTTTACTTTGTTGACTATGACTCACTATATTTTCCGTCTGCGTTTGTTTATCTTTCCGAGAACCTTGTTGAACTGTATTTTGTAAGTCCGGCAAATTTAATGATAGGAGAGCATTTTTTTTTTAAACCTTGCGATGTTGAAGCCAGTATGTCCTGTACATTAAAATGTTTATCTCAAATCTCGTAGCTTGTGTTAGGTTTGTTTGTTAAATCATCTCAGTACATCAGCCGAAGCCATTCGCATAGTCTGAAATAAAAATAGATACCTACCTATTATCCATTTATTTGTGTTAAAAAATAACATACTTTCCATAGAAAAGTTACATAAAAAGGCCTAGAAAAAGTCCGCGATGACATAATATCATATAACTAAATGCTCAGGTTTATTACAAATTGATAAAATATGATAGCTCTATGAAAAAAATATGTTAATTTGTCTAGGGCAAATCCTTATCGAGATAAATTTGTTTATCGTCAGGGTAATTTTATGTAGTTATAAATTGTATTTTTTGAGGCGCTTGTGGCTAAGTAGTGACAGCCGCACGGGTCCATCGATCAGGTTAAGCTACGTTTGCCGCGGTTGGTCCGTGGATGGGACCATCTTTATATACCGAGACTCCCTCCGTGCCTCGGAAAGCACGTTAAGGCGTTGATCTTTGACAGTTGTTACGGGTCGTCAAAAGCCAGAAAGTTTGGTAACCAAGGGGTATCGTATTACCCAGTGACTGCGTTGTGGAGGTCAGATAGGCATTCGCTCCATGTAAAATACTGGTATTCAGCTGCATCCAGTTAGACTGGAAGCCGACCCCAACATACCTAGTTGGGAAAAGGCTAGGCAGATGATGATGATGATGAAAAAATTGCATTTTACACTAAATCATTTGGATGAATATGGGTTGAATCATTTAGTTTTCTCGAACGTGTTTTGACCGCAGGACGCACGATAAAGACTTTCTGTGGCCGACCGAAATACACGCGGGCGAAGCCGCGAGCAGAAGCTAGTATAGGTATATTTTGTTCCTTCAGTCGTGTACCGATAACATGGAAAAAGAGAGATCCTTACCTACTAAGTACCTGTCAAGGACGTTATGCTCGTTACGCTTCAATAAATATGCAACTACCTACATAACGAGTGATTTAAAATACGAATTTCGGGTTTCAGCATTCAAATAATTAAACCAAAGTACTCTTTAAATAATTTGAAATTGAAAGTAAATAATATCTAATAATAATAACCCACCGCCCCGTATCTCTACGACTCCGCGTATCACTGGTCAGTTTCCCTCAGTGGTCAGTTTATTTAATTCGCCGTTGAATTCGAGGTGGGGCTTGCGCGCTCCGAACTCTAGGTCTGTGCCGGTAGAGTTTACTTTGCCGGAACAGGTGTAGGGTAAGGAGCCAGACCAAGAGAGATACAGAAACCCGCAGGGCATGCGGCGTGTTGGGCAGTACCGACCCAGACTTCTCCCGATCTCCCGGGAGAAGTCTAGTTCCTCATCTCTGGCTTGCCTTTATTGGCCGACGGGAGTCAACACTGACGATGAGCAGAGCTCTCATCTCATTCTTCGCTTTATTGACCGGCTTGAGTGGAGATCCGCAAGAGCAAACGTGCTCGGAGGAAGGAAGTATTCCAGTAAGTGCTGATAAGGATCTTGACCAACTTTCGGGCTCTAGGATTGTTCTGATAGCCGTGGAATACCTCTCCACTCCTCAAGCATCTCAGGAAGTGTTGCCCCCTTGTCGCTACGTCACTATGTGCTAGCGACCGTTATAGGGGGCCCATTATTGAGTGTGCAAGTCACCCCCTGCCATTTTTTCCATGTGTAATAAAACATTGATCACGCAGGAGGCAATAGTCTTTCCATAGTTCAAGGTAACCAGTCAACTTTTCCCAAACACATACTCCAATATCTTTATTTCCATATCCTGCAATAGTCCAACACCAACCATGGGTTGTCCTTGGGTGCACTTGCATAGTGCGTACAGGGATAATCAACGGTTTGTCCCTCATCACCCCAGGGTTCCGGGAAATGTATAATAAAAAATAAAAAAAAAAAACGCGCGTAAATATATTAATAGTAATCTTTATTGGAACAAAAACACATTTTACTAATTGATTGCGTAGTTACATAAATAGCTACATTAGTTACAAAACTGTGTCGCAGCTACAAATATAATGTGTAATATTTAATATACTGCTGTTTGTTGTCCCTAATAAATAAAATAAAAAATATTATTATGTCATTTGCGTTTTCTGATCAATTGGTTACTGTAATTCCATCAGATACGTTTGGAACAGCAGGGTGCTGTTCCATTTGCGTAACATAATATATGTATTATATTAAAATACATACAAATCACAATCTGAATGATATTGAAATTTAGGGCTAATGTTGCTATGCTACTGTAAGTGTAGGCTGTACTGTACGCAAATACCCCGCTGGCCATAGTTGTGTCTATTAACACCATTTATGGGTCAAATATAGGTATGGTGGTATTAGGTACTAGGTGCAGCCCCGGACGTCTGGGAGCGACAACAGATTCTATTATTAACACTGACGAATGTAAGAAAGATTGTCGATGTAAAGTCAAAGTCAAAGTCAAAGTCAAACCATTTATTTCAAATAGGCACATAAGAGGCACTTTTGAACGTCAAAATTTACAAAAAAATAGAATTGATTCTAGTTGCCCCTTCCAAAAGGTAGTTTCGTATGGAGAAGAATGGGCAAGAAACTCCACCGGTACTCTTTTAAAAATGTTTTACAATATTTTGTTTGATTACATTAACTATATGATTATATGTGAAGACGATGCACCTAGAATAAAATTACTATACCATAATAGGTAAAACGAATTAAAAACTAAGCAATGAAAAATAACTTAATTATTAGATAGATACGTGGTGTTCACATATTTACAAACATCATACAAGTATGTTTTTCTAAAAAAATAAAAAAATAAGTCAGTGTGTGAGTATAGGTTATCACAGAATGTTTAATCAATATCATAAAAATAACAGATTTTACCATAAAAATAGCAACCAGTTTGATTTTGTCTAGACTCTAGATTGTCCTATGGAGCTGGACCAGCATGTTTCCAAGCATTCCTGTCCTGGATATAATCCTCTAACTTGTAATATGCTTGTTTACAAAGTGTACTTTTAATATGTGTTTTAAATTTTCTGTCATTTAATTTCAATATATCACAAGGTATTTTGTTGTAACATTTAACACAGTACCCCATAAAAGATGTATGTACTTTAGATAATCTGAAAAATGGTTGATCTATTTTATCTTTATTTCTAGTATTAAAATTATGTCTATCGCTTATCTTGTTAAAAATATGTAGATTTTTCCTTACATACATAATATTTTCATAAATGAATTGGCAAGGTACCGTCATAATATTAATCCTTTTAAATAGTTCCCTAAGAGATTCGCGGCGACGGAGATTATAAATTGCTCTGACAGCTCTCTTTTGCAAAATAAAGATGGACTCAATGTCAGCAGCACGACCCCACAGTAAAATGCCATACGACATAATGCTGTGGAAGTAACTAAAATAAACCAAACGCGCGGTTTCTATATCTGTTAGCTGTCTTATCTTTCTAACAGCATAAGCGGCCGAGCTTAGCCGCCCCGCCAGAGAGGTTATATGTGGTCCCCATTGCAGTTTCTCGTCTATAGTGATTCCTAGGAAAACCGTTTGATTAATAAATTCCAGTTTTTCTCCGTTCAATATGATATCACATTCGCTACTTCTAACATTAGGTAATTTAAATCTAATACATTTGGTTTTTTTTTCATTTAGTACCAAATTATTTACCGTAAACCAATCTTGGACCTGAAGAATAGAGTTATTCACTTCGTCAAGATTTTGTGATCGTCGATCTATTTTAAAGATCAATGATGTGTCATCAGCAAATAACACCATCTTCGGTTGATTTTGAAGTAATTGGGGTAAATCATTAAAGTAAACTAAAAAGAGGAATGGACCCAATATCGAACCTTGAGGAACGCCCATTGCCATTTCAGACCCTAATGAGTTAACGCCGTTTATTTGAACTTTAACCTTTCTATCTTTTAGGTATGATCTTAGTAAATCAAGAGCTGCATTCCTAATCCCATAGTGCTCTAGTTTCAGCAAAAGTGTCTCATGGTTCACGCAATCGAACGCTTTAGAGAGGTCGCAAAAGATTCCAATGGCATCTTGTTAAAGATTGTTCTTAAAGATTGTTGTGGTGCATTCACGATTAAATATGAATGATGTAAAACCATTAGTAAGTCATTGCAAAGTAACTCTAATTCACGCGCCGCCAACGGTTAGCGGAATATTCCACTGTTAGTGTTATTGTGTAAATAACATTGCAAAATGTGACTTTTTAGTGAACAATGAGTATATTAAACTACTAATTTAGACAATAGTAAATGTGAAAGCGACTCTTCGACAATGGAGATGGACTTATTAGTTAACAGTGAAATAGTTAAATTAGATCATCATGTAACGTGCAAAATAGTGCGAGAACTGTCAACAAAGTATGGCGGAACTTTTACCGTGCAGTGCAACCAGTGTAACCATAAGAACTTTATCAATTTTTTTTTAGAATGGACAATCTAAAATAAAAACAATGAAATGCAAAAATGCACCAAAACGTAATAAAGATTTGTATTTTCGTGAACCATCGTCACATGAATGGTAAATATATACCAGACCTTTACTATAAAATCTACTCGTGTATAAGCACAGTAGCAAGAAGCGTGTTCCATAACTGTGAGGAATACAAAAAACAAAGATATCGACCATCAACTTGGAAAACGACTACGAGATACCACTCAGTCGTAACCTGAAAGATATTAAATGAAACCTGAAAAAACGAGACCAGTTTGAACAATTTCTAGCAACTAAAATAGACCCATACGCTAAAATAGAAATAGACGCAGACTGCGGCGAAATTATCATAAAATTAGAAACAGCTATAGTAGAAACGCTGGATGAATTCGCACCGCTCAAACAAACCAACCTAAAATACCAAAGAGAAAATCTTTCCGAATACATTCAAAAGTTCATCGAAAGGAGAAACAAGACGAAAAACATGGCATGATGTTTAAGATTCACAAACAGATACAACGAACTAAAGAGAGAACATAACAGATTAAAACGTTATCTAGCTAGGGAAATTGCAGAAAATAGAGTAGCAACTTGGAATAATGTTTTAGAAAATAAGATAGATAACAGAAGAAAAATATGGGGTATACAAAGAGCCATGAAAAGACCGCCTCAAAGGCGTATAAAAAAATTGCATCACAGAATTGGAAATTGTTGATAGTCTAGTAAACACAGCAATCATTCACAGGTCTGATATCGTTCATGAAGACGAAAATACAGAAATGTATACACCATTCCATCCATTAGAAGCAACATCACATGCAGGGTCAAAAGCAGCCCCTAGAAAGTTCGAAAATCAGAAAGACCCTGGCCATGACGGAATAAGAGCGGACGTTCTAAAATTGGGAGGCGACATGATTATAGCCATATTCAAGCAAATTATGGATTGTATTAGTAACACGGGATACTTCCTTAAGAGATGGAAAGAAAGCACCTGCATTTTCATGCATAAACCAGGAAAAGACTACACACAACTCGAGTCATACAGACCCATAAGCCTTCTTAATATCATGGGCAAATGGGCCGAACGCATTATTCTTTCGAGAATAAACATGGAAATCAACGAAGAGGCACTGGAACACAAATATTGAGGACTGGCAAATACATCTCCGATGCCCTGGAGAAAGGACACAGTGTGGCCATGATATCAACTGACCTCAGCAAGGCATTTGACTCCATAAATCACAAAGGTCTTATAAAGAAAATATTGAAGCAGGAGCACGTAATAACATTATAAAGATAATAGAAAATTACCTATCAAAAAGCACCACCAAAGGCAGATTTAGGACAACAACAGGAACATAAAACGACGTACCACACGGCGTACCACAGGGTACGATTTTAGGACCCGTACTTTTCAATATATATGTTGCCGACATACCAAAACCACGAATTGCTGCTCAGATACTCTCTCAATATGCAGATGATCTATGTATTCTCAACGAAGCGGAGAAGCCAGATCATGCCACAAGGCGTGTAGAATGCGCTGCGGAGAGAGTTATCGATTATTACAAGAGATAGGGCCTCCAATGTAACGTGGATAAAGACGAGTGAATCATGTTTTCTCACAAAAGACCTAGGCGAGGGAACATAAACAGCGGATACAGAAATGACATCCAATTGAAAAATTAACGGGTTGAATGTAAGAACCAAGTATAATACCTCGGTGTCGTATTTCACAAAAGACTATCAATGAATAAACACACAAAAGAAAGAGTAGAAAAGCTAAATCGAGTAAGAGGCGCCCTAAACTCCATCATAGGGTACCGATTCAAAGCCAACATTGAAACGAAATTTCTTATCATACAGCCATGTCTCTTGCCGGTACTCGATTATGGAGTCATCCAACTTCTGCCGAGAAAACTGAGATACAGCAAGAGCAATCTGACAAAACTGGAAAGACAATATAGAATGCCACTGAAAGCTGCAAGTGGCTTTCCACGCCGCACTGAAACCAAAACCCTCTGGGAAATACTTGGACAAGACCCGTGGCATCTCAGAGCACACAGTCTCTATCGCGATATGATTGAAAAACTAACTTCACTGACAATCAGCGGCCTAGAAGATCCCGGTCCCACTAACATGAAATATGGACAATTTCAACCCGTTCCTTTTATCAAATAGAATAGGCGACCTAGTATATATAAACAAATCCGAGAGAGGTAAACCGCTCCACAAAAGAACGGCCCTCCCCTGTCAGTAGAGGCTTTGACTCGCAGAGTCACTCGTTTATAATTATAATATCTAGTTATAATAATATAGATATAATAATATCTAGTTTATAATTAACTTCAGGTCTAGGACCTGATGGGATCTTAAATCCAAAACTTCACACACTGGCTTTATATAATTCAACCGTGTGTGAAAAGAATTACATAATAGGTTGCAAAAGTGAAAAGATCCCGGACAAATAGCGCCAAATAAAATACACCAAATGCACTTGTAAACTTTGATTTGTAAGTGACCCTTCATTATACCCAATGAAATAAATTCATATAATATTCTATTCTTATCTCATTGTTAAAAAGTATAAAATAGAATGATTGATGTGAGTATGTCTACACTTTACTGAGATAAGAATTACATTGCAATGGCTTAAAATGGTTTTACCTACGTCGGTCGTGAAAATCTTACCTATGTGTGCAGTGTCAGGTGCGATGAGCGGCAGCGCGGAGAGTGGCGCGGGCGTGCAGGTGGTGCGGCTGGGCGCGGGCGCGTTGCGCTACGAGCTGGACGAGGCGGCGCTGCGGTGCCTGCTGCTGCGGCCGGACGTGCGCGACCTGCCCGCGGTCGTGCTCAGCGTGGCCGGCGCCTACCGCGGCGGCAAGTCCTTCATCCTCGACTTCTTCCTCAGATACCTCAATGCGCCTGTGAGTAGGTATTGTGATCACTTAATTTAATAACTGGAAAAGTCGCGCCTGGTAACAGGGCACACTACCTTCGAGGAGGATGTATAATCAATCTCTAGTTAACTCGACCCCTTTGGGGGTCAGTTACCTAGAGGGAAGCCAGTAATTGCCACGCTGCGCGCTGGTAAATTGGCATTCATTGAATGTACCTAACCCGTGACAATTATGCATTTATGAAAATATTTCAAGAAATCTAAAGTATACGAGCTATATGTGTTATGATTTGTTAGCGTTCCAGTCAGCTGAGTGGCGAATGGCTGGGCAAAGAAGACGAGCAATTGAAAGGGTTCCACTGGAGAGGCGGCGGCGAGCGGGATACTACCGGCATCCACCTGTGGCCGGAACCCATCATCGCCACCCTGGACACCGGCGAGAAGGTGGGTGACACATCTTGGAACCTAAAGTCACCCAAATTATCCTTCGGCCCACCTTTACCGTACATCTAACCACTCTAAAATTAGCCTATCGATGGATAGACATGTGGTGCTCATTCCTTCCCGCCCGCTTGAATTTGATTTAGTTACAATTTATTCTGCATGAGCCTAATGATTATTTATTCCAGTTCTTAGTCGCAGGTACTTATCTATGTGGTTGCAGGTGGCCGTGCTGCTGATGGACACACAGGGCACCTTTGACTCGGAGAGCACCATCGGACAGAACTCCACCATCTTCGCGTTGTCGACACTCATCTCTTCCGTGCAGATCTACAACCTGTCCGGCAACATTAGGGAGGATGATTTACAACACTTACAGGTTAGATCTTGTCTGTTTTATTAAATTTTCTCAAGAAATAGAGCTTATACTCGTATAAACAACGTGGCGATTAGGTTATCACATTAATTCAAACCACGTATTCTACATTACGTATTTTAAGCATACATAAATAAAATAATTAATAAAAGTTAACATTCTACCCGTGAGACCTTTTTTTCCCTTTTAGTATTTAACAACATCATGTATTATAACGCCCCGCGCGTGAGCGCAAGTACCTACCCTCCGCTAGTCTCACTGTCGTTTGGCGTGTGCGCCGTAGTATCAAGGGTGGATTATTTATTGCCAATTTTTACGCTATTTAGTTTGTAAGAAAAATTCAGTTTTCTATTTTTAGGTCTATTTTTATTTTTATTATTTTAACAGACTGATAACAACTTGTAATAACCGCTGTACTATTTAATGTGATAACCTAATCGCCACGTTGTATATTGAGCTATGTTTGTGAAAAAGGTGACAGATACGTGGGAGGATATGATGAACGATGAGGATGACAATTCAAAAGGTTTAGTTGAAACAAATGCTTTGAGTTTGACTTCTTAAGGCCAAAGCAGATTGGTGCGGGCCGCGCTGCACCGCCACGCAACGTATAGCCAAAATCCTTCTTCATCATTTTCAATGAACCAACGCACTCTGCAGGCGTGCCGTACCGCCCTTTTTGTATGAAAATGTGTTGAGCTGTGGCCCGTTTCGGCTGTAAAGAGCGTTTGGCTTTAGTGAACAGAGACTGTTGTTGTCTGGTAGCTGTTTACGGAGTATGGCAAACTGGCGTGCGAGGCAGAGGGCAAGGCGTTCCAGACGCTCTTGTTCCTGGTGCGGGACTGGGCAAGTGCCTACGAGCATGCGCACGGCTTCGTGGGTGGCGACGCGCTGCTGAAAAAGAGGCTCCAGGTAATATTATAAATTATTTTATTCAGCCTTCCTCTGAGTGAGAGAGAGTGGGTTGTAATTCATCACGCAGACCCGGGTCGGATTAGTGTATTATAAACAGAACTACTTATTTATCACCATCTGACCTCTGATTTACTCAGGACACTGCGAACATCCGTCCTAATCAACTATTGTATCCCGTCCGATAACTAATATTATTTATGTTCTCAGTCGAATCCAAATCAGAAGTCAGAGTTGCGTGAGGTTCGTGAACACGTCCGCTCATGTTTCGACCAGATCAAGTGCTTCCTGATGCCTCACCCGGGCCTCACCGTTGAAGATCAAAGTTTCGCCGGATGCCTTCGTGGTCAGTATTATCCAGCTAGCTGTAACACTTTAACATTAGCCAACAACCTAAAGGTATCGCCAATCAGTACAAGAACTATGTATTATTAAAATAAGTACCTACCTATTATTAAATTGCAGACCTGACAGAAAAGTTCAGAATTCAACTTCTAGAGTTGGTGCCAGCACTATTCGATTCGGAGCACCTCACTCCGAAGCTCATCAATGGTGAGCGAGTCCGGACTCAAGACTTGCTGGGGTACTTCCAGAAGTACGTTGATATCTTCAACAGCGATGAAGTGCCTGAGGCGGTCACCATTTTTAAGGTAGGTTGAATAAACGTCTTTGTTGGAATCACTCCACAATAATATTGCTTATTTTAGAGGTCCCAATAAAGAATACCTACAATTTGCATCAGCACAGCCTAGTTTACCAGTTGGTGCAATTTTTGGTCATCGGTGTAGGTACATGTTATGTAAATTCAGATTTAATTTTATTAAGACTAAAACAACAAGGGCGTTTGGCGCGACATTTGATTGAGATTTAAAACCTTGGATAAGTGTACCATTACCTACTGCTGTTTGTATCCAATTCATCAAATAAGACGAGCATGACTCATGAATACCCAAGCCATGCCCATTGTCTTAGAAGAATATTGTGATAAATAAGATCAGATAAAACTATTTTACAGAAAGACGGATTATCTGCATATTATATGTATCTATTTCTACTTCATTCATACACCGAGTCGAAATGTTCTGCGTTAAGTCCACATTTCTCTTGAGTATTATTAGCATGTTTGTAAAGAAGCGAGCTGCTATCGGACTTTCACGCAGGACGCGTAAGCTATACCATGGCTATACCTACATACGAGGGTGACACTGAAAGTTCTTAGAAAATCAAAAACTAGCTAGTTTTATTAGGTATATCTTTTTAAATTAATGTCCATTTACATCAATACATCGCTGCATCCGATGGAACCACTGAGAAAAGCACTTTGCCAACTCGTCCTTAGGGGTATCTTCGACGGCATTTTGAAACGCAGCCACTGCTTCCTCGGCGTCCATAATACGTTTTCCTCGAAGTTTTTCTTCTATTTTCGGAAATAAATAAAAATCGCAAGGTGCGAGGACGGGCCAGTAATTCCACGTCAGACGTCGTCAAGTAGTCGATTGTTAGCTTGGCGGTGTGCGACTAGGCGTTGTCGTGGTGAAGGAGGATCCTACCGCGAGGTCGTTTCTCCCGAACTTTTTCCAAGATAAGTGGCTAACAGTTGTTAGTGTACCACTCTGCAGTAACTGTTTTTCGATCCTCTAAAACAATTGTTGCGTAATGACCTGTCCTTCCAAAGAACGAGGCCACCATCTTTTTTGCCACGCTTCGACCTCTTTTCATTTTAGTTGGCAACTCCTCGGAAGGAAATACCCAGACAGCAGACTGTCTCTTAGTTTCAGGATCATAACAATAAATCCAGCTATCGCCATCCATAAGTATATCGTACACAGCATTTGAGCCACCTCCGTTAAATCTTTGAACCATTTCACGACGCCAATCAACACGACGGAGTTTTTGGGCCTCTTATCAAATTATGAGATGTCCACCGGGCACAAAGCTTCCTGACCGCCAAATGTTCATGGAGGATTGTGTGCACTTTACTCATACCGATGCCTAAGCTTGTCCGAATCTGCTGATAAGTCACTCTTTTGTCAGTCTCTATCATACGCCGCACAACTTTGATGTTATCTTCAGTCGTCGCCATATAAGGCCGTCCCTCACGCATATCATCGGTGAGATTAGTGTGACCACGTTTAAACTCATTAAACCATCTATGTGCCTATTTGAAATAAATAATTTGACTTTGACATCTTTATGACTGACCGACCCCTTGACAATTCAAAAGTGCCTGTAATTGGTTTATTTGAAATAAATGCTTTGAGTTTGAGTTTGAAACCAGTTGTAAACAGTGGCACGAGATGGGGCTTCATCGTGACAGGCCAATCGAAGTCTATCATAACTTTCTTGTTGACATAAATGACATCGAAAGTCATAAAAAATCATTGCACGAAAATTTTCAATTTGCCGCCAAATCGTAAACAAATGACAAGTGAATAAAATACACAATGACTTCTTGGCGGGAAAGTGAAGCGTCATGTTAGCAGTTTTGTTTTATTTTCTAAAATTTGTGTTTAGCCGAATATTAATGTGTAATAGTGGTGGATTATTAACCATTAAGTGTTCGTGAACCTGCACTAGTGTAGACAAATGAAACAAAACAGTGCAACATCACTTTAAGTTCTCTCAAGAAGTCCGCGCGAGGTTTCAGTAAAGTGCCACGTCTTTACTGAAACTCAAGGGGAGCGGGGCGGGATATCATCTATCATCTTTATCATGCATCATTGAATGGAGTTCATTTCATAATTAAACATTATTAATATTAGTTACAGCTTTGTACTAGTTACCTAATTTTATATGACACTGGCTAAATGCACAAACCGTGCGAAGCAAAAAAGAAAGAAAAAAAAAAAATACACAGTGCTATTGGCAAAGAGTTCCATTTTCAAAATTTGGACTTATTTTTTTATTATATCGTTTACAAGTGGCCAGTTTTTTATAATAAATTATAAATTATAAATTTTATTAGCATAAAAACACGTTACAGAAAAATGTGAGACCCTGGCTCCAGAGCTAGGTTAGAGTACCTGTATTTCAGGAGCCGGATTTCTAAAAGCTAGTAGTTCTAAAAGCTAAAGTTCTAAAAACTTTCAGTGTCGCCCTCGTATACTTGATTGATGTTCTGCAAAAAGGTCAGCTGGGTAATACTTAAGCACGATTCGACATAATTATGTGTCTATGAGTTGCAGTAGTAGTTCAACGTTTGTGTGCGGTATACCATAGCACTCGCCAAGACTACTATAGGCACTCGTTTGACAGGCGACAGCGGACGCTTGCTTGCTGGCGGCGACGCGCGCGGCGCGCTCGATGTACGACGCGCGCATGGAGGAGCGCGTCCGCGGCGCGCGCAGCTTGGCTGGCAGCGCGCTGGCCGCCGAGCACGCCGCCGCGCGCGCTGACGCCGAGCTTTGCTTCTCACAGAAAAAGAAGCTGGGCTCGCGGAAAGACGCCGACGCTCAGCTCAAAGAACTTCTCAAGGTATGACTGCAGCGATAACCGTCTTGACTTTTGAAACTGCATATGCATAACTATACTTATAAAGTACGATTTTGAACAAGTAACACCAAAAACCGCTGAAGTGACGCTCATAGTTAGGTATGTTTAACATTGGCAGGAGTTGGACGCGGGTCTATCACTATACGTGTTGAACAACAACGCGATGATTAGAGAAACGATGTCTGTCGCCAAGAAAACATACGACGCCGCCGTGAGCAGCGTGTGTGGAGATCACGCACGTCTCTGCCTACACCCTGATGATCTTGTGGAACTTCACGCTGAGTCCCTACAGGAGGCACTCACGCTCTTTGATGCAGCGAGAGATATACCTGAAGATGAGGAAGATGACCAAAGAACGTGTTTGATGCAGGTGAGATCTTATTGTTAGTGCCAACACGACACCATACATATTTATGGCTGACACATGTGACAAATTGGTGCGATGTCGTAACGCAATAACTTCTGGCATTTCCTAAAGAAACCCTTCGGGTGACGTCCTCGATTTTGTTATGCAACTTTGCTATGTTTTTATGTAGGAATACCAACTCGGTTTATTTAAACTTACACACAATAGGACATCTACATCTTCCAAGTTATAGCGATTTAAAAAGCTGAGCATGTCATTGATACGCATTTGAACCATAAAATATGAATTTTGCAGAGTTTAGAGCAGCAGTACGATCACTTGTGCGCCATCAACGAGCAGAACAACAAGAGCGCCGTGCTGGCGGCGCGCAACTTTTACGTGATGCGAATGAAGCTTGCATCGGATCACGTGGGCGTCAGCTCCGATAAGCTGGAAGCACGAAACCATCAGGCAGTCGACGACGCTAAAACATTCCTGGACAAACAGAGGAACCACTCGTCGGAACGAGAAGACGACCCCTACATCCACCAACTGCTTCAAGTATGTTCCGCTTTAAGTAGTTTTTGCTTTGATATCTATTTCCGTAACACTAAGTACGACTTCTTTTTCCAGGAAATCAGCACTAGCTTTGCGGATTTCGAAAAGGCGAATATCAACAGTAATAGGATCGCCATGCAGGCGGCGGAGTTCGCTTACAACAACTACATAACGTCGGCGTGGGGCTCTCAGATGTGCTGCTTCCATCCGCGAGCGCTCGTAGACTTACATAAGAAAGGTGTAGAGGCAGCCATCAATCAGTTCATGGTTAACAGAGCAAAGAGTGAAAACGATGATTACAAGGAAGCGGTAGTTAAGGCAAGTAGTATTGACGTGTATCTAGAATTGATTCAGACCAATGAAGTATCTGATACTGAAAAGAATGCTGCCAATAATAATAGCATCGGTCCTTTGAACTCTCTTATCGAATTTGGACACCTTCAACACATAATTAATCATACCATTTATTTTACAGAACCTTGGAATTCGTTTTTACGACCTGAAGACAATTAATGAATTCAACAACGAGCAAGCAGTGGAGCAAGCTTTCATGCTTTACACGATGAAGATGGACAAGCACACGCGGCCGTCAGTGCTATCTATCTTGGTGGCGCCCTTCTTCATCAAGTTGCTGGCGGTGCTGCCCGGGCACCACGAGACATCCAAGCAACTCGCGATGAGTGACTTCATGAGCAGACGTCGCGGTGAAAACTACGACGATGACGAATATTATGACGATCTTAAGCAGGTTTGTTATGATCTTTAATTTCTCCTTGTGCGTGTCGGTTGTCAAAGACGACTAAGGGATGAGGTCCTTCAAGTCGAGCCTCGAAGGCGAAGCTACGATATGATCGAGTCTAAATACAACAAGCTTGGCTTTAGCATCGAGATGGAACCTAGTCTTATAGAGTTAAGATAGCCAACACGATGAAAAAGATACATTTGCAATACAGGCGGTCAATTGTATATTGTGCAGTAGGTATCAAATCCTGCATGTTATTTTTTGACATACATCCTATTTTAAGAATATATGCGTTAGTTACGTTATGATTTTTTCTAAAAGGAAAATTATAAAACGAAAGACAAAAAAAAACTTAGCGACTGATGATGAGATACTGTTTTAATAACTTAACTTTAACTAAATGTGGGTTGTGATTAATCCACTTCAGATATTAAAATTCTAGCCGTTCGACTAAGTGACTAAGTGAGCCGCCGAGCGCCAGATTTCCCTCTATTCTTGGTGAATCATTGGGGTTAGATGAGGTTGTGAATACAAAAATTAGGTCAACTGAACGTTATAAATATAAATAAAAGCTTCTCATTTTGTATTTTAAGTAACTCAAATTAATGTTTGTAAGTCGCTGTACTGATGATTTCTCGTCACTCGCAGTCAGTCGCTCACTTAGTAATACTATAACGGAAATTCATTATTTTGTCACTTAAAACTTTAATTTACAGTCACTCGTTTAAATACTACCCTTTCTAAAATATGAATTTCAAATCTACAAAATACAGTATACTGCAGGTTTAAGGTCCATCTTACATGGTTCTTACATGGTTTCGTCGGTCTAATTTTAGCCTCGTGTATGACGCGAGTACTTTTTGGATGCATCCACAAATAAAACCTGTCGTTTAACACAACTTAAATTGAAGGTACAAAAACTTGAAATTCGTACTAAACCAACAGTATTTGTGTGTAGCGAGTTTTTATTATTGTCTTTCCTTTTATTATTTTTGATATTTTTTTATTTTTGGTTTTACTATTCTACAAAATTATACTTATTTAGTGGCGAAGTGTTTTCTTTTTTTCATTATCTTTTCGCTACAATTGGTATTAATATCGTAACAAAACTGTCCGGAAAGTAGACCCTTTAGCTAGAAAAATAATACGAACCAGGGGCCCAAGTCTGCTATTTTTATAAATTCAGTCATTCCAACACGATCCCATTGTCATGCCATTGTCATTTTGCTAAAAGTTCGTAATCTGGTAAATTCATAATGGTCGATCATTTTCTTTGCAATTTCTTTCAATGTAGTGTCAGTGGCAGACCATTGGAAAGTCATAATGACGCCATTATAGTAGTAGATTACCAAACCTGTCAAAATCAACAATTATAAAATCAATGATCGACCATTCTGACACTATTGTAATAGCAGACTTGAGGCCCAGGCGGGGTAATGGGTGTGTAATGTATGATATAATAACAAATGCTCTAATTTCACTTGAAATAACGTTCATATAATATAATTTTCATATGCTATAAAATCATATAACCTAATTACATATGACCTAATGTTTCATATGATATAATTTTCATTTAATATAAAACATTTAGTATAACGTTCATTTTATATAATTTTCAATATGTATAATATTCTTTTTATATAACATTCATTTGACCTAATGTTCTTTTGACCTAATTTTCATGTTTAATGGTCACAGTTCTAACCTAACTCAAACGGCACCTAACCAAATCTTAAAATATTCAATGCATGGTTGAGGGTGGGCTTGGTCGACGGAGCCCCGCTTGGCGGGGCTCCTACTTCTGGATGGTTTATAAAAAAATAACCACGAAGGGGATGGCGGGGTCTATTCGCTCGCTTCGCTCGCTCACACGACCCCGCCATCCCCTTCTAACCTAACCTGTCCGAGTCGGGGTGCCCTAAAGTCCAGATTGATTGCATCCAATTTCTACTGGTTACAATAGTTGAGGGTGGTAGGTGTATAGGGTATAAAGCGAAGAAAAAAAAAACAGTACAATTTTTTTTTAATCATAACATAGCATCACATAAATATTACAACTTATTTCAGTTTTTCGTTAGAGGCCAAAGCCCGAAGGAATTCAATTTCAGTGTATTCCTTTTTTTTTTTTAAGAATATTATCGATTCGTTCCTTTTTCTTTAAACAATATATAGCAAACTTTTGTAGCAATTAATGCTTATGCGATGCATTTTTGCTAGCACCATACTAGCAGGCGTTTAAAATCGTATCAGATTTTCTAAATTATATTAAAAGTTATTAGAGGTTATGAATATTATAGTAAATGAATAATATACTACATGAATATTATGTCAAATGTGCATTATAGGAAATGTTTATTATATCATAAGAAATTAGATAAAATGAAATTATATCAACAATTCATTATCTCAACTGATCGTTATATTAAACAAAAGTATATTACAGATATTCTATTTCACGAAGTCCGTTCGGCTTTGATTGTAGTAGTGACGTATCCCGACAAGCGCGCTTGTGTGTTTAAAAGTAGGTAACGTTAGCAAAAAAATCTGATATATATTCAAGTCGAGATTTAATAATCTAAATAAAATTTTGGTTTTAAAAGTATATACATTTTGTAAATAAATTAGATTAGGTCGCAATAAATACAAAAATATTAAGAATATGTAGGCATTTAATTAAGCATTGGTGTTACAGAATGGAAACGAAACAAGTAGGACTATTCAGTATTTTCAATCACTATCAGATAAATTTTCGATTTCCGATTCCGTTTTGCTGTCGTCAGAATCATCTTGTACATTGATTATAAATTCAAAATCGAGATCAAAATATTTCAAGTAGTCTTTTTCAATTTTTTCAACATGAGCACAAGTTTTTTGCCACGTTTCACTGCTAACTTGGCCCAAACTTTCATTGATCAGTCTTTCCGTATTCGTCATGTTTTGCTCGATATTTTTAGATGCGACATAATTTTTAACGATCCCCCAAATATTTTCAATCGCATTTAATTCTGGGTGATAAGGGGGAAGGCGTAAGACATCAAAACCCTTGCTTTTTATAAAATCGTCAATCTTGTAGATTACGTGTTGGGCTTTGTACTTCTTTATTGTATCGTACAATTCTAATTTAAGAAGAGATTCATCAAATGCTATACCCTTATCCCTGAGCCATTGCTGCATATCGGCTTTCTTTGTAGATTGCGTCGGTAGTCGTTCAGCCCGTGTGTTGTGATAAGATGCATTGTTTAAGACAATGACAGAGCGCGGAAGTAAATTGGGTAGCAACTTTTCATTTAGCCATTTTACATAGTTATCATAGCTCATATTTGAATGATAATCACCAGCTGTTGAGTTGGCCTTATAAACCAAGGAAGCATTTTCAATAAAACCATCCTTGGTTCCCGCGTGCACTAAAATAAAGCGAGTGCCTGTGCTAATTTTTTTTTAAAACGGAGTTCTTTCCTTTTTTTTTGCCCAGGTGTTGTTTCGCACGTGTGTCGAAAGGACGTAGCTCTCATCGGTGTAGACAATGGGCCGACTTTGAGAGCGGTACTCTGTTATTTTTTTAAAATATTTTAAACGCCACATTTGTATATCATGACGCTCCGTCAAGACTTTACGGTTGTTCTCTGTTTTGCGCCACTTGTAACCTAATTTCAACAGTAACTTGCGAACAGTTTCTAAACAACCTTCGAATCCGATTTTTTCATTCAATGCTGTTCTTAACTTAGCTAATGTTGGAATTTCTTTATGGACAATATGGAAATCTTGTACAGTACTGCGAACCACATCGGCTGTAAAATTATCTATATCCACTTTATTATCTCGCTTTCTCCTTTTCTTCATAGGTGAAGTGAATTTTGATGAAGTGGATGGGAATTCCTTCTCTTCTTTGAATATTCTTTGAAGTGTTTTTTGGCTCACACCCGTAGCTTCAGCTGTACGGCGTGTAATGTCTCGTAAATGAGACAAATCACAGTTGAGTTCCATTAATGATTTTGTAAATTCATATTCTTCTCGCAGAAAATGATAAACACTAGCTATCATGTTTCGACCCTAAAACAAAATGTAATCAAAATAATTAAGTAATATAAACATTTTATAACACAAAAAAACATTCATTTTATAAATACTTCTATTGCTATATTAAGTATCTTTGTATAACATTTTAATTGAAAACGTATAAATAAATATTACCTCACTATGGACAACTCTTCTTCGTTTTGTTGCCATGCTGACCTTACTCCGTGAAACAATTTGGCGCGAACTAAAAACCACTACTGATCCGGACCGTGTCCCGATCGACACTGAGCGCTCTCGAGGTTACGCACACAAAAACAATGTGCATGTGCACGCTTGACAACATTCATAGCCAAACGGAATTCGTGACATAGAACATCTGTAACTGAAATTAGGTCAAGTGAACGTTAGATTTTTTGTTATTATATCAACCGTTACACTCCCGCGGGGTAATAGCGTAAACGTAACATACTATCAGTAGCAATGGGTTTCAATACGTCATACTGAAAGTTTCTGGATTCTGATAAATAAGACCAGATATTAGTCTTATGATACTTTGATGATGATTTGTGATTTGTTTTTCAAAGTATATGCTCTCACAATGTATACATTTTTGCAGTCGTACTATTGTAAAAAGCAGTTGGACCAGTCTTCCTTAGTGCCCTCTTCAATGGCTTCGTGGAACGCATTCACCGCCGATTCAGGGCTCGTAAGCCGTGTGGCTCTAAGTTTGTTTTTAATTTTAGGAAACAAAAAGAAATCGCAAGGTACGAGGTCTGGGCTGTATGGCAGATGCGTCATCAGTTCTACATTTAAAGCCATCAAATACGCTTCCGTTACCTTAGTGGAATGTGAGGACACGTTATCGTGATGAAGGACGACAATGCTTCGAGAACGCTTTTCAAGAAATTTTTCTTAAGACTCTGGGCAAGCAATTGAAGCAAGTGTTGGCGTACCAATCTGCGGGCACTGTTCTTTGGTCTTCAAGCGACACTGTTGTGTAATGTCCTGATTTGCCGCAAAAAGAAGCAACCATTTTCTTACCAATGCTTCGAATTTTCTTAACTTTTGTCGGCAAGTCTTCAAAAGGAAAGACCCATTCTGCTGACTGGCTTTTTCTGGACCCAGGTTTCATCACCTGTCACGAAAACAGCCAATGACTGTCCTCCATTGAACTTTATTTTATCATTTTACGGTACCACTCGACACGCAGTCGTTTCTGGTTTCTGTTAAATCATGCGGTATCCATCGAGTGCAAAGCTTCCGAACCGCCAGATGCACATGCAAAATGTTTTGTACTTGGCTCATTCCAATGCCTAATACAGTACGAATTTGCTAACAAACACTGACAAGTCATTTTTTGTCAGTTTCAATCAGTTGTCGTACGGTATTAATATTTAATTCTGTAACCGCCATCGCCGGCCGACCTTCACGTACATCGTCATGGAGGTGATCACGTCCACGTCTGAATTCTCCGAACCACTAATACACAGAGCTGCGACATGGGGCTTTATCACCAAATGCCAATTGAAGTCTCTGGAAACTTTCTTGTTGACACTTGTCCACAGCAAAAATCGTTAAGCGAAAATTTTCACGAGTTAAATTCCTTGTAACAGCGTCCCAATTTTCTAAAGGACGCCATAATTAATAAAACCGGCCAAGTGAGAGTCGGACTCGCACACGAGGGGTTCCGTAACATTATCTATAATAAAAAATGGGAAAAAAATCACGTTTGTCGTATGGGAGCCCCCTTAAATATTTATTTTATTCTGTTTTTTTGTATTTTTTGTTATAGCGGCAACATAAATACCTACATCATCTGTGAAAATTTTAAAGTAACTGTCTAACTATCACGGTTCATGAGATACAGCCTGGTGACAGACGGACGGACAGCGGAGTCTTAGTAATAGGGTCCCGTTTTAACCTTTATGTACGGAACCCTAAAACGCATTAATGTCAGTCTCGCAAATTATAAAGTAACATATTCCCAGCAGAGAGTTCCATTTTCGAATTCCGTAATTGCTTTTCTTTTTTTATTGTAAGTGGCCAGTTCCAGAAACTTTCAGTATGCCCCACGTATTGCTGAGCTTGCTGAGCAGACAAATTTTTCGAACATATGAAGGACTAACTTCTGCCCGCGACTTCGTCGGCGTAAAATTTCTTAACATAAAATATATCGTATGACAATCGGCAATACTGTAGCTTCCCATTAGTGAAAGAATTTTCAAAATCGGATCAGTAGTTCCGAAGATTACTCCCTACAACCTCACAAACTTTACCTTACTATAATATATTAGTATACTCTTATAATAGATTAGCAAAATACTTCAAAATCATTCAGCATTTAGGGTGCTGGTCATATTCATTTATTTGCATAGGTACCATAATGTGCATAAAATATATTATATAGGTAAGGCTCAAAGTTAACGACCCTGTTAGGACACAGCAACATAGTAATAACTTACAATTCAAATTCAAAGATAAAATTTAGAAAATAACAATTCTTTTAAATGTATGTGAACTTATAAATTACGTATTAGTAGTCATAGTTATTTAGATAATGGTGCCGATTCTGTTGTCACAAAATTCTCTAAACTAGACTAAAAATCACCAAAATTTAGTTTAATCCTGTCAAACGACGTTTCCCATTCTGAAATTGACTAAAGTGACGCAACTTAACTATATTATAGTTTGACAGCACTAATGTCATTTTAGTTACTCAATTTAGTGAAAATGGCAATTTTGCTATTCTGAATTTGACGTTTTTCACCTAAAATTAGGATTAGTGCCGATTCTGTTGTCACAAAATTCTCTAAACTAGACTAAAAATCACCAAAATTTAGTTTATTCCTGTCAAATGACGTTTCCTATTTTGAAATTGACTAAAGTGACACAACTTAACTGTAATAAAGTTTGACAGCACTAATATCATTTTAGTTACTCAATCTAATGAAAATGGCAATTTTGGTAGTCTGAATTTGACGTTTTTCGGCTAAAATTAGGTTAAATCGACTATTTTTAATCGCGATTAAAAAGGGGTGGAATAAAATTCGTTGTCATGAACTAAAATTTACAAAGTACATTTTCTTCTATTTCTTGAAAGTTTGGATGCTTTTGTTGAGTTGGGAGTCTTTTACAAGTTCAAGAAGTACGGCTATGGAATGCCTTACCCGTGTCGTTATGGCGTGCTCAATCTATGTCCACTTTTAAAATTCTGATAAAAAAATACTTCCTCTCTCCTTAAACATCATTGTTACAGAATACAGTTCTTTGCTCTTGTTTCATGTTTATTATTGTTTATATATTCATATAGATAAGTGTATGCTTTATGTATGTATATTATTGTATAAGTAAATGGTACTCCACTGACTACCTGCAGTATTCTCGTCTTCTCCCTTTAATCCATCCAAAGGCTGTAAAAGGTCACTTTTAGCGATAAGACCGCCCATTGTGTCACCCTATGTAAACTTTTAACATTTATTTCTGCAACTTTTATGGTCTACATAATAAAGAGTATTCTATTCTATGCTTGTGAGTTTGGAAAATCTTAAATCATTATGGAAGCTGTTGTCAATTCGGCAGAAAGTTAATAATATAATTATTAAGTATTAGAATACAATACGAAATTACTTCTTGGAAACTTAGGGAGTTTTGTACTGAACATCTAATGTGCCTACTACAATAAGACTTAGGATCGCAGTGGATAAAAAATCTATTTTTCAGATTCTGTGAAATATGAAAAAACATTTTTTTTTAAACTATCAAGAAAGAGTTAAGTTGGACAAACCCATTGCAAATGGCAAAAGAAAGAAAAATATTTAGACTCCCTAGATCAGGAGTTTGCTGAAGCAATAGATAAATAAATAATTAATTTAAGTTACTGCAACGCACCGGGCAGAGGCTACTTATTTTCTAAATTTATTAATTTCACAAAATTGTATGGGTAAGCTTTAGTTAAATATACCTGGCACCCACACAGGCACTTCACAAGAAAAAAAAACTGCTGGCATGAGCGCATGTTAATCAAGGCACATATTTAATGTTACTTGTGGGTAGTTGTAACAGTTACACAAAGAAAAATTAATTTGCTCTTATTTGAAATTCAATATAATTTAATAGAAACATTATTTACAATTATATAGGCTATATTTTTAAAGTTCATAGTACCTGCTTGTGTAGCGTTATCTCTTCACAATATAATTATTCTCTTACAATCTACTATCACTTCACTTCATCACAATGGATCTAGAGGATCCATTGTGATGAAGTGAAGTGATAGTCATCATCAATAGATAGACAAGCACTCTGAGTAAATTTAAAGGAGTTGTTTCACACAAAGATGTCCTGCCTTTGAAGATAAACTTCAGAAGGCCCCTCCATCACCTGTCACAACTTCTTAGGAGTTTGGACATTCAGCATGCAGGCTATCAGCAGTGTTCAGTAACAGGTGGAGCTACTTGCTTGCAGTGTCAACCAAATTGAGATGTAGGGACAAAGGAAGATCTTGCTGTTGCATGGTGTCACCGGATGGGACGTGCAGTAACTAATAAAATCAGGCCTATCCTGTTTAAGCTAGGCAGTCTTGCGCTTTGGGATAAGATTTGGTTTTCCAAAGGCAAATTAAAGGCTATAGGCGACACCATTAGCCAAGTTCCTAACAAAGGGGGTGGCATGATCTGTTCTTGGCTGCGAGAGAAATATGCGGTGTCACCAAGAGCTGGACTAAGGATGGCTGCGTGTATTTCCTTGGTCGCAATGATTCGCGGCATCGGGTTGAGACCCTTGCTGTATTGGACAAGATTGCGCCGAATCCCAGTGAGCCCGAGCGGAGTGATCCAATAACGGATGTGCCAGCCTCTGTCCCGTTGCTGCTGCGAGGACCGCTAGCAAGCGTGCTGCTTTTTTGAAGCAGTGATTTCTTTGTGATGTTTTATTCAAAGTCGGGGTACGAGTATTATGTACATTTATATCTGTAATTTTTATGGTGTACATAGAAGAATAATATAATAAATGTTTTGTTGTACTGTGCTAAGTACTTAGTACAGTATTGATTCATTCAAGTCACAATGTTGTCACTGTCAGCTGTCAGTATTAGTCAATACCCATGTCAATTTAATTAGGTGCGTTCCGTTTTTCGTAAAGGTGGAATGGCAGACTGTGTTTTGTTTTCTTGTTGTTTTTTCTCTGAAATGTTTTACATATTATTTTTATATGCTTTTGTTTAACTATTTTTACCCGGACTGAGTAAGTAGGTTTTAATTATTTTGATTGAATATCGCAACCGGCAGGTGGACTAGTTATTGCTCCTACAGACTGGTGCGACAGGCATTGCGACCCCGATATCGCACCAGTCTGTAGGAGCCTTTATACGATTTATTTTTATTAGTCTGGTAAATGTTTATTGATGAAAGCAGTGATAGACGACAGTTTCGTGCGTACTCCTTCTCTTGCAGCGCAGTGTGCGCGATGTTCCTAAGAATTTTAACGTTATACATATTAACGCTCAGAGCATTCGGGCTCATTTCCACGATATGCTGGCAAGCTTTAACTGTAAAAACGTACAGACGCCAGCAGATCAAGGTACCCGAAACTGTCACATTTTGCCTATCAACCTTGAACCTTATGTTGTAGGGTTAAAGTTGAAAATCTATTGAAGAAATTTGACAGATTGTAGTAGCTTGATGTGCTGGCGTCTGTACATGAATGCATAAGTCATGGCACCGCTAAATCCCCTAACTTATTTTTCTGTCGTATAAAATTCGTCCACCTAAGGCTAAAGCTAAGAATCTCATGCAACGCAATTTTGGTGGAATGAACGTCCGTCGACAATCTTTGCAAGGATTCCGAAAATATAGATCGGTGCTGGATTGATTGCCTCTGGATCAGTCGATGAGCAAGTTAATATTTTTATGGCTAAACTTATCGAGCTTTACGATCACCACGCATCTGTTCGAGCAGTTAAGGTTGACATTTGCCGGCACCATGGCTCACGAATGAGATAGCGCTACTACACAAAAAAGTTATGGCAACGTTTAAATTTAAGCGTGGTGCTAATGGCGCTATTTTTGTCAAAATTCAAAGATTTCTACTAGCATGAATTGACTCCTATTCACCTTTTATGTTAATTTAAACAATATGGCTGCCTAACCACCAAAGTGGAGCTGGAAAATTGCAACCAGTGAAATTTCACAATCATTAACATCGGTTTCCCAGTTCGATTTCGTCGACAGACCTTATCTAGAAATATGATTTTGAATTTCCCGCTTTCGCGAGTTTTCGGTGTCATCCACCAGGACGCTCCCAATGCCGTACCATTTTATTTGTACGGACTTTTTATTCTTCTCTCCAGAGTAAATATGTTTCTTGCTACCAACCAATTGATATGGCAAACAAACAGACAAATTCAAGATGTCTTTTGATAGAGCTTTCCTACGGTGACGAGAATACTGGAGATTTTCAACTTACTGAACAAAAAAAAAAAAAAAAAAATCTTTATTCAGTTACAAAAAAAAAAACAGTACAACAATAAAAAAAGTAATAGGTTAAATGTAGGAGCCATAAGTGCTAGATTTGTACATATTCCCTGAACCCCACACTAGGATTCCCTGTGTTGTGGGGACCAGTCTCTTCCCAAGTAAGGCAAACATTTTTTTTTTGTTTTTATAAATTTAGGTGAAATAGTTAATTAAAAAAAAATTACAATAAAAATAAAAAAAACAACAAGAGAAAAATAATAATTCAAACAATTGTACAGTGTTAATGTATAAAAAAAAAAAAAATGAACTAAACAAAAATTATTATAGTAGTGGTGCTTTTGGGTGTGAGTGTGTGTGGTGAGTGTTCTGTGTGTGGTGTGTTGTGTGAAGTGTGGAGCGTATGTGGTGAAAAATGTGTGGGTTGGTGCGCGCATGTAACGCCAAACCGGATTTTCTTTTCTCGAGATCACATTTTTATTAGAACATTTGCTTTATTACGCTGAAATAAAAAGCAAGATAATCATGCTATAAAGACGCCGTCATTATGTTCTCTGTATTTTATTTGAATCATTATTGATAAACAATACATGATTATTATGATTTTACTCAGGTTTTTATGCATTTCGGATCATTTCGTTCACTCTTTTTTTATTTCCCAACAAATCTTGGTCTATGGTTTATTCAACTTAGCGATTGTCAAACTCGATTAAAGTTGTGTCAAAATTGTTTCTAAGTTTAGTGAATCTTGTTTTCAGAATAGGTTTTAAGAATAACTAAACTAAAACTAAGAAATTTTAGTAATAGTTTAGTTTAGTTCGGTGTACAAGAGAATCGGCACCAATGTTAATGTTACTAAATTTAAATTAACTAAAAATAAAAATAAATAGAAAAGATAAAGTTAAAAAGAGGTCTTCAGAATCTAGCAAAAGAAACTACCTAGCATGACTTAATTATCCGTAGCAGCAAAAAAACGGATCACGAACTTTGTGGTTGAAAACCATGTTCGGGAGAACATGTTTTTTGTCTATTCTGACCGTGACGATAACGATCACGTTTTGACCATGACGTATATTGATGTATGGAAATACATCGATATACGTTCCGGTCAATTCTCCAACTGCAAATGTCAAGTCTGTTATCGGAAAAAAAAAAAGTGATTTTTTCATTTACTTGTGCTGTAAGACCTTGCTTCTTGCAAAATTTCATGATTCTAGGTCAACAGGAAGTACCCTATGGTTTTAATTTATTTGCGAGTATCAAAATATGTCGCATAAATGGCCGTATTATTTTATTGCGTTGACTTAGAAGCTTGATTTTTTTTTACAGTTCCTTGCTCTTGTTTCATGTTTATTTTTGTATATGTAAATGGTACACCACTGACTACCTGCAGTATTGTCTCTCCTTCTCCCTTTAATTCATCCAATGGTTGTCTGTAAAAGATCGCTTTTAGCGATAAGACCGCCCATTGTGTCACCCTATGTAAAATTTCAACATTTATATCTGTAATTTTTATGGTGTACATAATAAAGAGTATTCTATTCTATTCTTGATTTTTTTTTTAGAACTGTTAGGAACGGTAGACCTACGTATTTGATGGTAATTTCAACTTGATTCCTACACGGACAAATCATCTTGACAGACTGACTGTCAGACGGACAGACTGACGGACAACGAAGTGATCCTTTAATGGCCGTTTTCACCATCGTTCCCTCAAACCCCTCCTTACTAAGGGTCTCTTAACCTAAGAGATTCCTTAAATCAGCCCCTTACCTAAGTTGGTTTTCACCAGATTAACGGGGTCCTACGTAAGGGCCACTTACCTAAGTGACAGTTTTTGTAAAATAAGGGAGTCCGAAAGTTGTATTTTATCGATTAAATTACCGATTTTGTATTCCATCGATAAATCACGTAGATTAATGTAAAATAGTGCGACAAAATACAAAGAAAACATAAAATAAACATGATTTCATGAACAACTGATTAATCGGAGGTGCTGACTTATTCCTGCAAATATTAAAAACATAGAAATTTGGTATTGCGAGTCGTAATATTAATAATGACCACTGTATTAGGTAAGTAGGTAGGTCCTCCTGTATTTAAAACACAAAATTTGAAAAACAAATAGAAGTAAACAAGTAAATACTTTTTAAGTACCTAAGTAGTTATTAGGTAGTTAAAAAAATCATACCTGCATATCTGTATATTCTAAATAGTGTTCTGTTTTTTTCTAACAAAAATAACATATATATGACCTAAATCTTTTGAAGAGTTCCTCATTGTCATATTTGGTGAAAAAATCCGGTCTTTCGCGATAAATATGTGGCTGTCTGAATAAACTTTGATTCGTATCTAAATCCAGAGTTCCGATAGCTTCAAAAACTGTCAATAAAATCTTCCATTTTGTCTCAAATACTCTCATTCAACAACAAATCAACTGTCACTTAGCGCTAAGATGCCAAGTATCGGGTCCCCTATAATTAAGGGATCCCTTAGGACTATAGGTATCCGTTATGTAATGGTGAAAACGAAACTAACACTTAAAATTTCTTAGGTGCCTCCCTAAAATTAAGGAACGATGGTGAAAACGGCCATAAGTGTTCCGTTTCTTCCTTTTGAGGTAGGCACAGAGTACATTTGTGGAGGTAGGTATGGAACCCAAAAAAGCTGTTATTGACGCCGATCAATTTCGGAATATAAAAAAAAGTATCAATAAAAGACAAAGACATAAGAATTACAATTAAATGTTTTGTTCACAGAAACTGGAAACGGCTTATGCGAACTACAGGAATCCTGTGCTTGCTTTTTTGCGGGAGTTGGGCGTATACAATGACTAAGAACCTACACACACATTCCCGAATGGACTCGAAGCGATATCTTCTTTGCTTGTACTTCGTTTGTACTGCAGACTTCTACAAGACTTATTTCAGGTCCAATAATGTGCAATACAACTTTATTTACAATGCAATGGGTTTCATTTCGACAGTTCAACATCATTCATTGCGTTATTTACGTTGTTGAGCAGACAAATTTTTCGAACTTAGCAATGGATTAGCAATATCCTTCAAAATCATTCAGATTGTGATGATAGTGTGTTACGCAATTAGGTTCTAGTTTTTAATTGTCATGTTCTGCATTATATAAAGCCATTTATATGTTTAGGATTAAGTTATACCTAAATAGGTACATATTATATTTTCCTATATCTTTCATTATATTAAAAGCTTTCATTTAACTTGCCTTGTTACTTAGTTAGTATTATGGATCAAATCTTGCAAGCTGATTTAAAACTACTTCCTCATGTCCTATAGTAGTACATTTTTTTATTTTGCAAGTATAAGGGAATTATTTGAATTATAAGTGAGACGCGCCTTAACTGAACTTATTTTAAAATTATTTACAAAATTTCTGGTTGTATTACGCAGTAGGTACAGTAATATTATAATCAACGAATTTCACTTGTTTTGTTTTTTTTTTTTTTTTTGTTTTAGACTTGTAGATAATATTGTGTAAACTTTTTCTAAAATCAATTTTACGATTTAAACAGAGTGGTGAATTTCATAGAGTGAAATAGAACTAGGCGCATGGCAGTGGGGCAGCCAAGTTCGCACAATATGTGTGTTCAGTGTTACAATGTTTCCAAAATCCAATAAGTATAAACACCTTATAACTACACATTTTTAAAATCCAGTTCAATATAAAGGTACATTAGTAGAAATTATTTTACACTTATATTATAAATTTACAATAACAGATATAATATGTTACTTCGTTTTGGCAATATCATTTGAAAATTATCTATTTAGTAGGTAATATTTACATCTATACGATCTTATCTAAACTATTAAGTCTTTTAACATTAGCTAGGAAGTAATTAGCATTAACAGTAAGTATTTTACAACAATATGTGAAAGAAAGTACTTATTTAAGTATTTATGGCACTTTATACCTATATATATTATTGAAAGATTTTGTAAATAACTAGCTCATATATTTTGGCAATGATTTGGTCCGCTTAGCCAAATGAGTGTTAGCTACTACTTATAGTTATTTTTTATTTACTTAAAAAATCGCTCTTAAAATCGAGGCTACCTCGTTTTGTTGAAAAATTTGATAAAATACTTATGCTAATACTTTATTTAAGTACTAGCTTCTGCCCGCGACTTCGTTCGCGTGGAAGTCTTAAGACACCACAAAATACAAATAACAAACACATTTGTATTAAAAAACCGGTCAAGTGCGAAGCGGACTCGCGCACGAAGGGTTCCGTACCATTATCTATAAAAACGGCAAAAAAACCACGTTTGTTGTATGGGAGCCGGGCCTTAAATATTTGTTTTATTTAAATTTAATTATTTGTTTTTAAGTGAATATATAACTAAATATTCTGTGAATATTTCAAGCGTCTACCTGTTGCCGTTATCAATATTGAGCAAAAACGAGCAAAAAAAATCACGTTTGTTGTATGGGAGCCCCCTTAAATATTTATTGTTTTCTATTTTTTTGTATTTGTTGTTATAGCGGCAATAGAAATACATCATCTGTGAAAATTTCAACTGTCTAACTATCACGGTTCATGAGATACAGCCTGGTGACAGACGGACAGACAGACAGACAGACAGACAGACAGACAGACGGACAGACAGACAGACAGACGGCGGAGCCTTAGTAATAGGGTTCCCGTTTTACCCTTTGGGTACGGAACCCTAAAAACTACCTCTTTGGTGTATTGGTCGCAACCGCTAAGCATGATGTCCTGGGTTCGATTCCCGGGTCAGGCAAAGTGGTATTGGCTTTTCCATTTTTAATTACTCAGTTACATTCCAAAGTCTGTCATGTACCTGTACTATAGGTAGGTACACCTCTGCCTAACCCTTCTAGGAATACAGACGAGACGTGATGCTATGTTATTTTTATAAAACATAAATACACACATAAACTCAAACCTTCTTCCCATGGGGGTAGGCAGAAATTATAGAACGCCACCTGCTACGCTCCTTACATACTCCTTTTGGTTCGTTTACGATCATACATCTGGTCATACACGCACTCCTGTTCCGAATACTACACACCTGACCTTTCTGAAGAAAATCACCAATTAGGTCACTATCTCCTCCTGTGGCGACCCCTCCCGGCGCTTTAAATACCTTTTGTTAGTCGCCTTTCATTCATCTTCTCAACATGACTACTCTTAAACCATCTAAGCATACTCTTTTACATTTTTGTCACTACATCTTCTTTTAAACCGCACCGTTACCTTATTACATAAATAGCTTCTGCCCGCGACTTCGTTCGCGTGGAAGTCGTAATAACAACCACATTTTAGATTCCTGTAACTACGTTTGTAGTTTTGGTTAAATCAGCCAAAATATTCAAAGAGGTCAGGTGTAGAGATGTAAATTGAAAAAAAAACCGAATGTTTGTTCACAATCTTGAAACAAATCTGTAAAAAAAACTTGTCACCTGCGTTTTTTTCTATATTGTTTTTTTTTTAGAAAAAGTGAAATATATTACATTAAATAAAATAGAATAAAACTAAATAAAATATATTATATGTGCCTGTTTTATTGTGTGTTTTATTTTTAATCGAGTCAAATTATGTATAAATCAATTCAGTTTAGTAGGTTTATTTTAATTAATATACCTATATCTACATAAATAACAACTTAATATCAAAAATAATTTATAAAAATAACAAAACTATATCCTAAACTAAAACAATTAATAAACTAAAATATGGCGTAAAAAAACTCCTCCGCATCGCTGTCGACTGGTAATGTACCCAAGAGACTGGCGGCATTGCCACGTTGTATGGCAATGCTTAGCCTCTGGCCAAGGTAAAAACCAGCCCTTGGGTCACGGGAAGTGTCAACCAGCCGTTTGGAGATTTCTTTGAATAAAACATGAGCACTCGGACCCCACGGCCCGAGGGTTTCAACCCCAAACGGCATGAAAATATAATTACCGATAAGGTTATTATACTTTCGCCGCTTGAGATTTTCCGCAGCCGCAGCAGCAGCGCCAGCACAGCACGCGGAGTCAGGAAGATGGGATGGCGCAAGAGTATCGACACACGTTGCGTCCCACACTAAAGGCCTACCCACCTTCCATGGAAATAAAGTCATGCCGTCCGGTCTTTTGCCATCGTCACGTGCCAAGCCATTGGGTTCGGATGATGTCATTAATGTTCGCGTGCCGCGCTAAGCGACCCGCATTAAGTCTGCAAGACAGGCCGTGGTGTCCCAGGCTGTTGACAACTTCGCCACAGCGACAGCGATGAGGAGAATAACAAGAAGCTCCTAGTTGCAGGGAAGCAGCGAGCTGAAAGTAGTGTCGTCGAACAAAGTGCCTGTGTTCGACGACGGTATTGCATGAAGCCAAAGACCCGACTTTCATTTACCCACAGCCAGCAAGCGCGCACGCTCCGCAGTAGTAGCAGACGTGTCAAGTAAATTGTTCTGTACTACTCTGCAGAGCTGCTCATCCCACCGTCTCTGGGAAGATGGATTGTCGGGTACTTTCCGTTGACCTAGAATCATGAAATTTGGCAAGAAGCAAGGTTTCACAGCACAAGTAAAGGAAAAATTCCGATAATTTTGAATTTGTAGTTTTATCACTTTAAAAAAAAAACGATTACAAATTTAAATTTGCAGTTGGAAAATTGATCGTGGCGTATATCGAAGTATGGAAAACCGTGTTTTTCAACTACAATGTTAAGTTTGTTTTTGGGATAAGATCATCCCAACTACGGAACCCTTTATCAAGCGTGGTCCAACACGCACTTGGCCGGTTTTGTAATGTTAGAAGAATGGTGTTTTCGATTGTAGGAATTTTGGGTGACTATTGAAACGTACGAGTTGCTTTATTTGCATATTTAATTAATATATTTTAGTTTTCAACATAAATACATGTTATGTTGTCAGTTTTAACCTAAGAAGTTATTTAGTTTCGATATAGGTATTGTTGTTCTACCAATACCTTTCAGTTTTTGACACAAAAATATAAATAAATTATTTTAATATTTGTTTCATTAATGCTCTACCCAAAAAATTATTTACGATCAGTTCGAAAGTCGGTGGCAAAAAACTAAAATACAGATCCAAAGACACCGACTTCCGAAATTTAGGTTATTTTTCACTTTGCAGTTTTTTTTTGAAGTCGGTTGTTTTTTTTTTGTAAAAAGTTTTTTATTTTTCACTGTTTAGTGGGTCAGTTTGTAATTTATCTAATTTACAATAGCCTAATGTCAAATGCTCATCACCTTTTACAAAATATTGCTTTTCCCGATGCTGGGGCGTTAATTGTTGAGGAGATCTCCTGGTAAGAACCAGGAGAACTGATGGTGACTTCACCATATGCATTTAGACGAGCATAAATTGCTTAGCAACCATATAAAGTGCCTAATTGAATCGCAACGGTGAAATACTTATTATTAAGTAGTTCCGGTGGCCATCTGTGGTCTTCATCATCAGGTCCAGTTACCCAAATGGTGCTTTTCGAGTGCAAATGCACATGTTACTATAAAAAATACTCAAATCGCTATAGGTGTGCCTGTAAAATTTGAGGATTTCCCTCGATTTCCATGGGATCCCCTCATCAGATTCTGATTTGGCAATGGGACCACCTCGGGAGCATACCCTTCCATACAAAAAAAGAATTTTCAAAATCCGTCCACAATTGACGGAGTAATCGGTGAACATACATAAAAAAAAAAAAAAACAAACACAGCCGAACATAATATAACCTCCTCTTTTTTGGAAGTCGGTTAAAAAGTATAAATTATGTATTTAGAACACATAATTTTATTACGATCAGTTAAAAGAAAAAATAAAAAGTATAAACAAATATTCGACTCTACTTCATGCCTTGTCCTACCAGGAAACTTCGGTTCTAAAAATTGTTTGCTTTTTGTAGTACATTGCTTTGTAAAAACAACTCTAAGTTGTGCACGTAAGGTTGAATTTGGAAGAAAGTATGTTTAGATCATAACTATAACTACTATTATAATGTATAATTCGCGTCAGTTTTGAATGACACTTTTGTTCGATGCATCTTGTTTTTTTTTTATAAATCATTGCGTGGCGGTCAAAGGGTTAGGGAATGGCTGCAAGGGCAAGCAATCCGTTCACTGGCAAGCAAGCCGTTCACTGGCAAGCAAGCCGTTCACGTATTCCTTCACAATCAGTCGGTGAATCAGCTTGCGAAGTGTTTGCAGTTTCAGTGTTTTTTCTCACAATAAAACAGTGATTTTAATTTCACCTTTTATTTAATATCTCAGGTGAGTACCAAAGTTTTACTAATAAATAGAGGCTGATGAAATAATTGACAGTCTGTTTTGTTATTAAATAGGGAATTAGGGAAAGACTCCAAATTGTTTTAAGTAGATTCATCCGCCAAGGAATTGATTTAATATCAGCTAAATCAAACAATATATCGTGAACGTATGCGTTTTGTGTAATATTTGGTGGTAGTTACAATAACGTTTTTTATTTAACTTTCAGTCATATAAATATGGTTATTATACGTAATATAACGCGGGTTTGAGCGCAGCGGGCCGATTCTACTAACAAAATTGTTCAAAAATCGCAATGGAATCGCAGCTGAATCACAGCTTTTAAGCTTTTTACTCATTCTACTAATGAACAACGATCCAACTGCGGTTACGGTTTAGTTGACGCCAACGATCGATCGAAGCAATCTCAGAATCTATTCTGCTAACAAAATGGAGCATGAGCGTGACGTATAATCGCATTTTAATAATATTTTGACACTAGTTTTAATCGACTCAAAGCTAAACTCCGGCGGGACTCCATTGTAGTTTAAGACCCGCTCCTGCGAAGCTTCACAACTTTATAGCTTAAAGATGACTTCTTGTAAAACACTTTCGCAAAATCTCACACTGCGCAAACGCCTAGTTTTTGAGAAAAAAAATCCTAAAGTTTCAGAAAATTAAACTTCTATTCTATTTTTGTTGTATGGCAAGCAAAGCCGGTGTCGACTATTCTGCCAATGTCTAAAGTGAGTTGAGAAAACAAGTGTGCATGAAAATAAAATAATAAAACAATTAGATGTTAAAAAAAACTAATAAAACTGTTCGATTGATTGATACAGTTGAACACAATGTAGATCTTGTTGGATTAGTACCAGACTGAAACAAACAAAAAATAAATAAATAAATATTATAATGGTTAAAACATAAAATATACGCATACCAACACCACACTTGCAAACGTAACAGTTCATAACCTTATGTTATAGTACGGATGAACGTCATCAGCGCCACAAGCACATCTTGAGAGGAATAGAAAATTAAACTTATTTACAGTTATATTGTCACCCTAGGAGTGAAATTCGTGCATGATCTGTGGCAAACCACAGATCATGCACGAATTTCACTCCTAGGGCGTTCCGTTTTCCCTGGTTCAGGCCATGGTTCGGAGCGAGAGTGCATGGGAGGCCGTCACCTCTTTCTGCGAAGCAGTAATGCTCGCGAAGGAGGAGGCGGAACGCGTGAGGGAGAGGCAAGGTTCGCGCCCTCGCGCCCCTAGTCGCCGCAGGAGACGCCCCGGGCGTCGCCGTGGGGAGTCGCAAGCCGATTTCCGGCCACCGTAGGCGCGGGCCTGTGGACGGTGAGCGATGGGTAGCTCGCCGTCCGATAAGGACCAGGCCCGGGTCGACGGCGCGTTGTGTTCCACGCGCGCCTCAAAGAGATGTCAGCACCAATTGACGGGGTCCGTTAGGACCAATGCCTGCCATGGTTGCGAGTTTATCCGAAAGGGATATCGTGGGCACACAGGCAACGGAAGGAACACGGGTGGGTTTTAGTCAGTAAAAGTCTAACACTCCCGACTCTCCCGCTCCGCCCAGAGCGGGAGAAGTTATTTGATAATTTCCCACCCAAAAAAAAAGAAGAAAAAAGGATGTTCCGTTTTAAGTTCAGACAAGGTGACAGCGTATTTTAATGGTTTTTAGTACTAATATTGTAAGTTTTTAACTATAATTCATTTTTAGGGTTCCATACCTCAAAAGGAAAAAACGGAACCCTTATAGGATCACTCGTGTGTCTGTCTGTCCGTCTGTCACAGCCGATTTGCTCCGAATCTAATGAACCGATTAAGTTGAAATTTGGTACACATATGAACATCTGTGACCCAAACAAGGAAGTGTAAATAAATGAATTTAGAATATGGGGTTCACTTTTGGGGGCAAATTAGAAATTTAAAAAAAAGTTATGCTGACTCTACCGTGTGACATATCAAATGAAAGGGTATCTAAATTTCTTTTATAATTTTATAATAAATATGCTTTTATTTTTGCGGAATATGATTTTTTGTGGGGTCATCGGTCGCCGTTAGTGCTCGAAACGTTAGTCCCAAAAACCTGTTTTTTTTGGGTAACCTTCACCAATTACAAAAAAAAAATACATAAAAAAAGCTGCAAATAAGGCGTCACCGCCACCACCGCCTCAGAAGAAGCACCACTAGATATCACGCTATACCGTCATTTACTTTGAAATTATATTATAAAAAAATTACAAAAAAAAATTAAAGAGAAGCGACTCCTTAGCGCGAATACGCCACCCGACTCTATTAGTAGAATACATCAGTAAAATAATAGAACCCAAACGCAGAATTCTCAAATAGACCTAGTGAACATATACCAATTTTTGAATTAAATAATAATTAAAAAAAAACAACAACTTGAAGAAGAACGACTCGTATAAAGTCACGTTGTACAGAGCCGAGCCGCCATGACTCTTTAATTTAAGCTCCACAAACTTTGGAGATTCCGTTTTGCAGTTACAACAACTGCAGTAGAGTACAATCTTCCCCGCTTATTAGGAATACATGGAGGGGATACTATGTTGACTCCAATCAATTTAGGAGCCCTGTGTCTGCGTTTAAGTAGTTGAGATGTTGTGCAGTACACAACAAGCATTTGTTATTTATGCTGCAATTTCTTGCTACTAATAAGCACCTGCAAAAATAATGTACAGACATGTTAACTAAAATACAAGTATATTACAATAGTAATGATTGCAATATTATAATTTCAAATCATAAATCAATACAATGAAATTCATACCTAAATCGTGCTTTTAAAATTCCTTTAAACTGTTCTACAACATTTCTAGTGCTCATATGCTTTGCAGTGTAGTAAGCCTCAGTAATGTTTCGAGCAGCATTAAGAATCAGAGTCATCATAGCTTGTCTTAGAGGTAATCTCGAATCACCTGAGAAATAACGTTTCTTTTAGGAGCAAATATTATAAGACATAAGGGGATATCGCACTATATAAATTTTATAAGCAATACATTATAAATAATTCATTATGTCCTATATTACATTGTCATTATCTATGACTCATAGATCTATGATCCTAGATATAAAATATATTATGATAGTGTAATAATAATAACCCCTCTTTATAAAGAGATATTATTTAGTTAAGTGTGATGAAATAATTACCTAATAAAAACAAATCTTCACCAGTAGTGCTAATCATTTCATCTAGGATTGACTTGAGAGGATTATTACTCCATGCAGCACTATCATGTTTGTGTTGATCCAAGGTCACTTGGCTCAACACACAGTATTTGGGCATCTGAGTTGCAAATCTGAAACAAGTTTAAGATATTAATAATAAACTAGTTCAAACTGCTATCTCTATAAAGAAGAAACTATTCACAATTAAGTATATATATGTATTCAAGGAATGATATCCTTTCCGGTTAAAATAACGCTCTTCATGAATTGTAGGTATCAGTATCGGTAGGTATCAATACCATCAAGATGAAGATTGACGGGGATGTGAGGACCTCAATCAAAGCTCTTACGAGATCTTTGGAGAGTTGGTACGTCTTAACGAACTGAAGATGCGTAAGGTCAAATGCAGTAATGCGTTAAATTTCTTCCTCTTACCCTTCCAACGTCAACCTCATGGGCAAGTTCAACGAAATCCATATAAAACCAAAGAATATTCTCGATTGAAGTTTACACTAATAAAATCAACTAAAATCGAAAAAAATCGTAACACAAACAAAGCACAAAGCACCCACGAAAGTGTTTTCTACCAAATGTTCAACCGTGACAGATGAACCGCCGAAGGGAACCACTACAATTGAGACTGGAGCTGGACAGCCTCCACAGAAGACCTAGAAATAATAGAACAGGAGCGTGAGCAAAGATTTGATGCAGCCAGATTAATTTCTGAAAATCGTGGGTCTCGGCGGCGTCTCAATTACCTTTTACAGCAAGGGTAATTACCAATCAGCTTTGGTGCAACGCTCGTGGACTTCAAGGCAATAAATAAATTGAACATTATCTTAGAACAGACTGAAAATAGGTACTCTCGGAGCTGCTGAAGATTGTAAGACTACCTTTGCATTGTATAAACTCAATCTCCTTTGTATTATATAATTGCATAGCACAGGTGTGAGTACTATATACAATAGAGCTACCATTTACCGGATAATATGTCTTTCATTGACTTGAATGTTGTGTATGACCTATGAGTATGCTCACTCAGATGTCTCGCTGATGGTGGCGCGTGTGTTGGATCATTTAGATCCCTTCAAAATGGTTGACCTGAATGGTGCTGATCCAGTTTACGTTGAGCACATCACTAAATGGCTGAGGTGACGTCATCGTAGGTATAAAAAAGATGACTCACTCGGTTTTCATACTATCTAATGAACAGGCGGTATCTAGCCTACTCTAAATCTGTGGTCCTACCTATGTGTGCAGTGTCAGGCACGATGAGTGGTGGCGTGGAGAGTGGCGAAGGCGTGCAGGTAGTGCGGCTGGGCGCGGGCGCGTTGCGCTACGAGCTGGACGAGGCGGCGCTGCGGCGCCTGCTGCTGCAGCCGGACGTGCGCGACCTGCCCGCGGTCGTACTCAGCGTGGCCGGCGCCTACCGCGGCGGCAAGTCCTTCATCCTCAACTTCTTCCTCAGATACCTCAATGCGCCTGTGAGTAGGTATTGTGATCACTTCATTTATGAACTGGAAAAGTCGCGCCTGTTAACAGGACACACTACCTTCGATCAATCTCTGTTTAACTCAACCCCTTTGGGGGTCAGTTGCCTTGAGGGAAGCCAGTAATCGCCACACTGGCCAAAATTGGCCTTCATTCAGATGTACCTAACCCGTAACAATCATTTATGAAAATATTTCAAGCAATCTAAACTATGTATTATGATTTGTTAGCGTTCGAGTCAGCTGAGTGGTGAATGGCTGGGCAAAGAGGACGAGCTATTGAAAGGTTTCCACTGGAGAGGCGGCAGCGACCTGGATACCATTGGGATCCACCTGTGGTCGGAACCCATCATCGCCACCCTGGATACCGGCGAGAAGGTGGGTGAACATCTTGGAACCTAAAGTCACCCTTATCAAGTTATCCTTCGGCCCACCTTTACCGTACATACTAACCACTCTAGAATAAACCTGAGACTGTCGTCCAACAGTACAGTCTTTCTCATTTACGAGGGCGGGTTGGTCTCGGGTAATCTATATGTCAGCACAGGACATCGGGGAGGAGTCATACTTCCATCCTCTGACATTGTTGTGGGCTGTTTGTGGATCTCGGGCAATTAAAAGATGATACGAGTATCAGCTTCTTTCACTTAGTTTATTACAAAATCACAATTAACAATTACTATTATTGTCGTAATTAATTTTGTCCAATAATAATAACAATAGAATTAAAATAATAAAACTGGATGAATCAATGTGCGCACGTGTCTCATGAACGTGTGAAAGTTCCTAGAGCTGAAGGGTGACTGGCGCTCCTGTTATTTCCCGCGCCCTCGCCTTCCGGTCCTTAGACTCCGTCATAGCGCACCGACTGCATAGAGTACTTCAGTCGGCGACGCTGTATTTCATGCGACATGTATACAGGGTGTTAAGTGCATCGTGTGCCAAATTGAAATGGTTGACTGGGGGGCTCAGCTGCTATCCTTTCAGACCCATACACACTTCTCATGCCCTGTGGATTTTTTTCATCGACTTTTTATTGTTTTATTAAAAAAATACCCAAATTTTACATTTAAGTACAAATTAAAAAATAAGTACCTATAAGCCGTAGACTCTGAATTTTAATTCTCTGAATTTTAAAAAGAACTATGGGTATGAATTGAAAAATGTTTTTTGTGTTGGATAGTCCATAACATCACGCTAGGACCAAGAGGAGCGGAACGTCAATGAAAAATGTTGCAAAAAAGGGAAAAAAATCCTTTTGAGAGCATCCTTTGCGTAAATCTGCGATGCATGCAAGCATATGTCTATCTTTTAAGGTTGACTCACTATAACCTTTTTATGGGAATCAAATTTGTTCTAAAATAATGCATTATTTGCCAAGGTTAGAAACATGGTATTAATCCTTATCGAAATAAATACGTTATCACAAGTATTTAATTTTGATCAAAATTGCTTGTGACGTCATATGATTTCAATGAATATCTTAGGAGATATCATAGTTTTAAAATAATCACACTAATATTATAAAGGTGAAAGTCTGTAAGTGTGTTTGATTCTTCACGCGCAAACGGCTGGACCAATTTTGATAAAATTAAGTATGAAGGTAGCTGACACCCTGGATTAACATATAGGCTATTTTTTATCCCGATATTCCCATGGGATCGAGACTTACGCGGGTGAAACCGTGGGGCGCAGCTAGTTAAGAATACGCATAAGAATACATTTTTAGGCGCATTATGGGTGTTTATTTGAATGAAACTCGATCCAGTTTTAACAGATTTGTATTTGTTTCACAACACAGTATCTGAGCGATAGCGGAAGGATATTTATACTTACGGTATACACAAACGCGGCATGATAACTAACACAGTATACAGTCATGTTATTATGAAATGTACCTATTTTACATTCTGGACCCCTACTCCGAAGTGCTAAACCGAAGTATTCGGCCGTTTTATAACTTCCATAGTTTCTTTTTTTGACTTTGAGTCCTTACCCGACTTCAAGTCACAGTTTTGACTTTGGCTTATCTCTTCGACGTCCTTTTTTTTTTCGCCGTAGTCTGCAATAGTTAGCCGTAGTAAAGAAAAAACCGAACATACGGCCGATACTTCAGATTTATGTTCGGAGTAGCCTCTCAGATTCAGAAATCCTCCCTGGTGTTTACTTGAACCAACGACAAACCGCTCTATACTCGTACCAACATAATTGTCCTTTATATCTAAAGTGGGAACCATAGACAATTAGTTGGTTCGCAAAGTTTTGTGCTGTTCAACCTGTAACTCTTGAAACACATAATATTAGGTTTCGTACCCCTTTTTTTTTTTTTTTTTTTTGGGTGGGAAATTATCAAATAACTTCTCCCGCTCTAGGCGGAGCGGGAGGGCGTGTCAGACTTTTACTGACTAAAACCCACCCGTGTTCCTTCCGTTGCCTGTGTGCCAGGGCCACGATATCCCTTTCGGACAAACTCGCAACCCCGGCAGGCATTGGTCCTGACGGACCCCGTCAGTTTGTGCTGACATCTCTTTGAGGCGCGCGTGGAACACGACAGGTTTCGTACCCCTGGCATGAACATATGGATCTATCGAAAGACACGTGGTGCTCATTCCATCGCGCACGCTTGAATTTGATTTGCTTCGGTAGAATTTATTCTGCATGAGCCTGATGATCATTTGTTCCAGTTCTTAGTCGCAGGTACTACTTATCTACGTGGTTGCAGGTGGCCGTGCTGCTGATGGACACACAGGGCACCTTCGACTCGGAGAGCACCATCGGAGAGAACTCCACCATCTTCGCGCTGTCGACACTCATCTCGTCCGTGCAGATCTACAACCTGTCCGGTAACATTAAGGCAGATGATTTACAACATTTGCAGGTTAGATATTGATTGTTTTATTAAATTTTCTCAAGAAATAGAGTTGTTGGTCCTAGTTAGGCAAAATACGACTGAACGACATTATAATAATGAGCCATATTTGTGAAAAAGGTGACAGTTATGGAATATGATGACGATGAACGATGAGGATGTCAATTCAAAAGTGCCTGTAAAAGGTTTACTTGAAATAAATGTTTGAGTTTGACTTCTTAACACCAAAGCTGATTTCATCGGAACGCTCGGTTGCTGATAAGCGCGCGCATCGGCTCAGCATAAAATACCAAATAAAAATCAACGAATTTAAAACGTGAAAGTTATAAATATTCATCCTGAAGCTATACAGCATTAGTAAAAGTGTTATCCAAATCAAATCCTACAAATAATCGCATAAAACTCTAAACAAAATTTCAACAACAACCAATCAACTTTAATCATTACAAAATACAATTAAACATTAAAACAGATAATACGATACTGCTAAAGTGAAGTAATCGAAATTAAATCCATAACACCGACTAATTCAGTGATAAACAAGAGTTGTGTGAGACTGACATAGGCAGGGAAGATTTTTTTTTTTTTTTGTAAATATTTATTTTATTTGCGACGTACAAGATGGATTTTGAAAATAATATAAGCCTATGAAGACCTAAAACGTTAATTAGCTCTTCTTATTCTTCTTTTGATTCTACAAATTCTAATTATCTTTCGAAGAGTCTACCACTCAACCGGCTAAGTTGTGAAGAGTTTGAAAAACGAACTGAAGAAATTAAACAGTTGAGAATGCAATTAAATACCGCTAACAACGAAATAGATAACTTAAACATGGAAAACAGCACTTTGAAAAAACTAACAGTTGAACAAATAAATACCATAGAGCAAGTTAGTACTGCACAGACTCCAATTGATAAAATTATTACTTTCTAAAACCTGGAATGGCTCAACAGCGAACAGAAATATACTCTTTAAATACTCTCTTTAATTTATCTGCTTATCCAAAATGCCAAAACCATATTTTATTTTTATCGATAACCGGGTGCGATACTACATCAGCAAGTGGTAAAAATTAGTTTTAAAATTATTTGAAAAAAAAGGATTTAATTGATTGCGCTAAAGTATTTGAAGAAATTGACTCTTCTCCTCAAACGATAATCACAAAAGGAAATCGCTTTCTCTTTGCTGTTTATTTTATTTATTTAATTCGAACACAAATGATTCATATTGTTGTTAGTAACACTTTTATGGAGCTCTAAAGAAAATTGATTGTATAGACAATTAAAGATTTCTGATGAAGAGATAGCTGATTCATCCTTAGTTGAACAATTTATGGACATTATGCAAGAAGAAGTGGAAGAAGAAATCTAAGAAGACATGACTGTTGAAATCGAATTTGAAGAGTATGAATCAGGTTAAAATAGACTACAGTTTAAAATAATCACCTATCTTTATCAATATCAGTAATCATCATGCAGTAAACACAGTATTTTCCCATAAAACTCCGTCATAACAGAGCGTGGCATAGGCCTACCGGGGAAACCACAAAAAACAAAAAACCCTACTGCAAAAAATGAACTGAAAAGATGGAAACGAGATGAAAAGAAACCGAGTAATAAATAAATGCAGTCGGTGGCTTCTAGGATGTTACGAACGCCTTAAAATTGGCCTCCGACTGCATTTATTTCTTTTTGACATAGGTACTCGTTTTCTTTTCATCTTATTTCCATCTTTTCAGTTCATTTTTGGCAGTCGGGTTTTTTTTTATAATTTTGTTTTATTAGTGTTATTAATTATCAATAGTTAAATATTGGTAAGTTAATAAGCTGTACGTTAAAGTAAGATTAGCAAGATATAATAGGATAAGACTAGCTTCTGCCCGCGACTGCGTTCGCGTGGAAGTAGTAGAACAGCAACATTTTTATAGAAAACGGCCTCGTTGGTCTAGTGGTTGGTCAGGCAAAGTGTTATTGGGTTTTTCATCTGAAATTTCTCAGTAACAGTCCGAAGTCTGGGTTTCTGCCCGGTTAGTGGCAATAGGCTCGCCCCCTATTACATGGGACCTACACATAACTGGAGAAATGTGGATGTACTATACGGTACACCTCTGCCTCAGGGGTGAGCCATCCATAGAGGCAATTAGGCCTAGCCTACCCTAGCCCAAATGCATTTATCTAACTATGTTATAAAATAATACAAAATATCAAAAAAAAATTAAAACTCCTGTTAGTACACTTATAGCAACTTCTCGCAACCGTGTGACATAATTACGCGCCTAAGTCAGTACGTAGTAGACTGTATAGGCTCCAAGACGAATTGCCTCATTTTGCAACTTTTTCATTGATAAATTTAAGCACACTGATGCATATTTTGTGTGTATGAACGGCACACATGTCTAGATTATGGGCGTAACTCCTTTGAGTGGAGCTGGGCTGTGATTGGCTCATAGCTGCAGACGGATAACCAAAATTTGGTTGCCCGCTTTTGTAAAGCAACTCTATAAAAATATCGCTATTTTGGGTGCATTCCGAATTAAGACCATATTTGCTGTAATTGATTTTAGCGCGCTTAAACGCGTTCCCTTTTACCGTTTAGCGCGCTAAAATCGATTACAGCGATTATGGTCTTAATTCGGAATGCAGCCTTTGTCTGCTAGTACTCGTATTTTCGACAAATTGGTAATTATATTTTTCGTTTCGTTTTTCGTAAATACGCCATATTGTTTCATAGTAACAAGCATGCAAGCACGCGTTATAAATATAACGCGTGCTTGCATGTTTAAACCTATTAAGTTATAAATAATTTGTTTTGAAACAGAAAAGTACAGTAAATGTTACTTGTATATTGTTTTTATCACTTAAAACTTACTTCAGTTGTGAAGTGTGCGCTGATAATGTGTGTTTGTTATAAGTTAAATGCAATAAGTTTTCTCAATTATCGTATAATGATAAGATTCAAGTTGTGTCTAAAGGTAGATATGTACCCGAATTACGAGATGTAATCAAAAAATTAGGTAATTCATCTCGTACTCGTCATTTCAATATTTGTATTCCGTACATTTTGGTTATTACTTCTAGTAAGTGGAGTGAGGGTGAGTTCTTGTATTCATAACTGTTATAGGCTTATTTTCAAATATTATAAATCAATAAATGTGACTACTTTGAGGGATAGATATGATGTGTTTTTTTTTTTTTATTATTCCGTGGCCTACCCTCCGTGGTGAACCACAGCACGCCACTGCTCTGCCTAACCCTTCGGGGAATACAGGCGTGATGTTATGTTATTTTTTATAAAATTTCCCTGTATACTACGTTTGTAGTTTTGATGGCAGCTGCCAAAATATACAAATGTATAAAATAATGTGCAATACAACTTGTATAACAAATTAGCGGAGGCCTTAAGATTTACCTTTAACCCTGTTTAAAAAAAAGGTAATGCAAAATACATGTCAGATCGCGGTGATGGAAAGACGGAAACTGAAATCAATACAACTTTTTTTAAAACGTTGCCCCACACTCGGAATTTCTCCTGTACCGTAGGTGCGCTTACATAAATTTAAGCTCACATACACAAACAGCTAGATCCGGAACAACTACTTATAGGTCATACAAAAATATTTGCTCCGTGCGGGAATCGAACACTGCGACACGCAGTCCAGCAGTCAATCGCTTAATCACTGCGCCAACCGTGCCGTCGTCGCGCGCCGTCGTATTGGTATACGAGTATATATTATCTTACAATAATTAATTCATGTTCAATTTTTACTGAATCAAAACTTTGAAACTATAATAGTTATGACATTATCAATTACAGTTATTTATATATTCATGTCCGTGACTACTGCCGCCTACCAACGCCAATCGCTTCCGTATTTGGCAAATAATTAGTGCTCAATTGGTGCTAATTAGTGCTCGGAGAACAAAATTGGTACCTTAGTAGTTTTCGAGAAAACCGAGATTGAAGGTGGTGCGACTAAGAGCTGTAGCATGTCCCCTTTTTCGGCGCTCATGGTGGTCCTGCTGAAGGGAGAGTGACTACCGGACTACCTTTAAAGTTGATTGAGCACTAATTAATTGCCAAATATGGAAGCGATTGGCGTTGGTGGTCCCGGCGGTAGTCACGGACATTATATATATTCATGATCTGACATTATATTAAACTTTATCTTTTGAACTGACATAGGTACAACTTTGACATCAATTAATTAAGGGGGATGCGCTCACATAATAAAATATCAATAGAATCAGCATTACATTTCTCTAAGTTCAAAAAATCCTACTGAATGATTATTTCAGAAATAATCTTTCAGTAGGATTTTTTGAACTGATGATAATGCTTTTTTGATTCTAATGATTATAATTCTGTAAGGCCATTTTTTTTATGGCCGCGAATCATGTTTAGATCAACATACAACCTGTTACTGACCTGCAAATTGCAAAAAATGTAAGAAAATTTGAATTTCGCGGCTGCTCTAGCGCATCCCCTTTAATTTTCCATAACAATCTTAACATGCTCATATTCTTTGTTGCTGTCTTTTTATTTAAAATAATAACATTGTGCAGGATAAAATTAAATATTTGCACTCCATAAAAAATGGTAGAATGTAAACGTAAAGGGACCATTACAGTTTCTAAGATCGTACATTGTAAACCTACATTCCGGCAAATAAATGGATTTGATTTGAATAAACCAACGCACTCTGCAGGCGGGCCACAGTCCTTTTTTGTATGAAATGTGTTGCGCTGTGGCCCGTTTCGGCTGTAAAGTGAGATTGGTTTTAGTGAACAGAGACTGTTGTTGTCTGGCAGCTGTTTACGAAGTATGGCAAACTGGCGTGCGAGGCAGAGAGCAAGGCGTTCCAGACGCTCCTTTTCCTGGTGCGGGACTGGGCGTGTGACTACGAGCAAGCGCATGGCTTCGTGGGTGGCGCCGCGCTGCTGGAAAAGTGGCTCAAGGTAATATAATAAATTATTTTATAAAGCCTTCCTCTCTGTGAGTCAGAGTGGGTCTCACAGAGTGGGACAGGGTGGATCCACAACGCAGGCCCGGTGCGGATTAGTGTATTATAAATATTATATAATAATTTATCGCCATCTGACCTCTGTTTAAATGATAAATAATTGATAAATGATAAACTATTTTTATTTCTGTAAGTAGGTTTGTACAAACACTTTTACACATCAATCATATTTTAAAAACTAGATGAGGTCGGCATTTCCTATCTGTCTAGTTTGAGAAGAAAGGCCGAATTAAAGTTCAGACATAATCTTGGTCAGATCATGTGAAGGCCATGTAGATTGGTGTCTGAAATGGTCTTTTGAGGGAAGAACCACACAGATTGAGTGGACCTGACCAGTCAGTGCACGCATTTGTCAGTTATAATCGTGCAGCTCTACTCAGAACTCAAGGAGCTCAACGATGCGACGATCAATATTAATGAAAGGACATTTAGGTAGGCCGCTTATATGACTCAAACTGCCTGACCATGAGTAAAACTAACTGAGAATAAAAGAAAAAGAAAAAAAAAAACAATAACCCACATAGTCTTCACATTCACTATAATTAAAATAATATAATACTTTGCAAGTAAATATTCATGTCATTGTGTTTAAAATAATCATTAAATGTCACTGTATATAAATTAAAATAGTAAAAGTTAGCAAAAAAACATCAAACATTAAAAATAAACCACTTCAGTATGTAAAAATTGGAGCAGCTCAATCCCAAGTATTTTTGGCTTTCTGGCACAACTTACGTTTAATTAATGATTTGAATTTATTAAGGCTTAGATCTTGAACGTGGCTTGGAAGTTTATTATAAAAGCGTATACATTGTCATCGGAACGAGCTACCTATTTTCTTGAGCCTTGTTGTAGGTACAACAAAATGTTTGTTTCTAGTATTTATATTATTGATATCACTGTATTTTTTAAAGAATTTTATATTTTTATGAAAATCTCTTATATGCCCATATAAGAGATTTTCAAAAATATACTGAGAAGGCACAGTCATTACATTAATCTCTTTAAATTTATCTCTGAGAGAGTGTCTTGGACTTAATAATTATATAAATTAATCGAACAGCTCTTTTCTGCAAAACAAAGATAGTCTGAATGTCGACGTCATTTCCCCACAACAGAATACCGTACGACATTACACTATGAAAATAGCCAAAGTACACTAAACGGGTTGTCGCTATGTCAGTTAAATTATGAATTTTTCTAATAGCATATATGCTGCGGAGCTTAGCTTTTTGGACAGTTTATCTATTATATATGTGGGCCCCGCTGAAGCTTAGCATCCAAAGTTAACCCCAAGAATACTGTGCTATCTTCAGGATTCTTCGCCCTTTATCAACACATCAGTTTTCACCTGCCTAATGTGAGGTAGCGTTTGGTTTTTTTCATTTAGAAGTCAATTATTAAGGCTTCGTGAACGACAAAAAATTCGTCAATTTCTTATCTAATTGTGAGAAAGCTTAAAATAATTGAAACATTATTAAGTCTGTATAACTATAGAAGTACAGTTTTCGTGGTGCTAAACCATTCGTGTCAGTCACAGCACCTGTGACTTCTGAGTTTCATCACTTTTGTGCTCTCGAAAATATAGTATATTGCGCTTTTGATTTACTTAATGACGATATTGTATAATCATAAAATAAAATTTTGATTTTATCTCAAGGATAGCTGAAGCACAGTGTGTGATTTTTAAATTTCTTGATATGGTTTGCTAAATGATAGGAAAAACACATTAATGACTGGGTTTAAAAAAAAATATAGGTTCTTTCAACATTATTTTTCTGCTATATTTTGTATCGAAGTTGAAAAATTTTCAAAATCACAAGTGGTGTCTTGTAAAAAGATGATCAAACGTCAGTCTCGCGTAATTTTTTGGAAAACTTGTTGCGAATAGTAGTGATTTTCCATGAATTTGTTTGAAAAATAAATCCCTTTCCGCCACATGCAAAACAAAGAACTCGATATTTCAAATCACAAATAATTTTGTTTAAATTCTTTTTCCCTTTCTCACAACCAATGAACAAAATTTCTCAGAATCGGCCGGTTTCGTGCACGACCCCTTAACTTTGAACTAGTGAACTGCTTTTGAGATCGCGCTATTTACATCGGCAGTAACCAGCTGCTGACGTTTAAGTTTAATTAAACAAAAGTGAAGTGTCATCTGCAAACAACACTATATCATGATTATCCTTTATGAGGTAAGGCAAGTCATTAATACGAGTATAAATAAGAATATAATAGGTAATAGGTAAAACGGGCTGGTTTCCGCAACTCCATGTCAATATGCGCGTATTTTGCGTACGGGTGGAAAAATCGATTATTCGCTCCACCCCAGCTCCTCAAGGAAGGCCAGCAATGCCATGGTGTTACTGACAATCTCACAGAGGGTACCTGGGTTACCGAAGTACTTTGCCCTGTATGTGGCGACCACTGGTCAGTATAGTAGCAGATGCGCTGCTGTCTCTTCATCCTCCATGCAAGCCCTACACAGCGGACTGTCAGTGACTCCTATGACAAAGAGGTGTTTATTAAATGACCCGTGGCCAGTTATAGCCGCTGTCATTGTACGCAGCTGTTGCTTAGTTAATCGGAGAACCTGTTTCGTGAGGCGGCCATCAATTGTAGGGAGTGTGTCCTTGGCCTGCCTGCACTCACCTTGGTCCGACCATAGTTTGTGATGTTTGTCCCTGGTGCGTTCCCTTACCAGACTGCGTAAGTACCCGAAGGGGAGTGGCACGATGGGCACAGGTCCCACCGGTGCCATGCTCGACCCCCTTCTGGAAAGTTCATCGGCTGCGACGTTGCCTAGCAAACCGCTGTGTCCTTTGATCTATTGAATGGTTATGTTGTTGAGGCTACCCACCTGGTTGAGGCGCTGGTGACACTCGTATATTAGCCCAGAGTCAACCGTGTGACTGCTTAGCGCTTGCAGGACAGCCATGCTGTCTGATAGTATGCGGATCGAGTGGTCCTTAACTTCCCTGGCCATTATTACCGAGGCGGCCAGAGAAATGCCCATGCATTCGGCCTGGAACACTGTGTTATGGACCCCCAATGGCATGGCTATGTGTATGTTGAAGTCCTCCGAGAAGATCCCAGCACCTGTGCCACTACCTGTTTTGGATCCGTCTGTGAAGATGCGCAGCTCTGCGGGGCGTAACCCCTCGCATCGGTGGTCCTCGTGAAGTTGGGTTCTGTATTTTTTGTCAAAGATAATTTTTTTGGGTACCCGGTCATTTATGCCGGGGATAGGCCTTTAATTCGCTCAAAGCCTGAGTGAGTTTGGACTCTTCTAGGCGAGCCCGCGCGCTACGAGTAATAATCATGATTAAAGAGAAAAGAGAAGAGATTGGAAAAGAGTAGTGGATACAGTAACAGATGATTAGTTGACCGGAATATGAAATTTAGATTGTAAAGAAAAAGCTCTGTCACCAAACGAATTAAGGTGTTCCTTTACGTTTTTAAGGTCATTGGGATCAACTTGTAGCGGTAAGAAAAGTGGTCTAATTAATTGCAGGCAAAATATTAGAACGTAAACAATCTATTACCAAGTAAAATATTATATATAGTTTTGTACCTGATAATCGAGATGAAAATGCAACATTCACTTGAGCCGGTAACAAACAACACAGAAAACTCTAAATTACGCTTTAAACAAGTTAATCAATTGGAAATAGGCCTGATTAAGAAGGAAATCTATTATTTAAAATTAAAAATACAGGGACAAATTCAAATCAGCTGTTAGTTGTAGTGTTGCCACAGGAGAAACAAGTTAAAGTTTTACTCAGGACACTGCCAACATCCGTCCTAATCAACTATTTTGTATCCTGTACGATAACTTATATTATTTATGTTCCCAGTCAAATCCGAAACAGAAGCCAGAGTTGCGTGAGGTTCGTGAACACGTCCGCTCGTGTTTCGACCAGATCAAGTGCTTCCTGATGCCTCACCCGGGCCTCACGGTTGTAAAACAAAACTTCGCCGGATGCCTTCGTGGTCAGTATTATATCTAGTTAGCTGCCAATCAGTACAAGAACTATGTATTATTAAAACATTAAGTACAGTCACGAGCACCAATATGTATACACTCAGCAACTTTTAAAAGTGATTTCCTCCAACTACATTGATTGAAATTTTATTTTGGAACCAAAACTATTATGAAATAGATCTTTTCTCAAAGTTGTAATCGTTATTCCACGAGAAAATCGTTTTTGAATTCTGCTAAGCGTTTACATATTAGTGCTCATGACTGTACATAAATAAATTGCAGACCTGACAGAAATGTTCAGAATTCAACTTCTGGAGCTGGTGCCAGCACTGTGCGATCCGGTGCACCTCACTCCGAAGCTCATCAACGGTGAGCGAGTCCGGACTCAAGACTTGCTGGGGTACTTCCAGAAGTACGTTGATATCTTCAAGAGCAATGAAGTGCCTGAGGTGGTCACCATCTATAAGGTACCTACTTTGAATAAACGTCTTTGTTGCAATCACTCCTACAATAATATTGCTTATTTTAGAGGTCCCAATAAAGAATACCTTTTTTTTTTTTTTGGGTGGGAAATTATCAAATAACTTCTCCCGCTCTGGGTGGAGCGGGAGGGAGTGTCAGACTTTTACTGACTAAAACCCACCCGTGTTCCTTCAGATGCCTGTGTGCCAGGGCCACGATATCCCTTTCGGACAGGCTCGTAACCCTGGCAGGCATTAGCCCTTTCGAACCCCGTCAATTGGTGCTGACGTCTCTTTGAGGCGCGCGTGGAACACAACGCGCCGTCGACCCGGGCTTGGCCCTTATCGGACGGCGAGCTACCCATCGCTCACCGTCCGCAAATAAAGAATACCTACTGTTTGCAATTTTACGGGATATTAAGCACAGTTTACCATTTGGTGAAATTTTTGGTCATCCGTACATTTGCCAAATCATTGATCAAGACTAAATCAACAAGGACATTTGGCGTGACTTTTGATTGAGATTTAAAACCTTGAGAAGTACCATTACTACTATTTGTATCCAATTCATCAAATAAGACGAGTATGACTCATGAATACCCAAATCAGATAAAACTATTTTACAGAAAGAAGCAGTATCTACATATGCATCTATTTCTACTTCGTTCATACACCGAGTTAAAATGTTCTGCGAAAAGTCCACATTTCTCTTGAGCATTATTAGCATGTTTGTTAAGTAGCGAGCTGCTATTTGACTTTAAGCCATACTTGATTGATGTTTTTTCACGGGTAGGTGTAAAAAAACCAAAGACGTATGTCTGATTTTGAATTTATATTTAAAATAGAAATAGGAGGAGGAATAGAGGAGCTCGTGGCTAAGTAATAACAGCCGCACGGGTCGATCCATCAGGTTAAGCTACGCTTGCCGGGGTTGGTCCGTGGATGGATGACCATCTTTACAAACCGAGACTCCTCCGTGCATCGGAAAGCACGTTAAGCCGTTGGTCCCGGATGTCATTCGTGTATCTTTGACAGTCGTTATGGTCGTCAGAAACCCGAAAGTCTGACAACCAGTTTTACCAACGGGTAACGTATTACCCAGTTACTGGGTTGTGGAGGTCAGATAGGCAGTCGCTCCATGTAAAATACTCAGTTATTTGTTTATTTTTAGATCAATTATAAGTGAATAACCTGCATAGCACGGGTACTCACGTCTGTGGCACATTTATGTGACTCAAGTAGTAAAATTACATCATCTGCCAGCTCATCATCTGAATAGTTACTACACTTTCACCTTAATGCTAATGAATTACTATGTCCCAACTTGCTGAGATATTGTCTGCACAAAAGAGCCTTGAAGAGACCTTCACACAGAAATTTTTAATATAAAATCTTTTAAAAATGGATATTTATTCGGGTGTGTAATATTTTAAGGTTTGTGCGAAATGGTGTGTTATACGATATTTTTAAAGCTTTGTTTTGGATAGTATGAAGTTTATTATACTTAGTGTCTGCCAGACTGGACCAGACGGGTGCTGCGTAAGTTAGGCAAGGTCTGACCAAAGTAGAACAAATTAGCAATTTTGTTGAAGGACTACTGTATACATTAACCGTCATACGACAACTAACGCTGACTATCGCCGCACTCATCACAGCCGCAGTCATCCTAGTCAGCACAGCGGTAACCCTATGTATACTCTACGTGGGGTGGAGCTATTATATATAGCAGGCGCCGCATTGAAGCCGCCGCGACGTCGAAACTAGAATCAGCCGCGAGATCACCCAGCTAACGGCGTACCACCAGCGAGTGCAAACCTCAAACAAACTTATGTTGTAGTATCACAGAATAAATAGTACAAGTAGTAGTGAAGTTTAAACAATTCCCGTCGAATGTCCGTGAACGCTCTAGTATAAGCTTTGATTATATACTTGTCAAATCAAAGAGTATGAGTAAAACGATTGTTCGTAACTCAATTTGTTTATTATTAACGTTTGTAGCTTAATTAGTTCATAATTTTAAATTATCTTTGTGAGTGAAAAATTTTAACTTAATTGTATAATCTAAGGGGGAGGATTGTAGCGCGTAGCTATATTAAATATCTTTAGTCTTAGGCAATGTATGACGTAGCTCGTAAGTTAATTCGGGTTTTTCCCAGTGGTTAGATTGCTGGTCAGACTAGTCTTTCCAACGGGATTTTTTTTTCTCGATGGTCAGATTTATTTGACAGCTGGGAAAACAACAGAAAAAAGTACAATGAAAGTAAAAACCGTTTTGCATCTTACAATTTTATCTTAGGCGTTCTAAAAAATGAGCAACATTCAATTCTCCATTAATTAACATCATCTGTGAACACATTATGAATTCGTCTCTCATTACATTTTCCTTTGTCCGTTTATTTGTTATTTTAGTAAAATCACCTTTCAGTAAAATTCTCAGTAAGTTGATTATCCCGGGTCCTTTTCTTGTTATTCTAAGCCCTCTAAACCTCTGTTAAACTGTTTACGACATCAGTCGTCCAGGTCCAGTAAACCTTCAACTGAGAACACGCTCTTTCATTTGTCGACATTTGCCTTATCGGCAAAGGCAAACTATCAACAAGTTTTATAAACACTATACTTAGATCCTTTTCAATTTTATTTCTTAAACGTCATAAATGTCAATTGCAAATGTTAAAAAGTCCACAGATTACTTACGAGACGGAGGTTCGAAGATTGACGTATTCCTAATCGGATACGGTCACTACTCGACTTAATCATATTTTATCTTGCCGTAATGAAGCAGACCCAACATTCGCTAAAAATTGCGTAGCCATTACGCACACATAGGGAGTGTTGCCAATAGAGGGCCCGACCAGGGCCGGTTAAGTGGTTGCCGGTATTATATAATATTCAAAGAACCGATACACTTACTGAAAATCCGCGTACATCGATATTCTCTGGGTATAAGAAGTGTAGAATAAAGTCTTTAACGAATAGAACCACTCATCTATTCCCGTGGTTATTGTAAAAGGCGACTAAGGTAGATTTTAAGAGGAAGATGTTAAGCAGTCCACTATCCTCCTTTTGACGACCGGCTTGACGGTATATATTATACATGCAATAGGTAGGTACAGACCGTTGACGGATTAGTATCGGAAAGAAGAACTGAAGATTTTCGAGTGATCTATCCCCTATGTTGCACCTACCATGTTTTGTCTGTGCATCGCCCTAAGATTGACTGGTAGAAAGTCCTTCTTTGTACAGTATTTTTTTTACTTGTGCATAAAGTTTTAATAAATAAATAAATGTTCTGCAAAAAGGTCAGCTGGTTAATACTAACGCACGATTCGACGTATATGAGTATGCAGTATTGCAGTAGTAGTCCGATGTTCGTGAGCGCTATACCTATTACCTATGCACTCGCTTGTTAGGCGACAGCGGACGCTTGCTTGCTGGCGGCGGCGCGCGCGGCGCGCTCGCTGTACACGGCGCGCATGGAGGAGCGCGTGCGTGGCGCGCGCAGTCTGGCCGGCAGCGCGCTGGCCGCCGCGCACAATACTGCGCGCGCTGCCGCCGAGCTCTGCTTCACGCAGAAGAGGAAGCTGGGCGAGCAGCAAGACGCCGACGCTCAGCTCAAAGAACTTCTCAAGGTATGACTTCAGCGATAACACGATACAAAGTAAGATATTATGCAATGTAATCGCTAAAGTGACGCTCATAATTCGCTGTATTTAACATTGGCAGGAGTTGGACGCGGGTCTATCACTGTACGTGTTGAAGAACAACGCGATGATTCGAGAAACGATGTCTCTCGCCAAGAAAACATACGACACCGCCGTGAGCAGCGTGTGTGGAGATGACGTACATCTCTGCTTACACCCTGATGATCTTGTGGAACTTCACGCTGAGTCCCTCCAGGAGGCGCTCAAGCTCTTCGATGCAGCGAGAGATATACCTGAAGATGAGGAAGATGACCAAAGAACGGGTTTGGTGCAGGTGAGAACTTCTTGTTAGTGCCGACACGACACCATACATATTTATGGCTGACACATGTGACAAAAATGGTGCGATGTCGCAACGCAATAACTTCTGGCATTTCCTAAAGAAACCCTTCAGGTGACATCCTCAATTTTGCCATGCGATGTCGCTATACGCTTTTATGTAGGAATACGAAATCAGCTACTTGCACTTACACACAATTGGACATCTACATCTTCCAAGTTATAGCAATTCGAAAAGCTGAGCATGTCTTTGATACGCATTTGAACCATAAAATATGAATCTTACAGAGTTTAAAGCAGCAGTACGATCACTTGTGCGCCATCAACGAGCAGAACAACAAGAGCGCCGTGCTGGAGGCGCACAACTTTTACGTGATGCAAATGAAGCTTGAATGTGATTACGGGGGCGTCAGCTCCGATAAGCTGAAAGCACGAAACCATCAGGCAGTCGACGACGCTAAAGCATTTCTGAACAAACAGAGGAACCAGTCGTCGGAACGAGAAGACGACCCCTACATCCACCAACTGCTTCAAGTATGTTCCGCTTTAAGTAGTTTTTACTTCGATATCTCTTTCCGTAACACTAAGTACGACTTCTTTTTCCAGGAAATAAGTAGTAGCTATGCGGATTTTGAAAAGGGGAATATCAACAGTAACAGGATCGCCATGCAGGCGGCGGAGATCGCTTACAACAACTACATAAAGTCGGAGCGGGGCTCTCAGATGAGCTGCTTCCATCCGCGAGCGCTCGTAGACTTACATAAGAAAGGTGTGGAGGCAGCGATCAAACAGTTCATGGTTAACAGAGCAGAGAGTGAAGACGGTGCATTCAAGGCAGTGGTAGATAAGGCAAGTAGTATTGACGTTTATTTAGAATTGATTAATTCCAATAAAGTTTATGATACTGAAAAGAATACTGCCAATAATAATAGCATCGCTCCCTTGAAATATCTTACCAAATTAGGACACCTTCAATACGTAATTAATCATACCATTTATTTTACAGAACCTTAGAATTCGTTTTTACGAACTGCAGAAAATTAACAATTTCAACAACGAGAAAGCAGTGGAGCAAGCTTTCATGCGTTACACGATGACGATGGAAGAGCACACGCGGCCGTCGGCGCTATCTCTCATGGTGACGCCTATCACCAAGCTGATGAGGGTAGTGCCCAGGCACCACGAGAGATCTAAGCAACTCGCGTTGAGTTACTTCATGAGCAGACGTCGCGGTGAAAACTACGACGATGACAATATTATGACGATCTTAAGCAGGTTTGTTATGATCTTTAATTTCTCCTTGTGCGTGTAGTGTTGTCAAAGACGACTAAGGGATGAGGTCCTTCAAGTCGAGCCTCGAAGGCGATGCTACGAAATGATCGAGTCTAAATACAACAAGCTTGGCTTTAGCATCGAGATGGAACCTAGTCTTATAGAGTTAAGATAGCCAACACGATGAAAAGAGACATTTGCAATACAGGCGGTCAATTGTATATTGGCATTAACATTGTAACAAAACTGCCTAGAGAGTAGACCCATTAGGTCGAAAAATAATACGAACCAGGTCATAAGAACCTACCAAAAGAAACTAGCAGGACAGCAAAAAAACGGCTAACTGCGTATTGGGTAGTTGAGATGATTTTATCCCAAGAACATACTTAACATTGTGGTTAAAAAACCGGCCAAGTGCGAATTGGACTCGCGCATGAAGGGTTCCATACCATTATATATAAAAACGGCAAAAAAACACGTTTGTTGTATGGGAGCCCCCCTTAAATATTTGTTTTATTTTATTTTGAAAGTGAATATATAACATATATATATATATATATATATATTTTTTTTTAAATATATATTCTGTGAATATTTCAAGCGTCTACCTGTTGCTGTTATCAATATCGAGTAACAACGAGCAAAAAAATCACGTTTGTTGCATGGGAGCCCCCTTAAATATTTATTTTATTCCGTTTTTTAGTATTTGTTGTTATAGCGGCAACAGAAATACATCATCTGTGAAAATTTCAACTTTCTAACTATCACGGTTCATGAGATACATCCTGGTGACATACAGACAGACAGACGGACGGCGAAGCCTTAGTAATAGGGTTCCCGTTTTACCCTTTGGGTACGGAACCCTAAAAACATGTTCTCCCATTCATCAATATACGTCACGGTTAATTGTAATATAAGTTTGTTATTGCAAAAATATATCTTTTTTTGTGATAAAACTACAAATTAACGATTTTTCAGACCTTTTCCTTTACTTGTGCTGACCTTAAGACCTTGCTTCGGCCGTATTTTTTGGATGACGGACAACGAAGTCATTCTGTATATAAGTGTTCCGTTCTACCCTTTTAAGGTACGGAACTGCTGTTAATGACACCGATCAGTTTCTGAATACAATACAAAAAAAAACATGCGGGGCAGTCTTTGAAGACTGCCGATAGAAGTGAACACTAAGTAACTTGAAACTTGCGTTCGGTGACGATGACGCGACTTCCATAATTTTTGTTCACCCAAAAAGTGCTCAACGCGCCTAAAGAAGTTTTCACTTCAAAAAAACTTGTCAATAAAAGACAAAGACATAAGAGTTACAATGAAATGTTTTGTTCACAGAAACTGGAAACGGCTTATGCGCAGTACAGGTGTCCTCCGCTTACTTTTTTGTTGGGGTTGCGCAATTTCTAATGACTAAGAGCTGCACCCATATTCCACAATGGACTCGAAGCGGTATCTTCCTTGCTTGTACTTCGTTTGTATTGCAGACCTCTACAAGACTTATTTCGGATCCAATAATGTTCAATACAACTTTATTTACGGAAGACGAATTAGAAAATCTGCTGGTAATTGCGTAACACACAGTAACAATGGGTGTCATATCGACAGTTCAACAACATTCATTGCGTTATTTACGTTGTTGAGCAGACAAATTTTTCGAACATGTAAAGCAATGGATTAGCAATATCCTTCAAGATCATTCAGATTGTGATGATAGTGTGTTACTCAATTAGGCTCTAGTTTTTAATTGTCATGTTCTGCATTATATTATGACATTTATATGTTTAGGATTAAGTTATACCTAGATAGGTACATATTATATTTTCCTATCTTTCTTTATATTAAAAGCTTTCATTGAATTTGCCTTGTTAGTAAGTGAGTATGTATGGATCAAATCTTGCAGCTGAATTAAAACTACTTGGGAAATTATCAAAGAACTTTTTCCGCTCTGGGCGGAGCGGAAGGGTGTGTCAGACTTTTACTGACTAAAACCCACCCGTGTTCCTTTAGTTGCCTGTGTGCCACGACCACGATATCCCATTCGGACAAACTCGCAACCCTTTTTTTTTTTTTTTTTTTTTTTGGGTGGGAAATCATCAAATAACTTCTCCCGCTCTGGGCGGAGCGGGAGGGCGTGTCAGACTTTTACTGACTAAAACCCACCCGTGTTCCTTCCGTTGCCTGTGTGCCAGGGCCACGATATCCCTTTCGGACAAACTCGCAACCCCGGCAGGCATTGGTCCTAACGGACCCCGTCAGTTTGTGCTGACATCTCTTTGAGGCGCGCGTGGAACACAACGCGCCGTCGACCCGGGCCTGGTCCTTATCGGATGGCGAGCTACCCATCGCTCACCGTCCGCAGGCCCGCGCCTACGGTGGCCGGAAATCGGCTTGCGACTCCCGACGCCCGGGGCGTCTCCTGCGGCGACTAGGGGCATGAGGGCGTGAACCTTGTCTCACCCTCACGCGTTCCGCCTCCTCCTTCGCTAGCATAACTGCTTCGCAGAAGGAGGTGACGGCCTCCCATGCACTCTCGCTCCGAACCATGGCCTGAACCAGGCCCGGACGCGAGAGATCGCCGCCGCCGATCGCCTCCGTGAGGACACGGCGGTGCTCCGCCCAAGCTGGGCAGACCTCCACCGTATGCTCCACCGTGTCCTCCGGGCGATCCACACAGTGGTGACACCCGGGCGTTTCCTCCCGCTTAATCCTAAACAGGAACCTCCCGAAACATCCATGTCCGGTGAGGACCTGCGTCAGGCGGAAGGTGAGGACGCCGTGGCGCCTCTCCAGCCACTCCTCAAAGAGGGGACTTATCGCCACAATTGTGGCGTGCCCAGCGCTGGGTTGCGACAATCGCACTCTCCATGTCGCCATGAGATCCCTCCGGAGCTCCGTCCGCTGTGCCGCAATTTCTTGCGGCAGCGGAGTTATGCCCCGGAGTTTCGCCTCTTCGCGCCACACCCAAATGTGCGCGAGGACTTTCGCCTCCAGATCCCATGGCGGCAATCCGGCAAGGAGGCTCGCCGCCTCACGGGAGACCGTGCGGTATCCCCGTACCATCCTGATGGCCATGACCCTTTGGGACGCGTTCAACCGCTGCGCTGGCCGCAGCCTCAGAGAACGCGCCCACACCGGTGCCCCGTAAAGGGCCATGGACCGCACGATCCCCGCGTAGAGCCTCCGGCAGGAGGCGTTTGGACCCCCTAGATTGGGCAGGAGCCGCTTCAAAGCAGCCCCGGCCCGCTCCAGTCTGGGAGCCAAACGTCGAAAATGCTCCACGAAGTTCCACCGGCTATCGAGGACGAGTCCCAGGTACTTCATCGTCGACTCGACGCCGATGTGAACCCCTCCCGCCGTTATCTGGGAACCCGACAGTGGCGCGTTCCGAGGACCATAAAAACACATGGCCTCGGACTTGTGCAATGCCACCTCGAGTCCCAATTGCCGGATCCTATCGACGATTGTCGCAACCCCACGTGCCGCCAGTTCGGCCGCCGCCTGATGCGAACTCCCTTGTGCCAGGACTAGCGTGTCGTCAGCGTAGCAGACTACGCTGACGCCACTAGGGAGGTCGGCGCGCAGCACCCAGTCGTACCCGATGTCCCACAGATGCGGCCCCAGGACCGATCCCTGTGGGACACCGCACGACATCTCTCGCCGGTTCCACTCTCCGTGGTGACCGGGGTAGATGACGGCCCTGTCCGTCAAATAGGCCTCGACCACACGACAGAGGTAGGTCGGCATCCGGTGATACCGAAGTGCCTCCCTAATGCAACTCCAGGGCAAGGTATTGAAGGCATTGGCGATGTCAAGAGACACCGCCAAGACGACCCCACCCCGGGCAACAGCATCCCCCGTCGTGAGGGCTCGAACGCGCATGATGGCATCCACCGTAGAGCGCCCCTTACGGAAACCAAACTGGCTCTCCGCCAAATCCGGCCCCACCCGCACCAGCCGCCCGACAAGGCGGTCTGCAATTACTCTTTCAAAGAGCTTGCCCACCTCGTCGAGCAGCACGATGGGCCGGTAAGCGGACGGAGAGTCCGCCGGGCGCCCTGGTTTCTTTATGAGGACCAGTTTCCCCGTCTTCCAACGAAGTGGAAACTGGCCCCTCTCCAAGCATGCGCTTAGGAGCCCCCTTAGTCGAGGCCCGAGAGCCTCTAAAGCCAGAACCCAGGCTTTTCCAGGCAAGCCATCGGGTCCTGGGGCGGTATTCTTGGCATTCAGCCTACGTACCGCCACTCTCAGATCTACCTCGGTCACCTCTGGAGCATCGTCGTCGTCGGTCTGGTCCGCATCTGACACCGCAGGAGGCGGAGCCATGGGCGGGGGAGTATGTTCCCCTCGCGAAGGGAACAGAGCGCTCACCACGTCCTCCACGAGCTGGGGCCGGAGACTCTGCGTCAGCGGGGGAGCCCATGGGCGGAGTTTATCTCGCACCCATTTGTAGGGGCGTCCCCACGGGTCTCTGTTGAGAGTCTCCAGCGTCTCCTCGCGGGCCAGTCCTCTGGCCCCCTGGATCTCTGCTCGGAGGGCAGTCTTCGCTGCTCTGTACCCCTCGTATAGCTCCGCCTGAATGGCTTCCGTATCCGGAGGGCGGACACGGAGCCTGCGGTGCCTGGAGTACCGGTGGCGCGCAGCAACGCACGCCTCGCGTAAAGTGGTCAGCTCACGCGACCACCAGTACACCTGGCGCCGGGCACGTCCGGGCTGGACCCGGGGCATTGCCACGTCACATATTTCGGACATGGCCTCCCGGAACCACTCCGCCTCGTCATTGATGTCGGCAGGCCTGTCCGGTGATGACACCCAGGCCTGCACGATCGTGGCTTCCAGGAGGAGCTCCCGGTCCAGCTGCTTCAGCGCCCACCGCGGACCACTCGGGGTCTGTCGGACCGGCGCGCCCGAGGTCTGGGCGGAGACGTCAAACCGGATGTACCGGTGATCGGAATAGGTCTCCACCCCCTCCATGACGCGCCAGTCGATGACACGCGGTGACAGAGCGGGGCTGGCGAACGAGATGTCCACCACTGATTCACCCCGCATCCGCACACACGTGGGGACAGAACCCCGGTTTAGGACGACCAGGCCTGTCTCCAGAGCCCAGTCCTCCACCATCCTGCCCCGTGTGTCCGTATACCGGGAACCCCAAGCCACGTTCTTGGCATTGAAGTCCCCGAGGACGATCACTGGGAGGGGATGGTACCCGACGACGACGATTCTTAACTCCCCAAGGGAGTTGTGGAACTCGGCGAGAGTTCGGTTCGGGGAGAAGTATACTCCCACCACGACAATCTCCCCGAACCGTGCTGCCACGCAACCCCCTCCCCTCTTGACGGCCTCAAGGGACGGGGTACCGGCGGCGGCCGACGAAATAATGGTCACTGAGCCGCTCAGGTCCTCCACCCAGTCGTCCCTGGGCGGGACAAAGTACGGCTCAGCGACCACGGCGATGTTAATCGACCACTGCGCCATGCTCTGGAGCAAGAGATCCTGAGCGGCGGCGCAGTGGTTGATGTTCGCCTGGAGGAGGCGTAATGGGGCCATTTATTGGCACTCCATTTCAGCCCCCTCCTGGGCCCCCTGTGAAGGCCCTGCCGCGGTGTTAGCGGCGGCAGCGACGACGGTGGTGGCGGCAACGGCGGCGGCAATAGTGGCGGCTGCGGCGGTGACGGCGGTGGCGGAGGGCTTGCCTCTGCCCCTGGGTTTGGGGGGGGGAGCGCAGGCCTTGCCCCCAGCCCGGTGATCGGCCGGCTTGCCAGCCGCCGCACATGCAAAACAGTGCGGCGTGGCATTACAAGAGCCAGCCTTGTGACCGGGCTGACCACAGCGGAAACAGTGATCGCTGCGGTCCACCTCCGAGGTGCAACATGCTCCCACGTGGTTACCCACCCGGCAGCGGAAGCACCTCAGAGGTCTGGGTTCCAGCAGTTTAACCTGCGCGGATACCCAGCCCACCCGGAGCCTTCGGCCCTCCCCGGCTATCTTTTGGGCCGCCGACACGGGGCAGCTCACCGTAACGGTTTGCATCCCCGTGTTATCAGGACGGATGGTGCCCGCCCTCACCTGCTCGGCAGAGCACCCTCCAGTCCTAGCCACGGCGGCCACAACTTCTTCCGCCGTCACGCAGTCGTCCAGGCCCAAAATGCGCATGTCAGCGCACTTAGTAGGCCTGGACACCCGGGCCTCTTCCGCATTTAAGGACGCCCTGAGCCTTTCGGCAAGGGCGTCAGCGGTAGGGCCACTGGCCGCCCCGGGGATCTCCAGCATCCGGGCCCCCGTCGCAGTGACCTTCATTCGGAAGCCATCGGCGACGCCGATCTCCTCCAGGTTCACTGCCGCCCACGCCTTAGCGAGCACCTCACGGTAGGTCACGCCCTTCTTCTCCGCTTCCGGCTGTAGTGTAATTACTACAGCTGCGGACTTCGGGGCGCGGAGCCTAGCCGCGGCGCTTCGCTTCTTGCGCCGTTGCCGCCTCTCCTTTCTATTGGCCGCCCTTTTGGCCTTACCCGCCCTCCTGTTCTCTCCAGCTACCTGCCATTCGGTATCCGCCGGAGAAGAATTGGAAGGCGGGGGTGGGGGTGGGGGCAGCCTTCCCGCCGCCAGGGCTGGGGGCCTCGCCCTTTGCACAGCCGCCTGCGCAGCTGTCCCGCCCTTCTTGGCCTTGGGTGGGGGTGGCACCAATTTCGCCGCCGCGGGTTTGGCCGCGGGATTTGCCGCGGGCTTAGCCGTGGGCCGGGCCGTGGCAGCCACGGCGGCGGCAAAGGTGGCTGGCTTGCTCGCCGCTAGTGGAGGGCGCAGGACAATGCCCTCCAGAACGGAAAACCGATTATGGAAGGCAGCCAGCTCCTGCCGCACCAGGGTCAGAACCCGGTCTTCCGCAGGCACGGGAAGACCCTGCCCTTGCTGCTCCACCCCCTGTCGTACCTCCTGCTGAGGGCCAGCTCCTCGGAGCCGGGCCAGGTCCGCTCGGAGTACCTCGTTCTCCTTTCGGAGAAGCTCCATAGCGGCCGTCAGGCGGCCGACCTCCGCCCGCATCTCGGACATTTCGTCCGACGTTAGGCCGGCCTGAAGGGCCCTCGCTGCCGCCATAATGGAGGCCGTGGCAGCGGGTACGACCTTGTCCTTGGAGGCTTGTATCCTCTTCAAGGCCACACCCTTGATCGCAGCTACCACGACCTGCTCAAAGCTGCTGGCGACTCGCTCCGCCTTGGAGCCGGCAGCGGCGTCCAGCTCACCACCTGAGGTGTCAGAGGGCCCCTCCATTGGGAGCCTCTCGGCTCCCTGGGCCGGCTCGGCTGGGCTAGCTCGGCTGGGCTCCTGGGTGGTGAGCCCTCTGCCCCCACCCCGTCCTTGGACCCCGCCCCGCCGGCCAATTTTCCTCCGGCCCGAGTTCAGGCCACCATCAGAGGACGACCCCTGGCCGTCCCCTGGCTTGGAGCGCTTCTTCTTCATGAACTTTGCAGCCCCCACCTCCACGAGCTCCGGGCTCTTAAAAGAGCCCTTCGCGCCAGATGCAGCGTCGGACTCCGACCCCGCATCACTCCCTTCCTCTACGGCAACCGGGCGCACAAATTGTGCTCGGGCCTTTGGCACTCTCTGTGCTTTTTGTTTCGGTACCGTGGATGTACTGGGAATAGAACCCAGCGACTCCTCAGCACCGGAGGGTGAGCCACCCTGGCTCAATGCGTCCCCGAAGGACGGGTAAAAATCCGAGTTGGATTTTGGGCGTTCATTGTCCCCCCCAGAATACGAGGGACTGACCGAGCTCTGCTCGGTGAGGGATTCTCCTACTGCGGAGCAGCAGGTACCCTCCTGGGGTAGTGTGTTTTTATGACTCGCTTCCATATTTTGCTGAACACAGCTTTGCCTTTTTTTATGGGGTGGGGTCCCCAGACCACTCCTTCACCTCAGTCATGTCTGATGAGCAGACACGTACTAGAGGTGAACCACTCTTCCCACTCTCCAAACGATGAGGAGAGAAACGCGCGCCATCCAAGAACACCAACAACTGTTGAAGTCCTCAGACGGCGCGCCCCTCGCGGAAGTCAGATGTTATTGACTCCGCCCCATGTCTCTCTTAGTCAGGTCTCTCACTTGAGGCCTTCCGGCATGAGTGACTCTACCGGCAAAGCCCCCAAGATCATTGAGACACGCAAGCCCCACCACGACGACAACGTGGAGACACACTCGGTGGGGAAACTCGCAACCCTGGCAGGAAGTTGGTCTTATTACGCAGTAATATTATAATCAATTAATTTCAGTTGTAGATAATATTGTATTATAAACTTTTATCTAAAATTAATTTTACGATTTATATAAAGTAGTGAATTTCATATAGTGAAATAGAACTAGGCGCATGGCAGTGGGGCAGCCAAGTTCGCACAATGTTCGCGTTCAGTGTTACGATATTTCCAAAATCCAATAAAGTTTATAGGTACATCTTATAACAGATTACTATATATATACTATACTATTGCAAAGTAACTCTCAAGGAAGCTCTTCAAAGTATGTCCTATGAAGATACAGAGAAATTATTAGTTGTACTTAAATAAAAATCGTATTTGTACTAATTAAGTTTAGCTGATTATTTTAGCAAGTAGAATTTTTGTACTATTTACACCTTTTTAAATACCTATTCGATGACTAGATTTTTATAATTAATGTGATTATTCAGAAATATTATGCCTTGCCTCGCCTGAAACACAGGATAACCTAGTTCAGGCACATAACACAATAGAATTTTACGTAGATTTAAGCAAATTTGTATTTTACCTTTTTACCTGAATAAACTTTTTATTATTATTATATTAAGTTCTTTATTTTTCTTCTCATTTGAGAGAGATTTACAACCTTACCCACGGGCCAGAGCCAAGTGTGTAAGGGGGAATTTAAATTGAAAACGTGGATGATAATGTAGAAGAAGTCAGGAACTTTCGGGTGATGCGACAGGTGTTGAGAATTGTGGCTTTTTGGAGCATGTAAAGTATGTGAGAAGGCATGTGTAGAGTGTTAAGACTATGTGTGAGAGCCTTCGGCACTACATCGGTAGATGAGAGTACTACAGGGATGAGTACGGTCTGTGCTTTCCATTGGGTTTTTATTTCCATGGCGAGGTCTTGGTACTTACTAAGTTTTTCGGATATTGTAGTTTGAATGTTGTGTGAGTTAGGTATAGCTATATCTATCAAGTAAACTGTTTTCTTTATTTTATCGTGAACAGTGACATCAGGACTTTTGTAATGTATAGTTTTGTCTGTAATTATTGTTCGACCCCAATATATTTTTTGATTCTTGTTTTCTAAAATGGTTTCAGGTTTGTACTTATAGTAAGGAACCATCTCACCTATAAGTTATTTATGTGCTAAGTGTTGGTGTATGATTGCGGCAACTTGGTCATATGGATGTTTATAATCTGTTTGTACGAGTGATATACAGGCCCCTGTTATGTGTTAAATGGTCTCAGAGGCACTGTTGCAATGCCTGCATGTGTCAGTCAGCTGATTGGGGTCTTTTATTATGAACTTTCTGTAGTTACGAGTTGCTATTATTTGATCCTGGATCGCAAGCATTAAACCTTCTGTTTCGGGAAACAATTCGCCTCGTTATCGACGTGTGGCTGGCTCAGGAAGGCTCGGTGTCTTCCATGTTGCGCTTTTACAGACCATTCTGCAATTTTTTGTTGTGTGCTTATGACATATTCATTCATTTGAGTGTTTCTATTTTGTAAGTTCAATGGTGTAAGTTTTTTATCTGCTTCTGTTACATGTTTGTGTAGTGATGAATGTTCTGATTTGTTATGAAAATACGCTCTGAGTGAAAGGACTTGTTTGTTGTGTAAATTGTGTATGTCTATTAATCCTCTTCCTCCTTCTTGGCGTGGCAGTGCAAGTCGTTGTATGCATGATTTTGGATGGTTTTTTCTATGTTTGGATAGGAGTGTATTGACAGTGCGCTGTAGTTTTTCGATATCAGTGTTTGACCACCGTATAATTCCAAAAGAGTATGTGAGAATAGGTATGCAAATGCAAATTTGTTGATGGCTTTAATTGTGTTTCTAGAGTTAAGGTTGCTTTTTAAGACAAGGTTGAGGTGATGTGCGATTTTTTTTTTGCAGTTCTTGTTTTGAAATCTTTTGTTGTATGTTTGGACTGTTTAAAACCTAGGCATTTGTATGTACTCTGTTCATCCATTGGATCGATCGATCCACCTGATGCGACTGTGTAACTAGTATTTTGGATTTTTCCTTTTAAAATTGATAAGATTTTGCACTTATCTACTCCGAACGACATGCAAATATTGTCAGAAAAAATGCTGTGTTGTGACAGGTAATTGAAAAAGAGCTTTTTTGTCAGCTGCGTATAACTTTACGTCGTCCATGTACATAAGGTGTGTAACTGTGTATTGTGTGTGAGAGTGGATTGAGTGCCATGCAAAACCACAGAGAACTTAGAGCGTCTCCTTGACATATCCCACGTTTTATACAGATTGATTCAGTAGCTACAGTCGAAGAGGATGAGTTAATTTTCAGAACAGTTTGCCAATTCTGCATGGAAGTTTCTAAGAATAGTTTTAGTGTTGGGTGAATTTTATACTGATTTAGGACATGTTATTAGCACCAGCTGTGCGGAACTGAATCGAAAGCCTTTTGGTAATCAATATACATTGTGTGAATATCCTTCCTGCTTTTAACAGCGCTGTTCATAGTAATCGCGTCAATGGTAAGTTCCTCTTTATATTCTTGGCTATTCTTACGACAACCCTTTTGCTTTTCTGCTAGGATGTTATTTTTAGTTAAATGTTCGTATTTCACTTACGCAGACTGTTAAGATTTTCCAAAAAGTCCAAAAAGTGTTATATTTGTGTGTTCGAGTTTTCGTGTTGTGCGTGTAGTTGGTATTTATTCTTTATTACTTCTACTGCAGCTATTAATTTTTTACTTCTACTACCGTTAATGTAATGTGTCAGCCTACCTATGTTTGCTTTTATATTTTCAATTTTCTTGTCTAATCTGATGTGCCATTTTGGCTTTCGCTGTTTATAAGTACGACGTTCATTTTGTGTAGAGTCTGATAATATTTTAGCTCCGTTGCATGTAGCTGCCGTTCATGCTGCACAGTAAATTATGGTCCGCAATTTCATGAATTCGGTGTCGATATTTACGTGCTTCGGGAAAATGACAGTATTTATGAATTATTTTATATTTATTATTTATTATATTTTTTATTATTGCAGAAAACTTTTGTAGATGTCTTCTGCTTGGGGATGTATGACTTGTTAGTGGGGAATGTGTCAATAAAATTATGTTGAGCTTGTTGAAATGTGGCTTCAATTTCTGTGTGTAATTCTAGGGCAGCTTCAAAGTAAGTTTGCGTAGGTCCAAATTGACCAATATGTATATCGTTCAAGAAATTGCCTTCATCTGTATTTACGAATCATTGAGATACGATGTCGATGTCTGTGCTATTGTTTAGGAATATATGAGTTGTAAGAGTATTTGTAGGTGTATCAGTGAAGTTAGTATTTGTAGCAGGTTGTTCTAAGTCATTCTGCGCTTGTGTATTCAAGTGATCGATATTTATGTATTCAATATTTTGTCTATTGATGTTACTTTCCCTTAATTCTGCAGCTATCTGGTTTTTAATTTATTTTAATCTGTTGGGGTGTATTTAGAATCGCTCTCACTTGATCGGATAATCTTTGCTCTGTTATATGTGTTGGTTCCGGATATCCATCAATGCTTCACAAGCATTATCTCAAGATACTAGGCATAAAATAATAAATGGTATCTTGAGTTAAGTATCTCAAGATGGTGTCTTGAGCTAAGTATCTCAAGACGGTGTCTTGAGTTAAGTATCTCAAGATGGTGTCTTGAGCTAAGTATCTCAAGACGGTGTCTTGAGCTAAGTATCTCAAGACGGTGTCTTGAGCTAAGTATCTCAAGATGGTATCTTGAGCTAAGTATCTCAAGACGGTGTCTTGAGCTAAGTATCTCAAGATGGTGTCTTGAGCTAAGTATCTCAAGACCCATAAATATGGGGATCCTGCCGTTTTGCCGAAAAGATTTTGCCAAATTTTCATTACCCAAACAAATTTTAGCAACCTTTTTTTATACCATTGCAATATTTCGAATGATTTTAGTACGCATATTTTCATTTGGTCAAATTTTTACTTGGCAAAATATTACCAAGTATAATGTCATTATGGCATTTGGTCTTTAATCAAATGATTTATTACAGCAAACAATCTTCAGACAATAAACGTTTTTGAGCGAGCGAAGCGAGCGGTGCCGCGGTAGCGGCCGGCGAGTGCCAGACACGACTTGTATTAATAGAAAAAAAGATATTGTTTTTAGTAGGTTACCCGGAACATAACTATTTAGATTAGGTTAATTTCTTTTAAAAAAAAAATGGGTAGGTTAGGTTAGGTTAAAACTGTGACCTCCTACGCACGAGCCGAGCGAGCGAAGCGAGCGGTGCTGCGGGGAGCGGCCGGCGAGTGCCAGAAACGACTTGCATTAATAGAAAAAAGAGATTGTTTTTAGTAGGTTACCCGGATCTGAACTATTTAGATTAGGTTAATTACTTATTTATATTATTATTTGATTTTGCGTAAAAACTGTTATTCCAACTGAAATATTTGACTAAATAAAAAATGTTAAAAGTACTAGTTGGTAAACAAGTTATAGTTTAAACGTTCATTTGTCAAACATTAGGTTTGCGTTAGAATTTTTTGTGAATAGATTTTTTGCTAAGTAATAATTTGGCAAATGAAATTATGCGAGAAATTTTTTGGGAAGTGAAAATTTGTCAAATTCCTTTCGGTCAAACAAGGGAGACCCATAAATATGGGTAATTGGTTATACAGCAAATAGTTAATATCGGCACCTACTCCATATATTTTACATGATTATGGTCTGGAGCTCTACAGCATTTATGATCAGTGATGTTTATAATGCAATGACCTGTTGGTCTCCAGACAATAAGTAAGTCCAGTAAGTCTTCAATAAGTTATTATCTAATCTCTCTAAGTTTCCTATCTAATGTCACAGTTTTACCCATTACCTTTGTACGGGTGATTGGGACATCAATGATTCACAAGCATTATCTCAAGATACTAGGCATAAAATAATAAATGGTATCTTGAGTTAAGTATCTCAAGACAGTGTCTTGAGCTAAGTATCTCAAGATGGTGTCTTGAGCTAAGTATCTCAAGATGGTGTCTTGAGCTAAGTATCTCAAGATGGTATCTTGAGCTAAGTATCTCAAGACCCATAAATATGGGTAATTAGCAAATAGTTAATATCAGCACCTACTCCATACATTCTTACATGATTATGGTCTGGAGCTCTACAGCATTTATGATCAGTGATGTTTATAATGCAATGGCATGTTGGTCTTAACTCCAGACAATAAGTAAGTCCAGTAAGTCTTCAATAAGTTATTATCTAATCTCTCTAAGTTGCCTAGTGACCTTCTAATGTCACAGTTTTACCCATTACCTTTGTACGGGTGATTATCTCAAGATACTAGTATCTTGAGATAATGCTTGTGAAGCATTGATGTAGGGATCGTTGTAAATAAAAAGCAAACTTTGTAAAATCTTCTGTATTTTAATTTAAATAATTTATTCCTATCATCTTACGTCTTTCACTGTCGTCCGTCTTTTTTCTGTCTAGTATTACCATACCTATCTTCTAACATCCCTCATATCTTGAGTGTTGCCACTTTATTACCCATTCCCACATTCGGCCATTCTGACATTCATGACTGTCCTCAGGCATGCACTCACCAGCTGCTCACATAATATACCTTCACACAATCATCAGTCTCTCCGAAATTTGATAACAACTTAAATTCTAGGTTCACTTTAACAACTTTAAACTCGAATTACTATACCAATACGCAAACACAAATGCGTAAAAAAAAACTTACTACAATTATAACACTATACATGTAAAATTTGAACACATCGTGTATTTATTTATTTCACATAAATAAAAAATGATTGCATCATATTGTATGCCATAAGAAATAAAAAAAAACATATAATAGTTTTTTTTTTAAATCTTACTCATTCATTCTTCTTTTTCATTTAGTCTTATTTACCCACCACAAACAACCGTCTCATAGTCTTACTCATACGTCCTTGGGCCAATTCTTCATACCATCGGCTGAACATGAAGTTTCTAATGGACCTTCAGCAGTGATGTCATCTTTCTCTACATCATAGCGGTCGTTTCGTTTGACTTTAGTGATCCTATAGGGTCCTAAGAATTTCGGTTTCAGTTTGAGTCCTAGACCAAACTGTGTTCTCCGTATCGCTACCTGATCGCCTTATTCATATTTGGTACTTTCCTTTCTTTTCTTGTTATATGTTTTCCTGTTTTCTTCCTGAATTTTAATTATTTGTTCCTTTGCCCTATTTCTTAGTTTTTCTCTTTCTACATTGAACTGCTCTAAATTTGCCTGCTGCAATAATTCAATTAAAGGAGTATCTTCTTTGGATTTCATCTTAACACCTGTAAGTAACTCAAATGGACTGGTATTTATACTTCTCTGAAAAGTACTATTAATTGCCCGTTGCAACCTGCTTATGTGTTTGTACCATACTGACGTGTCTTCTGCACATAGCTTTGTAAGGGTTGGCTTAATTATTATTAAGCCAACCCTTACCAACAGGAGTTCCCCGTGGCAATGGGCAGGTGGAAAGGATTAATGGAATACCATTAATCCTTTCCGCCTGCCCATTGCCACGGGGAACTCCTGTTGTTATCAGCAAATGTTGTATGTTCTCACTCTCGCAGTATTCTTTAAACTCATGACTGGTATAGGCAGTACCTCTGTCTGTAATAATCCTTTGTGGGTTTCCAAACGTCTGCTGTTGTATCTTGAGTTTCTCCAGCGTTTCACTGCTGGTGGTACTTTTCGTGGGGAAAAGCCACACAAATTTGGTAAATGCATCTACAATGGCAAGTATGTGGTTATACTTCTTCTTTGTTTCAGTCATTGGACCAATATGGTCAAGATGTATGGTATGCATTGGTTCACTTTCTTTTTCGTAAGGGTTAAGGAAACCTTCTTGCTTTCCTTGCTTCTTAGTTGCTAGTAAACAGGGTATACAGGTTACTAAAAAATCTTCAACTTTTTTACTCACATTTTTTATAAAATAATCTTTGCTGATCAATTCCAACATCTTCTTCTTGGAGAAATGACCATTAAGGTGAACTCTTCTTATGATTTCGTCTTCCATACTTCTTGGTATCACCAACTTCTTGTCACCTCCTTTATAAACAAGACCATTGTCTAACAAGTAATCATCATATGGTGCTGTCTGTAAAATATTTATAATTGCTTTCAAACCTTCATCTGCTTGCTGAGCCTTTCGTAAGCTGTCAAATAAGTCATCAACCACTGCAACATATGGGTTTCGGCTTAGGGCATCAGAATGCCTCATTCTAGAACCTTCTCTATGTTCTATGGTAAAATCAAAATCTTGCAGAAATAATATCCACCTGGCTACTCTAGTTGACATTCCCAAATCTTTCTTATTTAATGTCATCTGGAAAGCTCTACAAACAGTTATAATCTTAAAATGTCTACCAAATAAATAGTGTCTAAACTTTTTAATACTTTCAATGATTGCCAATGCCTCAAGCTCATAGCTTGTGTACCTACTTTCTGCATCTGTTGTCTTTCGACTCATATAATACACAGGGTGTAGCTGCTGATCATCAACACTACGCTGCATAAGGATGGCTGCATAACCAACGCAAGAAGCATCTGTGTGTAACTCTGTATAAAGTTTCGGATTAAATATTTTTAATACTGGGTCACTTGATAACCTTTTTTTAACTTCATTAAATGCATTCCTCTCTTGTTCATTAAATTTAAAGTCGGAATCTTTCTTCAACAAATTAGTTAGAGGACTAACTATCAATGCAAAGCCTTGAATGTATTTTCTAAAGTACGATGCTAAACCAACAAAACTATGTAACTGTTTTACCATCTTCGGCTCTGGAAACCTCACTACCGCTTCAGTCTTTTCATTGGAAGGTCTCACCTTCCCATCTTCAGTCACGTGTCCGAGGTAAGTGATGCTTCGGCACACCAGATAAGCTTTTTTCCAGCTAAATTGCATTCCATACTGTGATGCCACTTCCAGTACTTCTTTAAGTCTTTCTACAGCTTGGTGTTCATCTTCTGCTGGTATTAAAATATCGTCGATAAAAATGATAACTTTTCCTTCTGCTATCAAATCTCTAAAAGCATAACTGATATAACGCATAAAATAATTTGGACTTATCGACAGACCAAAAGGAGCTCTTAAAAATTCGTATTGACCACTGTGAGTTACAAAAGATGTGTACTTCACACTGTCTTTGCTGACTTTCAAATGAAAAAATCCATTTTTCAAGTCTAACACACTGAAAACTTTTGCTTCTGACAATCTATCAATGTAATCTTCTATCAGTGGTAGAGGAAACTCATCTTTTACCATTTTCTTATTGAGCTGTCTATAATCTACGCAGATACGGGTGGAGCCATCGTTCTTACGTACCAGGACCAGAGGACTAGCATAATCTGAATAACTTACCCTGATTATTCCACTTGCTAACCACTCCACTACCTGTCTATCCACTTCATCGCGCTCTGCAAACGAGATCCGCCGTGGACGCTGAGCTATAGGAATCTCATCCCGCAGCACTATCTTCATTTTAATGGGAACTTCTTTTATTTGTCTTGGTTGTTTGACCCTTGAGTTGTTCGCTACCAATATAACCCACACAATCTGAAACACACGGAAAACAGTTTAAGCTACCTAACCATTCTTCATCAATTGGCCTCATCCATACTATACTTCCATTTAACACACATATCACATTCTTTAAAAAATCTTGACCAATGATTACTTTAAAAGGCATACACGTCTGCGGCACTATATGAAATCCTACGTTAAAATATCTATGGTTATCAATATCAATTAACGTTTTAAAGTATCCCTTCGAAAACACTTTAGATGATCCTAAACCTGACATCGTAATTTTATTATTTACCTCACATTTCGGCAATCCTAATTGCACATAACACTCATTAGAAAGTAAATTCACATCACTCCCACTGTCGATTAATGCCGTGACGAGTAGTCCATTTTGTAACTTAATTTCCTTCATAGGATTTTTCGATAATTTATTTAGTTCGTTGTTGTTTACATTACAAACGTCCCGTTGATATCTTTGACCTATAATTTCTTCATATCCGCCATGACGTCCGCCAATACTCGATGAACCAATCAGCGCCTGCGTAGAAATGTCGTTTTGCATGTGGCCAGCTTCATCATGTTGCAAACCTTAATGCACAATGCTGCCGTCTGCGGCACTATTGAAAAACGTTTCCGTCGGTTGGCTCTGCTTGATGTTTTTAGGCTTTGTTGATGATAATGGCGTCAATGACTTTTCTTTCTTACAGTCCGTGGTTACGTGTCCAAACTCATTGCATCTGAAACACTTTCTGCCTTGTGTTTTATTAGGGCACTCTGACGACACATGATTGAGTTCCCCACAGTTGTAACATCGCGATCGAGTTGATTTTTTGAATGATGTCGGCTGCCTGTTTTCATGTTTTTCTTGGTAAATTTTCCCTCTGATAGTCTCGTAAATCTTTAACTTTTCTTTGAGTTCGGGGTACGTTTTTACGCCGTATAGCATCGTTTTGTACACTTCGGAGTCCACTATACCATCGACTACGTATTGAATTGCGACGTAATCTTACCCCGTTTTCCCATTTCCTTCATCACTAGTAGGTAATCCATGCAAGATTCATTTTTTTGTTTTTTACGGGTGCTCATAATTTCATGGATTGCTTTCACGTCTACTGTGTCCGGAAATTCCTTACTTATAGCTATTTTTAAATCGTCCCAGCTTTTGTACGGTCGTTTCGCTCGCAGCCATAACCCTGCTGTGCTGGTGAGCGACCGTTGTGCCACCAGTAACTGCTGGAGAGGCGACCATCCGTAAATCACGGCGCTGCTTTCGACGGCTTCTGCCCATCGCGTCACCGGATACGTGCTGTCGCAACCGCTGAACTTGGGCAATTACTCTGCGCTCATCTGGAACGTGGAATTCATGGTAGCCTCAGCTTGCCGCGTTGTTACCGGCGTCGTCATTGCGGTGATGCAGTCGTGAAATATATTTCCGTCCGTCTTTATTTTTTCTTCGTCTTTCGTCTTTTGTCTTCTACGGAAATTTTTTCACTTTTGCTCAGTTTTTTTACTTTTTACACACTTCGATCCCGGACGAGCCCCCAAATGTAGGGATCGTTGTAAATAAAAAGAAAACTTTGTAAAATCTTCTGTATTTTAATTTAAATAATTTATTCCTATCATCTTACGTCTTTCACTGTCGTCCGTCTTTTTTCTGTCTAGTTAATACTAGACAGAAAAAATGAAAATCCATACCTATCTTCTAACATCCCTCATATCTTGAGTGTTGCCACTTTATTACCCATTCCCACATTGATGTCCCAATCTTAGGCATAAAATAATAAATGGTATCTTGAGTTAAGTATCTCAAGATGGTGTCTTGAGCTAAGTATCTCAAGACGGTGTCTTGAGCTAAGTATCTCAAGATGGTGTCTTGGTATCTCAAGACCCATAAATATGGGTAATTGATTGACAGCAAATAGTTAATATCGGCACCAACTCCATATATTTTACATGATTACGGTCTGGAGCTCTACAGCATTTATGATCAGTGATGTTTATAATGCAATGGCCTGTTGGTCCCAGTCAAGACTCCAGACAATAAGTAAGTCCAGTAAGTCTTCAATAAGTTATTATCTAATCTCTCTAAGTTGCCTAGTGATCTTCTAATATCACAGTTTTACCCATTACTTTTGTACGGGTGATTGGGACATCAATGCTTCACAAGCATTATCTCAAGATACTAGGCATAAAATAATAAATGGTATCTTGAGTTAAGTATCTCAAGATGGTGTCTTGAGCTAAGTATCTCAAGATGGTATCTTGAGTTGAGTATCTCAAGACGGTGTCTTGAGCTAAGTATCTCAAGATGGTATCTTGAGTTGAGTATCTCAAGACGGTGTCTTAAGCTAAGTATCTCAAGACGGTGTCTTGAGCTAAGTATCTCAAGACGGTGTCTTGAGCTAAGTATCTCAAGACGGTGTCTTGAGCTAAGTATCTCAAGACGGTATCTGGAGCTAAGTATCTCAAGACGGTGTCTTGAGCTAAGTATCTCAAGATACTCTAGGGGGAGGTCTTCAATAAGTTATTATCTAATCTCTCTAAGTTGCCTAGTGACCTTCTAATATCACAGTTTTACCCATTACCTTTGTACGGGTGATTGGGACATCAATGCTTCACAAGCATTATCTCAAGATACTAGGCATAAAATAATAAATGGTATCTTGAGTTAAGTATCTCAAGACGGTGTCTTGAGCTAAGTATCTCAAGATGGTGTCTTGAGCTAAGTATCTCAAGATGGTGTCTTGAGCTAAGTATCTCAAGATGGTATCTTGAGCTAAGTATCTCAAGATCCATAAATATGGGTAATTAGCAAATAGTTAATATCGGCACCTACTCCATACATTCTTACATGATTATGGTCTGGAGCTCTACAGCATTTATGATCAGTGATGTTTATAATGCAATGGCCTGTTGGTCTTAACTCCAGACAATAAGTAAGTCCAGTAAGTCTTCAATAAGTTATTATCTAATCTCTCTAAGTTGCCTAGTGACCTTCTAATGTCACAGTTTTACCCATTACCTTTGTACGGGTGATTGGGACATCAATGCTTCACAAGCATTATCTCAAGATACTAGGCATAAAATAATAAATGGTATCTTGAGTTAAGTATCTCAAGACGGTGTCTTGAGCTAAGTATCTCAAGATGGTGTCTTGAGCTAAGTATCTCAAGATGGTGTCTTGAGCTAAGTATCTCAAGATGGTGTCTTGAGCTAAGTATCTCAAGATGGTATCTTGAGCTAAGTATCTCAAGATGGTGTCTTGAGCTAAGTATCTCAAGATGGTATCTTGAGCTAAGTATCTCAAGATGGTGTCTTGAGCTAAATATCTCAAGAGCCATAAATAACTAACACAACACACACCCACACACTAACTTAAAGTTTAAACTTTAAGGGGGATTTGATAAGGCTTTTCAAACTGAATATTAGTAATAATAGCAGAGCAACAATAATTTCATCAATTATCCTCAAAGATTAACTTGAAGCCCATCTCCCATGCTCTTTGAAAGATTGGTGATTTTCATTTATTACACAAAATTAAAACTCTAAAAGTAGGCTTAGCATGATGCTTTCTATTTCTACTCTATTGTAGAATAGAAATTGCTTGTCTATCTTTCTTCGTAGAAAACTGTCAGCTGTCTACACAGAAGCGTAATTTTTATCTACTTTAAAACACTTCTCTACGGTTCTCATGCTAAGCCTACGGAACCAGGAATGGTTGGTTAAGTTTATTTTAGTACTAACCTAATAAGCAATGTGGAGATATGAATAAGCAGTTTTTTATACATGTATAAGATTTTGCAATATCAGGTGGCGATGACAAAAATAGGGTCAAAGTAGGTCTAACAAAGTCCCGCCATTTGAAATACTTAATTTCAGATACTTAATTGACTTTTAAATTTTAATGACGTAGCCTACGTAACCCGTCGTCACTGACGTAGCCTACGTAACCCGTCGTCACTGACGTAGCCTACGTAACCCGTCACTGACAGAACAATAAATTAAAAAAATAAAACCTGATTTGCATATTTATACTTTCGTACAGGGAATCCCCGACCGACGGGAAATACCCGCAACAATATTATGATATGAGATGATCGGGTGATTCCCCTGTTGGTTCGTTGGGGAATTACCTTAAGAGAAAGATTATAGAATTAGGACTAGTTTAGATTATTAAAGTATTCCGAGTGGGGAAGTCCCTTCTAAGTTCTACGACAAACATATTATTAGGACTGTACCTGTGTAGTAAATAGTGGGTACCTACGTATTGTACGAGTTGCTTTTTGTCGTAATGTATTAAAATAATCTAGGCAAGGTTATTTTCAAGGCGCAACGGACTACGGAATACAAACTAGACTTGTTTGTGGCAATCCCAAAAATCCCGAGATTAGCCAAGTACAGTCCCGGGATTTTCGGGGCCAGAAAACGGTCGGGATCCCGGGATTGTATTCTCTAGTTGTCACTTATTATAAAAATATTGTGTCTGAGTCATGGACGTAAAAAAAGTGAATAAATAAAAAAGTTATATAATATACATATATATATATATATATAGTTCTATAACTAAATAAATAAAATAAAAAATAAAAATAAAAAAGTCAAAACCGAAATATTTTGTTTCTTTATTTTCTAACTATCAAATATTTAACATGGTAGCAGAGCATGTACGGAGTAATAAGTTTTAGGTACCTACCCAAAATGTCGAGCACTAAAATTTTCCCTCTAACTAGAGAGAACTATGACACTTGGGTGATACAGTCTGAAGCTGTTCTCGTGCGAAACAAACTATGGAAATACATCGATACTGAGACTGCAGTGGATGATAAAGAAGGCGATAGACAGGCGAGATATGAGCTCATACTTATAATCGCTCCTTCTGAACTCAGAAGGAGTTCAGAAGGAACTGAACTCCTTCTGAGGAGTTCAGTTCCTTCCTTCTGTGTTCGACTTGTTCACAAGTTGAACAAACTTGTTTCAAGTTTGTTTCAAACTTGAAACAAATTAAAAATTGCACTACTGCAAAAGCATTGTGGGAAAAAATTAAAGATACATAGGTACGCTAGTAAGAGTCCTGCGCGAAAGGCATCCCTACTAAAGCAACTGATCTTAACTAAATTAGAGTGCCCCGATGTAAGAACTTAACTAAATGGATATAGTTGACAAATTGGCAGACATGGACGTAGGTATTAATGAAGACTTGTGAACAATTATGATGTTGTACAGTTTCTCAAATGAATTTGAGAATTTCAGAGTCGCTATAGAATCGTGAGACACTCTTCCGAAGCCAGAGGAGCTAAAACTAAAATAATAGAAGAATGTGAAGCACGTTATAGCCAAAACATGACTAATAACGACAAACCTGAATCCTCTTTCCAAGAAGAAGCCCTATACACGTCCTGTAAAATTTGCAAACGTAGTGGTAATATCTTCAAACGCAAGACTCATAAAATGTGTACCAATTGCTGGAAAAAAAACAGTGAGAAGCCTAATAAACATACTAATGGTTCTCATAAGAATAAATTTGCTATGCAGTGCCCCCTTACACATAACAAAAAAATTGAAAACAGCATTTGGGTTTTGGATAGCGGTTTGTACGTCTCAAATGACTTATCAACGAAAGTTATTTAAGACTATAGAGAGAACATCCAGTAAACTGATCTTTTCAACTAATGAACAAACTGCAGAGATTAAAGGAAAAGGTACAGTATCCTTTGTAACAAAAAATGGTAATGCCATAGCCCTTACACAGCTACAAAACGTACCTAATCTGTGCACCAACTTAATGTCTGTCAGTAAGATGACAGATGCTGGCTGTTCTGTCCTCTTTACAAAGACTAAAGCAACGGTACGGGGAGCAGTGGTGGCCCAGTAGTAACTGCCGCGATTTACGTGTAGTAGGTCGTAGGTTTGAACCCAGAAAGGCGCTTTACTTTGAGTAAATGATTTCATCACCACTGCTCTCAAAGCGGTGAAGGAAAACATCGTGAAGAAACCGGTAAGTCCTTAGGACATGTAACATCTACCAACCCGCACTGGGCCCGCATGGTGGATTACGGCCCACTCCCTGTCACAGACAGGAGGCCTGTGTCCCAGCAGTGGGAACATTATAGGCTGATTATGTATGTATGTATGTAAGCAACGGCCAACAATCCAAAAGATGGAATATTTCTCACCGCATTAAACAAGGAGATGGTCTTTATTACATCAAACCAAATAAACTTGAGCACAACAATCTGGCCAATCATAATGATGACACTTTCGATTCCAATCGCTAAATTAAAAACAAAGCGAATTCATCAAACATGCATTCAAAGACGAGAATTTGCTTGGCTTGAGCGTTGATGCTTCTGAAACCTTGCCAGAGTGTGAAATATGTATCCAAGCAAAACTCCATGGTGAGAAAACAGCTCAACGAACAACAGAACGCTTAGAAATCGTTCATAGCGATGTATGAACGCCCACAGTAAGCGAAAACAAGTACTTCTTTACTTTTATAGATGACTATATAGCCGATACAATCGAGTTTACATGATTAAAAGCATGAACGAAGTCTTAGAAAAATTTAAAGAGTTCAAGTATGAATATCACAAGCGCACCAAACACATCAAGCTGAAACATATTTTTGTAAGAGAATGCGTTAGCAACGGAGACTTCGATGTAACGCATGTTCCTTCGGAGCAGCAGTTGTCTGATATGTTAACCAAACCACTGTTCGGCCCCAGGCACTCACTTATAATAAAAATATTGTGTCTGAGTCATAATCGAAATATTATGTTTTTTATTTTATAATTATCAACATTTAACAAGAATATATAATATTCAGTTTCCTGACCATTGATGCCAGTATCTCCATGTCTACCATGGAACGATGCATGGTGGACGCATGAATAAACTCTAAACTATTTTCTATCCTAAGTAATTCCTGAGTTAAATCCTCTACGTTCTCACTCATTCCTTAGAAGCTGGGCAAACTTTGCGTATTTTATTAAACTGTTTTCTCTTAGTGCATCGCTCTTTAGTATTGAATCTAATGTATTGTTAATTCAGTTCTAATTATCCACTATCTGTGCTAGTACGTCATTAAATCAAAATCACCTAAAATGCTCCATATATTTAGTCATAGAAACAACAAAAACCAATCAATAAACTTTTATACTTACCAAAAAAACGAAATCTCATCCTGTTTTAATTAACACGCTTTTATTAGCTTCATACGTATGTTAGTATGTAACGGAAACTTTGAACTTGATTTTCGACCACTTCAAAGCGTCGGCAAAAATGCCGAAGTGTTCAGTGAAAAATTGTAAAAATATGACGTCAAGAACGTTAAAAATAATAGTTAAAAAAATTTAAAACATAGAAAACTAAAATAAAAATCGGCCAAGTGCAAGTCGGACTCGCGCACGAAGGGTTCCGTACCATCTATATAATTATATAAAAGAAGAAACTGACTGACTGACTGACTGACATATCAACGCACAGCCCAAACCGCTACGTCTAGAGATTCCAAATTTGGCACGTAGATTCCTTATGATGCCTAGGGGTGCACTAAGAAAAGGTTTTTCAAAATTAACCCTCTAAAAGGGTGAAACGGGGGATGGAAGTTCGTATGAAAGTCCGTCAGTTTTGAAGTTAGGACCTTCAAATTTTGTGTTTAGGCTGACGATTGAAAATGAATTTACACATGTCTCAGCGTTTTTGATAATTCCACCCCCGAAGGGTTAAAAAGGGGGATGAAGTTGTATATGAAAAGTGCTTCATTTTCGAAGTAAAAATCACTAAAATTATTATCTAGGCGTATGTTTGGAAGCTTACGCAACGGTGTTGTTAAAATTTTAACCCTTAAGGGGTGAAAAGGGGGAAGAAATTTTGTTTTAATTAAAGTTTTTTATTTTTTAAGTTAAAATTACTAATAGTTCGGCTTATGGTTGGCTTATACAACGTAAATCGTTTTTTTTTTAACCCACAGGGGGGTGAAAAGGGGGATAAAGCTTTATATTGAAGTTGTTCATTCGCAAAACTTTGTGTTCAAGTAAAAATAATAAAGTTGATAAACTTGAAACTTGGAACGAATACTTACCTAAGTAAATCATAAAGGTTTCCATTTTTAGTTTTTTCAAAGTTCCCCGAAGGGGGATTGGGGCATGTCAAGTTTGTATAAAATAAATTTAAAGTACAGTCCGATTAACTCGAAACTAAAGTAAAGACAAAAAACAGAAAAAACTAAAGTATTTATACTTAAAACCAAAAATATCTAAAAACGTATTTCAGGTTTTTTCAAAAATCTACCCCTCACTGGGTGAAAAGGGGTAGTCAAAAAGGAAACCATGACTGACTGGTAACACACAGCTCAAACCACTGAACGGATTGGGTTGAAATTTGGCAAATAGATACTTATTATGACGATCATAATAAGTATCACCATCATCCACTAAGGTTCGTATTACAGAAGGTTCCTCAAGTCCAGTTTGAGCGTCAATCAGTCGATCACTGTTTAAGTATAGAATCAGTACTCGAGCATCGGTCTTATTCCAGAACGGTAATCAATCTCTATTCAGTTGAATCGAGATTCAAATCGAACCTCAAGCAGAGATCTGTATTGTGTATGTATCAGCCTGTTTTCATTTACGATTTATTTTATTTACCAACTTTGTTTTAATCTTCACTGGATTAGAAATATTAAAATATATATACCATAGGCGCCCAATTCTTTAGGAAATCAGCGTTATTAATTTGGTCCCGAATAGTACAATCCCTCATATATTGAAGTAAAAGCCCTTTTAAAGTATAGTAATTTTGTAAGCAAATTTGTCAAGCTTAAAAGACTTGTATTTATGGTCATAAATAGGAACGCTATTTAAAAAAATATCAGTATGTCTGTCAAATCAAACATGCAAAATTGCAAATCAAAACATCGTAATTGATAGTTGTTTTTTTTATTATAATATTTGATAGTTGTTTTGATTAATATTTATTCCTATAATTTTAAATGGCAGGACGAAAGAAAAATTTTTGATCATTAGAAAAAAACCTGCTTATAGAATTTTTAATAGATTTCAAACATACTAGAAAATAAAAAAAACCGATAGGGTGAGGGTGAGCACAGGAACAAAAAAGGCTGCTTAGATCTGTATTACGGAGGAATTTAATAGTTCGGCTATGATAAGTGAGTCAGTAAGTACCAATCTATTTTCTTAAATTAGGTAATATAATATTATTAAATGGGGGGAAGTTTTCTTACTATTCAATTTATCATTATATAAAATACATATCTACTTTATTGTTACAGGCATCAGGGGAACAGCTAAGACGCCTTTGGCTAAACCTCAAAACCCGCCAAAGAGATGTTCTCACAAGAGAGCGTAAGCATAGGATGGCTACTGGGAGGTGGTGGTCCCTCTTCATAAAAAATATTTTTATGAAGAGGTATCTGCGACCCAAGCACCACAAGTTTCTGTGCTCATTTATGTCATTATGTGTAACTACTAGCACTTACACTATTATTTATTTAGATAATTATTAGTATTTGACCTGTTTTGTGAATTTGTTAATTTTGGCTGTTATGTCAGTCAGTTTCTTCTTTTATACAATAGATAAATGTAAATAAATAAAAAACAGTGCTTGCTTGTTTTCTATTTTTGTATTTATTACCTACTCAAATAAGACTGATTATTATTAATAAAAAGTTGATTATTTTACACATTGTTTTATTTATAAAAATAAAAAGTATTGTAGATAGGTATATAAACTTGCTGTAAATTAAACATAATTATTTATTAAGGTACTTCTAAAAGCAAACCCATCAACAGTCCCTTCATTGACAGGATGATTCAGGTCATTTTCATTTATATTGCTATCACTCTGGTCATCGATTATTGGCATTGTATCATTCAATGTTATAGATATGTTAAAAAGTACAGCGCAAGAAACAAGTATGTTGCAAACTGTAACCAGTTTATTGCCCAGCCCTCGACTTAGGCATGGAAATCTCCGTTTCCAGCTGCCTGCCCATCGTGCCACAATGTCCATAAAATGGCCAAATGGACCAACAACTGCCTGAAATAAATAAATGAAAATAAATTTAGGTTCTTTGTATAGGTAGGTATTTGAAAAGAATAATAATTATGTAGGTAAGTAATCAATATTTAGCTAACCTGGACATTTATAGAAAAATAAGATTTTCTGTTTCTATATGCTTCATGGTGTTCCACACCTGGAGTATTGACTATTTTAATGTGTGTGCAGTCAATGGCACCATCTACATTTCTGAAACCAGGATATCCTTCGTACTGGCCCAGCTGCTGAAACTGCGCTCTTTATGAGACCATAACTTGCGGATACTTAATATATTGTCTGTGTTGAAGAGCTATTAGGCGAGAGATAGTTGCAACTATGTTTGAAGCAGCTGGTTGGGAAACATTTAAGAGATAACCACATACAATCTGCAAAAGGTAAAAGGTAAAAATTATTAAATTATTGATTCATATTGTTTAAAGAATCCAATTAATAGCATTTTAATGTGAGGGTGAAAATAAAACACTCACCTGAAATGAAGCCGTCGCATAAAAACGTAAACACACAAGAATTTGCAATTCTGGGGCTATGGGATGCCCACGGTTGTGTCGTTTTCTTAAATCGTGGTCTATCATAGGTAGAATTAAATATTTTACCACGTCTTGTGAAAACCTGTACCTCTTTTTGAAGTTTTCACAATTGTATGGGTCCTGTGTATCTCTTAAATATCTGAGAGGAACGCTAAAGTTCAACCTTCTATTATTCTTCAAATATATCCATCCATTTTGGTAATTAATACCTACTTAATTAAAAAAAACAACAATATTATTTAAAAACTCGACAAATTACGCTTGAAACAAAAATTGACATAACATTTCTATGCTCAAGCGTGGTCTCGACCACACTTGGGCGAATAAAGATCAAATCACTGCTTGGGTTCGCTTTACGAACTGAGTAACGTTCTAAAATAAAGTCAAACTCAGCTGAACTATGATCAATGAATCTATGCTTGAGGAACGTTCTAAAATTAAAACTTGACTTAAAACTAGTTTTAAACAGAGATCAATGCTTGAGTTTCCTTCTGTAATAAGGGCCTAAGAATGGGTTTTTGAAAATTCGACCTTTAAGGGGGTGAAAGGGGAGGATTTTGTTTGTATAAAAAATCTTATTCCTTGAGTTAATAAACCTAGGAAACTTGGCACAAATACTTACCGAAGTAAATTATAAAGCTGTCATTTTTGTTTTTTTAAACTACCCCTGAAGGGGGATTGGGGAATGTCAAAGTTTATATAGAAGAATTTTAACGCACGGTCCGAAAAAGTCGAAACTCAGTATTTATACTTAAAACCAAAAATAAAGAATAAAATATATCAGATTTTTTTTTAATCTTTCCCTAACGGGCTGAAAAGGTGTTGACAATTTTACAAGGGAGGATTTTGCTGCGTGGCTTGATTAACTTGAAAATTGGTATTAATACTTAGAAACAAAAAATAAGAATAACATGTATCAGAGATTTTCGAAAATTGACCCCTGACATGACGGGGTGAAAAGGGGTAGTCAATTTGACAAGGGAGGATTTTACTGCATGGCTTGATTAACTCTAAATTATGACGTAGGCATTTGCTAAGAAGGGGTTTTTGGGAATTTGACCTTTAAAGGAGTGAAAATTTCTATTGGATGATGATTTCGTTTGGATGAAAATCTTATTCCTTGAGTTATTAAATCTAAAACTTGGCACGAATACTAACCTAAGTAAATTATTAAGTTAGTAATTTTTTGTTTTTTTTTAAAGGGGGCTTGGGGTATGTTAAAGTTTGTAGGGAAGAATTTTAATGCGCGGTCCGATTTACTCGAAACTCGATATTTTATATATACCTAATGCTCACAGAAAAATAAATAAATAAAATAAATTATTCAAACGTAACCCTTACGGGGCAAAAGGAGGTTTTTAAGTTTTAGGGAAGGATTTTACTGTGCGACTTGATAAACTCCAAAGTAATTGAATTCAAAAATAAACTCCTTTTGGGGTAAAAAGGGGGACACAGTTTATATCAAAACTATGTTTCCTTTGATCAATAAACTTTGTTGAATTTTGTAGGGGAAAATAATTGAATTGAAAGATATATCGCGCGGTTCGATTAACTTGAAACTCGGTATTTATATTTAAGATCGGAAATAAAGGAAAAGGTGTATCAGGGTTGTCATAGTTTATAACCTGCATTAACACATAGCGTACTTTTAATTCCGGTAGAAAATGTGACGTGAACGTACGTTCACGTCACATTTTTTCCGACATCCACGCGGGCGAAGCCGCGGGAAAAAGCTAGTTATCTATAAAAACGGCAAAAAAACACGTTTCTTGCATGGGAGCCCCCCTTAAATATTTGTTTTATTTTAATTAATTATTTATTTTTAAAGTGAATATATAACTATATGTTCTGTGAATATTTCAAGCGTCTACCTATTGCCGTTATCAATATCGAGCCAAAACGAGCAAAAAAATCACGTTTGTTGTATGGGAGCCCCCTTAAATATTTATTTTATTCTGTTTTTTAGTATTTGTTGTTATAGCGGCATCAGAAATACATCATCTGTGAAAATTTCAACTGTCTAACTATCACGGTTCATGAGATACAGCCTGGTGACAGACGGACAGACAGACAGACAGACGCCTGAGTAATAGGGTTCCAGTTTTACCCTTTGGGTACGGAACCCTAAAAAGTAGAAAATAATTTTGAAATAATAATAGTGATAAACAAGAAATTTATTTTATCATAAAAAGCGTGGGGCGCTTGGTGTAAATTCTTGCAAATATTTTACAGATATTGGTAAAAGTAGAATCATTATGAAAATATCTTAAGAAGCACCCTACGCTTTTTTACGATAAACTAAATTTTGTGTTTGATTGAAGGAAAAAGTCCGAAAATTTCAGTCGGAATTTGTAGTTTTATCACTTTAAAAAAAAATCGATAAAAAACTTAAATTTGCAGTTGGAAAATTGACCTTGGCGTCTATCGATGTATGGGAGAACGTGTTTTTCAACTACAATGTTAAGTTTGTTTTGGGATAAAATGTTTTTATGTTTTGTCTCTGCATCACCCTAAGGTTGACTGGTAGAAAATGCCTCAGGCATTAAGTCCGCCTTTGTACAGTGTAGTTTTTACTTGTGCATAAAGTTTTAATAAATAAATAAATAAAATCATCCCAACCACGGAAACGTTCATTGTGCGTGGTCCGACACGCACTTGGCCGGGTTCTTAATGTTAGAAGAATGGTGTTTTCGATTGTAGGTAGGTATCTTATCTCGTATAAATCTGGGGTGACTATTGAAACGTACAAGTTGTTTTATTTGCATATTTAATTAATATATTTTACTTTTCAACATAAATACATGTTATGTTGTCAGTTTTAACCTAAGCAGTTATTTAGTTTCGATATAGGTATTGTTGTTCTACAGTACCTTTCAGTTTTTGACACAAAAATATAAATAAGTTATTTTAATATTTGTTTCATTGTTATATAAATGTTCTATTCAAAAATTTATTTACGATAGGTATGAATATGTGTTAAAAACACAATACATAATTTTATTACGATCAGTTAAAAGAAAAATAAAAAGTATAAATAAATATTCGACTCCACTTCATGCCTTGTCCTACCGGCAAATGCCGCGCCGGTTGTAAAATGTTATTGCTTTGTAAAAACAACTCTAAGTCGTGCGCGTAAGGTTGAATTTGGAAGAAAGTATGTTTAGATCATAACTACACTCGCGAGCAATAAACAGGAATCACTTCATCGTCCGATGCTCGAAACAAAGGAGAGGTCAAAATTGGTATAATATTCAGACGATTTTTAAACGCTAATGTGATGTACCTTATTAGAAAGCTTATTTATTATGCTACTCGATTATAGTTAAATCTGATTTTTTCAGGCGCCTGTTTTTGTGAAAAAGTGACAAATGTTTCAATACAAACAAAACGCACATAGTCTTTATTTATTCATTTCTATGCAATATAATTATTTTATGTGGCTAATGTTTCCGTTTCTATTAAATACTTTGAGATTTTATTATAATTTTACCTGCAGCTCCATGAAATGAAGACAAAAAATATTGATTATCATGACAATGCAATAACAAAACGTATCGAAAAAAGTCAAAGCTGTAAACTCGGACTAAATATCCGCTGTAAATGTCAAGCCGAGACCTGCTGACTGACGTTGTCATTGTCACGTCATTTTCCACAGGGCTGCCATCCCTAAAATATAAATAATGCTTGTAGAACATTTTATTTTTCAACACCTGTTTTAAAAAAAACGGGCGGCTGTAAAAAAAAATTAAATGCCCAAAGACGTCAAAATAATTACCCTCTTTCAGCCTATATAGGTCAGAAGGCTGTTTAAATTTTCAATTATTTTAGTACCAAGCCCCATACATTTCGTGAACGTCTCCTTTTTACAACTTCTATGCAATGAACTATGGATTGTGGCATATCATTTGAAAGGCAATTTTGTTAGCTTTCAACCTCCTTTACTATCATAACGAAAGATTATCACCTTATGCCATGGAACGTAAAACAAAAAAGATCAATTTTTAAAACGAAACACCATTTGTTTGGTAGTCCTGAAACCCTATAAAAAGGGGGCGTTTATGAAAATTGATCACCAGTAAAATTACTGCCGACAAACTGTTTTGCAGTTTGGCAGACTTTATGTATGTAATTGTTAATACAGATTTTGAATAAATAAATAAATAAATAAATAGTACAAAATTTTACGTCACTGGGAATACTTGAAGCTAAAAGAAAATGGAAACCACACCTATAGAAGCCGCTCAAGTAGAAATCCTAATCCAGCAAGGATTGTCTCACCGTACTATCGCTCGACAGTTTCATTTGAGCCAGTTTTGTGTCTCGAAGGTATACCAGAGGTTCAGGGAGACTGGAAATCTTAGTCGGGAGACCAGGATCTGGACGATAGCGATGCACTTCGGTGAGAGATGACCGATTTATTGTCACCTCTTCTCTCCGAAATCGACAACTGACCGGCGCACAGTGGGCTGAAAATGCAAAGAGTGGACTTAATGATTCATATTTGAACTCTATGTACCATTACAATGATATTATGTTCAGGTACCGTTTCCATATTCTCAGTAGTTTTAGAGATATGCTCGTAGGTTTGTATGTTTTTTTTTTTTTTAGTTTAGTTATTATTTATTTGTCCGTCCACTACTGTTGTATTTCAGCCAAGCGTGCGACCGGCTGAAAATAAAGCTCCATAGACTTACCGTCGCTCGTCCTCATGTCCGTTTCTGTACACTTGACAACATACATGCAATGATCGGTTCAGCGGTTTAGGCGTAATTGGGACTCGAGGTGGCATTGCACAAGTCCGAGGCCATGTGTTTTTATGGTTCTCAGAACGCGCCACTGTCCGGTTCCCAGATAACGGCGGGAGGGGTTCACATCGGCGTCGAGTCGACGATGAAGTACCTGGGACTCGTCCTCGATAGCCGGTGGAACTTCGTGGAGCATTTTCGACGTTTGGCTCCCAGACTGGAGCGGGCCGGGGCTGCTTTGAAGCGGCTCCTGCCCAATCTAGGGGGTCCAAACGCCTCCTGCCGGAGGCTCTACGCGGGGATCGTGCGGTCCATGGCCCTTTACGGGGCACCGGTGTGGGCGCGTTCTCTGAGGCTGCGACCAGCGCAGCGGTTGAACGCGTCCCAAAGGGTCATGGCCATCAGGATGGTACGGGGATACCGCACGGTCTCCCGTGAGGCGGCGAGCCTCCTTGCCGGATTGCCGCCATGGGATCTGGAGGCGAAAGTCCTCGCGCACATTTGGGTGTGGCGCGAAGAGGCGAAACTCCGGGGCATAACTCCGCTGCCGCAAGAAATTGCGGCACAGCGGACGGAGCTCCGGAGGGATCTCATGGCGACATGGAGAGTGCGATTGTCGCAACCCAGCGCTGGGCACGCCACAATTGTGGCGATAAGTCCCCTCTTTGAGGAGTGGCTGGAGAGGCGCCACGGCGTCCTCACCTTCCGCCTGACGCAGGTCCTCACCGGACATGGATGTTTCGGGAGGTTCCTGTTTAGGATTAAGCGGGAGGAAACGCCCGGGTGTCACCACTGTGTGGATCGCCCGGAGGACACGGTGGAGCATACGGTGGAGGTCTGCCCAGCTTGGGCGGAGCACCGCCGTGTCCTCACGGAGGCGATCGGCGGCGGCGATCTCTCGCGTCCGGGCCTGGTTCAGGCCATGGTTCGGAGCGAGAGTGCATGGGAGGCCGTCACCTCCTTCTGCGAAGCAGTTATGCTAGCGAAGGAGGAGGCGGAACGCGTGAGGGTGAGACAAGGTTCACGCCCTCATGCCCCTAGTCGCCGCAGGAGACGCCCCGGGCGTCGGGAGTCGCAAGCCGATTTCCGGCCACCGTAGGCGCGGGCCTGCGGACGGTGAGCGATGGGTAGCTCGCCGTCCGATAAGGACCAGGCCCGGGTCGACGGCGCGTTGTGTTCCACGCGCGCCTCAAAGAGATGTCAGCACAAACTGACGGGGTCCGTTAGGACCAATGCCTGCCGGGGTTGCGAGTTTGTCCGAAAGGGATATCGTGGCCCTGGCACACAGGCAACGGAAGGAACACGGGTGGGTTTTAGTCAGTAAAAGTCTGACACGCCCTCCCGCTCCGCCCAGAGCGGGAGAAGTTATTTGATGATTTCCCACCCAAAAAAAAAAAAAAAAAAGCGGTTTAGGCGTGAAAAGGTAACAAACAAACAAACGTACTTTCGCATTTATAATATTAGTTAGGATAGGATAGGATTAGGATAATTAGGATTAGGATTCTTAAGCTTTCTTAAAATATAACTTTCCGTAATATAGAATGCATCATATAAGCTATCACTAAAGTCTGAATCTCGGAAACCCTCGGAACATTGACATTTTTAACGAAAAATAAAAACAAAATATGTGCAATGTAATTTGTTTGTTATTATTGTTTCTCTGACTGCACTTAATTGTTACTAAGGGTTTAAAGTTAATGTACCAACCTACAACTTTGAATTGACCAAATTGTGCGTAGCGAAACAAATGATACATCTTTTCCGAGAAATAAATGCCATGAACAAGTTACAACTTGTTTGTGGCATCTATTTCTCGGAAAAAAGTGCAACAACAAGTGAAGTCATTGTAATGACGTCACTTGAATGAGGATATTATACCTACACAATTTAATTTTAACAGCTTGTCCTCATATATCGGCAAATAGACCTAAACTTCGTAGGAAACACAACGTTCTATCAACAGCTGCACAAAGCTTATTCTTAATTAATGATAATTTGGATGATGAGGCCGATACCGAGAAAGAGAACTTGGCTTTTTTAGATTCCATGGTTCAGAAAGTTTGTTTGTTTTTTTTTTAAACTCTGACTAACCGTTGCACTTAACATCTTCTACACTTCATAATTCTTCTTCTTCCTTCGCTTATCAGCTTCACACTAACTTTATTTCATAAAACATATATATTTTTGGTATTCTTCCACGTGGATTAGGCCTACTGGGGACATCACTATAAAAAAGACTCGCCTAGTTTTTCACCTCGTCACATGGTGAGGAAGAAAGGACGTTTAGTAACTTTTAAATGACGTGCTTGTATAAAATATTTTTTATTTATTTTCAAAGTTGAAAATGTCTATGTTCCGAAGGTTTTCGAGATTCAGGTTTTAGTAGTAATATAGCTAATATGATTCATTTCATGATACGGAAAGTTATATCTAAAGAAAGATTAAGAATTAGGAATAGAGTTAGAGATTTCAAGTCACGACGTTTACCTCTACTCTGTGACTTCTTTGCTGTTGGGAGGATCTGCTTCGTTTGTTCTCTACTACTTCATAAAGAAACGGTGGTTTATGAGGACTTCGAAGCATCAGCGACCTAAAGAAGGAATAGACGATCACGTGGACCTCGAAATGCGCGAAATACGTCATTCGACAACCTCGGCTAACTCGACACCAGCGGAGCCACTATACAGCGACGTGAGGCCGAAAAAACTATTTCACTTCGAGGAAGTGTCAAATTAATGCTGATATTTTGATACAGACTTGAATACCTGATGTTTACTTCTTTATTTTTACTTAATATTCTTTTATTTCTTTTATAATTATGCCTTTTGTATTGTTCTTTTACATTTTCCTACTTTATGTACTGAATGCTCATCACGCTTCTGCCCTCGGGAGCATGTACGGTTCACGTACAATATATTAAACTGCATACGCAGCAACCTACATACTTTATTCACTTATATTAGCAATAAACATATTTTTAAGTTAGTTGAGAAATTACTACTAGCGCGAGCGCTGCGGATTAGCATCCAAATCTGTACTTGTAATTCGGGCTACTTAATAAACTTTCAAGTGTTACTAAATCCGTGGTTTCCGTTAACTAACTTGTAACTACTTCAAGTGAGCGAGCTATAACTTATTGTACAAGTGTAAGGTGCCTACTACTTCTGGACCTTACAAAAATAAAAATAAAACGGTTCAGCTCCATGCAAAAAAAAAAGAAATCGCAAATAACTTATTAAATAGTAGCTTTGTCAAAAAAATCCAGCACATAAAATATTGCTATTATTTACGCTGCCATGGTTTTTTTTAAAACATTAGGTAAGTACTTGATTTTTGAGCGCCGCTAAGTCTATGGAGCTTCATTTTCAGCCCACCGTGCGGCCTGGACGTCCAGCAGCAGCTCAGAGAAGTTCGAAGGAGGGCTGTCAGCGAGTGGACAGTGAAGCGAAGACTCAAAGAAGCGAACTTGACCCCGAAAAGGCCAGCCACGGGACCTAAATTGTCTCCAGCCCTCCGACAAGCTAGGCTTCAGTTTGCTCGCGATGACTTAGATTGGGATATCGAGCTATGGAGGCGAGTCCTGTTCTCGGACGAATCCAGGATGTGCCTGCATGGTAGTGACCGTCGACAGAGAGTCTATAGGAGACCGGGGGAGCGATTCGCACAATGCTGTTTTGCGGAAACAGTGGCATACGGGGATGGTTCCTGTATGATGAGGGCGGGGGAAAGATACATCAACGACATTCTGCTAGCCCATGTGCTCCCCTACGCCGCGCCGGGTTTATTGGCGAAGATTTACTGTTAATACACGATAATGCCCGCTGCCACACCGCTGCAGTGACTAGACCACAGAACAGAAAAAATAGTAGAAATCGCAACTGGGCGGGGCCTGCGTACCCCGATTTTTGCGGAGTTCCGCATTATGTCTGCTCCGCGTACATACCACGCATATCAGTCTTTTTACAACCGCCACGGTGATGACAACTTGAAAAATAATATAAAAATGCCCTATTGTCCTGTTCTAGAAACTAAACACGACAAAAATATATCAAATGGTGGTATCGTACCATCGGTGGGTCCTAATTTATTTTATTTCGATTATAATTAGAAAAACAATATTTTACGGAACGTTGCGGATACGTTACGGAAATATGAATCTTACAAGTAACCAAATACAGCTTTTAATTGAATGCATTTATTATTATAGTGATATCTAGCGGCGTCAGTAGGTAGCGTAACTTGCTCATTAAACTATTTCGTGTGCAATTTAAACACAAAAGGTAATAAGTACTGAAAAAGAGTACATAATAAACAACTCTATCGTCATATAACTGTGGTATATAATTTTCAAATAAGCAACGACTGACATATTTCCTACTTTCATTCAATATTTAATTACCAATCACACCAAGAATTTCTTAGTGTCACCAAATACAATTAACCTGTAGATATATGTGTGAGTTTGGGTACGCTGGTTCCGATACCAATGAAGCGCTATGCGATTTCTACTGTTTTTTCTATTCTGTGGACTAGACAGTACCTTGTAGAAGTCGGGATTCCCACACTAGACTGGCCAGCCCTCAGCCCTGACTTAAATCCGATTGAACATTTAAGGGACGAGTTGAAACGGCAGGTACCTATGAGGAAGATGTCCAGCTCCAGCGTCATAGGCAGACCTGAAAACTGCTTTAGTCGAAAAGTGGCAGGAAATCCCACAGGATTCCATCAGGAAACTCATGCGGTCAATGAAAAACCGTTTACAGACAGTCATTAGGGCCAGGGGGAGTAACACAAAATATTTAGGGGTAAATAACATAAATTGTAAATAAAAAAAATATCTTTTCATATTACTTCCTATTCATTTAGACGGCCACAACTTCGACCTATTGAAATGGTAGAAAATTTACACATAATCACCCTATAATGTTCCCACTGCTGGGACACAGGCCTCCTCTCTTCGAGAGGGAGTGGGCTGTAAATCCCAGAATGCGGAATGTTCCCCACATTCCGCATTCTGGGATTTACATCCCGGAATGTGGTAGAAAATTTAATTAATTTTAAATATTTTTGATATCATTTGAAAGCTAACAAAATTACCTTTCAGGATATACCACAATCCACAGCTCATTGCATAGAAATTGTAAAAAAAATTGTCTTGAGCAACGTGTGATGACGTGATTCCAGTTTATTGCTCGCAAGTGTTTATCTACTAATGTATAATTCGCGTCAGTTTTGAATGTGACTTTTGTTCGAGACTGTGCATCTTGGGTTTTTTTTTATAAATTATTGCGTGGCGGTCAAAAGGTTAGGGAATGGCTGCAAGGCCAAGCAAGCCGCTCACGTATTCCTTCACGATCAGTCGGTTCGGTGATTCAGCTTGCAAAGTGTTTGCAGTTTCAATGTTTTGTTCTCACAATGAAACAGTGATTTTACTTCTTATTTCCCCTTTTATTTATTATCTCAGGTGAGTACCACAGTTTTACTGATAAATAGAGGCTGATGAAATAATTGACAGTCTGGACGCTGATACGCAATACAATGGCAACCCACGCGGACTTTATTTTGAGAAAATTGTGTCTAAAGATGTCATACTAGTTTAATATACTACGTGCTATTTTGAATGTCGACCGTGTTACGGAGCTTGGCGGTGTATTGACAAATGTTGTGTACGTGATTTTCTATTTGATTTATGATTTAGATCGTTTTTTTCCATACTTATTTGATTCAAGTGACTTGAAATTCTCTTGCATAATATTAAATACGGGATGCACTATCAGAAAACCGTATCTCCGAATTTGAGTTTTTGTGGGTTGACACATTATTGCTTATCCATTTTGTAATTAAATAGGGAATTAGGGAAAATATTCCAAATTGTTATATAGATCGCCAAGGAATTGATTAAATATCAGCTAAATCAAACAATGTATCGTGAACGTATTCGTTTTGTGTAATATTTGTGATGTTTATAAATCCAAAACCATGCGCGCTAGAATGTTTCTTTGTTTGACGAAACTTTTTGTCTTCGCTTATGTAAATCAGACCCAACTAGCAAAATAATGTCGGTGGTACTTTCAATAACGTTTTTTATTTAACTTTCAGTCTTATAGATATGCGTACCTATTACACTAGTTTTTTATACGTAATTTATCGCGGGTTTGGGCGCAGGGGGCCGATTCTACTAACAAAATTGTTTAAAAATCGCAATGGAATCGCAGCTGAATCACGGCTTTTAAAGCTTTTTACTCATTCTACTAATGAACAACGATCCAACTGCGATTACGGTTTAGTTGACGCCAACGATCGATCGAAGCAATCTCATAATCTATTCTGCTAACAAAATGGAGCATGAGCGTGACGTCTAATCACATTTTAATAATATTTTGACACTAGTTTTAATCGAATCAAAGCTAAACTTCGGCGGGACTCCATTGTAGTTTAAGACCCGCTCCTGCGAAGCTTCACAACTTTATAGCTTAAAGATGGCTTCGTGTAAAACACTTTCGCAAAATCTCACACTGCGCAAACGCCTAGTTTTTGAGAAAAAAAATCCTAAAGTTTCAGAAAATTAAACTTTTATTCTATTTTTGTTGTATGGCAAGCAAAGCCGGTGTCGACTATTCTGTCAATGTCTAAAGTGAGTTGAGAAAACAAGTGTGAAAAAACTAATAAAACTCTTCGATTGATTGATACAGTTGAACACAATGTAGATCTTGTTGGATTAGTACCAGACTGAAACAACAAAAAATAAATATTATAATTGTTAAAACATAAAATATACGCATACCACCACCACACTTGCAAACGTAACAGTTCATAAACTTATGTTATAGTGACGGATGAACGTCATCAGCGCCACAAGCAGATCTTGAGAGGAATAGAAAATTAAACTTATTTATATATGTAGTTAAATTGACATTTTGCCACAGATCATGCACGAATTTCACTCCTAGGATGTTCCGTTTTACGTTCAGACAAGGTGACAGCGTATTTAATGGTTTTTAGTACTAATATTGTAATTAATTTTTAGGGTTCCGTACCTCAAAAGGAAAAAACGGAACCCATAGAGGATCACTCGTGTGTCTGTCTGTCCGTCGGTCACAGCCGATTTGCTCCGAATCTAATGAACCGATTAATTTGAAACACATTTGAAATTCTGTGACCCAAATACGGAAGTGTTACGTAAATAAATGAATTTTCAATATGGGGTTCACTTTTAGGGGCAAATTAGAAATTTAAAAAAAAGTTTTGCTGACTCTACCGTGTGACATACGAGTATCAAATGAAAGGGCTTATTGAAAGGATTTCATATATATTTCTTTATGAAAGTTATTTTATAATAAATACTTTAAAAATTATTTAAGAAAATAGCTGAAAATTTACCATTCCTCCCCTTATCTCCGAAACTGAGCCTAAAATTTTGAAAAAAACATCAGAAAATAGTTCTTTACTTATAAATTGCAGGAAAACCTATTAGAAGTCTGTGATCTTAAAATAACATGGTAAATCGCTCAATATTGTGCGTACAAACTTACATTTACAGTTGCAATGTACTATGGGGGATCATGTTTTTCAACTACAATGTTAAGTTAGTTCTTGGGATAAATTCATCCCAACTACGGAACCCTTCATTGTGCGTAGTCTGACACGCACTTGGCCGGTTTTTAAATAGCTACTACCTACTATCGCAATGTACTAAATTATGAAGTAAATAATAAGATTAATAATTAAAAATAAACCATTATTTCAAAAAGTTTTTGATTTCATACCATCCATGACAATACCCTATTTTACACGTATCAATAAAAATAACTCCTCGCCGAACATTTTTTTCATCACACAGTGTTGACCAAAACATGGCATCATTTCGCGCTGCTGCGCGGCCAGCGTCACGGAGTAAATTCTGTTGCATTTACTTTAAATATGAATTAACATTCTACATTCTGAAGATATTTACAAATCGTTAGGCACAAAAAAAGGCATGCTGCCTTACAAAAAAAATCCAGAAATCAACAACCAAAACGAGCAATTTCACTCAAAATGCACGTTCATAGTCCAGGAAGATAGAATATAAAAAGTGGATAAGAAAATGGGATACAGCAAATACTGTCACAACTGAACTCGAAAACTTAAAACACATTAAAAATGTTTTATGAATTTATACATACTAATATACAGTGTCAAATTAAATTAGCTAGCTAAACTCCGCAGATGCGAAGGGTATCGATATCTAAACATGATGAAACAAAAAAAAAATGATTTTTTGTGGGGTCGCAGTTAGTGTAGTCACTTAAAACATTAGTCCCAAAAATCTGTTTTTTTTTGTGTAAACTCACCGAATACACATCAAAATACATTTAAAAAAACTGCAAATAAGCCGTCACCGCCACCACCGCGTCAGAAGAAGCACCACTAGATATCACGCTATACCGTTATTTACTTTGAAATTATATTATAAAAAAATTGACAAAAAAAATCTAAAAAGAATAAGCTACTCCAAATACGCCACCCGACACTTAGTAGAATACATCAGTAAAATAATAGATCCCAAACCCAAACGCAGAATTCTCAAATAGACCTAGAATTAAATAAAAATTAAAAAAAAAACAACAACTTGAAGAAGAACGACTCGTATAAAGTCACAATGTTTAGAGCCGAGCCTCCATGACTCTTTAATTTAATATCCACAAACTTTAGAGATTCCGTTTTGCAGTTACAACAACTGCAGTAGAGTACAATTCCCCGCTTATTAGGAATACATGGAGGGGATACTATGTTGACTCCAATCAATTTAGGAGCTCTGTGTCTGCGTTTGTGTAGTTACAACTCGTCAGTAAGGACGTACAGTAAGGAAGTACAGGACTATGGACTTCCTCATGGAAGTATAGTATAGTCGGGTACTTACTGTCCAAATATCCAAACGTAGACACAAACCGACAGTGGCTGGAGTCAGCATAGCACGCCATCCATCTATTCCTACTAAGTGGGAAGAGAGTACGACTACAGTAGCTGTAACTGCAGAACGGAATCTCCAGAGGGCTAATTGCGTAACACACTATCAGTAGGAATCGGTTTCAATTTGACAGTTCAACAACATTCATTGCGTTATTTACGTTGTTGAGCAGACAATTTTTTCTAACATATGAAGCAATGGATTATCAATATACTCCAAAATCATTCAGATTCCGAATCAAATTGCGTTACGCAATTAGGGTGCAGTTTGTGGATATTAAATTAAGAGACGGGAGGACCCGGCTCTAAACAATATGAATTATATGAGTCGCTCTTCTTTAGGTTAGGTTAGTGTTTTTTTTTTATTATTATTTAATTCATAGACTGCTGTTGATTAACTCCAGTCTATTTGATCATTTTTGGGTCTGGGTCTGGGATTGATTATTAGAAGATTGTACTCTACTAATAAGGCACGTATTTATAGAACGTTCCTCAATACTCAAGCATTACTTAAAACTAAATTCAACCAATCCAATGGCTCTATAGCAATGAATCTATAGTTTTAAGTAATGCTTGAGTATTGAATAACGTTCTATAAACACGGACCTAAGAGTCGGGAGGCTCCTATTTTGGGTCGGAAATTATCAAATATCTTCTTCCGCTCTGGGCGGAGCGGGAGGCATGTCAGACTTTTACTGACTAAAACCCACCCGTGTTCTTTCAGTTGTCTGTGTGCCAGGGCCACGATATCCCTTTCGGACAAATTATAATATTGCAATCATTACTATTGTAATATTCATGCATTTTAGTTACATTAAACACATAACATGTCTGTACATTATTTTTGCAGGTACTTATTTTAGACAGAAAGCTGCACTATAAGCCAGGAATTGCAGCAACATAACAAATGCATGTTGTGTACTGCACAACATCTCACTGCAATTAAGACTACAGCTGGACAGTGAGGACCTAGAAATAATAGAACAGGAGCGTGAGCAAAGAGCGTTCGAATTACCTTTTAGAGGAAGGGCGTAATTACCAAGCAGCTTTGGTGCGAAGCTTGAGGACTTCAAGGCAATAAATAAATTGAACATTATCTTAGAACACACTGGAAATACTGTTGGAGCTGCTGAAGATTGTAAGACTACCTTTGCATTGTATAAACTCATTCTCATTTGCATTATATAATTGCATTTGCATAGCACAGGTGTGAGTACTACGAGTATGTACAATAGAGCTACCATTTTCCAGGTAATATGTCTTTCATTGACTTGAATGTGCCTTGGCAGCTGAGAGTATGTCCTGCTCACTCAGATGTCTCGCTGGTGGTGGCGCGTCTGTTGGATCATTTAGCTCCCTTCAAAATGGTTGAGCTGAATGGTGCTGATTCTGTTTACGTTGAGCACATCACTAAATGGCTGGGGTGACGTCATCGTAGGTGTATCCTAACTATGTGTGCAGTGTCAGGCGCGATGACCGGCGGCGCGGAGAGCGGCGCGGGCGTGCAGGTTGTGCGGCTGGGCGCGGGCGCGTTGCGCTACGAGCTGGACGAGGCGGCGCTGCGGCGCCTGCTGCTGCGTTCGGACGTACGCGACCTGCCCGTGGTTGTGCTCAGCGTGGCCGGCGTCTGTCGCAGCGGCAAGTCCTTCATCCTCGACTTCTTTCTCAGATACCTCAATGCACCTGTGAGTAGGTATTGTGATCAGTTCATTTATGAACTGGAAAAGTCGCGCCTGGTAACAGAACCCGTTGAGGGTCAGTTGCCTTGATGGAAGCCAGTAATCTCCACGCTGGTCTAAATTGGCCTTCATTCAGATGAACCCAGTGGCGTAGCCAGCATGGGTGACACCCGGAGCGCATAATTGTTGTGTCACCCAAGAATAAAAACCAGCCAAGTGCGTGTCGAACCACGCACAATGAAGGGTTCCGTAGTTGGGATGAATTTATCCCAAAAACAACCTTAACATTGTAGTTGAAATCATGTTCTCCCTTACATTCCAACTGCAAATGTAAGTTGGTCGACTATTACTCGTTAATTTGTAAAACCTAGTTTTTCTTTTAAATTCGTTGTCTATAATACTACTGCCGTGATTTTTCCTGCCTTTTTTTGCTATATTTAAATTATTTATTTTGGATAACTTGGTTAAAATGGCTTCAAGCCTAAGTGGTTTATCGTTGGAAAAACGTGATAGTTTCTGTTTTTTTTTTTTAGTGGCACCCGGTGCGGACCGTCCCCGACGCCCCCCACCCCCCCCCCCCTAGCTACGCCATTGGATGTACCTAACCCGTAACTATCATTTATGAAAATATTTCAAGCAATCTAAACTATGTATTATGGTTTGTTAGCGTTCCAGTCAGCTGAGTGGCGAATGGCTGGGCAAAGAGGACGAGCAATTGAAAGGGTTCCACTGGAGAGGCGGCAGCCAGCTGGATACCACTGGGATCCAGCTGTGGTCGGAACCCATCATCGCCACCCTGGACACCGGCGAGAAGGTGGGTAAATATCTTGGAACCTAAAGTCACCCTTATCAAGTAATCCTTCGGCTCACCTTTACTGTATATCTAACCACTCTAGAATAAGCCTGAGACTGTAATCCAACAGTAGTCTTTCTCATTTACGAGGGCGGGTTGATCTTAGAATGAGAATAAATTTTAGGCGCAATATGGCGGTGGCCAGTTTATTAGAATGAAACTTGATCCAGTTGTAACAGATTTGTATTTGTTTAACAACACAGTATCCGAGTGACAGCGGAAGGATATACTTAGATATACACAAATACGGGATGATCTCGTTAGTTAATCACACAGTATACAGTCATGATAATATGATTTATGTATTTTACATTCAGATTAAAAAATCCTCTCTGGTATTTTCACTGACCTCCATATATCATATAATATTTCACACTGGACGGGCTGTCTCCATACAAATGACAGCTAATTTTGTGTGGCAATTTGAAGTGCCATTACGATTGTCCCGATAACTAATTTTGACGTACACTGCAAATTCACTAGTGATTGACAAATTCTTATCGATAAAATTTCGATATTAAATACCAAAAGTTGTTGATTCAGTATTTGTTTTGAACCCGTTTTTCGGCAGTGTGGAAGTAAAACAAAACTACTTCTTTAAATAAATATGGGTAGAATTAAAACAAAACCTGCGTCAGTCCCACATGCTATGCGAGGTCGATTTAGGGACTACTCACACTTATTCAGCTCTATTCAGCTTATGCCTATAGAAAACAACGATTTTGTACGGAGACGCGTACGCATCCGTTCAGCTTTCCGCGTCTATTGAGCTTTCCCGGCAAACAAGTATAAAATGAGGACAAATGTGTTATTATCATGCAAGTGCTATAGATAGAGTTCAGCGCTGTTCCGCCGCATTCAGCGTCGACCACGACGTTACGATAGTGCATGTGCGAATGTGTGCAGGATTTAGTAATACTTTTTCCGAAGCATTATGCAAATGTACACACATCATCTATGGTTTAATAAGATTCTTAATTTCGTTATTAAGAAAAGGGACTTATTCATATCATCGATATGTATTATCATTAGCACAGTTGACTTAGGAACATCTCTAATTTTAGTTCTATGGACAATCGTATCTGCCTACAGCGCCAAAACGGCGATACTCAAATAGGCACAAAAATATTATGACGGCAGCCAGTCCAGTGTGAAATATATGGAGGTCAGTGAATAGATATTTTACTTGAACCATCGACTAACCGCTCCATACCAACATAGTGTTGTCCTTTATATCTAAATGGTCAATACATCAATGTTATAATTTAATACGAGAACTAAATCAGTTTCAATAATAATTTAGAAACTGTAAAGTAACAAGATTATGAAAACTTGTTGTTTGTTTAAAATCTGGATCTACCGGAAACATTGTCAATTTAAGTGGAAAAAAAAGTAGTAAAGTTACTAATTAAGCTTTCATCAAAAACCGCCTTTGCATTTGTGAATATAAGCATTGTTTAATGATAAAAGAATTAACTGATAAACATCTTAGTATTGTTTGTAAGTTTTATTCAGCTAATTAAGTAATAAGATTTAGAGAATACGACTGCCGTGCGGGGCTTGTAACGCTAACGACTGAAGTTGTAATCTATTTGACAATTCAAAAGTGCCTGTAAATGTTCTAATTGAAATAAATGCTTTGAGTTTGAGTTAAGTGTTGTGTGTGATAGAAAACCGATATTGAAGCCTTATGCACCCGGATCAGGAAACTGATATATATCTTTAAGGAGCTCAGGCATTCTGCTGATCGCGAATTAATGCTTCTAGTATACCAGAGTCTTTGTCACTCCCTAATCTCGTACTGCATCTCAGCCTGGGGTGGAACGTACAAAACATCTTTACTTACCGTGGAACGCTCTCAACGGAATATCCTAAAGTTAATGCATTTTAAACGCAGAGACTTCTCTTCAGCGAAACTTTATTTCGAGGCACAGGTTTTGACTGTTAGACAGCTCTTTGTTCTCCGTGCCGTTCTGCGTCGACACACCATGCTGCCTAAAACGCCAAGTGTTCTATTGAGACGCAAAGGATTCCCTGTCTGTGATACCGTCAAGTGTCGTACCGCATTCGCTAGTCGCCAGTTTCTTGCTACAAGCTCTCGACTTTATAACAAAATAAATAAAATTCTAGAAATTTATACTCGTACAAAATATGAGGTTAAGAATATTCTTACCGAGTGGTTGCAAAAGTTATCATACGATGAAACTGAAAATCTTATCAAAATTAATTTATAATTAGTTAAATACTGTATGCACATAATATTCTGTTGTTTGTTGTTTTTTTTATTCTTATTGTTTTGTTTTATTTTTTCTCTTTTCCTGTTTATTATTATGATAATAGAAGTACTATCCATATTTAATTTTTCACAAGAAGTACTTGCACGTGTATTGTATAAATAGTTGTATATCACTGCTATTTCGGGGAACATTGGCTTCTAAGATACAGGCTTATTGCCTAGTTTAGGAGTCAGAAGTTCGACATTGAACTTTTATCACTGTTGTACAACTTACTCTTAAGACAATACCTTGTACTACCTTCTGTTTCTGTTTCGTACAAAATAAATGATTTTATTTTTATATATTTTTTTATTATGTGGTTAAAAATATACACATTTGTTTAAAAAAAAAAAACCGACTACCTATTTACCATCAGTGAAGCATTATAGTACACCAGAGACTGGTCAGAGACGGCACTGGGTTCCTGGCCCTCTCATATATATATATATAATATAATATGAAATATTGTGTTTTTGTATTGTTGTTGTATTGTATTGTGTATTGTTGTATTTATTTATTGTATTATCTTTAAAATCTTTAATGTCAGTTTATCTTAAACTCACCCCAACCCCGAACAGAAACAATAAAACAAAACAATTTAGGATAAAAATTATAAAACTAGAATGTCATTTGAACCCGTCAGAATTTAACCCGTCCGCCAGCTCTGGTAGTGACAGTGGCTGAAGGGGATGGAGTAGTTGGCGTAGAGGGAGTTGGATATGTCGTGGGGATCGTGCGATCGATGGCCCTTTATGGGGCCCCAATCTGGGCGCCTGACCTGACGGCCGGAAGCATCGCAGTGCTGCGAAAGCCGCAGAGAGCGATGGCCGTCAGCGTAGCAGGCTTGCGGACTGGGACCTCGAGGCGAAAGTACTCGTGTCACTGTATCGGTTGCGCGAGGAAGCGAGGGCACGGGGCGAGTGGCTGATGCAGCGACATGAAGAGTTGCGTCGGTCACAGCTTCGCGCAGCCCTGGTGGCGGAATGGTGGGACAGGCTTTCACGTCCTACCGCCGGCCTCGTCACCATCGAGGCGGTCCGGCCGGTACTCGAACCTTGGTACGGGAGAAGGCACGGCTCTCTGTCGTTTCGGGTGACGCAGGTGCTCTCGGGGCATGGTTGTTTTGGGAAGTCCCTCTGTCGCAAAAACAGGGAGCCAGACGCCCGGTGTCACCACTGCGTTGACTGCCGGGAGGACACAGCGCGGCATACGCTGGCAGAGTGTGCCGCATGGGAGGAGCCTCGCCGTGCACTCATCTCAGGAGTAGGCAGTGTACTGTCGCTGCCGGCCGTGGTCGATTCTATGGCCGACAGCGAGGAGTCCTGGGACGCGATCGAGCGGATCCTTCTCCGAAACAGTCATGTCGCAAAAGGAGGCTGCGGAAAGGGAGCGGGAGATCTCGTCCGCTCACCCAGCCCGCAGCAGGCGCACTGGGCGTCGGCAGAGGGTGAATAATGGGTCCAGGGACGGCGAACTCGGGGACTTCCGCCACCCCCTATCACACTGGACCCGAGGTGGCGGTGCGTAGTGTACCACGCGCGCCCCTTTCAGACGTCGCGGGGGGGGGGGGGGTCCAACACCTCACCCCCCAGACTTGAGGTGGTCTGCAGAGGCGGGCCGGCACTAGCCCGGATCACGGGAGGAATAACATATCCCAAGATCCCCGGTACAAGTGTGGGAAGGGAACACTGGGGTGGTTTTTAGTCAGTAAGAGTCTGACTGACCCCTCCGCCCGTCCCATGGCGGAGGACATCCATGAGGATTTTCCACCCCAGTAACAAAAACAAAAAAAGAGGGAGTTGGACATGTGGAAAGAGAAACTGGAACGGGAATTGAAGCAATTTTTTTTTTGTGGGTGGGAAATTATCTAATAACTTCTCCCGCTATGGGCGGAGCGGGAGGGCGTGTCAGACTTTTACTGACTAAAACCCACCCGTGTTCCTTCCGTTGCCTGTGTGCCAGGGCCACGATATCCCTTTCGGACAAACTCGCAACCCTGGCAGGAAGCTGGTCGTATTACGCAGTAATATTATAATCTATTAATTTCACTAGTAGATAATATTGTATTATAAACCTGGGTGACTGAGACCATGCAGTCGATCGAAAGCTGCTCGACGGAAAGGTAAGGTGAGATATGGGCGAGGTCTACCTATCTATCAACGTGTTGCACTTGCAGAGTATGGAAGTGTTAGTTCCAGAAACAACGATTCTTCTCAATTTCAAAGGATTAGATGAACCCGCTTCATTGAGTTCCTCGTCTCTCTCTTGCGACTCTGCAAGGGCTTGGTAGTCCTCCTCCAATGAGATTGACTCAACCCGCAACATAGCATCTGCGACTACGTTGTCGGTGCCCTTAATATATCGTATGTCGGTGGGAAATAAAATTTTTGTTGGTTGAGTTGTGTTGGTGGAAGCTTATCACGACACTGCATGAAGGCATACACCAGGGGCTTGTGGTCAGTAAAAACTGCTGCGTTTTGCACTTCTAGTATGTGCCGAAAGTGTGCTCGTACACAGCTAGAAGTTCCCTATAGTAAGCAGGCTACTTAGATTGTTTCTCGGTTAGCTTTTTGCTAAAATATGCTAGGGATTGCTAGTTATCATCGACTTGCTGCTGTAAACATGTGCATGCTGGATGCATTGGCAGAAGAGACCTAAAGGGGCCTCAAAATTTGGATGCGATAGAGTGGTAACATTAGCTAGGCTCTTTTTGCAGTCATCAAAACATTGCTCGAGCTCGGGCGTCCATGGAAATGGTTTTGCGCCTTTGCTGTTGGTTGCTGCGACTGCGTCGATTAAGGGAGCTTGATACTTGGCGGCGTCAGGCAAAACTCTGCGGTAATAGTTTATCATGCCCAAGAACCTACGCACGCCTTGAACTATCTTAGGGAGAGGGAAATCCACTAAAGCACAGACATGGTCTTCGGGAGGGAATGTGCCTGCAGCGTTAATATGGTAACCCAAAAAAGTTACCTCGGCTGCCCCAAGTACACACTTCGCCGGGTTGATGACCACTCCATACTGGTATAGTCGGTGAAACAAGAGCCTAAGGTTTCAGCATGTTGCTGGGGGTCTCTCGAGTACACGAGGATATCATCGACGTATGCGAAAGAGAAATTAAATCCCCGGACAACTTCGTCAATGAAGCTTAGAAATTTCTAAGACCAAAAGTCATGTAGGGGGATTCAAAGAGTCCAAAGTGTGTGATTATGGCTGTTTTACAAATATCACCAGAATTTACTGGAATTTGCTGATATGCTTTAACTAAATCTTGGGTAGGGTACTGAAAACTGAGCATACGGATAAATTGTGGCCGAAATCCCCTATATGACAGATATGGTGGCAATCCGGAATTATACGGGCGTTCAGTGCGCGGTAGTCGCCGCATGCACGATAAGTCTCGCCTTTTTTAAGCGCGAGATGTAGCGGCGAGGACAATGAGCTGCTGGAAGGTCATGTGGTGTGCCACTTATTGTTGGAGCAATTGAAGTTGCTCATTGGTGTCATCACTAGATGATGATGATGCCCTACCTGCTGCATGGACATTCATTGGTTGCGGGCTGATTTCTTGCTGCTTATCGGCCAGGTCACCCTAGTCCTTGAGGGATGTATGTTTTATCTAAAGTGGTAACCATAGATAATTAGGTGGTTCGCCACAAAATTTCGCTAAATAGATGTAGTACTAAGTAGTAATTGTCGCAAAGTTTTGTGATGTTCAACCTGTAACTCTTGAAACACATAATATTAGGTTTCGTACCCCCGGCATGAACATATGGATCTATCGAAAGACACGTGGTGCTCATTCCATCACGCAATTTGATTTGCTTAGGTACAATTTATTCTGCATGAGCATGATGATCATTTGTTCCAGTTCTTAGTCGCAAGTATTTATCTATGTGGTTGCAGGTGGCCGTGCTGCTGATGGACACACAGGGCACCTTCGACTTGGAGAGCACCATCGCACAGAACACCACCGTCTTCGCGCTGTCGACCCTCATCTCGTCCGTGCAGATCTACAACCTGTCCGGCAACATTAAGGCAGATGATTTACAACACTTACAGGTTAGATCTTGATTGTTTTATTAAATTTTCTCAAGAAATAGAGTTGTTGGTCCTAGTTAGGCAAAATAAGACTGAATGACATTATAATATTGAGCCATGTTTGTGAAAAAGATGACAGATAATATGATGACGATGAACGATGAGGATTTCAATTCAAAAGTGCCTGTAAAAGGTGTAGTTGATATATATGCTTTGAGTTTGAATTTGACTTCTTAAGGCCAAAGCAGATTGGTGTGGGCCGCGCTGCACCCTCACGCAACGTATAGTCAAAATACTTCTTCATAATTTTCAATGAACCAACGCACTCTGCAGGTGGGCCGTACCGCCCTTTTTTATATTAAAATTTGTTGCGCTGTGGCCCGTTTCAGCTGTAAAGCGCGTTTGGCTAATTGAACAGAGACTGTTGTTGTCTGGCAGCTGTTTATGGAGTATGGCAAAAAGGTGTGCGAGGCAGAGGGCAAGGCGTTCCAGACGCTCCTGTTCCTGGTGCGGGACTGGGCGTGTGACTACGAGCAAACGCATGGCTTCGTGGGTGGCGCCGCGCTGCTGGAAAAGAGGCTCCAGGTAATATAATAAATTATTTTATTCAGCCTTCCTCTCTGTGAGACAGAGTGGGTCTCACAGAGTGGGACAGGGTGGATCCACCACGCAGGCCCGGTGCGGATTAGTGTATTATAAATATAATTACTTATCACCTTCTGACCTCTGTTTTACTCAGGACTCTGCAAACCTCCATCATCCTAATCAACTATTATGTATTTTGTATCCCGTACGATAACTTATATTATTTATGTTCCCAGTCGAATCCGAAACAGAAGCCAGAGTTGCGTGAGGTTCGAGAACACGTCCGTTCATGTTTCGACCAGATCAAGTGCTTCCTGATGCCTCACCCGGGCCTCACGGTTGAAAATCAAAGCTTCTCCGGATGCCTTCGTGGTCAGTATTATCTAGCTAGCTGTAACTTTAACACTAGCCAACAACCTAAAGGTATCGCCAATCAGTACAAGAACTATATATTATTAAAATAAGTACCTACCTATTATTAAATTGCAGACCTGACAGAAAAGTTCAGAATTCAACTTCTGGAGCTGGTGCCAGCACTGTTTGATCCGGAGCATCTCACTCCGAAGCTCATCAAAGGTGAGCGAGTCCGGACTCAAGACTTGCTGGGGTACTTCCAGAAGTACGTTGGTATCTTCAACAGCAATGAAGTGCCTGAGGTGGTCACCATTTATAAGGTACCTACTTTGAATAAACGTCTTTGTTGGAATCACTTCACAATAATATTGCTTATTTTAGAGGTCCCAATAAAGAATACCTACAGTTTGCAATTTCATGAGGTATATTCCCTACAGTTTACCATTTGGTGCAATTTTGTGTCATTGGTGTAGGTGGGTGAATCAACTTTTATGTATCCAACATCAGACGTACAGCGTCCCTGATCGATAATACAAATTTATATAACAGTAATGAGTGTTATTTGTATTCCGTTTGTTCCTATTTAATTACTAACATTTTATTACAAAACTTTTTACAATTTACCCGTTCTGTAACGGTTGTCCAAAAGACCAAAGGTTGGTTTTCAATAGTAGGACAGATTGTCCCCGTGCCACGATGCACCACAAAACTTTGTATCACGAAAAAAATATTATTGCGGAATTGATATTTATAGATATACATAATCATTTTTAGGGTTCCGTACCCAAAGGTTAAAACGGGAACCCTATTACTAAGTCTCCGCCGTCTGTCTGTCTGTTTGTCTGTCTGTCACCAGGCTGTATCTCATGAACCGTGAGAGTTAGACAGTTGAAATTTTCACAGATGATGTATTTCTGTTGCCACTGTAACAAAAAATACAAAAAAATAGAATAAAATAAATATTTAAGGAGGCTCCCATACAAAAAACGTGATTTTTTTGCCGTTTTTATAGATAACTAGCTGCGCCCCGCGGTTTCACCCGTGTAAGTCTCGATCCCGTGGGAATATCCGGATAAAAAGTAGCCTATGTCTCAATCCAGGGTGTCAGCTACCTGCATTTTATCAAAATTGGTCCAGCCGTTAGAGCGTGAAGTAGTAACAAACATACACACACACACACACACACACACACACACACACACTCACAAACTTTTGCCTTTATAATATTAGTGTGTGATGGTACGGAACCCTTCGTGCGCGAGTCCGACTCGCACTTGGCCGGTTTTTATGGATAAGTATCATCAATGAAACACCGATTTCTTATATTTGCACCACGTGCAAGTAGAGTTTATAATAATGTTTATGATATTTTTTAAAGTTCAAATTCAAAAGTAATTTCTTGTAAAAAGATGATCAAACGTCATTTTTGTAAAACTTGTTGCGAATTTTTGTAATATTCCAGGAATTCTTCATTAAATTAAAAAAAAATCCTTTCCGCTACATGCAAAACAAAGAACTGGACTTTACAAATCACAAATAATTTTGTTTAAATTCTTTTTCTCTTTCCCACAAACAATGAACAAAATTGATGAAAATCAGTCGATTTCGTGCACGGAGCCTTAACGGTTTATGAATGTCTTACGTTTTAATTTTGTCTTTTTAATTATCCACGCCTTACAAGTCAATCGGACAACCATAAATTAGTTATGAAATCTAAATATAGATGGCGTAGTAAGTTGAAGAGACAACAAGCTCTTTCAGCGGGCTAATTGCGTAACAGTAGTAATCGGTTTCAATTTAACAGTTAAACAAAATTCATTACATTATTTACGTATATATTAATGCGATGCAAAAACTGTGTACCTATGACGTCATCAATAACCAACTTGCAAAATATGGTTTAAAGATAGTAAAATATGGTTGGAATAGGTGTAGACGGAACAATGTCATGGTCGGAAAACACAATTCTGTAACTGCTCTGTTAAAATGGAAATTACCTGATTTGGTTATTGGATAAATGTGTAAGTCATTCTCTTCATTCGTGTGCTGAAAATGCAGCACAACTATTACCTCGACAGGTAAAATTCTTAGTAAGAGAAGTGCATAATTGGTTCAGCTACAGCCCTAAACACTTACAAAAGTTCTAGACATCTATTTGAGGCAATGAACAATAGTAGAACACCAAAGAAAAGACTAGGATTAAGTGGGACACGGTGGCTGGCACGCTATGAGGCTACCTATCAATACAATATTAGAACAATGGGAAGAGTTAAAACTACTTTTTGCTATTGCCATAAACAGAATCATAAATAAGAGAAAATTATTTTTTAAATAAAATATTAAAATATGTATAATAACAAAAAAAAAAATATCCACAATTTCATCATGTGGACATTTAAAAATTGATTCACCCAGGTATACGAGTATTTGCCACATCATTGATACAGACTAAAACAACAAGGGCGTTTGGCGTGACATTTGATTAAGATTTAAACCTTGGAGAAATACCATTACTGCTATTTGTATACAATTCTTCAAATAAAACGAGTATGACTCATTAATACCCAAACCCATGCCCATTATTTTAGAAGAATATTGTGATTAATAAGATCAGATAAAACTATTTTACAGAAAGAAGGAGTACGTATACATCTATTTCTACTTCGTTCGAGTTAAAATGTTCTGCGAAAAGTCCACATTTCTCTTGAACGTTATTAGCATGTTTGTAAAGTGCCTTGATTGATGTTCTGCAAAATGGTCAGCTGGGTATTACTAAAGCACGTTTAAAATCATGTAGTAGTCCGACGTATGTGCGGTATACGGGGTATACCTAACGTGACCATTTTTTTTTGTCAGAGCGGGACGCTTGCGGAATTAAGCAAAAAAACAACTTATTTTACTAAGTATTTATTAAAAAAAAGAAAAGGACATGAAAAAAACAGTATTATTAGGAATATTAATATGTAACTTTTACATTACATTGAGGTTGAAGGCGCATTTGTTTTGTATTTGTCGGTGAGTAAATTAGTTTTAAAATGTCGGGTCTAGTTCCTAAGTAGGAATGTAGCTTATCACAATGATTGTCGATGTTGGTCTTTGTAATTAAAATGGCTTTCAGAACTGGGACACTTAACTGTGTTTTGTCACTTGTCCATATTTTATTCATTATACTCGTGCATCGTCCTCGAGATTAGTAACTTGAAAAACGTTGAAATATATGTAGTAACACGTTAGTGACACCACTCTTACACTGAATGTTTAGAGTCCTTTGCTCTTTTTTTTTTTTTCTTTGCTTGTCAGCCCAGCTTCCCGGTCCCTCAGAAGACCACCTACCTCAGCCGACTTTGGTTTTGGAAGTAGACCCTGTCACGGAGACGGATGAAGGACCAGCTGACCCAAAAGACCCCTCGGCTGAGGCCCTGGATCCGGAAGTGTTGGACATTCTCGGAGCCGATCCCTCGGAGGTTATAAACTATGGTACTGACATACACAAAAAACTAGCTACGAGGCTACAACACATAGCCACTCTTGAACTCACCAAGGAAACACGCAAAGAGCTTACCGAACGATACCTCATTCCTGCCAACAGCGCTTTAATTGGAGCACCCTTACTAAACGCGGAGATAAAGGCAGCGGTAACAGAAACCGTACTGAAACGAGACATGGGCTTTGAAAGCCGTCAAAGTCAGCTGGCTACGGCAATTTCAGGATTAGCAAGAGTACTTATAAAAGAACTCGAAGACAAAGACAAAAATAAAAAGTGCCTAAAACAACTGATGGATGTATGCCGCATCTTGTGCAACATACAATATGCGGAGTCTGTTACCAGGTGAAACTTCGCCATATTTTCTATAAAATGAAAGATCACCTGGCAGACACAAAAATTGACAAATATCTATTCGGTGAAAACCTAGCACATACAATTAGATCAGCAAAAGCCATAACGAGATCAGGCACTGAAATGAAAAATAAAATACAGCAAAAACCCAAAACATTCCCTCCAGCCAATCATTTAAACTGGAGAAGCCAGCGCGCAAACAGCAAGGAATACAGCGATGTCGCGAAGCAGCTCCCCCGCCGGTGCCGGGGCCTTCGGCGCGATACAATTGCAACACGACGCAGGGCAACTCGTCGAAAACATCGCAACATCTGTCGAAGTTCAACCGCCGCCGATAAATCCGGTAAAGTACGCTGGACAATTATCTTCTTTTTATGCTCAATGGTCTCTAATCACTGAAGATCAAACTATACTGTCATGGGTTAGTGGTTATACACTACAATTCAACAAACCAGTGGTCCAAATATGTAATTCAAAAATCATACACACAAACCGAGAAAGCTCATTTCAATGAAGCAATTAATAACTTGCTAAAAATTGGAGCGATATCTGAGTGTGAATCATGTAATGGACAATTAATCTTAAGTGTTTTCTTACGTCCCAAAACAAATGGCAAAATGAGGTTCATATTGAATCTAATCCATTAAACAAATTTATAAATACAGATCATTTTAAGATAGAAGATTTAAGAACAGCGGTAAAGTTAGTATCAAGAGATTGTTTCATGGCCAATCTCGACTTAAAAGACGCATATCACTTCATAAACATAAACCCTGTATCCCGTAAGTACCTTAGGTTCAAATTTGATCAAAAACTTTATGAGTTCAACGTTTTGCCATTTGGGTTGAACATAGCTCCATACATTTTTACTAAGATAATGAAACCAGTAATAAAACTACTTAGAGCATGCGGATATAATATATCTCAACAATTTATTTGGATGACATTTTTTTGTTGGGAGTGTAGTTTATCGGCTTCGTCCACCACGGCCTAAATACAATACCACATGACATGGGATACTTTTTTTGTACTAGAGTTTCTAAGCCAACACTTTCCAAATGGAAAAATTGCCATTAGAAACATTAACCAAAAAATGTGTTAGCCTTCTTGCTATTTCGTCGGCACAACGTATGCAAACGTTAGCAATATAGAAATCTTTTCTACTAAAATTATCATAAAAATACCTGACCATATTAAGACTTCCAGGCCGGGCTCAAAACAACCAACTTTGGGCTTACCCTTCTTTGAGACGAAACCCGAGATATGCCTTTGCAAAACCTTAGTAACATATCTTAATAAAACCAAGCCAGTACGTGGGAAAAACGTAAATTTATTCATTAGTTTTACGAAACCGCATAACCCGGTAACAACACAATCTTTAAGCCGGTGGATTAAATCCGTTCTAAAGGATAGCGGGATTGACACCTCTATGTTCTCCGCACATAGTACGAGGCACGCTGCCACCTCCAAAGCAAATCAATGCGGCGTGTCCATTGATTTAATACGCAACACTGCAAGCTGGAGTGGAAGCTCTAACGTTTTTGGAAAGTTCTATAACCGGGTGATTATTAATTCTACCGAAACAGCGCTATCTAATTAGTTATTATATAAGAAAAAAAATTGTGATTTATAACTAAGAAAAAATTGTGATTTATGACTAAGAAAAAATTGTGATTTATGACTGAGAAAAAATTGTGATTTATGACTGAGAAAAAATTGTGATACTAATTAAGTAAGGGAAATAACATAGCATTTGATTCATACACAAGTATCTTTACTTTTGTAGTTAACATTTCCTCAGCTATCTCTCAAGTTCTACATATATTTCAACGTTTTTCAAGTTACTAATCTCGAGGACGATGCACGAGTATAATTAATGATTAAACGAACTTACCTGTACGTGAAGTTCTATCATAATTATACGAAGTGCATCGTCCGAAGAGATTAGTAACACCCACCCAACCCAAAATCTCTCCCAGGTTGCTGTGGCAATGTCAATTATAGGACATGGTGGCTTCAAACTCTGAACTTGATGAAGGACCGGGAAACTGGGGTGACAAGCAAAGAAAAAAAAAAGAGCAAAGGACTCTAAACATTCAGTGTAAGAGTGGTGTCACTAACGTGTTACTACATATATTTCAACGTTTTTCAAGTTACTAATGTCTTCGGACGATGCACTTCGTATAATAATGATAGAACTTCACGTACAGGTAAGTTCGTTTAATCATTAATTAATTCCGCCTATCACCGCGCGTTTCGAATCCAATGAATATATTCGTAGGTAGTAGGTAAGGGTACGTTTAATGTATTTATCGTTTGATCCCTTTGTTAAAGCGAGACATTTTTGCTCCGGTTGGGGCAACGGGACAGACAGCCGGAAAGCGGGACTGTTCCGCCCAAAGCGGGATGAATGGTCACGTTAGGTATACCTATGCACTCGTTTTCCAGGCGACAGCGGACGCTTGCTTGCTGGCGGCGAGGCGCACGGCGCGCTCGCTGTACGCGGCGCGAATGGAGGAGCGCGTGCGCGGCGCGCGCAGCCTGGCTGGCAGCGCGCTGGCCACCGCGCACGCCGCCGCGCGTACCGCCGCCGAGCTCTGCTTCGTGCAGAAGAGGAAGCTGGGCGAGCAGCAAGACGCCGACGCTCAGCTCAAAGAACTTCTCAAGGTATGACTTCGGCGATAACATGATACAAAGTAAGATTTTGTACAAGTATCACCAACAATCGCTGAAGTGACGCTCATAGTTCGGTATGTTTAACATTGGCAGGAGTTGGACGTGGGTTTATCATTATACGTGTTGAACAACAACGCGATGGTTCTAGAAACGATGTCTCTTGCCAAGAAAACATATGACGTCGCCGTGAGCAGCGTGTGTGGAGATCACGCACGTATCTGCTTACACCCAGATGATCTTGCGGAACTTCACGCTGAGTCCCTCCAGGAAGCGCTCACGCTCTTCGATGCAGCGAGAGATATATCTGAAGATGAGGAAGATGACCAAAGAACGGGTTTGGTGCAGGTGAGATCTTCTTGTTAGTGCCGGACACGATACCATAAATATTTATGGCCGACACGTGTCAAAAGTGGTGCGATGTCGCAACGCAATAACTTCTGGCATTTCCGGTATTATAGTGTATTATCTATGGGCATTTCCTAAAGAAACCCTTCGGGTGACGTCCTCGATTTTGCTATGTAACGTCGCTATACGCTTTTATGTAGGAATACCAACTCGGTCTACTTACACTTACCTACGGAGCCTTAAATTTGTGACGTTCTTTTTCGAACGTAAAAGTGATCAAATTAATTATTCATCTGTGGTAAAGTCTGGGGGCATCACATTAAAAGGAGCCTCGCGAGGCCCCTTTTAGTGCGAGGCCGTGGGCCCGGCCCACTTCACCCACGCTTAGCTACGCCACTGCCAACTCGGTCTACTTGCACATAATTGGACATCTACATCTTCCAAGTTATAGCGATTTAAAAAGCTGAGCATGTCATTGATACGCTTTGGAACCATAAAATATGAATCTTGCAGAGTTTAGAGCAGCAGTACGATCACTTGTGCGCCTTCAACGAGCAGAACAACAAAAGCGCCGTGCTGGCGGCGCGCAACTTTTACGTGATGAGAATGAAGCTTAAATCGGATCAAATCGGTGCTTTAATCGGCGTCAGCTCCAATAAGCTGGAAGCACGAAACCGTCAGGCAGTCGACGACGCCAAAGCATTCCTGGTCAAACAGAGGAACCACTCGTCGAAACGTAAGGACGACCCCTACATCCACCAACTGCTTCAAGTATGTTCCGGTTTAAGTAGTTTTTACTTTGATATCTCTGTCCGTAGTATTAAGTACGACTTCTTTTCCCAGAAAATCAGCAGTAGCTTTGCGGATTTTAAAAAGGCGAATATGAATAGTAACAAGATCACCATGCAGGCGGCGGAGTTCACTTACGACAAGTACATAAGGTTGGCGTGGGGCCCTCAGATGAGCTGCTTCCACCCGCGAGCGCTCGAAGACTTACATAGGAAAGGTGTGGAGGCAGCGATCAAACAGTTCATGGTTAACAGAGCAGAGTGTGAAGACGATGATTTAAAGGCAGGGGTAGTTAAGGCAAGTAGTATTGACGTTTATTTAGAACTAGCTTCTGCCCTCGACTTCGTTCACGAGGAAGTCGTGAGACACCACAATATACAAAAAACAGCCACATTTTTATAAAAAACTGCATCGCTGGTCTATTGGTCGTAAGCGTTTCTGTCGGGTATGACGTCCTGGGTTCGATTCCCGGGTCAGGCAAAGTGTTATTGGGTTTTCCGTCTGGAATTTCTCAGTTATAGTCCGAGGTCTGAGTATGTGTCCTTTAGGCTCGCCCCCTTTATTACATGGGACCTAAACATAACTGGCAAATTTTAATGCAGGTGTACTATAGGTAGGTACACCTCTGCCTAACCCTTCGGGGAATACAGACGTGGTGCTATATTATTTTTATGAAACATAAATACATACATAAATTCACGCCTTCTTCCCATTGGCGTCGGCAGAAACTATAGAATGCCACCTGCTACGCTACTTACATTGTATACTCCTTTTGCTTCGGTTACGTTCATACATCAGGGGGCCGATTGCGCTAATTTTGAACGTTAATACCAAAACTAAACCACAACCAAAAACGTTACGTTAGACACATTTCGTATCGCGCTAATCATTTCAACGGAAACGGTTTAGCTTTACTTTGGAAGTGACGTTGGAGGAATGATCGATCGAACAATACTCTCACAAAAAATAGCCCGATACCGTTTCTTACATAAGCTAAACCAAAACTAAACCAAAACCAAAAACGTTCCGTTCGAACGGTAACTACGTTTAGAAATAGCGCGATCGGCCCCCTGGTCATATACGCAAGCCTGCTCAGAGTACTACGCACCTGATCTTTCTGAAGAATAGCACCAATTAGGTCACTATATATCCTCCTAGGGCATCCCGGCGTTAATCTCCCTCCTAATACCTTTTGTTAGTCGCCTTTCATTCATCCTTTCAACATGACCAAATCATCTAAGCATACCAACTCTTTAAATAAATCTCAATACATCTTCTTTTAAACCGCACCGATGCTTTATCACATAATTTTTCAGCCTATCCATTCATAGTCACGCCACACGTGCGTCGCAAGGAACACATTTCCACAGCACTGATTCCAATGCTTCCATGCTTCTTTTGCCACACCCAACATTCACTTCCATACATAAGCGAGACCATTGTAAGCAGCCAGTTGAGCCTTTTTGGGCATCGTTTTGTTGGTCACAATCGCATGTAAGTTTATTTCCCACATTTACTCTTCATAAAACTTCCCTGTTTATTATGTTTGTAATTATGATCTCAGCAGACAAAATATACAGAGACTCAGGACTGCTGACGCAGGAGCAAGCGACGTGCAGTTGTCCGTGTGAGAAGCAGTTAGTCCTGAAGTCGAACCCGTAGTCTTCAGAAGCAATTTCCCATTGCTTGCGAAGATTTACATTTTTAAAGAATTAATGAACGCCTGCGTTCCTGCTTAATACTACCTAATGTCACAAACTGATACACTGACTGATGCATTCTAACAGATTATTCCTGACGAACGACTATCACTAAAATAATATAACAGTAGATTATGCAGACCAGATGGTCGATGGGGCGGAGAGTTTCTGGAGTGGCGACCGCGTACCGGAAGACCGCGTTGGAAGGCCTGAACAAAGTGGACCGATACCTTTGTGCAGGTCGCAGGAATCCACTGGATTCGGGAAGCACAGAACCGGTCGAAATAGCGATGCTTGGGGGAGGCCTATGTCCAACATTTGATAAAACTACAAATTAACGGTTTTCGGACTTTTGCCTTTGCTTGTGCTGTGAGACTATGCTTCTTGCCAATGACTCTAGGTCAACGGGAAGTACCCTAGTTTTGATTAATTAGCGAGTATTAATATAATATGTCGCATTAATGGCCGTATTTTTTATTGCGTTGACTTAGAAGTTTGATTTTTTTTGAGTTCCAGGAGACCGCAGGCCTACGTAGGTAGTTGATATTCATTTGAACGTGTACCTCCACGCGTTCCTGAGAAAAAGGGTTTTGACTGACACACAGACGACGTTCGGGTGGACATCGAAGTGATCCTAGCAGGGTTCCATTTTTTCCTTTTTAGGTACGGAACCCTAAGTAAGTTGGAATATCATTTTTCACGAAATGTATGGGGGAAGGTTTTTTGCGATTTCTGACTCTTCTAGTACTCAAACCTCAGTTAGTCGCAGAGAGTTTTTTAATCCTCATATGAAACAGGATCTATTGGGAGCAATTTTTTTTAAAATTAATATTTCCTATTTTATCGGTTAAGGTACAAAAATCCACTCCGTTTAAGTCATGATGATTGACAGCTTAACCCTATTATAAAAATATAGCGTGATTACTATCTGCAATGTTCTAACCGTTTGGCTCGCTTTACAATCTACTGTAAACTATAGAGGAATAAAAAATTTAAATATAAATATTTATTTCATATAAACTAAGAACACATTGCACTGTATACATGGAGATTATAAATTTACATTTGTCACACTATAAGCACAATTAAATAAGACTATCCCTTAAACTAGGTCTAGCCTGTATGTTCGGCTAAATACTATCCCTTATAGCTATCTATACATTCATGTTCAAGTTACTCATTCGTTAGCTCATAAGCAGTGTCCAATAGAAACTTTGTGTAAACCACACGTCGTTTTATTCAAAAAGTCAATCAAGCAAACCTCGACCTTATCGCCTTAACATATGGTCCATAATCGAGCCGAATACCAGTCCTCGCTGCCGACATCGCCGGCCGCCCGAGAACAAAGAGATCGCGATAAGATAAGACGACCCAAGTGTTCGAGTTGTTTAGTGCAAAGTATTTAATTATTAAAACTTATTCATTTCATTACGTTTGCTACGATTGAAGTTATAACGTACTTATGATGGCTATGGAAGTGGAAGAAGCGTTGAATGTAGTGGAAAACCTTGCACATACTTTGAAGAAGACCCAGTCCAATCTAAAGAAGTGCCCGAAGGCTAGATTAACCCAAAAGAATTATGTTGAAGCCCGCATTAAGTGTGTAGAAGATTACTGGAGTGAATATAAACAAGCTTACGGTGAAATAATGCGAAGCGTGCCGAAGGAGAAGCGCGACAAAATACCTTACTTATTAAATGAGGATTTTTTTGAACATGAAGAGCTGTATTTAAGTTTGATGACAGACTTAAAGGATTTGTTGGTTTCTCAACCAGTTGACTTTAGTGGTTCGTTGCCTATACCTAGTGATATTCAACAAACACGAGTGGTTTTGCCGAAAATACAAATACCTACGTACAGTGGACAATATGAAGAGTGGTTATCGTTCCATGATTTATTTAATACACTTGTACATAAGAATGCATCATTAAGTAATGTACAAAAATTGCATTATTTAAAAACAAGTCTTAATGGAGAAGCTGCATCGATATTAAAACATATACAAGTGACAGATGCGAACTATGATCAAGCATGGAACATTCTAAAAGCAAGGTATGGCAAAAAACGGATAAATGTCGACGCAGTTATGAAAAGATTATTTTCTCTGAAAAAGCTAAATGTGTGTAATTCCAGTTCTATCAAGAATTTACTGGATACAACATTTGAATGTTTACATCAATTTAAAAACATGAATGTGCAGACTAGTAACTGGGATCCTGTGATAATATTTGTCATAGTGCAAAAACTAGACTATGAAACCCACAAAGATTGGGAAGACTATGTGAGCAGCAATTGTGAGGAACCTGATAGCCTTCCCTCCCTCGATATGTTTCTTAAATTCCTGGAATGCCGATTTCGTACGTTAGAGCTGACAGAACCAACAAAACAAAAGGCAAGTTCAGTTCATGTTCGAGAGAAGTCATTTCACGTAGCAACTAATGTGGAGAATAGTAAAATATGTCAAATGTGTAAAGAAAACCACACACTTAGCCACTGTAAGGAGTTTGGAAAACAATCACCAACACAAAGAAGCGAGTTTATCAAAATCAACAATTTGTGCTTCAACTGCTTTGCACCCGGACACTCTGTGAGGCATTGTCGCATACCAACAAGCTGTAGAATATGCAAAAGACGTCACCATTCACTTCTTCATGAAAATAAGGAAGATAGCACAATAAAACCAACCACAACGGGCAACACTGAAAACAAACATACAAACCAACCCGAAGTGACACTACATACTAACGAGGAGAAGATTGAAGAAACAGAGAAAGACATTACAATGGTGACATCACACGTTTCTACGAAACACAGCACATCGTTGCTGGCAACTGCAATCGTAAAAGTGAGAAGTGAAGACAATTACACAACGATATTACAAGCTTTAATCGACCAAGGCTCACAAGCAAGTTTCATTAGCGAAGGTGCGGCACAACAACTCATGGCCAAGCGATATCATATCAAAGGTACAGTTGTAGGCGTGGGATCAACGAGAGAAGATATCAAACAAGTAGTTCAGATCAATATAGAATCAAGATGTGAAAATTAAAACTTGGAAGTTAGAACATATGTTATGTCAAAGCCACTGACTACTAAAATACCATCCCGCACAATCAACACAAACTATTGGCCTCATCTAGAAGGACTAGTCCTGGCTGACCCTAAGTACTGTCAGCCTGGGTCTATTGATTTGCTTCTGGGTGTCGACGTGTATGCACAAATTGTACAGAACCAGCTAATCAAAGGTCCGCCAGGGTCACCATGTGCACATAAAACAAACCTCGGCTGGATTTTATTCGGAAAGGTAGAAGATAGAATACAACAAACAGAGTCGGTTCTTGTTATGCATCATCAAATCATAGGAGAAGACTTATTGAAAACGCTCTGGGAGATAGAACCAGATTCGAAGAGGACATATACAAAAGAAGAAAATCAATGTGAAAGTTTCTATGATAATACATACAGAAGAAACAGCAATGTACAATACGTTGTGAGACTCCCATTTCGTACCAATGAACCAAAAACAGCGGATGGGAACACGAGACAAATTGCAATGAATCGCTTGATTCAACAAGAAAGAAGACTTCAAAAAGAACCTGAACTAAAGAAAGAATACGACAAGGTACTAGAAGAATATTTAACAATGGGACACATGGAGGAAGTTCCAAAGGATGAAGCAAACAATCGGTGTGTTTACCTACCACATCACGCCGTAGTTCGAAGAGATAAAGAGACCACGAAAATCAGAGTTGTATTTGATGCGTCAACCAAAGTAAATAATGGCATATCTTTGAACGACGAGCTCATGACTGGCCCGGTACTACAAGAAGATATGCGAAGTATAATAATGAGATGGCGCATGCATAAAGTGTGCTTCGCAAGTGACGTCATCAAAATGTATAGAATGGTACTTGTAGATAAGAAAGATACATTATCATAGAATATTGTGGCGTGGCAGCGTCAGACCCAACCTTGAGCCAAACTGCCAACCACCTGAAGTCAAGGACTACAGATTGAAAACAGTAACGTTTGGTACTGCATCTGCGCCTTATCTTGCTATAAAAACGTTAACTAAACTAGCAGAAGATCAAGGTGAGCAATATCCTGAAGCTGTCAAAATCATTCGCGAAGACTTCTATGTTGATGATCTAACATCAGGCTGCGATACAACTGAAGAAGCAATTCGTGTTAGTAAGCAAATCATTACCATTCTGAAAGGAGGAGGCTTTGAACTTCAAAAATGGCTAATGATACCGAGTTTCTTAAATCTATAGATGCCAACAAAGTCACTACAAGGGCTAACCTAGACTTGAAGCTAGACGGCACCATAAAGGCTCTTGGTCTGTCATGGAATCTCGGAAGAGACGAGTTTAATTACCAATTTCAACTAGAACCTATATCATCGGATCATATAACAAAGAGAATTATTCTGTCAGACTTACAGAAATTGTTTGATCCACTAGGGTGGATAGCACCGGTTATTGTAACAGCAAAGATTCTAGTACAAAGACTGTGGCTAGAAGGAGTTGGATGGGACCAAGAAATAAGCAAAGAACTGAAAGAACATTGGAAGTTCATTAGAAGAGATTTAAAAAATGTCAATAACTTAAGAATCAGACGTTGGTTGAATACCATTGGCACTGAAAAAGAACGAGTAACATTACATGGGTTCTGTGATGCGTCTGAAAAGGCATATGCAGCTGTGGTTTATTGCTGTGTACAAACGAGCGAAGGTGACATAAATCTCATTACATCAAGAACAATGGTAGCTCCTGTCAAGACCATTTTACTACCACGACTCGAACTGAGTGGAGCTACACTGCTAGCTAAATTGCTTAACAAAGTGAGTCAAGCTATGAGGATTCCTTCACACAATGTGTTCGCATGGGCTGACTCAACTATAGTATTAGCGTGGCTGTTCGGCGAACCAAACCGATGGAAGCCATTTGTCGCAAACCGAGTAGTAGAGATACTAGAAAAGAAAAGCAGTAGCCAATGGTTCCATGTGTAGTCGGCACATAACCCAGCCGATATAGCGTCAAGAGGATCATCTTTATCAGAATTACAACAGAAAACATTATGGTGGAATGGCCCTGCCTGGCTTGTAGAGGAAAATATCGAGTTCACAAGACCGTTAAGGTCAACCACAGATCTAGAAAGAAACTCGTACAGTCACACGTAAATGTAACAGAAGGAGACGAGAAATTCCTAAAATTTGAAGAATTAGATACACTCACTGAGTTATTGAGAGTATTAGTACATTGTAAAAGAGTTTTAAATATGAAAAGAAATCCTAACAAACTTGGTCAGGATATGACAACAGAAGCACTGCAAAATGCTCTGGAATTTTGCATAAAAGGAGTACAAGAAGAAGAATTTTCGGATGAAATTAGAAGAATAAAACAAAAGGGAAATGTAAAAACCACTAGCGCTCTGAAGTCACTGAACCCTTCTTAGATGACCAAAATATCCTCAGGGTGGGCGGAAGGTTGAGAAACACAGACGCCGATGAGAACCTAAAATATCCGTAATAATAGGCAAGAAAAGCAGCTTTATATCACTAGTGTTGGCTGATGCACACCTGAAAACAATGCACGGTGGAATAAAAATGATGATTACTTACCTGATGAGTAAATACTGGATTGTTGGCTGCAAACGTCTGGTGAAGAAATACATTCACGGATGTCTTATCTGTACGCGGCAACGAGCTGCTAATAGACAACAAATAATGGGTGACTTGCCTGAAGCTCGGGTGACTCCTTCGCGTCCTTTTGCTCGAAGTGAAGTGGACTTTGCTGGCCCTGTGTATGTATTAACTTTCAAAGGAAGAGGGGCAAAAACCCGCAAGGCATACATTTGCATCTTTATTTGCATGGCGGTGAAGGCTATACATTTACAGCTAGTAAGCGATCTGACGGCCTATGCATCCATCGCAGCTTTCAAACGTTTCGTGGCCAGAAGAGGAAGATGTAATGAGATCTGGAGCGATAACGGCACGAACTTCGTAGCATCCAACAAAGAATTATGTAGTATGTGGAAAGAGGCGGGACTACAATTACCCGGTCCTATAGCTGATCATCTTTACACCACCATACAGCCCAAACTTTGGAGGGCTTTGGGAAGCTGGCGTCAAGCTCGTTAAACAGCATCTACGAAAAATATTAACTGTGAATTTAACATTTCAAGAATTCACCATAGTGCTCACACAGATAGAAGCCTGCCTCAATTCTCGCCCTTTAACGCCAATTAATATTGATGTGGAATTGATCGATGACATACAAGTACTTACACCTGGACATTTCCTTGTCGGAGAAGCACCACTTACTGTACCTGACCGCGACTATACCACGGTCAATATGAATCAGCTATCCAGATGTCAACATATCCAAATACTGGATCAAGGATTTTGGAAACGTTGGCAAACGGAATACTTGTCGCGCCTAAACCAAAGAACAAAGTGGTTGAAAAGAACTAAAGAGTTTGAGATCGGCGACATTGTATTACTTAAAAACGTAAATATGCCTCCTTTCACGGATAGCGGAAAAACACCCTGGACACGATGGAATAACTAGAGTATATACAGTTTTATTGTTGTTATGTTAGTTATGTTTTATTATGTTAGAAAAGGCCTTTAAGCCCTTTTGGTGGGCGGTATGTTCGGCTATATACTATCCCTTATAGCTATCTATACATTCATGTTCAAGTTACTCATTCGTTAGCTCATAAGCAGTGTCCAATAGATCTTTGTGTAAACCACACGTCGTTTTATTCAAAAAGTCAATCAAGCAAACCTCGACCTTATCACCTTAACACTGTATCTTAAGAGATAGGGTTCAGCCATAAGGGTACAGTAAATCATTGCAATTCAGTAACAAGTGAAACAGTGTCGCTGTTGCATTAAGCCAAAGTTATTCTATGAAATAAGCGTATGTGGTTACTTAGTGTGTTGTGTATGTGAGTGAGAGTTCGTATGTGTGGGTGTAGGTGTGTGTGCGTGTGGATGTGTGTGTCTGTGCGTGCATGTGAGTCTTTGTGCGTGAATTTTGCGATTGTATTTTACGAGATGTATGTTAGAAGATTTTCCGTTGTGAGGTAGTCCTGTTGTAGTAGCCATTGAGTGATTTTGTATTTTAGCGAGTGTCTGTTTAAATCAAGTATGTTTAGTATTTTGTGTAGTTTCTTATATATGTAAGTACCTATGACGTAATATTGGCATTTTGAATACAAACATAATGCAATATTGCTTATCCCCCATAGCAAATAGCGTGATAATACATAGCCTACCGACTGACCAGACTTATAGGAAATACTCGTATCTATGCAAAATTTGAACAGAATCTATCCGGTAGAATTTGAGAGATGCTGGAACATGCATTCATAGAGGAATAAAACCTAATGCAATATTGCTCATCCCCCATAGCAAATAGCGTGATAATATATAGCCTACCAATTGACCAGGCTTAATGTCTCGTGCATATGCACTCGAAAAGCACCATTTGGTGAAGTGGAACTGATGATGAAGGCCACAGATGGCCACCGGAACTACTTAATAATAAGTATTTCACCGTTGCACTTTAATATGGTTCTTACCAGGAGAACTCCTCAACAATTAACGCCCCTGCATCGGGAAAAGCAATATTTTGTAAAAGGTGATTGAGCATTTGACATTAGACTATTGTAAATTAGATAAATTACAAACTGACCCACTAAAAAGTGAAAAATAAAAAACTTTTTACAAAAAAAAAACAACCGACTTCCAAAAACTAAAATACAGATCCAAAGTCACCAACTTCCGAAATTAAAGTTATTTTTCACTTTGTAGTGTTTTTTGGAAGTCGGTTGTTTTATTTTTTTGTAAAAAGTTTTTTATTTTCAAAAATATTCAATGTACATTTTTGGCTTCGCTAAGGTTTTATTATAAGTATAAAAAAAATCATTTATTCAAACAAGAACAGGGGTTTTTGTTTATAGATTGATTCATACCAATAAAGTATCTGATACTGAAAAGAATACTGCCAATAATAATAGCATCGCTCCCTTGAAATATCTTACCAAATTAGGTCACCTTCAACACATAATTAATCATACCATCTATTTTACAGAACCTTAGAATTCGTTTTTACGAAGTGCAGAAAACGAACGATTTGAACAACAAGCAAGCTGTGGAGCAAGCTTTCATGCTTTACACGATGAAGATGGACGAGCACACGCGGCTGTCAGTGCTATCTATTGTGCTAGCGCCCCTCAAAAACCTGCTGGCGGTGCTACCCAGGCAGCACGACAGCTCCAAGCAACTCGCGATGAAGGAGTTCATGAGCAGACGTCGCGGTAAACAGTACGACGATGACGCTTATTATAAAGATCTTGAGCAGGTTTGTTATGATCTTTAATTTCTCCTTGTGCGTATAGTGTTGTCAAAGACGACTAAGGAATGACCCTTAGAGGATCACTCGTGTGTCGCTCTGTCTGTCCGTCTGTCACAGCCGATTTGCTCCGAATCTACTCGACCGATTAAGTTTAAACTTGGTACAAATATGAACTTCTGTGACCCGAAAACGAATGTGTAACGTAAATAAATGAATTTTGAATTTGGGGGTCACTTTATGGGGGCAAATTAAAATTTACAAGAAAAATTGCAATTGCTACCATATGTCATTAAATGAAAGGGCTTGGCGTAAGGATTTCAGGTATATTTTTTTTAATAATTTTAAAATAAATGCTTTTAAAGTTATTTAAGAGAATCGATGAAAATTTACCATTTATCACCCCTTATCTCCGAAACTACTGAGCCTAAAATTTTGAAAAAAATACAGAAACTAGTTGTTTACCTATAGATTACCTACAGGAAAACCAATAAGAAGTCTATGGTCTTAAAATAACATGGTAAATCACTCAATATTGGGCGTATAAACTTACATTTGCGGTTGGAATGTATGAGAGAACATGTCTTTCAACTACAATGTTAAGTTTGCTCTTGGGATAAATTCATCCTAACTACGGAACCCTTCATTGTGCATGGTCCGACACGCACTTGGCCGGTTTTTGTAACTGCGTTGACTTAGAAGCTTGATTTTAGAGCTTCAAGGAACGGTAGACCTACGTATTTGATGGTAATTGCAACTTGATAACTCCACGCGTCCTGAGAAAAATCGTCATGAAATACTGACAGACAGACGGACGGGCGGACGGACAACGAAATGATACTATAAATAAGTGTTCCGTAATTCCGTTCTTTCCTTTTGAGGTACGGAACTGCTGTTAAGAGGAGGCTCCCTATTTTTATGTTAATTTGCATTAATATTCTGAAACAGTCACACTTACAAGCAAAATGAAACTTTAGTACCTATATGATTTATTGGATCTTTTTCTTTCCTGGTTGACAGTTACGTAATTGTAATATTTTCTCACAATAAGTTTTTTATTTGAAAATCATATCTTTTTTAAGAATAATTCTAAAAAACAAACAATATTGTTTAGCTTTTAAGTCTAAAATAAATATTCAGAGCAAGAAAATATAGTTTATTATCCCGACACAAGATATTTTTTCTCTAGATCAATTATTAGGTACTTTAGTTAATTATAAACGAAATAAGAATTGAGACTTACGCTATTTAGTTTCGTGTTCGAACAAAATCAAAGAGCGCACGCGATATTCAACTTTAATACTGATGTATTAGCGTTTAGCACATAATGGAGTGGTGGGGAGCGAGGGGCGGAGCTTGCGTTCGTTAGACTACCTGCTCTAAAGACTCCGATCTGTTTCTGAATAAACAAAAAAACTTGGTCAATAAAAGACCAAGACGTATGAGTTACAATGAAATGTTTTGTTCACAGAAACTGGAAACGGCGTATGCGGACTACAGGAGTCCTGTGCTTGCTTTTTTGCGGAAATTGGGCAAACTACTTAACGTATTATTGAGCATTTTGTTGGCCATTATTTTTTTTGTTTTCTTTATTATTTTTATTCATTTTATTTTATAATGACTAAGAACTACACCAACATTCCACAATGGACTCGAGGCGATATCTTCCTTGCTTGTATTTCGTTTGTACTGTACACCTCTACAAGACTTGTTTCGGGTCCAATAATGTGCAATACAACTTTATTTACGGAACACGAATTAGAGAATCAGCGGGTAATTGCGTAACACAGTAGCAATGGGTTGCATTTCGACAGTTCAACAACATTCATTGCGTTATTTACGCTGCTGAGCCAACAAATTTTTCGAACATATAAAGCAATGGATTAGCAATATACTTCAAAATCATTCAGATTGTGATGATAGTGTGTTACGCAATTAGGCTCTAGTTTTTAATTGTCATGTTCTGCATTATATTAAGTCATTTATATGTTTAGGATTAAGTTATACCTAAGTACCTACCAGGTACATATTATATTTTCCTATCTGTATTTTTATTAAAAGCTTTCATTTACTTAACTTGCCTTGTTAGTTAGTGAGTATAATATGGATCTAACATCGTGAGCCGAATTAAAACAACTTCCTCTTATCCGGAGTAGATTAGATATTTTGCAAGTGAAAGGGAATTATTGAAATTATAAGTGAGACGCGCATAACTTTACGTGAATTTATTTTAAAATTATTTACAAAATGTCTGGTTGTATTACGCCGTAGGTACAGTAATATTATAATCAATGTATTTAACTTATAGATAATATTGTGTGTTATTACTTATTATACTTTTATTTAAAATCAATTTTACGATTAAACAGAGTGGTGATTTTCATAGAGTGAAATACACTCTATGAAAATCACCACTCTGTTTAAATAGGCGAACTAGGCGCATTGCAGTGGGGCAGCTAAGTTTGCACAATATTTGCGTTCAGTGTTACTTTATTTCCAAAATCCAATAAGTATAAACATCATAAAACTATACATTTTTAAAATCTCGTTCAATACATAGGTACACACGGCTACACATCAAGCTATACTTTTCCAGTATACGCTGACCTCTCATTATAGGGAAATCCTATATAATTTAATTTAATTAAAATAATAAATGCCTATATAATGCGAGATCAGCTTACACTGGAAATGTATAGCTTGATGTGTAGCCGTCTGTACATTAGTAGATATTATTTTACAATCTATGAGACCCGTTACATTTTACAATCTATGAGACCCGTTACATTTTATTCACTGCAGCGCCTCCGCGATTTTCGCGGCGGCTGACACAGACGGCTGTGCGGCCATCATACGCAAACGGTGCGCTTCTACCATGCGCTGCACGCGCGATAGTCCCAACACCATCCTGCGCGCGCTGGCGGTGGGACTCTCCGATGCTGGCTCGCTGGATAACGGCTGCACACAGTAGTATAGTGATTTGTCACCGGCAACGGGGAGTCCACCCGGACCAGCCACTTATTATTGCTATTATTATTATATATTATTTTATTTCATTATTAGTAATAATAAAATAAAATAATATATCAATGAATTGCTATAAATTACTACAAACACTAGTATGTAAGCTCGCAGTTGTACTTACAAATATGAATGTAATCATAATGATGAATCTGAAATAAATGACGATTTATTTATTTATAACTCTTCTCTGCATTTTTCTGTTACAATAAAATCTCTCCAGAGACACGATATGTCAACAGTAACGTTATTTCCACGTTACTACCTGGATGAGAAGCTACCAGGGAGGCTCGTGAAGCTCTTAGCGATGTTACTGTGCATAGCTAACTGGTATGCGTTTGTCAACATAACATAGTATTCAGTGAGTGCGAGACAGTATCAGTAAAGTTACTTCCACGTTGCTAACTGGATGAGAAGCTACCAGTGTGTATAGCTAACTCGGGTATGTACTTACTTGTCATAACAGGTAAGTCTCATTTCTATGATCAAGGCTAAGAAAATTAGCTTTTTACTTACGAGCATGAAGGCTGCGAGACAGCCTTACTCAACCCTGCACACTGTCTTTGTGTTATAAACTTGCAAAAGCATTATACTCCCTTAAGGCCCAGATCGACGAGTAAGTAAAACCGCAGTCTTATGGCTCGTCGGTAAAGATCGCCAGTGTAGGTATCATTGCAATACCACGATTTTGTAAGTTGACGAGCCTGGCTCGCGCGCGGCTCGTCATGTTTGCTTCATTTTTTACTCGGCTCGTCGTTTAAAACCGCGTGTTGATCACGGCCGGCGACTGGCGAGCCAAGTCGCCGGAACTTATCGGCGACGGCGCTAGAAAACGGACGCGCTCCATGTCACATTTTTAATAATGGAGCTGCGAACTCACAGTCACGACTTCATAATAGAATTCATAATTATGGCTTCCCTGTTTATGGCAAACTAAATCAAGCAAGTATTAAAACAAGGGAAATCGGCTTGCAGCGTATAATAAACTCGTGGAGACTGCATCCATACGTGTTAAGTTTATTCGTTGTAAGTACAATTCTTCAGACATTCTCAGATAATTTCTGTAACCAAGTGGTTCTGCTGACAATTATCGAATTAAATGTATAAGCGAAAACTCTAGCCTTTTCTCAATCCAACTTTTAACCCAAACTCTTTTCACTTTTTTTTCTTAATTTCGTGGTATGCTACCACGATAACACAAAGCTTCAGACTCCGAACAAGACATGTTAATTAACCTCAATTCGGCTACAATACGACTGTTTCACTCGCTAGTCGATCAGCACCAACGAGCCGCGAGTAAAACCGACGTTCTTTAAAACCGCGGTACAGGCTCGTACGTCGATCACCCATTTTAGTAAGTGCGGGATTCTACCTCCCTACCTGGGGGCCAAGTCTGCTAACGCAGTTGTGTCCGAATGGCCGATCATTGGTACCCTAATTGTAGTTTGACAGTTTTGCTAATCTCCTAATTGAAAGGCGTCTTTATGATTTTCCGATGACGTGCCACTGATACTCCATTGGAAAAATTGTCTCTATTTGGTAATCTTGTACTGACAAGCTCCTATTATTTTGGCTTCCTTATGGACCACTGTCACACCATTATTAATTTAGGAGGTTGCAAACTATTGGCACAATGGTCATGGCGTTGCCTTGGTATGGTCGTCATAATGACCAATCACTGAAAATAGTGGACTTGGCCCCCTGGATTGTTATCATTGAGCATAAAATACTCTTAACAACATTGACATTTGGCATGGTACATGGCGCATTGGCGCAGATAGCACAAGACGCTCATAGCATGTTACCCCAACAATATGTGACCTAGCTTTTGCATCAAGGAGGATACTATAGAAGCACACCTCGCCTGGACAGATTACCTATTATCAGCCAATTTTACACATGCCTATTACTGATACACACCAGCCCAATAAAATGCTATTATATTTCTGTTTATGGTTATGCTGCTGAGCTACCATTTTTTAACAAACAAACACACCTAATTAAAAAAAACCACCACATACAAGATACTCAGTGCCTTATCTAAGCACTAGGTTGCTTAATTATCCTGACCTACAAATCATAGGTACCTATTTTGTAAACTAGAATAATAAAGCAAAATTGTGTAATTTTTACACACATAGATTCAATCATTTGTCATGGCTGATGACAAATGCTTCAGATATACCCCACTGTAATACAGTATCAACTAGAACGGGGGGTATTGTGACTTTTACTGGCGGCCTTATACATATATTGTAATGTCAACAGCGTAAACTTAGGTAATAAATTGTGCACAAATAAATAAATAAATATCTATGGAAATGTAACTGAAATTAATTAACGAAACCCATAAAAAGTATTATTCGATGCTCCCTAATTTATTTATAAGGTAAAATGCGTACCTACTCCCAGATTTCTCTAAACCGAGGGGACAATGGATTGAGACTTTCCATAAACAAATGGGACTGGTTACCTCCGCTATCATAGGGACAGCAATGACTGACCCTATGCTTATGAAGAACATAATACAAACACAAAACTGTTGATTGACTCGGCTGATGCAACAAAAAACACCTGCCAATGTAAAAAAAAAAAAATAAATTAAAATATAAATAAATAATAATATAATACCACCAAATTTAAACCAGAATAAAAGTAATATTGTCTCTAATTGACATGAATGCTAACTTATTCTATTTGGTAAACAAATAGATACAATAACCAACTTGAGTATATAATTTTATAACCACAAACAATAATAATTAATTAATAATTATTAAAACACATGACACTCGTGGCTAAGTAATAACAGCCGCACGGGTCGATCCATCAGGTTAAGCTACGCTTGCCGGGGTTGGTCCGTGGATGGGTGACCATCTTTACATACCGAGACTCCTCCGTGCCTCGGAAAGCACGTTAAGCCGTTAGTCCCGGCTGTCATTCGTGGATCCTTGACAGTCGTTACGGGTCGTCAGAACCCCGAAAGTCTATGACAACCAGTCTTACCAAGGGGTATCGTATTACCCAGTTACTGGGTTGCGGACGTCAGATAGGCAGTCGCTCCATGTAAAGTACTGGTGTTCAGCTGCATCCGGTTAGACTGGAAGCCGACTCCAACGTAGTTGGAAAAAGGCTAGGCAGATAGATAGATGACACTCACTCTTATGACAATAGAGAAACTTACCAGTCCTATTGAGAAAATGTAAAACTAGCACAACAGGGGTTGACTTGTTATAGGTAGTAAATAACAAAATAAAAACATCCTACAACTGGGTCCATAAAAGAAATCAATCAATATGGAAAACAAAAAAGAATGTTTGTGATGAACCTCAATAACAACCCGGTATCTACACTCCAAAATGACAATTTAACTCAGATTGGTACTGGAATGCAACAACCAAATGCTGACAAAATAACTACATACCACCGATCCTGTTTTTGGCTGTAGGTACAAAGATACAATAAACTATTTGATACCTATCAAATTCAATATCTTAACTTCCGAATACCAATTCAGTTAGTAAATAATGAGATGAATTAAAATGCATTATAGTAATACGTATAGTACTGATTTACAAAGAATTTGTACATTTCAGACCCAAACCAAATAGAAAATGCCCGATGGCTAATTCCCCGAAGTCATCAGGGGGCCAAGTCTGCTAACGCAGTTGTGTCCGAATGGCCGATCATTGGTACCGTAATTGTAGAGTTTGACAGTTTTGCTAATCTCCTAATTGAAAGGCGTCTTTATGATTTTCCGATGACGTGCCACTGATACTCCATTGGAAATATTTACTGTATTTGGTAATCTCGTACTGACAAGCTCATATTATTTTGACTACCTTATGGACTATAAGGAATTATGAATTTAGGAGGTTACAAACTATTGGCACAATGGTCATGGCGTTCCCTTGGTATGGTCGTCATAATGACCAATCGTTGAAAAGACTTGGCCCCCAGATCGAACGTCCAAATTGCCGAAATTCCATACCATCGATGTTGCACAATTTCGAATAGCCATTAGATCGAGCGTCTGTTTCGCCGAAAAGCCATTGCAACGATAGTCCTCTCCATCGAATGTCTATTGTCTCGACGTGCCAGTAAGTCGAAAGTTATTCAACATTAAATATACAAGAAGAATAAAAGAAGGAATGTAAAATGGGATAAAAAACTAACCAGCAGGGTTTAATCAACATAATATTTAAATAATAATTTGATAAACAGACCAGTGATCAACATTACTAATCTTTTAAATTTCAAAAATGTCAGAAATAGGTAACTGAAAATGTTTTACGACTTCGTAATCATCATTAAGCAAATGTATTTTAATTAGATCTCTATAAGATTGGCGATGGCTTTTAAGAATGATATAATTGTCTGTCTTCTTCACTCTTTTTGTCGGCGAAGGGCCATCAAGGCACACTTTAACCTTTCCACCGTGTGATTGGTAGCTATCTGTTCTTTATTCAACTCTCGAATTGCTTTATGAATGCCCATGCGACTATTATCTAAAAGCACGTTCCAACGCCGGTGCCAACTTTCTACGGCTTTTTGAGTCCTGGGCAAACCCAGTTCATTATTAGAGTTGATGGACCACAATTCCGGCGGAAACAAAGGCGATGATCTTGAAAAGATCACCTTAGTTACCTCTGCTCGTGATTTAATATTCCCGAGGTCATAGTATTTCTCAAACTATGTGGTTATAGAAGCGGCATCATTAGCAAACATAATAATTATGTGAATTGTAGGTAATGTTTACTTGAAACACGTGCCTTGAAATACCAATTATTAAAACAAAAGTTAAAGAGAAAATGAGACGGAAGATGTAGTACTAATTTTCACCATGCGCACGTGGCGCCATTTTCTTAGTAACAAAATTCATAAAGTGCCGAAAAAAGGATAAAAAGCAATTATTTATTTATTTATTTTATTTTTATTTTTTATTTAGGTTAACCAACAATTGTTTACACTATATACATTTCTGATTTAATGACTATAGTAACATTTGCAAGTGCAACAATTAATTACAGGTTAACACCACATGCACAGAAAACGGCTTTACATAACATATTATTGATAAATTATTGAAATTAGAAATTTTACATATAATGAATAAGTACCTAATTCAAAACAAAAATATAGAAAAATTATCATAACATTCAATGCTGTTTACAACATATAAAAATTAAAAAAAAAAAAAAAAATCATTGGCCTGTGATTACCGATTAAATTACAATTGATTAAATTGATTACATTAAGATTAATTATTAATTGAATTATAAATAAAGATACTGACCATAAATTGATAAGAGAATAAAATAAAAAGAATTAATAGAATACATTGAAAAAAATGATTACATGTATAAAATTAAAATAATTAAAATAATATTAAATCGCTGTTGGATTGTTTACAAAAGCTCGTAGAAATTTATTTATAGTATCGTGGTGCACATCTACTAAGTCACTGCGGCCATCAAGGATTCTACACAATCTAGGTATTGGAGAATTTGCACCAAGTACAGACTTTCGAAGTGGCGGACACAGGGGTGTTATCTTATTCCTAGGATATCTAGAAGGCGCTTGGAATCTAATAAGCTTCAATAAACCTGGGCAGTCGATCTTATTGCGCAACAGTTTGTAAAGAAATAAAGCATCGGTTATATCTCTACGCATAGACAACGATTGCATTCTGAAATGGCACAGACGGACTCTGTAAGAAGGCAGGCGCTTAGATTTTCCCTCACTAAAGGCTAAATGCCACGCAAAACGTTTCTGTACCCTTTCCAGAATGGTGAGTGGCATAGTGAGGTCTCCACACAACACTACAATATTCCATAACACTGCGTACAAAACTGTTATATAACATTATCTTAGTGCTACTTTTACGAAAGCCTTTGGTGTTACGAAGCAGGAACCCTAACATTTTTGATGACTTTATTTCTTATTCACCAATTATAGGTACAAGTTGTACCTATAATTGGTGAATAAGAAAGAATCGTGTAGCGTTGTACCGTACAACGCTACACGATTCTTTACGGTGCGTAACCAAAATCGGAATTAGTTTTTGTTTTTACTTTTTTTTAAACTTTGCCCCACACTAGGAATTTCTCCTGTATCGTAGGTGCGTTTACAAACATTTAAACTCAGTTACACAAACAGCCAGACCCGGAACAACTACAGGTCATACAAATATTTGTTCCGTGCGGGAATCGAACCCGCGACACGCAGCGCAGCAGTCAATCGCTTAACTACTGCGCCAACCGTGCCGTCAAATCAAATTATTTGGCTTATTGTAAATTACGTTTTGTAAAAGAAACGACGGTCCAGAAAACCATAAATCGTTTTCTAGCAGTGTACTGGGAAGTATCCCTCTAGAAGCGCAGTCTGCGGGATTTTCTTTCATGGGAACGTGAAACCATTGCGACGCTTTTATCGAGGTCAATATTTCAGACGTCCTATTGGCCACAAACGTCTTCCATTTACTTGGGTGGCTATTTATCCAGGCCATCACCACAGTGGAATCTTTCCACGCCTTGACCTTGTCTTGGGAGACATTCAAGCCTTCAGTTGTTTGAGACAGTATCTGTGACAGCAAGACTGCTCCGCAGAGCTCTAACCGCGGAATACTTACCCGCTTTACTGGTGCAACCTTGGTCTTAGCAACCAGCAACGACACCTGAACATTGCCATCTGCGTCTACAACACGTAAGTAAATCGCAGCTGAGTACGCGGTTTTGGAGGCGTCACTAAAACCGTGAAGTTCCAGATAGTCGTTCGACTTGGTGCCAAGCCAACGAGGAATCCGAACCTTGGTGAGTAGTAACAATACCTCACGATATTTTAGCTCCTCATCCCAACCCACACCTGCAAGCCACAATATCTGGATAAATACTTTCGCAAAAACTACACTAGGGGCTAACCAGCCTTATGGATCAAAAAGTCGTGCTATCACAGAGATAATGGATATTTTAGTCACAGGTGCGGTCGTCGGCGGCAGGAGATTCACCGTGTACTGGAAGGTGTCTGCGGTGCGGTTCCAGGTAAGTCCTAGAATTTTGATGGTACTATCTAATTTTATTTCTACTTCGTTTTCTTTGTGTTCTGGTTTCTTTGGTTTGTTGTACTCTATTACTTGTTACATGTCCTGTATGATTTTGTGCTTATTTGTGAGATAAAGTAAGGTGCCACCTTGCTTTACCAATTCAATTTATGCGAATATTCCGTATACCTTGTCAGTTCACTAGATAGCAGAGCTTCGTACAACGATAATTTTTACAATGAGCCTTCAAGAGTCGCTGACCCCTCACTTACCTAGACAGAAAAACCTGCCACCTCAGTGACTAAACACATTGTAATGCGCAATTAAACATAATAATAGAGTTTATGAGCTTGTTCCAATCTGACTCTCAAATAAGTGAACGTTAACGCTTATGGAGACATCTGCGACTGCTATTCTCAATCATGGAAATTTTCAAAAGTATTCAATCTCACATACAGAACAAACTTTAGTAAAACTTACAAAAAAATTGGCTGCCTTTTTGGCTCTAATGTCGACTCTGTGGACTAATAAAACAAATACTTCATTATAAACTAGCGCTAAGCAAAATAGAAAGTGAAAGGGATATTAATTCTTTACCTCTCAAAGTACAACAAATACAACAGCTCGATTGATCTGATATCAATTGAGACAAACAAAATGTAGGTTTTCTCGCTGTTGAATAAGTCTCATGGCTGATTAACTTATCATTCCTAGTTAAGCAACGCTAATGAACAAAAAAAAGTACCTACCTAACAAACCAGAATATTTATAACCAGATAATTTGAATTATTGCAGACAACTCTAAACATCTACTCTTTTTAATCGATTATATTTCAGATCGCGGTGAATTAAAATTGGGAATCAAACAAAACAGCCATCATCATTCAAAACAGTCAGTCAGTCAGTGTCATTTAAAACAGTTTCTACATCACCTCCCAAGGTTCCATCATCAAGATACCAAACATTAAATTTGGAATTTAGCTGTCTAATAATTGGGTCAATGGCTAAACTAAAAATCAATGGCCCGAGGGGGTCACCTTGTTGACAGCCAACATCAGATTCCAAAAGGTTGACCCGATACAGTAATTTAGATGGGTGCCTGTAACATTGCCAAAGGAAACTATAGATTTGGGGTGTTAAAGATATGAAATTAAAGATGACTCGTTTGAAATAACTTGATTTAATACTGATTACTTTAGGTTACAAATTATAACTTAAATCGATCACGATAGCGGTACGTCCGCCGATGGCCGAATCAGTACACGAGTCGTGGGGCCGCGGCGAGGCTCGATCAGCTGTGTGACCCCTCCTCCCACGTGTTCCCCGCCGCTGCTGCTGCACGCGTATGATGCGTGAACAGGGGTATTTCTTTTTTAGTTTCTGCCAGCAAGGTGTCCCTATTAACTGAATTGAAGGCATTCTTTACGTCAACCTTCAAGATGACCTCTCCTTTGCCATAATTTAGGTAGGTCGACAAAGCGTGTACGGCAGCCTCAAAGGGGGTTGCCCTTTGGAGCCGTAACCTAGCTGCAGGGGCTGAAATTTTTCCAAAACCACCTCACCATAAAATTTACAACAAAAATTGGCTGCCATATGTAAGTAGTTCCTACGGCAATAGGACGAATGCCGCCATCTCTCTTACGCAGGGTGCATAGATTGGCCCCGTATAGAACGTCGATGACGGCCTCGTTCACCTTACCGGAGAGCATAATCAGAGCCGTAAGCTCCTTCAAGAGCAACTCACCAGCTTCCCCGGCGTCTGAACATATAAGGTCCTTAAGGTGCTGAGGACTCAGACCGTCGAGGATCGTCGAACAAATGGCTGCGACCAACTGTGGTATAGTAATTTTATTCTAGGTGCATCGTCTTCACATATAATTATATAATTGATGTACCAATACCAAATATTGTAAAACATTTTAAAAGAGTAACGGTGGAGTTTCTTGCCCATTCTTCTCCATACGAAGCTACCTTTTGGAAGGGGCGACTAGAATCAATTCTATTTTATTTGTAAATTTTGACGTTCAAAAGTGCCATCTATGTGCCTATTTGAAATAAATAATTTGACTTTGAGAACTGTCGACCTGTAATGGTGAGGGAGTGATTATCCGGATCGGGGGGTCGGGAAAAGAAAGGCCATCCGCTGGAGCAGGGTGTTTGCTCTCCAGAGCTGCGAGCGTTTCTGGGGACCACGGTGCCACCACATCACTACTAAAATGAATCCTAGCTGCACCGCTAATGTCACCTTCCTCTTACTTAGATTCTACCAGATGAGGTGTGTGCAATTTGTGTCGGTAATTTTGAATCCAAATTATGAGCAAAAATATTACAGTTTTCTTTAATTTGTGCAGTCAATGTCTTTTTGGTTGCCAAATTCTTTTGTACATGTAGAATTCTGTAAGGGAAGGTGACCCCAAACACTTTGCGAGTTCTCCCTAGCGGCAAGACGAACGCAGCCTGCTAGGTATTGTGCCACTAAAGGTCTAGCGCCGCGGGGAACTCGCTTCAAAACAGAGTTTTGAATTTTGAAAGGGTTTTCCAAAAAGGGGCCGGAAATGGATGTAGCAGGAGTTGTAGGTCTAGCTGTTGAGACAGGGTCTGAAGTGAGTGCATTTAGTGATCTGTGTACCTTTCCAATATGCACATTCAGACCCCGCTTACCTTTAAAAAACCGTGCCTGGGTCCACAGCGGACATCTCTCCAGGATGTTCAGCGATGTTGAAGGTTGACTGGCACTACCACTATCATCCAACACAACACTGCTGCAATGTTTTACATAAAATAGTTTGGCAGTATTAAATTTCTAATAAAATGGATGTAGCCACTGCAACCGAACTAGGCAATGCCTGTATTTCAGTTTTCAGTGCATTTTCCCTCGATTTTTTAACAATAAAAATGCCAACAAAGCAAATATGTTTGGTTGTTCAACTAATTAATTTTGAAAAACTAATAACTAACTAGTGTTACATTATTTAAAATTATATTACCTATAATATAATAAGTAAATGATCCAAACGGGAGTGAAGTGTTTATGAGTATGTGTGGACTAGTAGGAGATTTATGTGAAGCTTGAGTGATGTGGGTGTGGGTGTGTTGGGGTATGAGAGCGTGTGAGGGTGAGAGTGAGTGTGTGTGGGTGAGGGGGCGAGTGTGTGTGATTGAGAGTGCATGAGGATGGTTTTATTTAAGATTACTTAATTAACTAATTATAACCTAACATTCAATTATTGTACAACATTTAGCAACACTCCGTTTCTTCATAATTAAGTTGTTGCAAATATTCACTTGCAGTTTGTTTACATTTAGATTTAGTAAGAGGGTAAATATTTAATTCTTTATTAATTCTGCTATAAATAAACGGACCAAGAAATTCAATAAATCTTTCGCTAAACTTGGTTTTTGAAGGGTTTCGTTCCATACATACTTTTTATTTCGATGTTTTTGCGTGAGTGGGTCATAACCATAAGGTAGTTTTGTGTGTTGTTTCAAAATAATATTTAGGATGAAAAGTTGTCTCACGGTCAGAACTCCACAAGTCTGATATAGAGAGACAGTAGGAAGAGTTAGATGAATTTATACAATAATTTAATAGTGACTGACCTAGGGCATAATCACGTTGTTTTAGGAGATAAGGCTCAGCAGCGTGCCGCACATTTTTAAAGACATATATGAGCTTGCGCACTCGTGCACTAAGCAGCTTGATATGTTCTTTGAAATTGAGATTTCTGTCTAGAGTAACACCTAAGTACGTGATGGTGTGAACACGTTCCATTGATGCAACACGCGCAGTTGGCTTTCAGGGTACACTCATGAGAGATAATTTTATGGCCGCTACGGATACTTGAATAGTTTTTAATCCTGAACGAAATATATTTTGTTTTCTCTACGTTTAAAGTCAGAATGTTCGCCTGAAGCCAGCCTCTAGTGATATTATAGCCCTGCTGAGCAGCATCAAATACCTCATCCCAAGCATTGGCGGCAAAAACTAAAGCAGTATCGTCTGCGAAGGAGATGATTTCACCTTGGGTGAGTTTAAGACTCGTGAGCTCGTTGATATACACAAGAAATAAGGTGGGTCCTAAGATGCTGCCCTGTGGTACGCCATGTGTAACTGGAAGGAAGGTACTTTTGTATTTACTCACACGGACACACTGATTTCGCCCAGACAAGTAACTTTTAAACAGTTCCAGCTGTTTACCTCTGATTCCTATCTTCTCGAGTTTAGCCAATAAGAGGGAAATAGAAATCGTATCAAATGCCTTGGCGAGATCGAGAAATATTGAAAGACATTTTTTTTCCTTTATCCAAGTTTGTGCTTACAAAGCTACTAAGTTTGTTCACTGCTTGTTCTGTGGACTTGCCATGCCGAAAACCATACTGATTTTTAGACAGTAGATTATTTTTTTCCAAATAATTTTCTAAGCGAGTGTTTATTATTTTTTCCAATATTTTCGATATCGCCGGTAGGATGGATATTGGCTTATAATTATTAATTTGATTTCTAGCCCCGCTCTTATAGATTGGGCACACTTCCGACCTTTTCAGGGAATCAGGGAATGAGCCCGACTGTAAACTATCATTAATAATTTTACTATCTGTTTGTGCATTTTTAATTAGGTTTTTATCGTACTCTTTCTTTATTTTTCGTAACAGAGCGTTACAAAAATTCCTGTAACGTCTGTAAGTAATTTGAAAATTTTCGTTTTTCGGTGATAATTTAGCTTTCCTGTGTAACTTATCCCTGTTTCGCATGCACTTTAGTAACCCTGGAGTTATTATTTTATCTACCCAAGGTTTTATTATTTTTGACCGTCGTGGTAAAGTTTTTGTTGGCGTATTTTTTTCAATAATATTTTGAAGAGACTGCATCAAATAATTTAATGTAAGGTTAGGATCCGTCGACTGATGAACTGGATCCAGATCAAATTGTAATAGGTCTTCTACTATTCCTTCATTATTAACTTTAGTTACAGTTGTAGTTGTATAGTGCCATGGTTTTTTTAGCTTTACGCACAGTAAGACCGGATAATGGTCTGGTAACGTTGATTTATCTGTTAACAATGATATTACATTATTAAATAATTTTCAGTATTTAATAATGAATGATTTGACATGACATCCATGACTTTGAATGTCAAAATGAAACGATGTTAATGCCAATATACATGTCAAAATTATCTATCTACTTATTAGATAGTTTTTTTCAAATTATATTTCCAAAACGAAGTAAATATACTTACCTACATATTATTGAAGTGTAACGGGTCTCATAGATTGTAAAATAATTTCTAGTGATGTACATCACTAGAAATTATTTTACAATCTATGAGACCCGTTACACTTACCTAACTATTGAACAAGATTAAAAAAAATAGTTTTATGATGTTTATACTTATTGGATTTTGGAAATATCGTAACACTGCACGTAAATATTGTGCGAACTTGTCTGCTCCACGGCCATGCGCCTAGTTCTATTTCACTCTATGAAATTCATTACTCTGTTTAAATCGTAAACTTGATTGTAGATAAAATTTTATAATAAACAATATCATCTACAAGTGAAATTAATTGATTATAATATTACTTGATCTACTGAGCTGCTTAATACGACCACAAATTTTGTAAATAATTCAAAAATAAATTAATTTATAGTTATGCGCGTCTCACTTATAATTGCAATAATTCCCTTTCACTTGTAAAATAAAAAAAATCTACTGCTAGGATAAGAGGAAGTCCTACCAGGGTTGCGAGTTTGTCCGCAAGGGATATCGTGGCACTGGCACACAGTCAACTGAACGAACACGGGTGGGTTTTAGTCGGTAAGAGTCTGACACGCCCTTCCGCTCCGCCCAGAGCGGGAGAAGTTATTTGATAATATACCACCCAAAAAAAAAAGTTATAAGAGGAAGTAGTTTTAATTCAGCTTGCAAAATTTGATCCATACATACTCACTAAATAACAAGGCAAGTGAAATGAAAGCTTTTAATATAAAGACAGATAGGAAAATATAATATGTACCTATCTAGGTATAACTTAATCCTAAACATATAAATGACTTAATTGCGAACTGGACCATTTGAGAATTGGACAGTTGGACATTTTGCAAATTGGACTTAATGCGCCCAAACGAATATAATGCAGAACATGATAATTAAAAACTAGAGCCTAATTGTGTAACACACTATCATCACAATCTGAATGATTTTGAAGGATATTGCTAATCCATTGCTTTATATGTTCGAAAAAATTGTCTGCTCAGCAACGTAAATAACGCAATGAATGTTGTTGAACTGTCGAAATGTAACCCATTGCTACTGTGTGTTACGCAATTACCCGCTGATTCTCTAATTCGTGTTCCGTAAATATAGTTGTATTACACTTTATTGGACCCGAAATAAGTCTTGTAGAGGTCTGCAGTACAAACGAAATACAAGCAAGGAAGATGTCGCCTCGAGTCCATTGTGGAATGTTGGTGCAGTTATTAGTCATTCCAATTGCCCAAGTCCCGCAAAAAAGCAATCACAGGACACCTGTAGTTCGCATAAGCCGTTTCCAGTTTCTGTGAACAAAACATTTTATTGTAACTCTTATTATCTTTGTCTTTTATTGACAAGTTTTTTTTGTATATTCAGAGACTGATCGGCGTCATTAACAGAAATTCATTACCTCAAAAGGAAAGATTGGAACACTTATTTATAGGATCACTACGTTGTCCGTCCGTCCGTCAGTCTGTCTGTATGTCAAAACGATTTTTCTCAGCAACGCGTGGAGTTATCAAGTTGAAATTACCATCAAAAACATTCGCCTGACGTCCCTTAGCTTGGAGCTCTAAATCAAGCTTCTAAGTCAATGCAATTACAAAAAATACGGCCATTTATGCGACATATTTTGATACTCTCAAATAAATCAAAACCAATACTTCCTGTTGACCTAGAATCATGAAACTTAGCAAGAAGCAAGCTAAGGCAAGCAAGTAAAGGAAATAGTCTGAAAATCGTTAATTTGTAGTTTTATCACAAAAAAATATATTTTTGCGATTACAAACTTACATTTGCAGTTAGAGAATTAACCATGACGTATATTGATGAATGGGAGAACATGTTTTTCAACCACAATGTTAAGTATGTTCTTGGGATAAAATCATCTCAACTACGGAACCGCCTTTATTGTGCGTGGACCGACATGCACCTGGCCGATTTTTGCTGCTACAGATAATTACGTCCTGGTAGTTTCTTTTGCTAGGTTCTTAGATTATGACCTGGTTCGTATTATTTTTCGAGCTAATGGGTCTACTCTCTAGGCAGTTTTGTTACGATATTAATGCCAATATACAATTTACCGCCTGTATTGCAAATGTCTCTTTTCATCGTGTTGGCCATCTTAACTCTATAAGATTAGGTTCCATCTCGATTGGCTAACTTTAGCTAATCTTGTTGTAATTAGACTCGAGCATCGCCTTCGAGGCTCGACTTGAAGTTACCTCATCCCTTAGTCGTCTTTGACAAAACTAAAACACAAGGAGAAATTAAAGATTATGTATGTATATTATTTGTTTAGTTTTATTAAGTAAATTGTTTTTGATTATATGTATTCTATTTTCTCTTCTACTCTTACACACGGTGTCTACATCTCTTTATCGACTTTCCTATCGCAGGTATGCTGGAAGAGATTTCTTTAGAAATAAGCATCACCTTTGTACGTATTTTTCTGTTCCTTTCTTCTTGTATGTTTATAATGTGTGTACATAAATGGTTAAATAAATAAATAAAATAAATAAATAAATAAAGATCATAACAAACCTGCATAAGATCGGCATAATATGCGTCATGGTCGTAGTTTCCACCGCGACGTCTGCTCATGAACTCACTGATCGCGAGTTGCTTGGAACTCTCGTGGTGCCTGGGCAGCACACCCAGCAGCCTTTTGAGGGGCGCTACCGCCATAGATATCGCTGACGGCCGCCGCGTGTGCTCGTCCATTTTCATCGTATAAACCATGAAAACTTGCTCCACTGCTTTCTCGTTGTTGAACTCGTTAATTTTCTGCACTTCCTAAAAACGAATTCCAAGGTTCTGTAAAATAAATGGTATGATTAATTATGTATTGAAGGTATCCTAATTTTGTAAGAGAGTTCAAGGGAGCGATGCTATTATTATTGGCAGTATTCTTTTCAGTATCAGATACTTTATTGGTATGAACCAATTATAAATAAACGTCAATACTACTTGCCTTAACTACCCCTGCCTTGAAATCATCGACTTCTGTCTCTGCTCTGTTTACCATGAACTGTTTGATCGCCGCCTCCACACCTTTCTTATGTAAGTCTACGAGCGCTCGCGGGTGGAAGCAGCACATCGGAGAGCCCCACGCCGACGTTATGTAGTTGTTGTAAGTGAACTCCGCCGCCTGCATGGCGATCCTGTTACTGTTGATATTCGCATTTTCAAAATCCGCATAGCAACTGCGGCATTCCTGGAAAAAGAATTCGTACTTAGCGTTACGGAAAGAGATATCAAAGTAAAAACTACTTAAAGCGGAACATACTTGAAGCAGTTGGTGGATGTAGGGGTCGTCTTCTCGTTCCGACAAGTGGTTCCTCTGTTTTTCCAAGAATGCTTTAGCGTCATCGACTGCCTGATGGTTCCGTGCTTCCAACTTATCGGAGCTGACGCCCGCGTGATCCGATTCAAGCTTCATTCTCATCATGTAAAAGTTGTGCGCCTCCAGCACGGCGCTCTTGTTGTTCTGCTCATTGATGGCGCACAAGTGATCGTACTGCTGCTTTAAACACTGCAAGACATATTTTTTGGTTCAAATGCGTATCAATGACATGCTCAGCTTTTCGAATCACTAAAATAAAAAATAAAATAAAAATCATTTATTTCAGACGAAAAAGGCCATACTTAGGCAAGGCAAGGTTGTTAGTAACAAGAAATTTTGCGTATAACTAGTGTTAGTAACTATAAAAAGTAAAAAGAAGAAACAAGACACACCGTCTACCCCTGCAAAGTAGGCTCATCGGTCTCGCAATACATGCAGTTCAGTGAACCTACTGAGCAGAACAGTATCGGTTCTCTCGCCAATCATCGTACGGGGGAGCCCGAATAGCGTTCTAACGCGTACTCGCCGCACAAGCGACGCCACTTTTTTACGAATAATAGCGTAGAAGTCATCTGCGCTGGCGTCAGTAAACATCCGGATGCACTGCAACAACGAGGGAGCCGAAACAGAGCCCTGAACACATTATTATACTGGACGCGCACGGCATTGTAGGCTTTTTGTGTAAAGTTTGCCCACAGGCCACTCGTGTAGACTGTCTGGCAGAATGCCTTGAACATTGTTATCTCACCTGCATCAAACTCGTTCTTTGGTCATCTTCCTCATCTTCAGGTATATCTCTCGCTGCATCGAAGAGCGTGAGCGCCTCCTGGAGGGACTCAGCATGAAGTTCCACAAGATCATCAGGGTGTAGCCAGAGACGTGCGTGATCTCCACACACGCTGCTCACGGCGGCGTCGTATGTTTTCTTGGCAAGAGACGTTGTTTCTCGAATCATCGCGTTGTTGTTCAACACGTATAGTGATAGACCCGCGTCCAACTCCTGCCAATGTTAAACATACCGAACTATCAGCGTCACTTCAGCAATTTTTGGTGTTACTTGTTCAAAATCTTACTTTGTAAGTATAATTATGCATTCTCAAAAGTCAAGACGGTTATCGCCGAAGTCATACCTTGAGAAGTTCTTTGAGCTGAGCATCGGCGTCTTGCTGCTGGCCCAGCTTCCTCTTCTGCGCGAAGCAGAGCTCGGTGGCGGCGCGCGCGGCGCCGTGCGTGGCGGCCAGCGCGCTGCCGGTCAGGCTGCGCGCGCCGCGCACGCGCTCCTCCACGCGCGCCGCGTACAGCGAGCGCGCCGCTCGCCTCGCCGCCAGCAAGCAAGCATCCGCTGTCGCCTGGCAAACGACTGTATAGGTATACTGCAGACAAACTTCGGACTTCTACATGCTGACCTTTTTGCAGAACATCAATCAAGTACCTGTTTATAGGTATAGCTTAAAGTCAGATAGTAGCTCGCTACTTGAACAATCATGATAACATGTGGAATTTTCGCAGATAATTTTACCTCGGTGTATAACGAAGTAGAAATAGATGCAGAAGATACTCCTTCTTTCTGTAAAATAGTTTTAACTCATTTTATTGATCACAATATTTTTCTAAGATAAGGGTATGGGTTTGGGTATTCATGAGTCATTCTATACGTCTTATTTGAAAAATTGGATACAAATAGCAGTAATGGTACTTCTCCAAGGTTTTAAATATCAATCAAATGTCGGCCCAAAAGCCGTTGTTGTTTAAGTCTTAATAAAATTGAATCTGAACTTACATAACATGTTGTACCTACATTGATGACCAAAATTGCACCAAATGGTAAACTCTGCTGAGTACCTCGTAAAATTGCAAACTGTAGGTATTCTTTATTGGGACCTATAAAATAAGCGTTATTATTGTAGAGTGATTCTAACAAAGACGTTTATTCAAAGTACCTAGGTACCTTAAAAATGGTGACCGCCTCAGGTACTTCATCGCTGTTGAAGATATCAACGTACTTCTGGAAGTAATACAGCAAGTCTTGAGTCCGGACTCACTCACCGTTGATGAGCTTCGGAGTGAGGTGCTCCGGATCAAACAGTGAAGGCACCAGCTCCAGAAGTTGATTTCTGAACTTTTCTATCAGGTCTGCAATAATAATAGGTAGGTACTTGTTTTAATAATACATAGTTCTTGTACTGATTGGCGATACCTTTAGGTTGTTGGCTAATGTTAAAGTGTTACAGCTAGCTAGATATAATACTGACCACGAAGGCATCCGGGAAGCTTTGATTTTCAACCGTGAGGCCCGGGTGAGGCATCAGGAAGCACTTGATCTGGTCGAAACACGAGCGGATGTGTTCACGAACCTCACGCAATGCTGGCTTCTGTTTCGGATTCGACTGGGAACATAAATATCAGTTATCGTACAGGATACAAAATACAAAATAGTTGATAAAGACGGATGTTCGCAATGCCCTGAGTAAAGCAGAGGTCAGATGGTGATAGGTATCTAATTATATTTATAATACATTAATCTGCAACGGGCCTGCGTAGTGGATCCACCCTGTGCCACTCTGTGAGACCCACTCTGTCTCACAGAGAGGAACGCTGAATAAAATAATGTATAATATTACCTGGAGGCACTTTTCCAGCAGCGCGGCGCCACCCACGAAGCCGTGCGCTTGCTCGTAGTCACACGCCCAGTCCCGCACCAGGAAAAGGAGCGTCTGGAACGCCTTGCCCTCTGCCTCGGACGTCTGTTTGCCATACTCCGTAAACAGCTGCCAGACAATAACAGTTTCTGTTCACTAAAGCCAAATGCGCTTTACATCCGAAACGGGCCACAGCGCAACACATTTTCATAAAAAAAAAGGGCGGTGCGGCCCGCCTGCAGAGTGCGTTGGTTCATTGAGAATTATACAGAAGAATTTTGGCTATGCGTTGCGTGGCGGTGCAGTGCGGCTCGCACTAATCAGCTTTGGCCTTAAGAGGGGCCTTCCCGGTCCGTCTATCGTCAACGCGAGCATGGTCGAAAAGTTTGTTGTTTCATCCAGCGCAAGTGAAAACTATTAACAAACGAGTGAGAACGCGATAAAATTGAACGAAAAATAATGTGCGGAAATTTCATAAAACTTGTTCCAGATACGTGTTTTTGAGTAAGCCTTACCAGTTTGTGAAATAAATGTTGGTCATTTAGAATCTCCATTACCTACATTTGCAAGGTTTCTATCGTAATGTTTTCTTAACATTTACAATTTATGAGTACATTATGAATGGCCAAAGTTCCGGTAAAGTTTGTGCAAAAAAGCAGATTTTTGCAGGCTTATACTGAATTTGTTTTTCAAAAATTTTTTTTTCTGCTTGCATAGAAACCTAGATATAGTGCACAAGATTCCTATTAGTTAAAAAAAACAAATACAAATGTGTTACAACGCCACAATCACGTACGAGCGTTTGTATGAAAAGTATCTCGGGTTGGCCGCCCTTAAGAAGTCAAATTCAAACTCAAAAGCATTTATTTCAACTAAACCTTTTACAGGGTTACCTATAATAAGTTCGAAAAATATTTGACCGAATTTCAATTCACCTAAAAATTTTCAACTATTATCGTTTCGTTTTTTTTACTTCATCGAAGTGACCTCTGCCACTGTATCAGTTGACTTATTATCAATTCGGTTTTTTTTTCGTTACTCCGACGTTTCATTTGGTCGAAAAACTTTTTACCGAAGTTTCCGAACATTCATTATACCACTGTTTTAATTACCATATTTTATTTCACCAAACGCCTAAACAATAGAGGGGGTCACTGTTCTAACCTAACCTAACCCAAATGATTCAATAACAGTAGATGGTATCTGACGCAGGTATATATAAGCAGGTAACGCCGGTGCATGCTACATGCAACCAAGCATGCAACATGTAGCATGCAACATGCAGCAGGCATTGTTTCTTTCACAGCGGCTCCGGCGGCGGTGCTGCGGGGTTTGGGCGGCCCCACGCGAGTATATCGTACACTCTAGGGGTAGGGCAGACAAGACTGCGTGAAGTCGGTTTTGCGGCAATTTGTTTCTCACATTTTGTAGCACAACATATTGACTTTATATGACACTATTTTAATTTAATATCGAAAATGCTACCAAGTAACCGGCTATACATTTGTGACCAAATAATATTCCGTAAAATTTCGTTTCGGTGTGGTGATAATATATAAAAAAAATATGATATTAAATATATAGATATAAAAAAATAGTTGGCTGAAGCCTCTTTTGAACTATTTTTTTATTTGCCAAATGATTTATTTGCCATATTATCACCACACTGAAACAACATTTTACGGAATATTATTTGGTCACAAATATATAGCCGGTTACTTGGTAGCATTTACAATATTAAATTAAAATAGTGTCATATAAAGTCAGGCAGGAGAATGATTGAAAATGGTACCAAGTAACCAATAGAAAAAAGTTATTTTGTAAATCGGCGAAATATAGTTCGGTAAAATAATACCTATGACACATGATATTTCGATGATCTAAAAATATGTCCAATAATGCATATAGCATACTTCATTCTGTGAAATCATTGACTAAGAAAGCTAAATCTTTTGGCATGAATAAATCCATCTGCATGACATTGATAATACAACTTACCTACAGACTGCCGCTTTTGCCCAAAAATAAAATATAAGATGGTTGGAATTACAGTTTAGAAGAGATGGGTGACAGTGAAGCCGAAAATAAATTTAAGAACTACATAGAGAACTACTGGATAAAAGATATTAGTTCAAGGGTGTGGTGTGTGTTTGGAGAACGTCATCGCACTAAAAATGCGGTGGAATCTTGGAATAGAAAATTAAATAGACTGGTGCCAAAAATGTAATCATTGTTCAATTTTTGCACATAATAAAACACGTTGATAAATTAAACGAATACTCAATAACAAATAATTCCCGAAAACGAGTAAAAGCCCAATTGCAAAAAGATGAGATGATTTAAGATCATCTAAGATGATCATAAGTAATTTTTTTTTTACTTCAAGGTGATGAAGCACCTGGACAATTCTTATTAAAGATGGCCCTTATATTCAAGGCGGGCTTCTTCGAACGCTGTAGGGATTTAACGCTTACCTCAGGCCCCGCAACGAGTAGCGATACGTAACAAGTTACGATGCGTGGAAAACACGCGCGCCAAGCGTACCGCTCAGGGTTCACGAACTCGGTACGAGCTAGGTACTAAGTTGCGTCACAGAATAGAGCATTGAGTAGATCAACTTGAATCTCTTCTTCTCAGTGTGTCGATGGCAATTATAATTTAAATTTCCTGTTTGGCCCAGAACAGAATTGATTAGTATAGGTAAGTTTATTTTGTTTTATTTTTCTAATAAGTATTTTTGGAATGGCGCGCGGCGTAATCTGGCAGAAATCGTCACACAAAAAAACGATCATACTTTTCCCTCTCAATAGAAAGAGAGAGAGAAAGTGTGAATTTGGTCCAAATAAAAAACCAAGATGGCGGCTGCGAACATTTTCACATTTTTCGTCATGGGTATCGTTTTCATAGTTTTATAGCATTTATACTTAGCTTACGGCGTTTTATTGCTAGGAGAGGTAGACCTCATACGATTTATTGCGACAACGGCACAAAGGAGACGTCCGCTTTTTGTATGGGCGTTGGTTTTTTATTCCGAGAAAAATCTAACCAGCGTCAAACTACACCTAAATAAAAGCGACAAAAATATGGAATTTGTAATCACTGAAATAATATTTTTAGACCCCTCCATTTAAGAGAAAAATTATAAAATATTTAATTTTTTTCATATATTTTATTTGTTGATGGCAACCCAAATAAAATCTAAAATATAATCCCTTTCAATTCTAAAAGGTTACACTAAACATTTTTGACTGAAAATATCCCATTTCATCATATTTCTTATTGTTTACATTGTCTTATTCATCGATCAAATATTTAAAGACAGTAATAACAGTGCCATGTGTCAATTTTGGCAAGTTTTCTTTTTGTTTAGGGTGTGTTCACTTTAATATACTAGTTAGTTAGAAAGGTTTATTCGTTTTAGGAGTAAATTCACACTAAATTAAAAAAAAAGATTTTTCTCAAAAATGGAAGCCTTTAAAAATGTATGTTATAGTTAGAACCACTAGCTTTTGGGTTGTCTATCCAAATATATTTAACTGTTCCTGGTTAGAATTATTGAATAATAAAAAACCATTTTAAGACATGTCCTTTCGTTGGGGCAAATAATGAGTTAGGTAGGTTGCTATTGGCTAGTGTAAATTCTATTTATGACTACACCAATGCTGAAGGCATAAAATTCGTTTTCAATCCTCCGTATTCCCCGAGTTTTGGTGGAATTTGGGAGGCGGGCGTTAAGTCTGCCAAATTCCACCTCAAGCGGATTATGGGCAACGCTATCCTCAATGCCCGTCCCCTTTCCCCTCTATCATCCGGTCCTACTGACTGTTCCCCGTTGACTCCCGGCCACTTCCTTGTGGGGCGGTCCCTAACATCGCTGCCATCTCCACCTGTCACGTTTAAGGCTCCAGACCGGTACAAGATGATTGAAAAGCTGAGGCAGCATTTTTGGCAGCGCTGGCACCGAGAGTACCTAGCTGAATTGCAGCAGCGGACAAAATGGCGCTTGAAAGAGAGAACTTTGACGTTGGGAGATTTGGTAATCCTAAAGGAAGAGAACGTACCACCCCTGAAGTGGAGACTCGGGCGAGTCCTGCAACTTTTTCCTGGGACTGATGGAGTCTCCAGAGTGGCCGACTTCTACACGGCGAGAGGCACTGTCTGACGTGCGATAAACAGTCCGAGACCAGAGGGGCCTGAGAGGGGCTCGCGGGAGAGGCGCACGCGGCGCGCAGTTCGCGCCCGCGACACACCGCTACGAACTCCACAGTGAGATCACGTGCTACTACTTTTATAAACCTTTTAATTAACTATGCGGAAACTGAAATAAATATCTTTATTTGTACGGAAGCGAATTTAAATGAAGAAGAATCCTACCAACACACATATGAGCTGCTCGTAAATAACAGCTCCGACACCCCTTTTTACCCCTTTAAAGGTCGAATTTCCAAAAACCCCTCCTAAACGGATGCTTACGTCATAATGACTGTCTGTTTGCCAAATTTCAGCCCAATCCGTATAGCAGTTAGAGCTGTGTGTTGATAGACCAGTCAGCGTGTGGATAGAATATTAATTCAGATTTGTTACAGTTGTAATGGCAATCTTGTCATTTGGTTTAATTATGTAGGTTTTTTTATTACTATTTTAGTAATATTTTATATAGATTCTTTTTTTAATTTGTGAATATGAGAACGTTGAAGGCTGTTATAGGCTTAATAGACTGTGGCTTTGTAAACTATCTTCTATTTTGTTAAGTACTTGGTACATGTTGACGGTCACCTACACTTTCCTCCCATACCCATTAACACTGTAACTTGAACACATAGTAAAAGCCCATTCTTTCTATAAGAGTAACCGTGGAGTTTCTTGCCGGCTCTTCTCCATAGGAAACGACTAATTGGAACCGTGCACCTAGATTCTGACGTTTCATAAGTGCCCATGTAGGTTTATGTGTAATAAAATATTTTGATTTTGAGTCACGGTTTCCTTTTTGACAACCCCTTTTCACCCCGTTAGGGGTAGATTTTTGAAAAACCCTGATACACGTTATTCTATATTTTTGGTTTTAAGTATAAATACTGAGTTTCGAGTTAATCGGACTGCGAGTATGGAAAACTTTATGATTTACTTAGGTAAGTATTCGTGCCAAGTTTCAAGTTTATCAACTTTATTATTTTTACTTGAATACAAAATTTTGCGAATGAACAACTTCAATACAAAACTTTATCCCGCTTTTCACACCCCTGTGGGTTAAAAAGAAAAAAAAAACAACGATATACGTTGTATAAGCCAACCAAAAGCCGAACTATTAGTGATTTTAACTTAAAAATAAACTACTTTAATTTAAAAAAAAAATCGTCCCCTTATTCACGCATTAAGGGTTGAAATTCTAACAACACCGTTGCGTTAGATTCGGACCATAAGCCTAGATAATATATTTAGTAATTATTACATTCTAAAATGAAGGACTTTCTATACACAACTTCATCCCTCTTTTTAACCCTTCGTGGGTGGAATTATCAAAAACACTGAAACAAGTGTAAATTAATTTTGAATCGTTATCCTAAACACAAAATTCGAAGATCCCAACTTCAAAACTGACGGACTTTCATATAAACTTCCATCCCCTATTTTACCCCTGTAGGGGTGGAATTCCCAAAAATCCTTTCTTATTCCTTGTCTACATTATAAAGGGAACCTAAAGTCGACGGTCGTAGTCGACCGTCGACCGATTAGGTAATAGGTAATAAGAGGTGTAATAGATTAGAGAGGTGGTCCGATAGATTGTACTGTAATACCTTCGAAGATAACATAGGCAAAAATCCGCGACAGTTCTGGCAGCGTATTTCTGGCCTCCGATCAAAGAGCGGTTTCGAGCCAAACGTCATACTCCATGTTGAGATTTTTTTGGGTGTCAAAGCGGCCAATGCATTTGCCCAGTATTTTTCCAGCGTGTTTCTGCCCGATACACCTAAATTAGACCCAAAAAACTTAAGTGTGAGTAGTAAGGGAGAAAACATTCCTCTTGCCGTTTTAACCCCACCGGATGTAGATAAAGTGATTGCTAAACTCCAACCCCGTAGCTCGGTTGACCCTGACAACATTCCAGCCTTAATCCTTAGGTGGTGTCATGGTATCTTGGCAGCTCCTCTATGTCATGTCTTTATCCTAGCCCTCCAGTCCGGTATACCCTGAGCAATGGAAAACTTCGCAAGTCAATCCCATCTCTAAAACCAGTGACAAAACATCAGTGGAGGAACACAGGCCCATCGCTATCCTGCCAACCATTGCTAAGGTTTTCGAGCATATACTCCATACCTTCATTTTCAAACGCGTAAATATGTCTCTGCCTGATGCCCAACACGGTTTTTTGGCCGGGTCGGTCAGTAATTTCGAACCTACTGATTCACTTAGACTAAATTTCGAGTGGCTTGGACATCGGTACAGAGGTTGACACTCTGTCTTTCGATTTCCGGAAAGCATTTGACAGAGTTGATAACATGTGCTCTTGACAAAGCTGGGGGCCATCGGTTTCTCGTCCGTTCTTCTCCGCTTCTTTTCCGACTACCCGCGGGATCGCAAACAGTTTGTCAGATATGGCTGCTTTGATTCCAAGCCTTAACACACGCTCGGGCGTTAGGGCCGCTTCTATTCCTGATTATGATCAATGATCTCATAGCAAATGTTAAGTTTGCCAAATGCCTACTTTATGCCGACGACCTAAAGCTTGTCGCACACATCAGAACAGACGAAGATTGTAAACTCATACAAATGGACATTGACGCCGTCGCGTCGTCGTCGAGTGAAGCATATTGAACCAACTATGTTTCAATATGTAAGTGCTACGTCATGACGTACGGTAGAGAGCTGCGCCCAATCCATCATGACTATAGTTTGGGTGGTGAAGTAATTACTCGTGTCACCAACATAAAAGAATTGTGAGTGACTTTCAATCGCTGTCTTACTTTTAGAGGACACGTCTCTATCCTTGCAAAGGAATCTTTCAGGCGCCTGGGATTTGTTTTGCGAAATGCTCGTGACTTCCGCAAGCCAAATGTTATTAGGCTCTTGTACACCACTCTAGTTCGAAGCAAACTCGAGTCCAGTGCCTGTGTTTGGCATCCCTGTACCACGACCCAAACGCTGATGCTTGAAAAGGTCCAGAAAACCTTTCTAAGGTTCCTCTTCCAAAGGTTATACAATTTCTTTCCCTATACGTACCCTACCTCTTTAAGGGATGTTGGGGCTTAACTCATTGGAGGTGAGAAGAGGCCCTGATCAGCTCACGGTAGCCTGTAAAACCTTACAGGGACATATAGACAGCCCAGAGCTCCACAGCCTTTTCTGCCGACTATTTGTGCCCGACAAATATATCGGACACCGTCCGAGCAATCAAATCACAATCTGTTTGCGCAGCCTTCACCATAAACTTTTTTTGCGGCAGGTGCGCAATTTATATTACATATTAATACCACTACTACTATACACTAGTTTATGTATTTATTGGGCATTTTGTTGGGCATTTTTTTTATTTTGTTTTACTTATCCAATAATGTGCAATACAACTTTATTTACAGAACACGAATTAGAGAATCAGCGGGTAATTGCGTAATACACAGTAGCAATGGGTTTCGTTTCGACATTTCAACAACATTCATTGCATTATTTATGTTGTTCAGCAGGTAAATTTTTCGAACATATAAAGCAATGGATTAGCAATATTCTTCAAGATCATTCAGATTGTGTTTGATAGTGCTAATTTTGGCACCGCTGCGGCACTTACTTTTAATTGTCGCAGCATCATGCTGAGATAGGAGCCTTTTGGCCTCGTACAGAACTTTGTATTTTCATTTTGCTTTGTTTTCTTTTTTTTTTATATTTATGTTTCTAAGAGTGTGTTTTAGTTTAATTTGTGATCTCCTGTGTTGAGTCCCAATAAATATTTTTTATTTCTTTATTTCTTTCTTAGTTTTAAATTGTCATGTTCGGCATTATATTAAGTAATTTATATGTTTAGGATTAAGTTATACCTAAATAGGTACATTTTATATTTTCCTATATCTTTCATTATATTAAAAGCTTTCATTTAATATGCCTTTTTAGTTAGTTAGTATTATGGATCAAATATTGTAAGCTGATTTAAAACTACTTTCTCTTATCCTAAGTAGTACATTTTTTTTTATTTTGCAAGTAAAAGGGAATGATTGAAATTATAAGTGAGACGCGCATAACTTTAAATGAATTTATTTTAAAATTATTTACAAAATTTCTGGTTGTATTACGCAGTAGGTACAGTAATATTATAATCAACGAATTCCACTTGTAGATAATATTGTGTATTATAAACTTCTCTAAAATCAATTTTACTATTTAAACAGAGTAGTGAGTTTCATTGAGTGAAATAGAACTAGGCGCATGGCAGTGGGGCAGCCAAGTTCGCACAATATTTGTGTTCAGTGTTACAATATTTCCAAAATCTAATAAGTATAAACATCTTATTTTTAAAATCTTGTTCAATGCATAGGTACATTAGTAGAAATTATTTTACAATCTTTGAGACCCGTTACGCTTTATTCAATAACAGATATAGGTATATATATATATATATATAGTATGTTACTTCGTTTTGGCAATATCATTTGAAAATTATCTATCTATTAGGTAATATTTACATCTATACGATCTTATCTAAACTATTAAGTCTTTTAACATTAGCTAGGAAGTAATTAGCATTAACAGTAAGTATTTTACAACAATATGGAAAAGGTAGTATACCTATTTATATTATTGAAAGATTTTTTGAATAACTAACTCATATTTGGCAATGATTTGGTCCGCTTAGCCAAATGAGTGTTACCTAAAAAAAAAGTCGGACGGAACTCCCGCTAAGACAAAACTGTGTCCCGTAATGGCGGCGACAGTCTTAGGTGTGAGTGAATTTAGGGTTGTCATGATAGCCAAAATTACCCACTTAATATTGTTTTATTTTAAGAAAAATATCGTGTCGTTTTCGTAATTTCAAAATAAATACCATGTTACTAACATGTTAGCTTAGATTGTTAATTTACCTTTTGAGGTACTGCATATATGCAGTACCTCAATAGGTAAATTAACTCCGGCGTGTTGTTACATATATGTAACAACACGCCGGAGTCCTCCTTTAGTTGTATAAAAGTCATTCGTTTCTAAATGTAAACTTCTAATGACTCTGTATTTGTTTGGAATCCAGTCATTTTGACAGTTACAATTTCGAATTTTTTCAATCCAATCATTTCGCCAAACTTCATTTACTTTAGGAAATCTAGTAGAAAGAATATAAAACAACTAGTAATAATTAACCTAAATAAATTGAATTGATTAAAAAATATATTAATTTCCCATATATTTAGGGTAATTTGCACGCGTGAATATTGGCAACACTGGCCTTGTGATGAATTATTTTGTTCTGGTGAATAAATATTGATTGTAATCTATAAAATCGGGAACTAAGTTGTTGAATTATTCATTTACCTAAAAAATAAATAATTTCATAAATAATTTTTTCTTTCTTTTCTTTTTCTTTTTTTTACCTATGAAACGTGGTTCCTGTATTTTTTTTCTTCCGATCGCTACGGTTTTTGCAACATTTCACCACACAAGACATGCTGTATTTCAATACTTTTTTTGCCGCGTAAACGTGTCGACTGTGTTGACGTTTGCACGCGTAATGGGTGAGTATGCTGTGAATGTGTGCGTGGGGGCCTGTACGTACAGCGAGCTGGCTGACTCTGAGTGACACAGTTTTCTGTTAGCGAGAATCCGTCCGAGTTTTTTATACGTCCATGCCTACTACTTATAGTTATTTTTTATTTACTTCAAAATCGCTCTTACAATCGAGGCTACCTCGTTATATTGAAAAATTTGATAAAATACTTATGCTAATACTTTAAGTATTATTCAATATTTTGGTGGATACGCTCGGTATGCACAATTTTTAGTACATGTATAATGCATAATCAGCCTATAAGGTTCCCACAGGCTATAATCCACCACGGGAGTCCAGTGCGGGTTGGTAGATGTCACATGTCAAATTTTTGGTTCTAGGATTGCCAGTTTCCTCACGATGTTTTCCTTCATCGATTTGAGAGTAGTGGTGATTAAATAATTTACACATAGTGCCTGTCTGGATTCGAACCTACGACCTACAACTCGTAAGTCGCGGTTGTTTCCACTGGGCCACCACCACCACTGCTCAGTAAAGAAAAGAATATACTTGCATACTCATGATACGAGTACCTTGTTATCGGTGACATGTATGACAGTTCTTACTTATAAAAGTTCATGAAATGTTGTAAATCCTGATACAACACAAGACAGCACATTAAATGGTTATCGGGCTTTGTCGGCAAACTTGCACATATAATTATGACATTTTAAGTCGACAGAAGGTCGACAGTATAGTACATTACTGCAGCGGCCTGCAAAAGGGGAATTGATGGACGAACGTGAAAATGTGGGCCGAGGCACTCATACGTGAGTCCATCAATGCCTGGTTGCGGCCAAGGCTTGTATAGTGCTTTTCTCAAATAATGAGCGGAAATTCAAACAAAGTAAATTATTTATAAATCCCAGATTCAATGACGAACAACGATAATTTTTCACGCGCCAATGTGTTCATTTGTTTTTTTTTTTCAATAAACAGCTTTCTATTTGCAAGCCAGTTCGTTTAAATACAACCTTTGATAAGTTACCTCCTTGGTTGCCATGTTTCGGAGTAAAAGATCGTTCCATTTTTAAATTACACGATATATATGAATTTACTATGTAATTTATTTGGCCGCTAAACCCACGAAGGTAAAGATAAAGAAAACACATATCACTGTCTCGTTCTTATGTATGTATTCAGAATGAGAGAGTCCGACCACAGTCGTCTTCACTTAGGTATTTAGAGTGTTGCCTCCACTTTTATCTATACCTTCATGGCTAAACCACGACACATTATGGATTTTCATACAACTTTTGGCGGCCGCTGCTCGCATGTATTTGGGCGGTACAGCAATTTCGATTTATCTCGAAGAAAGTTGTCAAAATAATGCTCGTATTCCCAAGCATGTTTGAGAAAATGATATTTATTGTAATTTTGCGTCATTTACATATCAAAGACTATATAATTTAATGACTCTTCTTAATATTTCATGTTACAATTTATGCCTACATATTGGTTTAGGTACATCTTAGCACGCACCCTAATTATTGTTTCAATAACTTTCGTCTCCAAACGGTTCTCATAATCTAGGTAAATCTATGTTTACACAAGTGCATCATGCACGTAATTTTAGAGTACAAATGTATTATAAATCCGTAACTACTATAGTTCAACACTCATGAAGTGTTTCGTAACACTCGCGGGTCTGTTTACGCGGCACGCGAGTCATGTGGGGAGTTCACCAGCGTGCTGACTGCTGAGCGTGCACAGTCCACGTGGGTCGGTAGTGTCGGAACAAGGCCCGACGTCTTAAACGTCGAAGAGCAGCGCGATGTTGTGCTGCTCGGCGCGTCGCTAGTAGTGGTCGGGCAGCGCGTGCGGCGACGTGGGGTGTGCGGCGTGCGTGGCGTGTGCGGCGTGCGCGGCGCGGTAGTGCGGCGCGCGCGCGTACGTGCCGTAGGCGTCGTCGCGCCGCGCGCCCCCCACCGCGCTGACGGACGCGCCGCTGGCGCTCGTGCCGCCCAAGCTGCCGCCGTACACCGACTCGCGTCTCTCGTTCACTGCTGCACCTGCGCACCAAATACATATTAGAATTATTGGCATGTTGTAGTCTAGTTATGTGATGCGGAGCAATGAAGGTAGTTTTTAGTATGAATGTGAGTGGTTGTGGTGTATAAAAGAGAAAAAAAAACCGCCCCAGAGCGTGTATTTATCCCAAAAACAAACTTAACATTGTAGTTGAAAAACATGCTCTCTTGTAGTTGAAGAATTGACCGTAACGTATATCAATGTATGGGACATTGATATACGTTACGGTCAATTCTTCAACTACAAATCTAGGTTGGTCGACTATTACTCTATAACTCGACTATAACTTGTAAACCCTACTTAGCTGTGATAGTTTTCCTTTTAATTTCGTTATACAGTATGTAACAAAAACCCTGTTGTTCCTTTTAGGGACGTATACATTTACCTACAAGCACAACATTGGTGGAATTATAATTTTAAAAAAAATAATATTGGCTAGTCGAGAAGTCAAAATCAAAGAGTTTAATGAGGGGATTAATAATTAAATATTATTTATTTTTAGTATTTTTGTGAAACAGTTTTTTATAAATGACTTGCTTTATTACGTATGTATACCGATTCCTAAAACGTAGGTAGAAGGAACAACAGGGTTTTTGTTAAATATTGTATATACTACTGCCATGAATTTTTTCACATATCCAAACCCAACCATTTAGCTGGCAGGGGGGGGGGGGGGGACACTTGACTTTCACAAATATTACGCAAACTGATCTCAGAATTGAAAAATGTGCTTTTCACAGACCCACAATATTTTTAACTGGCCTATCCAACGTTACCACACACTATGTATTGGATGAGAAAAAAAATATCGTCCCCGTTTTACGTATAGGGGAGGTACCCTAAAACCAAATGATTTTCATGTTTGTATTTGAAGACTTTTTCGGCGTGATTAATATACACACCCATGCCAAATTACAGCTTTCTAGGACTAAGCTAAGTCACGGACAGACGGACGGACGGACGGACAGACAGACAGACAGACGGACATGGCGAAACTATAAGGGTTCGTTGTTTACTACGGAACCCTAAAAAGATCTAAGACATGATGGATGGATTGTGTGAAAGATGATATGGCTAAAAAGGGAGTGACTAATGACTGAAATGACGGCTCATAATCGGCGTATATATCTAATTATGAAACAAGAGTGCTGCAAGGATTGTTGACTTTTTTTCTGGTCTCCCGTAAGTTTTCGTATTCCGTCCCGAAATTTATTACTTACCGGCAGGTCCGGGTCGAATTCCGTTGGCAGTGCCATAGGGTGGATCTCGCTGCGCATTGTGCGCATTCTGGTTGTGCGCGAGCGCGTGGTGCGCGTGCGCGTGCGCGGGCGGCCGCAGCACCAGCGACGAGGCCGCCACCAGCGGTCCCCCGGCTCCCGTCACCGTGGCCGTCGCGCTCGTCGCGCCACTCGTCGCTGAGCTGCCCTTACTGTATACCGACTGGGACCTGCAAATGTGAGAATTAATAAATGATTAGGGAACTTGAGACGACAATCAGTATAGATAATACTCATGTCTTTTTATCACATAATGGCTCTTGACCTCGATGTCGCCTGATGGAAAGCGGTGGATCAGGTAAGCGTTGCTATTGGTTCTAGGTATCCCGGTGTAATCACAGCAGACACATAAGTCGGCAGTGATCACTTAATTTTATTAGAATTGAAGTAAAACAAAACTGGCCAGGCAAATAGAAGGAATCAGTTACCTGTGCAAGCCATGCCTGGCAGGTGGCGGCGAGCGGCAGTACAGCGACTTGGTGCCCGAGTACAGCGGCTCGGCGGTGTCGGGGCGCGGCGCGGCGGCGCAGTACGTGGGCGCGTGGCGATAATGGTGGTGCGACGGGAAGGCTGGCTTGTCCAGCTCGTCCAAGTCGCGCGGGGAGGAGGCGCGGGACGAGCCGGCCCGAGACCGCCGCCCCCCCCACTCGTGTAACAGTCCCGACGCTACCCCGCCGCCTAGCCCGCCCACCCAGCACACCCAGTGGCTCTCCCAGCGGGACAGTACGAACGATGGGCCCAGGGACCGCGCAGGGTTCAGTGATGGCATCTGTGACATGGTCAATGGTAAATGATTTTATTTCTGTAAGTAGGTTTATACAAACACTTTTAAGCCGCGTCCTAGCCAACAGCGGTCATCGCCCTAGTATAGTACAAGCATAGTCGCACGATCAATCAAGTCGCGTTTAAACGTCAAAATTCATACAAACGATCGCGTCGCGCGTCGACCGCATACTCGCGCGACGATCGCTTTTGGTTAGGACGCGGAGTTACACGACAAAAATATTTAAAAAAACTACATTTAGTCGATGTTTCCTATCCGAATATTCAGAGAAGAAATACTGCAACAAACTCCAGAGGTCACAGCCTCTTTTAAAATCCAGACGTAATCTTGGTCAGATCATGTGAGGACCATGTAGATTAATGTCTGAAATAGTCTTTTGAGGAAAGAACCACATAGATTTGAGTGAACCTGTTCAGTCAGTGTACGCATTCGTCAGTAATAAGCCATATTTGTTATGGCCGCGATTCATATCATCAACATACAACCTGTTACTGACCTCCAAATTGCAAAAAACGTAAGAAAAATTGAATTTCGCGGGCTACCTTAGCGCATCCCCCTTAACTTCTACCTAATATTTTTTGTACTACCTATAGTGTATTTTTAATTAAATATTTTATTAATCTTTTACATTGTTTTTCTGACCTCTTACAGTAGGTAACATATATTTTGCGTAGGCACATCAACAATTCATTCAAGTGATTTTTTTACTGAAGAGGGTAATTTATTGACGTATCAACTCAGATTTAGGTGAATCTGGTGAAATCGGGAGCGACTACTCGTCGTAATGCAGTACTTCTTTATGTAGGCTGCGTCTTTGGTGCGCATACGCACAGAACCTACCATGTCATTAAGCGGGCATGGATCGGCACCCTAATTGTGTAACACAGTTTGAATCAGCATCGGAAGGATTTTGAAGATATTTTTATTTATTTATTTATTTTGGTAAAAACACATGCACAACATTACAGACCCAGATCTAAGTTATTGCACAGTTAAATTTCAATAAAAACAGATATATTTACAATATGGAAGGAATAACAATATTTAAGAAATAATACAAAAATAACTAACAAAACAGGTAAAACTAACAAATAACAATCAAATAATATTAATATTGGCACCTCATCTTTCGTCCATCATCTCACAGAATCTCGAACATGCATGACATACGTCTTTCCATTTCGCGACAAACAAATCACACTCCAGTGTCGATGCCAGTAGAGCAATCCATTGCTTCGTATGTTAGAAATAATTGTCTGCTCAAAAACGTAAATAACGCAATGAATGTTGTTGAACTGTCAAATTGAAACCGATTCCTACTGATAGTGTATTACGCAATTAGCCCGCAGGATTGGCAGTAGGTAATTTTAAAGCCATAATTAATGGCATAAACAAATTAAATGTCCACTTTGTGGTGGTCCATAGAATACAAAACCAAATCTAGTAGAGTGTAGTAAATGTAGACTTGTAGAGCATCGTAAAATCGTAACAGAACTGGGGGCCGACCGCGCTAATTTTGAACGTTAATACTAAAACTAAACCACAACCATAAACGTTACGTTAGACACGTTTCGTATCGCGCTAATCATTTCAACGGAAACGATTTAGCTTTATTTTCGAAGTTACGTTGGAGGAACGATCGATCGAACTTTCAGTATTGGGTAACGTCAACGATTTTGTCGCTCAGAAAAAATAGCGCGATACCGTTTCTTACATCAGCTAAACCAAAACCAAAAACGTTCCGTTCGAAAGGTAATTACGTTGAGAAATAGCGCGAACGGCCCCCTGTTCCTTCTGATGCCACTTTAAATTAAACTATACTCCATATGAAATAAGATTAGACATTTAAATAAACCTTTTTTACAGTCTGTTCAATCTATTTTTACTTCTATTGCATTGATGGCATGACAAATGGCAGCTGTAATACAGTTGGTATTTTAACCACGTTTTTGCTTTTAATGCCATCCTTATGCGTACGGCATAGAATTTAAAATCGGTTGAACGGACTGTAAAAAAGTTAATTTAAATTTTTAACCTTATTTCAAATGGAGTAATAGTGACCCGCCTTTGCTTCGCATAGTTTTTATGACCTGATAAAACATCGACATTTCTTTATTGAGGGTCAAATTAAATTAGCTAGCGAAACTCCGCAGACGTGATGGGCGTATCAATAGCTAAACATAAAAAAAAAGGTTTTTTTTTTTATTTAGGTTCTCAATTCGGATGTTTGTTTTTTTTTATGTTTTGTTCGCGCATAACTCCGTTGCTTGCCAACCGATAAGAAAAATTCTTTTTTTGTTGGAAAGGGTGTACTTACCAAATGGTCCCATGAAAATTTTATCAAAATCGGACAAGTGGTTTTTCTGTATCAAAATCTACAAACATCTAAAAATGTATCTACATTGTCTACATTAACGATCTTTTCGTTTACTCTGCATTGCGTTTTTTGTTCGCGCATAACTGCGTCATTTACGCACCGATTTGGAAAATTCTTTTTCGGCACTAAAAAGTGAAAAATAAAAAACTTTTTACAAAAAAAAATAACCGACTTCCAAACAAACACTACAAACTGAAAAATAACTAATTTCGGAAGTCGGTGGCATAAAACTAAAATACAGATCCAAAGACACTGACTTCCGAAATTAGTTATTTTTCACTTTGTAGTGTTTGTTTGGATGTCGGTTATTTTTTTTTGTAAAAAGTTTTTTATTAACCGATTCAAAAACATGAGGAGGTTCTCAATTCGACTGTAAGTTTTTTTTTGTGTTTCTTACGCGATTACTCCGCCAATTATGAACTGATTTTGATGATTCTTTTTTTGTTTGGTAGGTCATAGTTCAGAGGTGTACGGACATAAATTTTATCGAAATTGTTACAGCGCTTTTTTTTTTTTTAATCAACAAAAACTAATATACACAGATGACGTTTTCGTTTGTGGTTGCCTTCAGCTCCAGTTTTTCTCACTGTGGATGATGAACTTCCTGTCACTGTTATTTATAATCAATTTCCAAAAAAACACTACAAAGTGAAAAATTTGGTACTTTCATTTCGGAAATCGGTGACATAAAACTAAAATACTTTCGAAAACAAAGTTATTTTTCACTTTGTAGTGTTTTTATTACCTATATCTATAAAAATTCAAAGAAAAAAAATCGGATTGATCGGCGCAAAAACAGTACAGACCTACATGTAGTCCGTTCTGCAAAGACATTTCAATAGGAAGAATTGAAGATATTGCGTAGGTAGTTATTTTTTCACGTACACACTTTGTTCTGAGCGGACAGATGGGCACGACTACAGCAGCTGTCCTTAAGGATTTTGAGCACAAAAGGCAGGTAGCTTGTGTAATACATTCCACATAATAGCGCAGATGGCAAACAATGCACGAGCTCGTCTTGTTACTCGCCTATCGGGTACCTGACACCAGATTTGTTGAAGATTTTATGCTCAAACATTATAAGTTGATTTACTTGATTTTATTTCAGTACGTAGAGATGTACTCGTAGGTGAGCTCTCCTGACCCAATCAGTCCTGATATAACTTAAAGATAGTCAATAAATTATATCCCGTGGGAAAAGGTACCAATAAGAACCCTCGTAAAGATCAAGACTTCAATAATACTTTCTTTTTATTCCTGGGTATAAAAAATACTGTAAAAATAAAGTTGATCGATGGACCGCGTGAAAGTTCTTTTTGCGAACTTGGCTGGCTCACTGCCGTTTGAACCTAACCTAACCGATTTTTTTGAAGAACATTATTTATGCTTTTTATAAGTCTAATGTGCAGTAGGTGGCCACGTTAATACCAGCGTCGGTGGCGTTAATTAGATCCTCAAAAGTGCACATCTCGAAATTATGGAGGAGTTACAAATGATGCTAAAGTAATAAATGTTGTTTCTATAAGTTTTTTACTGTGTACATAAATAATGAAATTAATATATAAGTTGTAGTAAGCTTGTCGAATGTAACCAAAATATACTAACGGAGACAAAGCTAGCGGCACAGTAAGCGGCGCCGAGGAGCGCCGGCGCAGCCCCAGTCCAGCGGCGCTCCATGGCCGCGAAGTGCGCAGCCGCCACCAGCGCCGACAGGACCAGTTCGGCACCGAGCCGCTCCCACGCCGCCCCCGTCACCCCGCCGCCCCCCGGCAGCGACGCCGATAGTCCGCCTGCGTACCCTGGCACGCTTACACTGAAACAAACGTAACAAATTCATTAACATTTGAAGGTAACCATAACTGGTGAAATTTGGGTGCACTCTGGTACACCTCTGCCCACCCCTCGTGGAAAACAGGCGTGATGTAGTCTGTTTTAAAAAAAACGTCATGATTTCAGAGTTAGTTCTCATACAGCTTATAATCGGTCTATAATGGTCCTCTTGTGAGAGCCCCCATAGCTCAGATCATAAAACACTTTCTGATCTGTGGGGTATAGGTACACCATAATTAGCCTTTAATGTTGCCACAACTGGGACACAGGCTTCCCCTCTTCGAAACTTAGTGGACTGTACGTTACAGCCAGTTGTGGTGGTGGCTTACAGCCTGTAAGCCACCACACGCGCCCAGTATCTGTTGGTTGTTGTTACATGTCATATGGCCTATTTGCTATTAGGTCATTATCAGCTGCCTAGCCTTTTCCTAACTATGTTCAGGTCGGCTTCCAGTCAGGATGCAGCTGAATACCAGTATTTGACATGGGGCGACTGCCTATCTGATCTCCACAACCCAGTTATTGGGTAACACCATACCCCTTGGTAAAACTGGTTGTCATAGACTTTCGGGATTCTAACGACCCGTAACAACTGCCAAAGATCTATAAAGGACGGCCGGGACCTACGGCTTTCCGAGGTACGGAGGGACCTTGGTAAGTAAAGATGGTCGCTCATCCACGGACTAACCGTGGTAAGCGTAGCTTAACCTGATCGATCGTCCCGTGCGGCTGTTATTACTTAGTCACAAACCCCTCCAAAAGTATCTGATGAAATCGTAAAAAACCCTGTTCAGATACTCTACGCAGCTGCCTTATTTGCTATTAGGTATTGACGTTGAAATATGAACGTTAATTAAGACGCTGACAACAGGTAAACCGCTGTCACTGTCAGACTGCATACAAAAGAAAGAGAAGCGTGATGACACAAAGCTTGTAATTTCTTGAAAAATATGAAGCAATTATTTATTAACTCAAAAATGACCAAGAACGAAAATAAAAAACAACCAAGTTCTGCATACAAATATGACGTTCTTGTTATTAATTAAACACCAACCGTACGTTGATATTTAATATACATATTCTGGATTGAAACTCAAAGTAAAGGGTCAGTTTACCGTTAATTAATTTGTGTCGAGATTTTTTTATAAACGTGTTTTGGTGACAACCAATTTCTGAGAAATACTTATGTTCAAGAAAACATATATTTTTCCGCTACCACAAACTATATATAGCCAGCAATTTTTTTGCTTAAGACAAACCTACTTTTTTCATTTACGTCTTGTCCGCGTCTTAAATATGTTTTTAATTTTCGCAAATCATACAGGAACTGCGAGCAGTGGTGTCCCAGTGGTAATTTTGGTGTAATTACGAAATAACATTCACAAGAGAAGGCTGACTTTAGGTTCGATAAAGTAATTTCAGTCGTTTTGCGCATTCTGAAATAGGAATGAAATCCACAGGATACAGCATTTCTTTATCAGTTGGTAGTCATCTCGTCAGAGCAGTCAAGTGGTGGTCCAGTGATAACGGCCTTTCGAGTTGTAGGTCGTGGGTTTGAACTCAGGCAGGCGCCTTACTTTGCAAATTATTTCATCACCACTGCTCTCAAACCCAAAAATTCGAAGACATGTTACATGTACCAACCCGCACAGGGCCCCCGTGGTATATCATACGACCCACTCCCTCTCACAAGGCCTCCCAGCAGTGGGAATACTATAGGCTGATTATGCTAAACATATAATATGATCTAAATTGCTACAGACATGACCCGAATTAGATTCAATTCATGAAACCTCAACTTTAATAACAAGGTGATCTAAAAACTGACAACAATAATGTCGTATCTCTCTTTATTTTACAGTGTGTACCTAAATAATAAAATAAATAAGTAAATAACAATGTGAGGATTATCGTTTCATAAAATACCGGGTCCGCACCCACTCGACCCGCTTAGTCTCAACCCGAAGAATAATACCAGATGTTTTACTACCAATTCGGTGCCATTTGTACAGTCAGGCAAAGTGATATTAACTTATTATACATAGAATATTTAATATTTTGTTGTGATACATAATTTATCCAGGTAGTCAGTGATTTCGTTTCAAAAATTTAGCTTTATAAAGATAGCCTTTACCTCTAGCGTGCCACTAGCTATAAGATTGTAATGATAATTAACCATAATCTGTGATTTTTACTACATTGTACAAAGCGTATATTATATTAAAAAACCGACCAAGTGCGAGTCGGACTCCCGCACGAAGGGTTTCGTACCATTATCTATAAAAACGCCAAAAAAATCACGTTTGTTGTATGGGAGCCCGCCTTAAATATTTGTTTAATTTTAATTTAATTATTTATATTTATAGTTAATATATAACTAAATATTCTGTGAATATTTCAAGCGTCTACCTGTTGCCGTCATCAATATCGAGCAAAAAAATCACGTTTGTTGTATGGGAGCCCCCATAAATATTTATTTTATTCTGTTTTTTAGTATTTGTTGTTATAGTGGCAACAGAAATACATCATCTGTGAAAATTTCAACTGTCTAACTATCACGGTTCATGAGATACAGCCTGGTGACAGACGGACAGACAGACAGACAGACGGCGGAGCCTTAGTAATAGGGTTCCCGTTTTACCCTTTGGGTACGGAACCCTAAAAAGGATAAGTACTTACTTTTCTAATTATTGATTTATTTAACCAAATCAAAACAGAAATATCCAGGTATTATTGTTCGGGTCGAGTCTAAGGGGGCCGAGTGGGCGCGGACCCAAAATACCAGAGTGCTTTGACAAACTGAAAGTCGAAAATATATGGGACTGACATTAACCGAAAGCTTTATGTCAATCCTGACGAAAGTCCTTGTAGAATTACGAAACGCCTTAAAAGAGAGTGGCACTTGTGCTGATGCCCTCAGATTGAGTATATTTTTATCTGGATCAAAGTCTGTTGGCCTTTAATTATTATTAGATCAGGCTACGCACTCCGAGGACTCTCTTCCATTCACTGGACCCTGCAGATGATTAATACGACATTTGCAAGATTGTGTAACTACGCGAAGGCTCTTGCATGCTGGCGACTTAGTCACCTTCATTCGTCTAGGGGGTGGTTCTACCTTAACTGCAGGATCCATATGAAATTCATATTCGTCAAAACGACCAAAAAATAATTACCATTTAAAAAAATGATTTTCTGCTTTTACAGCTGTAAAGTGTAAATACGGTTTTTGTTTAATTCAATGGTTAAGGTGGCTATAAACAGCTTACGGTGAATTAGCCGTATTTCTCTTTTATTACGGCTATATCGTAAACATCTCCTAAGACGGCGATTTGCTCGATTCACTATATCTATAGATTTGGTATGCAAATAGCCTGCTAATGGTATGGATAAAGGATCTCGGATATCTAAATAATAATCGTTTGGGTCCGGGCACATAAGAACCAGACTCCGAGCAGCTACTTACTAAAATGACATAATTAGCACTTTACCTAACCTGAGGGGTTGCATCCTCACGTCCAGGCCGTAGACCGCTTGCGACCACAAGACCAACAGTCTGGAGATCTTAAGGAAGATACGGAAAAATCGGACAAATGCAAGTTGAACTCGCGTTGTGAGAGTTCCGTACAATGAATATGTTATCTATTACCTATCATGTTTTTTGTCCCAAGAAAATGTATTCCAAGAACAAACTTAAGGCGCTGACAAGAGGCAAATGATAAAACATAGGCGTGCCTAAGTAAACAAAAAAATTGCCAAATCTATGTAGTTTGTGGTAGTGGAAAAAATATATGTTATTCTTGAACATATTTCTCAGAGCTTGATTGTTACCAAAACACGTTTAGAAAAAAAATCGCGATACAAATTAACGGTAAACTAACCCTTTACCTTGAGTTTCAATCCAAAATATCTGTATTAAATATCAACGTACGTTTAGTATTCAATTAATAACAAGAACGTCTTATTTGTATGCAGAACTTGGTTGTTTTTTTTTTCGATTACTCAACTCACTTTTGAGTAAATACTCGTAGATAATTGCTTCTTAATTATAACAAGCCCTTTCGTTTGATATACAGTTAGCAGAGTAGGTACACGGTACAGTTTGCAAAACGTTTTTTTTAAATTTTCTAATTTGCCCCCAACGTGTTAATAATATTCAAAACTCAAATATTTACGTTATACGTCCGAGTTTTGATCACAGATATTCATATATGTACCAAATTTCAACTTAATCGGTCCAGTAGATTCGGATCAAATCGGCTGGGTCAGACGGACAAACAAACAGACAGACAGAGACACGAGTGATCCAATAAGGGTTCCATTTTTCCTTTGGAGGTACGGAATCCTAAAAAAAATCAAGGAATATAAAAAGTAACTTATCATTACGCCTGTATATTCCCCAAAAGGATAAGAAGAGGTGTACTATGTTTAAATTTTTGCATTGTTTTATTTTCTTGAAGTGTCATTGAATAAACTAAACATATTCAAACTTATTTGAAACTGAACAATTGCCTAAAAAATCTGCCGTAAGTGACGTTCACGTAGCCCTAAGCCCTAAGTTTCGGTCAATCAAGCCGTAGTTGTTACATTGACCAATAAAGCCGGGTGAATGAGTCGAATGAGGTCAGGAAGTGAAGTGTGCACGGTAATTTACGGTTAAAGTCAACAGTCCACTGCGACGTAGGATGTGCACGGACAGGTTAGCCATGTCAGCTGCGCGGTTCATTTGTTTACTAGCCACGCATCCGTGCGTACCGTGGCTGTGGGTCGCAGTGGACAAGCCCACCTACTTTGTCAAACAAAGCGAAGATAAGCACACGTGCGTAGCTTAGCCGTGGGCTACTGTGTAGAAGCGCCTTTACGGCTGTGATCGACGACGTGCCAACTCATATTCATAGTAATAAGAGTAATAAAGGGCTGTGAGTTAGTTTCCCTCGTAATAAGTCACGTTTCCCTGGGATTGGGAGGTTTTTGTCGGCTTTATAACAACGGTAATTGTATTTCTACCCGTACAGGATACATTTCAGACTTTTTGTAAACGTATAGATATTACCAATTTCCCCCACTACGTTCCTTAGTTCGATTTTGGCTGTGCTTTAGTTTAACTTATAATAATTGATAGGTACTAGTAGTCGCCTACTGGTCGAAATTCGACCCCCTCTACTTACAATAATTATATATAATACGTAAGTAGAGTATTAAGTAATTCCATGAACACACTAATTTCTTGCTATTCTAAAGAACTTACTGATTCCATGTACCGTGTGGTGTCGGACGTAAAGAATAGCACCATCCTATTTCTTCCCATGGGTTTCGTAAAAGGTGACTAAGGGACTTATTAGAGAATGGGCAGCAGCGTTAGTGTGTAATGTTTTTTTAAAATTAATTTTATTTATTTCTAATGCACATAATATAAAAATATTAGCTTTCTGCACTCTTCCTACATATAAACTTGAACTATTCCAAATTTCATACTCCACCATTTTTCCGTCCGCGTATTTTTCGTAAAAAGGGGTACAAAGTTTTCGCTTTACGTATTAATATAATGGTAACGAATATTCTTCCTTAGATGGAACTCGAACGGCCATGATGAATAACATAATATTCTCGATATGTGAAATGTACCTCTACAAACTATTCACAAATCGACGCCTTAGAGTAAAAACCTCTAAGTGTAAAATAAGTAACTTTTCAGGAGAGGACGACAAAACTACGCGCTGTAAAATTTTATTAATACAATTTCTTCAAATATGTGTCTTTTATTTTGCAATTTGGATACATTTTCTGTTGCCTACGATATTTAATGCATTTTATTATCGTAAAAGCGTAAAATGCTACTTGTTCTTAAAAAAACACATGGATTGCTGGTAGCAATTACAAGTTTATCAATGATACAGTATAGAAAAAAAAAATATATACCTACTTCTTTTAAACCGTTTTATTTCGTTGCCTTACTTAACTATAACCTATAATAATAAGTTACACTTGAAGTGTATGGCAAATAATCATCAAATAAGTCCTAAACGTAATTATAAAAAACAAAAAAATACTATTAATATTATTTATTATTATTTTAAAATTTTTAAGTGCTGGTAAATTGAAAACCTCGTATGTTCGTTTGCGAGTTTTTCAAACTCGTCATGATGTCGTTACAGGTTACTTAACTTTTTTTGTGTGAAACTAGACTACTAAACCTTGCAACGCACGCCGCGTTGCGAGGTTTTCTTTCCAAAAATGTAATAAAATATAAATGGCCAAAATTGCATTCTCGAGGTTTTCACTATAAGGCGACGATATGCGAACTTGGCCGTGCCACTGCCGTACATCGAAACATCGAAGTAAGCATTATCTGGTGTTATTGTCGGAAAACTTTAGCAATCGCGATATCTTGTGCCACAATTTGTACAAGTTTAAAAGTTACAGTTTAGTGGCACGGTTCAGGAAATGCGTCCCAGAATCGAGATTATTCGGTTGTGACCTCGTTTTATTTAAAAATAATTAAACTTTGCCCTCATGTGTGTAATAATCTCTTGGATTTCAGGCCAAGTTCATAGATTGTTAGTAGTTATTAGGTACTTAAGCACCTACTCCAAAGTTATTCGGAAGGTTCCTCCCTTCCTGTGTTGGCTAAGTACCTGGTTTCAGTATTCTGCTAAAAAACGAGCTAAAAGGCACAATTGAAAGACTGCTACTGTAGACTGCACTCACGCATAAGTGTTGACGTAAACGTAAGTGCCGCATGCCGTTCCAGAAATGGGCTTTTTAGCCACAAACGGCGTTGTCTTACACACGTGCACAGGCACATGCTGAGAGTATTGCTTGGGTAGGTATGAATCTGAATGAATGAATCTGCCTAGCCTTTTCCCAACTATGTTGGGGTCGGCATCCAGTCTAACCGGATACAGCTGAATACCAGTACTTTACATGGAGCGACTGCCTATCTGACCTCCACAACCCAGTATATGGGTAATACGATACCCCTTGGTAAGACTGGTCAGACTTTCGGGCAAGTAACTGCGACTTGGATGTAGCACTCGCTTTGGGAGGCCGGGGTATAGAGCGTGAAGCACCATCTCAAACGTGTCGTCGGCACTCTGTGCTTGACATATGAAGAGTTTAACACGGTGATAGTGCAAATAGAGGGTGTTTTGAACTCTAGACCTCTGCTTTCCAACCCCAATGAAGGTGGATATTTAACTCCAGGTCATTTTCTAATTGGTACGGCTTTGTCTAGTTATCCTGAGGTCGATTTATTGGAAATTCCAATAAATAGATTAAAATTTTGGAAAATTGTGTCTAAACTCAAGCAACATTTTTGGAAGGCATGGTCAGCAGACTATCTCACTCAACTTCAGAGCCGTCCCAAGTGGAAGCATAGCTCTAACAACTTAAAGGTAGGTGATCTTGTACTCGTTAAGGATGTAAATGCCTCTCCCTTACATTGGCCTATGGCAATGATTGTCAAAGTGTTTCCTGGGCCAGACAACAGTGTTAGAGTAGCAGAAATAAAATTTAAAAATAAAATTTACTTAAGGTCGATTGCCAAACTATGTCCACTGCCAGTGGAATAATCTAATATTAAATAAGTAATCCATTTTTACAATCATGCTTGTGTTCATTGTACTTTTGATAGCTTGTCAGCCTCCCCCCCCAACTATGTTCAATACAATGTGAACATATATATTTTGACATTCTGAATTATTATAAATTAATGCAATTACACGTTAATTGCAGTGATTTGTAATAATTCAGAATCAAATTTATTTTTATTACTTTTTCTCTTGTTTTTTATGTGTGCAACATTAATATTCGTTAGAAGATATTTTATGTTATGTGGCAACACAATTACTTCCTTTTCTCACTTCCGTAGAACACGTTAGATTAACTGGCTAATTGTATTTTATATTATTAATAATTAAAGTGAAATCCATGAGTCTTTGTTTTACTTCAAACAAAAGTGGTCACAGTTTTTACCAACGGCGTAGTAGCACTAGCGGCGTAAAATGCTTTGCGATATCCCCATTGGTCAGCTGAAAATTTCGATAAATAGGTTGCTTTCGTCGATCGGCCAGACTTTCGGTTAGGCACAACGTGATATAACCGGCCAAATCATGAAATAGCCAGCATATCGTGAAATGGCCAGGCAGATCACAATATGGCCATTTTACAATTGGACCACGACATCAATACTCTATTCTCGTGCTATCTGTCGGGAACTCAATAGCCATTGTCGGGCGCCCACCACTTCAAAGTTTCGCTTCACTATGGCACATTATAGTGACCACATCAACGCGTTGTCCTATTTGCCGCTGACCCGAATTTAAGTGCTCAGTTAGGGAAATTAATTGATTAAGTATTTATTTATTCATTTATTTAGGATCTTCAACAAAAGATATACACAATACATGACACAGAAATTGTTGCATTTGTAATTGTTGTTTGTTACAAAAGTAGATCATTTCCTAACAGTCTTAAAATAATAGTACCTACAAGTATTTTTTGGCTACTTTGTTTTAGAGTATTTTGTGTTTTTTTTTTGTAATGTATGTCATGTTTGTGCAGAATAAACAATTTTTCTATCTTTTCAGGAATAATGGGCAATATCAGGTATTAACTACCTATAGCTGTATTGTTTAACAAATTGACACACTCCGTCAATTTGCCGTGTCATAGCCATTTTATACAGGGTCAAATTAAATTAGCTAGCGAAACTCCGCAGACGTGATGGGTAAAGTCATAGTCAAAGTCAAACCATTTATTTCAAATAGGCACATAAGAGGCACTTTTGAACGTCAAAATTTACAAAAAAATTGAATTGATTCTAGTTGCCCCTGTATTGATTTATGTCTGAATTGGGATAGATTAACGACAGTAAACGCGATAATCAACGCGGAAAGAACGACAATTACAACACTCATTGACAAAGTTAGGATCGTGAGGACGAGAGCAAAGTGATAACTGTGTGAGTGCGACGCGTAATTGAAAGCCGCGGTTTGGCCCAATAACAATGGAACCCCGTACAGTAACGTTCGCCGCGTATAAATTATTGAATTGCCTACCTCTAAGTAGGTATAAATAATAGAACGGTACGCACTATGGATCTCTATTTAATAAAGATCACTTGCTAAAAAAACGGTGAAGGAAAACATCATGAGGAAACACGTGCCTGAGAGATATTTCTCGACGGCATGTGAAGCCAAGTCAGAGGCCCATGGGCGGCATAAAAACTCTGACACCAGGGTGTCTATTCCGAACATAAATCCGAAGTATCGCCCGTTACCTGATTACGGCTGACTATGGCTGACAACGGCGAATGAAAAAAAAAATTGACTTGAAATCGGGTAAGGACTCAAAGCCAAAAAATAAAACTTTGGTAGTCAATAAACGGCCGAACATTCGGGAGATACTTCGGACTATGGGTTTGGAGTAGGCCCCCAGGTTAGTCACTAACCACGCGGAAAAGAAGAATGAGATCAAGTTCTAGAATACAACTCACTCCAATTTATGTAGTTTGAAATCCAAATTCATGTTTGACCATAATTTTAGAGAGACCCTACATACACCCTACATAGTCCGAGTACCTACAAAATATATGAAGTATCCAACAGTGTGTATGCTTCATTATCCCCAACGTTAACTCATTATTGAATGAAAAGAAGCCGAGACTGGAAACAATTTAGCGGTTTTTAATTAAAATGAGAAGTGCGGCGCCGCCCACCGGTTGTTTATGAGCGAAACTCAGGAAATTAGAAGCCTTTTTATTCTTTCATTAACTTTTTAGTATTCAGGTTTTCATTACTAGGTATCCATTACTTTTTTTTTACATTACAGTAAAGCTAAGCCATACTAGCGTGAAAAAGCTAAAACTTAAAAGGGTATTTAATAAAAATAATAATTTACTAGGGTAATTTGACTTTTATACAGTCCCGGAATTCTTTGCTTCCGGACCACGCCCGCCCGGACTCTTGAATCGAACCAACCTCCATTTTTTTTTAGTACGTTCTACCTAACGAATGAATTTAAATGATTGTAAATTCAAATTTGGAACAATGATGACTCCAAAATGATGGCCAGTATGTCGGCTTCAAAATTGAATAAAAACTTTTTCTTTGACTTATTTATTACTATTTTGATGTTGTATATGCATGCAAATGCATGGAGGCTCGATTTAGTAGTCCAGGACTGTATTTTGACTACTTTCAGCAGAAAAAAAATGTGCTCTCAAATCTACTTGAAAATTTTAAAGTCTCGGCTTTTTATTCACATTTTCATTTGACTTTCAAAACAGTTCCAACGATGTTCAAAAGTTTCATTAAAGTACTTACGAACATTTAATCAGGGCTTACAAAATGTATGCAAAACTGCACCTGGGTAGTGGGTTAGATATAATCGGTAAACAAATTCTAACACCGATTCTAATGCCCACGATACACGATTACCATTCTAATGCCCATGCCACACGATTACGTCTTTTTATCCACCATTTTGTTCGTGAATATATGCGTAAAAAAGTTTTTGGGGGAATATTAGAGATTTTTGGACGATAAAAAGATATAGAGAGCTCTAATTTGTAGTATTTATTTATCTAACCGTTTGTTAATCTAAATAATTGAGATAAAATCTGATTGAAACGCAGTTTACGGATTCAGAAAGCGTATTTTTTTTGCATAGCGTATTAGGGCCTTTGTACACACACGTTTTTTTACGCCGTGAAAAACTACGGTTGATTAGCCGTGTGTAGGCACGGTCATCGGTGTTGCATGAATCACTATGAAAGCTTGTTGTCAGACATGACGGCACTCCGGCATGACGACGCCGACGTCGGCGGCGCCGCGCGCCGTATGCGTCGTCTGGTTTTTTGCCGTGTCATAAACAAGTTCACACGATTATTCTACGGTGCGCTAGCGCGCCGTACTTTAATTTAGCCGTGCCGTGTACAAAGGGCCTTATTCTGGTAAATAGTGTAATTTTTGTGTTTGAGTTAACAATATTCACATAACACCATATCCACCATTACGCCTGTAATTCCCGAGGGGATAGGCAGAGATGTACACCCACGTTTCGCCAGTTATGTTTAAGTCCCATGTAATAGGGGGCGAGCCTATTGCCATCAACCGGGCACAAATCCAGACTTCGGGCTGCTACTGAGAAATTCATGGTGGAAAAACCTTATAACACTTTGCTCGACCCGGGAATTGAACCCTGGACTTCGTGCTCAGCAGTAGCGCTTGAGACCACTAGACCAATGAGGCAGTCAAGAACATTCAACACATTTCAACATTTGATGACAAATGAATGAAAGAGGTAGGAACAATAAAAAAAAACCGGCCAAGTAAGAGTCAGACTCGCGCACGAAGGGTTCCGTACCATTATCCCCCCTTAAATATTTGTTTTATTTTAATTTAATTATTTATTTTTAAAGTGAATATATAACTAAATATTCTGTGAATATTTCGAGCGTCTACCTGTTGCCGTTATCAATATCGAGCAAAAACGAGCAAAAAATCACGTTTGTTGTATGGGAGCCCCCTTAAATATTTATTTTATTATGTTTTTTAGTATTTGCTGTTATAGCGGCAACAGAAATCATACAGACATAATCTGTGAAAATTTCGACTGTCTAACTATCACGGTTCATGAGATACAGCCTGGTCACAGACAGACAGACGGCAGAGCCTTAGTAATAGGGTTCCCGTTTTAACCTTTGGGTACGGAACCCTAAAAATCATGTAAGGTAAGGTTTAAAAAACGCTTACAAACAGCTTATTTATATGACATACTTAGTTAATAATTTTGTATTTTTTCTCAAACGACTACTTAAAAAGTAAAAAGCGCTTATTAAATCGCACACAGTTACCATGTCGGCCATAATTCCACATAATTCAGTGAACGCACTCGATATGCTGATGATTATGCATAATTTATGCGCCCGAGGGGGTCAAGTGGTCCAAATGGGACACGCGGGTTTATAGGGGGCCATCTTTTATGCTTGTTGTCAATGGCCAGTAAATTGGAGAACATTCACACCTTATGCTGCGCCCGCGCCGCGCCGGACCCAGCGTTTTTTCCTTTTGTCACTCTATGAAATATTTGCTTATCACTAGAAGGACAATAGGCTTATTAGCTTACCGAATGTGTATTTTTTTTATTTGTTTCACCGAAAAAATTGGTAACTATAACTATTGTTTTTTTTTCTGTTATGCAGTTTTATTGTATTCATTTTTGTTATTAATATATTATTTCGCTAATGAAAATGGCAAATAAAATATGTTGCAAGTTTCCTTTGTTTCAGTAATGTTTTGGTAGAATGGCGCAGTAAAAGCTCATTTAGAATGCAAAAGAGAAACATCTCGGAGACGGCGCGCGGCGTTACGTGGCTAGCGAAGTAATCGGCGTCTGCTAATTACAACATCTTCGTTAATGATTATAAAACTGAATCTCTTTGAATTTCGCTTAACGACCGGTTCACTGTAATAAAAACACTGATTAACTTGTCTGCAACCATCAATTTATTGACCAAAGTGTAATAAAGGGAGTCTTAAAATTGTATCTACGTAAGTCAAAATCTCTTTGCTTATTTAGTTACGTTGAAAGCGTTAATATTTTTCAGCAATATTTTAAATTAAAAAGTATCTACTTTTTACGAGGCGATTAGTACCTACAGAAACATTATCAAACGTTTTTTTAAGTAAAGACGAGCAGTCTTTGTACAATAGTACCTATACCTACCTACAATACAACGTTACATTGATAAATCCATTTCCTGTCTGACATTTTTCTTTCAGTCTGCAGCTGTTTTGTTGATCTACGGTTCATTGGTTGATGAACGAAGGAAATATTTTTTTAAAGACGGACAAATCATCTGGACAAAGCTCCGAATTGAAAGAACAGAGATGTGCTATGCAGCTATGCTGCGAGGATGTGAAAGCTAAGCTACGAAACTATGTGGCTGTTTCCACTAATGCTAAGCTGTGTAGCGGGGCGAGCAAGATGTGCTATGAAGATGCGCCGCCGCGAGATAGCTGTGCGAGGAAGATGCGCGCGCCACTCGCGCATCCATATCTCCCATCCATAGCACGAATCCATCCATATAAAAAAACATAGCTTAGTTAACCCGTTTCCACCAGTGCTATGCTATGTGGACCAATGAATATGATTGGTGGGTATCAAACGCATCCATAGCAAAGCAGCATAGCATAGATATCTCTGGTGGAAAAGCAGCCTTAGTGTACGTCTTGTTTTGTTTAATTATTTTTATGTTTTTTTATCTCTGCATTTACTAACATAAAATCTATTCCAAATCATTAGCTACAAACTACAAACGAAATAGTAAAAATAAAAATTATAAAAAAGGACATTGTGTCCCCTCCGGTGTGGTTAACAAGCGAACAATTACATTTAATTTACGGATGAGTTTTTAAAGTGCCCCAATATGGCCCCCGGGGCACCCCGAGACATTAAACCGCTATCATTTTGTATTGCGGATAATGGACCGCGACATTTGTTAAAAAATAAATTTCGAGAGGGTATCGCGATCTGTTGCTAAAAATTCAATTGTCCCGGAGTGCCACTTGTCATCCTATACTGTATAATCTGTCAGTTTTACCAATCAATAGGATTGTTGGAAATTTTACCCTACTGCTCTTACATAAGGATCATTTAAGTATGTATTGTTTGAGGAAATGTAAATTTATACAGCGATTGTCGAACTTAATGTGCAAGTGAGTGCATTATACGGTTTGGAGAGTACGATTTAATTTACTATTTAAGAGTTTCAATGACTTTAAATATACTTACAGCCGAAAATTATTCAGACAAAGGTTGAAAAATAACCTCAAATAAACAATAAATCACGTTTCGCCTTCACGCAAAAAAAAATGCCAAAGATAGCTATTATTTTGTATCATCGCAATACAAGAATAAAGGAAAGTACTTAATAATAAACAAGACATCAACATTTTTTCTGACAATAATCCGTTTTTGACCAAAAAGCACAACGGCTCAGCGGGCGGTGGGCGCGAACTTGTTACCCTTTGCCCTTTGTTTAGCAAAACCATAAAGAAAACAACAGTGTTTTAACCCTTAAGCTAACCCTTTGCGCCACATGTCGTCACACAGTGGTCGTGCGAAACCGCGAATCAACTCAATAGGAAGACAAACTCATGCTGTGCGCAAGATAATAGTCATTACAATTCCAACCTTACTCCAAAGCAATAAAGTTCATGTGTAGACGGTATACTCATTCAGAATAGGCACAATAATCGTTGTACGAAAACTGTGAAATATGTGGAGATGTATTTTTACGTGTATTGTGTCCGCAATGGGGTTTTTATTGCAAATGTCTGCGCGCGCATTAGTCGGATTGTTAGCCGAGGATGCTGCATATGGTGCGTGGTTGTGATTCTTGTGGGCTTGATATTGTTTTGTATTATTTTTATTAACAATCTCGCTGTTCACGTAGTTATTGAAAGGTAGATCTAATTTCATGAATTCTAGAAGATCGGGAAACCGAACACGTATAGAAACAACGGAATCTATACTAGACAAAGTAAAATTCGATTAGCGATAACGCCAGTAGAAAAGCCACAAAATGTATGGGGTTGACATAAGCTATCGAAATGTCACGTGATAGTGAGAGTCATAGGTCAACGAATATAAATTAGCTAGACAATGTTATCATCATTCGATTCCATGAAACGAATCGACAGCGTCGAACGATAACTTCCATAGAGATGCTTAGCCAATCTAGCCAAGTAGCACTTTTTGACAAGCGTTATCGCCTGCCAATCGAACTTCGTCATCGTTGAAGCGATATCGATTGTAGAAATAGAATCGCTCCGAAGCGAATGCCATTTGTCTAGGCCCTCAGCACTCACTGGAGTTGAATTAAAAGTTTATTTTGTAGCCAAATGGAATGTCCGCAGTTTTGCTGAGCAATCCGTCTGTTGTTGAGAGGAACAAAGTTTTTCAAAATCCACTCAAGTGCAGCTTTGTGTCCATTCCGTTTTATAGATCGTTACTTCTAACGTCGAATGTTGAGGTATTAGGGAAAAGGTTTTAGTGCCGAAACCCTTTAATTTGCTACTTTTAATTAGGGTTCGGCGCGATAACGCTACCGGTCCGGAACGCGTGCCGATAAGTACGTAAGTGGTACCTTAGGTACCTAAGCTGCTTCCTTATCGTTAGTGACAGTTCAACGCGAAATGCGCGCTTTATTTAATCATGAAAGTTACCGTTGGTGTAATAAGTTAAATGTTCCTGAAGGACTAAAACAGCGATCATGAACATTTTTGAATTTTAAATAGGTAACATGTTAAGTAAGTATGTAGCTGAACAAATTATATTTCGTATTTTATTTACATAACTCTACGTAAAAAACATTTTTTTCATATTTTTTACGTTTTTATTATTTTCTCTATTATTTAATATAATTGCAAACCAAGTATATATACAATATTAGTTTTAGTATATGCGAAACCCGAATCACGTGTCTAGTATTTTTATGTAAAGAATCTATGTACAAAATTTCAAAACTGAATTATGAAAAATCACAAAGTTAAAAGGTTGTTAAGTTACCGGGTTGTCCGTATAAAAACATGCTAACGGCGCCCCCGCGCCTGCGGGTCGTCTTGCGCTCATTGATAATAATTTGGCAGTAGGTACCTAACCGTACGGCGATTGTTTTGTAAGTAATTAAATGGTGATAACATTTGTCATCACACTTAAATATTTTTGGGACAAAATATAACATGGTGTAAAAATTATTAAAATCGATTCAGTTTCATATTCTGAACAAATTATTTTCAGGTTTCGCTTATACTAAAAATAATGTTGTATACAGGATGTTAAAGTAATTGCGTGCCATAGCTTAGGGGTAGGTTCAGTATCGATAAAGGAACCCAGGAAAAATAAAAAATGATAAAAAAATAAAAAAATATTGCAAGATCAACCTAATTTAGTACTGCCTATTTACCAACGCCTTCGATAGTAGGTAAGTAATTAAACCAATTAAACAAATAAAATAATTTTAATTCTAAACGATTGCTATTTTAAGTTAGTAGGTACTAAAATAGGTTGAACTTGCAATAAATTTTTTTTATGTTTTTATTATTATTTTACTTTTTGGATTTTTTTTTTATTTTTCCTGGGTTCCTTTATCGACACTGAACCTACCCCTAAGCTATGGCACGCAATTTCTTTAACACCCTGTATATTATATACTAGCTGACCCGGCGAACTTCGTACCGCCTTATACCGACAACAGCACCACCTACCGCGTCCAATTGTGTTTTCAAACCATCCAGGAACCCGTTGAAATATAAATACAAAATTTCAACCAAATCGATCCAGCCGTTTAGGAGGAGTTAGGTGACAAACACACGTACAGATGAATTATATATATTAAGATATGTATGTGATAAATTGCTTCTTACTGTAATTAAGGCGATGTATTTTTTGTTTTTTTGCTCACACCATAAATTATTATTTATAAGTCTATACGTGAGGATTTGTAATTGGCTTTCTGGTGACTATGGTTTCCTTTTTTTTGGAGGGCTTCCTCCATGTTCTAAATAAATAAACAGGTAACCCTTTAAAGGCCATCCACTTATTAAAGCTCCATCATGAAGATTGTCTGAATTCAGCAGCTTCGTTGGTTTTAAATCAGTCGACGAATGTTTTTATTCTATTAACTCAAGAATTTATACAAACTCCGCACTTTGTTACTTAGTGAAGTAAGATTCTGTTTTCATCAGTTCTTTTATACATATAGCCTAGATTGAGGTTGATACCGTGATTGACTAGCAAACACATTGGCTTCATGCATAGTAACAGCAAGGTCAATATTTGAGAATAAATGTGTCGGTCGGTCTACTCTCTCATGTACAATGGTCTCTGTAGTCCCATGAAACATGAGGCTTCAGGGACTAGGGTGAATCTTTGGGTTCATTCGAGCAACCGAGTCTGGTTTAACCATGCTGGGGTCGGTGCATTTCATTAATTCATTCATTCTACACATATACCCACGTTTGATCGGAGCCGTGTCTTCATCAATAAACGATATGGCAGTATTGGAATTTATGATAACAAAAACAGAACAACAAGCTTGTCGGGTACAGGAAGGGTTTGATAAGCAAGAACATTCGGAAAAATATAACATTGTTAGGTAACGAAAAGATAATATTTTTTTACTTTTATTTTAAACCGTGGGCAGCAGCTCGTTTAAAATAAATCATAAACTTAGCTCAAAAATGTGGCTCGCTAAAAGCATACCAAAAAGTTGCATAATTATCACAGTGACAGTTTGCCAGAGCTGCCAGCATACTAATTGCCACTGTAATCACTCCGTTAGGCTGCAGATAGATTAGTTAATAGCAATATGGCATCTACTATCTACGTGTAAAATAATGCCTCCCACGTACCATAAATGAATGAACTTCAAAACTTTTCTACATCAAAAGAAAATTTAATATTCGAGTACTTATTCCTAGCAGAAAGGTCAAAGTCACGAAGTTAGAGTTATTACTGACAGAGAAGAAATAAAACTGAAACATAAAAGCTGGCTTGCTTTAAAGTTACCCTTTGCATTAATAACGACGATCGACAGCTGTACTTACTTGAAATTTTGAGTTCAGAAAATCATATTTTTTTTAATCATCATCTCTATCCATGACGTCTATAAAGTTTCGCTAGTCTATCGACTTCAACCTTGTATATATTTATTTAAACTAACATACAGTCAAAATAATCCCCTGAAGGCAAAATAAAATACCCTCGGCACATTGTCACATCCATATTCTTACAAGATTTACTGAGTGTAAGTTAATCCCAGCGAGCGTATTGTAGCTCTTCATGCAGCGTACACTCAAATCCTCTTTCTTAGTCGATAACTTGTGGCATTAATGAAAATTTAGTATCGAAATTCTCCAATCAACCAATGTTCTTGGAGTTAAATCATGGCTTTATAAGTTTCTGAAAAGCGAAAAGACTCGGAAAGTTGCTTGTTATTAAATAAAAATTCATTATGTTGGTTTGGTTTATATATAGACGATGTGATCATTTCTAAATGTCACGGAGTACAAACAATGCACCTATAAATATTAAAGTTGCCTGTTTTGGATTGAGACCTTAATTAGGACTATGGTTAGGTACTTGTTGACTTTCTTCTTTATACACAAGGTGGCGCAAAAGTAATGTCATAATGTGAATTGGTTGCATTTTGTTGTAAATAAATAAAAAATGGGGTGTGTTGTCAAGTTGTCACGGAAAGTTTGTGTAAAGGTGCAAAATTCGATTAAAAAACGAAAAAAAATTATTGGTCAAATGACCACCTCCTAAGTCGATGCACATTTTACGGCATTTTGAATTATTGCTCGGAAAACTTCTGGTTCCAAGCTGGTGATTTCTTCTTCAAACTTGGCTTTCAAGACTTGCACGGTTTGTTGTGGTAAACGCAGGATTTCAAAAATCCCTTCTCTGATCTCTCTCGGATCTGGATCGGCCAGTTCAAATGACCAAAACGGGAGACCACACAGCCCGGAAATAAGTGTTTCAAAATCTCCATCGTTGCGCCTGAGCTGTGTGTATCGCTCCATTGCATTGTTGACTAATTATCTATGAGCCTACAACATAAGTATCAAATCACAATGATATTATGACGCCATTTGCAAAAATTATGGCACATTCACACTGACATTAGTTTTGCGCCACCTGTTATAAGGTGTAATTTAAAACACTAACAACCTCTTAAGGGGTTATTGTACTCATCATTATGAACAACTTTTACTATAGGACTAAACCTATAATCGCGAAAAAAACACAGCTGTTCCCTGCATTTATGTTCGCATAAAATCGTCAAAATGTAGGGAGCAGCAGATTTCTCTTCGGGATTTCAGGTTTGGTCCCATAGTAAAAGTTGTTCATAATGATGAGTACAATAACCCCTTAAGAGGTTGTTAGTGTTTTACCAATAACCCTGTATATAATTCGTCTGTACGTCTGTATGTCACTGAACTCCTCCTAAACAGCTGAACAAATTTTGATCAAAATGTTTGTGTGTTTTTAAGTGGGTCCCTGGATGGTTTAGATTCACAATTGGACCCGGTAGGTGGCGCTGGAATTGAGTTCTAGGAAATAGGACAACGTCTGTCCGGTCAGCAAGTAAAATAATAAAAAAGATGTGTATCGGTTAATAATATCTATTGTAAACAGACTGCATTGAACTCGTAATAACTGTGATACATCAATTTACGGCTGCCAAAGTTATAGATCGATTGTCTGTTATGTTGCATGTGGGGGATTTAACCCTTCCTATGCTGGTATTATAAAAATATGTTGGTATTATATTTTCATTTACATTCAGATTCAATACTTACTGCCATGACGTTTGAAACGCTTATTAAAAAAGAAATGAGTGAGTCTTACAGTAGTCGCAACTTATGTGTAACATCCAACATCTCACCTTGGTAATAAGCAACTGAGCAGCGACAGTAATTAACCTCAAAATTAATTATTAATTACTAGTGGTCGCCCACTGGTCGAAATTCGACCAGTGTTCTTCTTACAATCTATACAAGATGTAACATAAATAACGCACAACCTCTTAAGGGGTCATTGTACTCATCATTATGAACAACTTTTACTATGGGACAAAACCTGAAATCGCAAAAAAAATCTGCTGTTCCCTACATTTTGACGATTTATGCCAACATGTTGTAGGCCGGAAATGTAGGGAACAGCAGATTTTTTTCGCGATTTCAGGTTCCCCATGACCCCTTAAGAGGTTGTGCGTTATTTATGTTACATCTTGTATAGCACTTACTAATTCCACGAGTACACTAATTCTATGCTATTACAAAAAATGATTAGAAAGAAAGAAAGAAAAATAATTTTATTTGTCACAGAAACACGTGCAAGATATATGAAAACATAAACTGGTAAAACAAATAGTCGGCAGCTGCACGTTATGACTGTGACAAGAAGGCATGGAAGCATGGTGCTGTGCTATGGGGGACCCACAGCACAGCGCTGATTTTAGCTGATTACTAATTTCATACTATTGAAAAGTACTTATTCCATGTTCAGGCTGTCTCTTCCTGTTACACACTTCCATCCCTTTCCATGAAATCACTCCCACAGAAAACGAAAGGAAACATGTTACACATCAAACAGTGTCATGCTGTTATATAATACCTATACAATCGTGCTTTATTTAAATCAATCACTACCTACATAATACAGCCAAATGTCAGGCTTAGCAATGTCACCATGATCCTATAGTGTTGTCAACAACTGGTGTAATACCTAAACAGCTTCTTTCAACATCATCATATCAGCCAAAAGACGTCTACTGCTGGTCATAAGCGCCCCCATTTGGGGGCATATGGTGTTAAAATGCATAAAGAGAGAACGCTTCTCTAGTAAGCCCCTTAGTCGCCTTTTACGACACCCACGGGAAGAAATAGGATGGTGCTATTCTTTACGTCCGGCACCACACGGAACAGCTTCATTATAGTCTTTAAAAACAATCGATGTACCTCGTCGATATAGGAGACTCTTCAGAAAACTGCAATATTGAACACCTGTAGGATTGTCAGAAATTGTCTGGAAAATGACAACAAAACGTCAATCGTCTCCTCACACACGCGTGCAGCAACCAACGCACGCACAGTCTCATGAACAGACACAATCACCATCACAAAATCCACCATCATCTCATCATAATATAACCAATTCCCAGGGTTAGCACTTGGCTTCAGCCCGTAGGTACTACCCCTACCCAGGCGCAACGCCGAGATACGTAAACGTATAAAAATAATAATATTATTACCATTTATTTCAGGCGACAGTAATAAATATCCTACAATTCGTTTATGTACTTGCTTGTTTATGTACTCATCGTAAATTTATGTCATGTCGACGAAATGAATTTAATCTCATATTTATCTTATAGTCAGCCAGGATCCTTGGATCATCACAGCAAAAGTAAGTGTTTCTAGGAAATGATTAATAAATGAGTAATGAGGGATTATATCGAGCGGACGACCGGCAGTGTCCACCTGTGTAGTAACGGTGTTATACTACGATCACTAAGCTACTAGGATTATATTAGATCACAAACTGTGCACCAGGATGAACCTATAGTGAATTCATGACTAGTCTACTCATATTTGCGATCTTCACGCGTCGTTTTTAAATAAAAAAATAAGAATAAGAATAATTTTAATTGTTCAAAAACATACAGACATTTAAGTATTAAAAGGTACGAGTATTACACTTTATTCTATGATCTGTTATTGAACATCTGTGTCCGAACTAGATATAAAATATCTGTATTTCAGACATCAGCGCTCTTCCCCTATTGTAGGCGACATTTAGAAATTAAACTTTGTTTGACCTCTATAGACATCTATAACCAAAAAACCACAAAACCAAAACACAAAAACACAAAACAAAAACAAAAAAACAAAAACATAAAAGTTATCACCACCACCACCACCACTTTTCAACAGTAACAAAATAATCACACTAATATTATAAAGGCGAAAGTTTGTGAGAGTGTGTGTGTATATTTGTTACTTCTTCACGCTCAAACGGCTGGACCAATTTTGATAAAAAATTTGTATGGAGGTAGCTGACACCCTGGATTAAGACATAGGCTACTTTTTATCCCGATATTCCCACGGGATCGAGACTTACGCGGGTGAAACCGTGGGGCACAGCTATATATTAAAATAAAAGTGACAAATGTAGGAGAAACAATCTTAAATTAGTTGTATAGTGATGGCCTCCGGTGAGTAGAGTGTAAATGAGTGGATGCGTGTAGGAGGGTGAGTATTATTACCTATAAGGTACTTAACTATAGACAACAGGTCTTCGGTCTCATTGTAGTTTAGCTTGTGAATGTAGTTTACTACCATAAGTTTACACGGTCTTGCCAGCTTTCAGTTTAGGTACCTCGTGTAACAACAAAAAATGTACCTCTTCAATTATAAAGCATACAAAATGAATACATTTTTCAAGTGGTATTCATAAAGATTTCATTTTAATAACATTTTGACCGCGGGGCTTTGGTGTTTGTGAAGCCAGAATCAATTTATAGCGATAACAGTCTTCGTATTATTTAAAGTCTCTTCCAACCCGCATGGGAACAGACAAATTAAATAAGTATTGGAGCTTACTCGTAATTGAAATATCCTGTTAAACCTAGGGGTCAAGCAAATGAACGTTAATTTAAAATCATTAATTACTTGACTGAATGCAACCCAAATGAATGCTGTTTGTTTTAAATCCCCTAAAGGTTACGTGAGTTTAAATTATTATATCGAATAAAGTGAATAAAACAAATGTTTTATGTCATTAATTAAGGAGTTACTTTTTAATTTGAAGCCCTGACTCCTGTGCTAGGTGGTACCTGTGTTACAGGAGTCAGTGTCTTCCCCTGTTTTTGGAACAATTACAATAGATGCAATAAAATTAAAATAACATAAAATTAAAATTATAAACTAAGGAATTTAGTGCTTGCATGCTCTTGAGTAGTTTGTGTGCGAGTGCGTGTGTGTTTTTGTTATGTTTTGTGTATGTGTGAGTGTGTTGTATTATGTTAGTGTGTGTGTGTGAGGGTGTATGTGTGGGTGTGTGTGAGTGATTGTGCTTGGTGGGTAGACTTTGAGTTATAATATCTGAGAGTTTGTTTGCCTACATTACTAATTAACTATCACGAGTATTGAGTTCGAATGATGCTGTAATAATGATCATTAGGGCCGATTATAATGATGTTTATAACGTTTAAGTTATACTAGGTACGAGCATCGATCACTAATAAAGGACTTTTTTTCTTTTCTTTATTAGTGATCGATGGGTACGAGGAAGATAGATAGATAAAAACCATCAGTTAAGGTTATTTACAAGCAAAGTTATATTCAGGTGATTTATGTAGGTAAGTATCTGGAACAGGATGATTTATGTAGGTAAGTATTTGGAACAGGGTGATTTATGTAGGTAAGTATCTGGAACAGGGTGATTTATGTAGGTAAGTATCTGGAACAGGGTGATTTATGTAGGTAAGTATCTGGAACAGGATGATTTATGTAGGTAAGTATCAGGAACAGAGACCTTATTATATTCAGGAGATTTATGTAGGTAAGTATCTGGAACAGCATGATTTATGTAGGTAAGTATCTGGAACAGCGACCTATTATAAATCGTAGTCAAAAAGCGCTACAGTCGTAGCTGCCGTAGCACCAGCGTAGGCCTTATTTAAAATTCCTATGGCAATAATTGTAGGAATAAAATATCGATACCCGTTATTTTAATTGGCGTAAGTGACATTTTGATGAAAATCTCTGGTGGTATATCTCATCGAATTCAGAATTATAAGCTCTATCGACTGGTTTATACGAATTAAAGAAGACGTTATTGCTTCTATATTTCGATACATACTGATGAGACATAAAAACAATGAACAAAACATATGCACAAAAATGAACACAAAACACACACAGATAGCAATGAACTGAATAAAATATTGTGTCGGTATTTAAAATTTCGTAAAGCTTCACATGATTAATAGTAATAATAGTATTTATTACTAATGTTTATTTTTGTATCTTCATACTGCGATCTTAATGGATAACGTCCTTAGAATGATGAGGGTTTCAATAAAGAGATTCTTCGTGGGATTTAGAAAAGTCGTAAAGTCCACTATTTTGTATACATTACACGTGCAGAACTGAACATACAATATTTGAAATGTTTGGGATCGTTTTCAACGGACTAATATAATTATTATCGTAACTTGAAACAATTCTTCATGTGTTGAAACCAGGGCTCGGAAACCAGTTAATTTTCTATGTAACCTTAACCGTTATTATATAGGTTTTCGAACATATTTCGTTAATTATTTAATATTTTATTAGAAAATCAATGCTGAACGTAATGTGATGAAGCAATCTGTGAAGCTAATATCAACTGTATCAAAAATAATTTTTATCTTCGGGAATAAAAATTAACCGGTTTCAAGCCCTGGTTGAAACCTTATGCCAAGCATTTAGTCTTTATTCATTGTTACACCAAACCTGTGATCCAATATTGCGGGTTTTAAATCCAATACGTTTGAATATTCTCGCAGTGAAATGAAAAATGTTAGCTCCATTCCAACTTCCATATCCAATGAATATCATTTTCGATATCGCGGATTCTTTGAAACATCGTTATTTTAATACTTCGTTATCTCTTCGTAAACTGTCAAAGGCGAAATGTTTTGAAAGCAAGCAGCTTAGGACAAGCTGCCGACCGTGTGGCCGTTTGATAGACCGCGCGCCGCGGCCGCCGGCCGTACGCTCACGGTTTGTCGTAAATCATTACTTTAAAATTATTTTCGTTATCTAATCCGATGTTGGAAATTTTAATCCAGAAACTTTTAATGTTCGGGTCGTTGCTATGTTTGTCATTGATACTTTAATTTGTAAAAAACTTTCAAGTTGACTGACTGGTTGCTACCAATTGCAACTTATGCTCATATCCCTCATGAATTGCGACATAATTATGCTCATATAGGTCCATAGGATGCACCCAAAGTTTTTTTTAACATTTTTAATTTTTTTATAAAAATGATACGCAAATAGGTTTTTTTTTATTCACGGCTCACATGGTTAACATGTCTATATGCCGCAGTGAAAATAGATGAACTGCGCACTATAGAATGTAAACCCTAGCAGCTGCGTGGTAGCTTCTTGGTGACTGCGCGTTCGTGGTGAGAAGGCCTGGCAGTTGCGGCGTGTACGCGCTCTTATACTGTATTGTACTTTAAACCAAATGAATGTCTTAATGTTAAATATTGTAATACATTACAATATTTAGCATTAAGACATTCATTTAGCTTAAAACTTAATTATCATATAAAAAGGAAGGGATGGCGCTGGCGACTATACCGTCCCCTTTTTTTTTCATTCCTTAACCTCCTTGCTACGTTTACGGACTTCTACAAGAATGGATGATCAAATACTTCCTGGTTACCTACCAACGGCTTATTGTACAGTACGCTTTATGGGATCATTCCTCCAGCGGCAGTAAACGAACCGCATATTTCTCGTAAATCAGGTGTGGACATATTGCATAGTAAGCTGTTCCTTTGTGCCAATTTATTTCACATCGTCCGTCGTCCGGTTTTCGTTTACGATTGCTTGTTAGACGTCAATTGAAGGCGGAATATCGATGGATGAAGTAACCCTTATTTTTATGGTTTTGGGAAGAAGAAGAAGGTAGATCTAACGCTAACCTTTTTGTCAGTAGCTTTTAATAGGTATTGCTAAAGTAATAAATGTTTTTCTCCTATAATTTTACTGACGTGATGAAGATAATGTAACACAGTCGTGTTACTCATATTGTTCCGACTTCATAATGGCAAATATATGAGACATGTGTTATGGGGCCCAAGATCTGGTTCTTGTCTCCATGTAAGGTTCATTATTTAGTTGTATATTCATTGTTTTTGTACTTTGTGTCCGTCATTCGTCTTTCACTTTAGGTGTATTAAAAATACTGACAATTTGATTAAGTATAATTTAATTCAATCAATCCATCAATCTGCCTAGCGCTTTCCCGACTATGTTGGGGTCGGCTTCCAGTCTAACCGGATGCAGCTGAATAGCAATACAGCATGGAGCGACTGCCCATCTGACCTCCAGAATCCAGTTCCTGGGTAACACGATACCCCTTGGTAAGACTGGTTGTCAGAGTTTTAGGCTTCTGACTACCCGTAACGAATTTAATGATTTCGTTTTTTTTGGTCAAGTCATATCTGCATATCGTCAAAATCCACAAGTTGGCACTCGATCTAGCTAAACACAAAGTTCCAACCTCTTGGCTTTATCTACGTTTATTATGTCAATTTGTCCGAGTAAATTGCATATGCACATTGCAGATCGGATAGGTACTCTGCCAGAGTACCTAACCCATCAGTTCTGTCTATAAAATTATTTTGCTTTGTTGCTGTGTCTCTTGGATATACACAAAGAAGTCAAGAAGTCTTATTTTTTTATCTTTGTTAGTTTTGTTGCAAGGGAAATAATATAATTATCCATTGTACATATCCGTACTTACCTACCTCACTGGTGATGCTATAATTAGTGATTTAATATTGATTTCCCACGGACTCACGGCGGTGGTGAGTACCATGTTCAACTTAGGTCGTCAATAAGTTATGTAGATATAGGATTTCTTGTTATTACGGAAGAAAAAACGACGCCATTACTTATCATGAACGCTAAAACACAAATTACGCCCAACTTCACAACGAGGTCTCTGATAAGAAGTCATAAAAAGCAAAACGTAAACTTCAAGAATGGCTGGGTATCTACGTTTATCTTGAGTATAAAGAGACACCGGTCCGCTCTCCTACACTATAAATGAGACTTAAAAGAATTTTTCCCTGTAAATTGTAAAGTTAAGAAGTTTTCCCAGCATCGGAGGAGCGTCGTTGAATAAATATCACGGTACATAACTTCCCGCTTTTGTCTCGGAGCCTCCAACAAAGTGCGCATCTACCTTTTTAAGACAATTTGCTTTAAAAATTCAGCAGTACTCGTGGTAATTGAAGTCAGGCCAGGGTCGCACACAAATATACTTTGTTAAGGCACCTTCCTAATTTGTGAAAGAAAAAAAATAAGAACGAATTTGCGCCGAGATTGTCTGGTATACGCCGAACCATTGCGGAGCAATGTTTTGTTTGAATTTTAATTGTAAATGGAGCTGAAGTATTTCAATTTTTAATATTTTGTGCTCGAGAGAAACAAAACAAAGTAAATGTCGCTCGTGAAAGTTAAACACACTTCTTTTTTCCACCGCTTCCACCCGAAAAAAGGCTTTAATTTTCAGCAAAATATACCTAAACTTATCAAGTTATCACTAATTGCATTGAAAATGTTGGTTGATAAAGCCTCATTTCATCTATGATCAAATTCGTCTATTTTCAAACAAACAGGAGCGTAGCAGGTGGCGTTCTATGGTTTCTGCCTATCCCCATGGAAAGAAGGCGTGAGTTTATGTATGTGTGTGTGTGTCAAACAAAATCCAGTCATATTTGCCTGAACGCGCCGTATTTTACCGGTGCGTGCATAACTAGTTAAATGCGGATATAACCGCATAAGCGAATTTGCTTCGGTTCAAACCGGATTATTTCTGGTGATGCACACGAAAATAATGGAGTTACTGCGTTGTTCAGGACACCGTGTTTGTTAATTTACTAACGAACACACATTTTGCTATGTCTCAATAATGTTATTTTACCTATGAAATTTTGGATGATATGATGTTGATAATATTTTATTTCTCATCACAATATTCTTATAAAATAATAACGAAAAACAATATTGTCCAGTGATGGGCTTAAAGAAAAATATTGTGGGAGACTGGTGCCTAAGCTAAGCCGAAGCCTGTATTTCAGGCCACCAGGTCTCTGCCCCAAGTACATAATTATGGTTTCCCGCAAACTAAAACTAGACAATAGTTTCCATTTTACATATAGGAAGGGATGTTCGTGTGGACTGCGTGGGTGTGTGAGTATATGGGTGTGTGAGTGTGTGTGGGTGGGTGTGTGAGTGATGAAGAAGTTGGTGCGTGTTAAACTATAATTGCTGAATGATGTTAGGTGTATGTTTCTAACTTACGTAATCGCGACTTTACAGTTCAACGGATTTGAATGAGAGGTATACAGGGCATTCATCTCGGCAAGCTGAGAGCTTTCAGACCATAACTATATATGGATGTTTGCAGAACTTCATCTGAACCGCCGGCCGTTTTACAATTCGTATAATCTACCGAGGAAGTCTGATCAATTTCACTTGGTAAGTGCTTGTAAAGTTTTACCAATAGACGCTTCATATAATGGTTACACAAAGTTGGCGCTTGGATACCTAAGCATCTGACTAGGTACTACTAAGTATTAAATATGAATCTTCAATCAAAATCAAACGTCCATACATTCACAATAATAAACGGTATTCAAACGTATTGAAAAACATCCAATTGAGACGGACATAATAAAGATGAGATCGACCGGATGCCCGATATTAAAGTAAGGAGCGTAACGAACTCAATGGAATATTAAAGGATGTAGAAGATACGATATTCAGGATCGCGAGTTATAAGTAATATCGTGTTCGTATTTCGCAAAGTTTAGCGGACAGGGGGTCTACTCCGACGAAGTATCGGCCGAATGTTCAGCCGTTTCTTGACTTCCAAAGTTTCCTTTTTTGACTTTGAGTCCTTACCTGAGTTCAAATCACAGTTTTGACTTATCTCTTTGACTGTTGTTTTTTTTTTTCGCCTTAGTTAGCCGTAATCAGGAAAAGGCCGAACATTCGGCTGATGCTTCGAATTTATCTTCGGAGTAAGGCTTGACGATAGCGGGCGGATCATGATGAAGGTAGGTAGATAAAATGAACGCACGAACTGCGAGCGTTGATGGTCCAGTGGTAACGGCCCCGAGTTGTAGGTCGTGGATTCGAACCCAGACAGGCGTGATTTATTTTCGTTGGATCCCATTTTTAATCCCATTTTGTTGGTATTAACGATGGGTCCCGTTTGCTATTTCCATTATTATTATTATTATATAGTTTAAGTCAGGTATTAAACCCATAGTAAAATTACAAAGAAAAAATACTATCCATTATAAATTAAAAATAAATTACATGCATCAAAATTAAATTAATTACAATAGAAATAAAAATTAAATTAATTACATTAAATAAAATATTATATATATATATAATATATATCAGCGTCTTAGCATGTACACACAGCGAAGTATTACAGGCACTATTTGATTAGTACATGCACATAGTCAAGTCAGGAAGGATGCCTTGAGTTTCCGCAAGAGCCCGTAAAAATCGGTAACTCTGTTCTCAACGATCCACATCTCATTGAATCCATTATGTTCTCATTGAATCCTATCTTTGTGTAAGTTGTTTCATCACGACTGCTCTCAAAACGGTGAAGGAAAACATAGTGAGGAAACCGGCATATACTAGAACCAAAAATTCGAAACCATGTGACATCTACCAACCCGCACTGGGCCCGCGTGGTAGATTACAGCCCACTCCCTCTCGAAGAGAGGAGGTCTGTGTCCCAGCAGTGGGAACATTATAAGCTAATTATGCTACATAAAATGATGGAGGTCTACAATAGAATGTGCAATTAATTTCTGAATGATGATGAAATTGGGAAAAAATATTTTATTATTAATTTTTATTTTAATATTTTGTATCTTGTGATTGATTTATCACAGGTGCTTTGAAAGCAAACAAGGACTGGGGGCCTAAAATGGACGCTGTGGCAGAATCATAATATAATATGATAATATTATTAATCATATTAAAATTCGTAAAATGGTCACAAACTGACAATTCATAATATGACCTGCGTACAATTCTTATCCCGCAATTCATTTGTTTGACGGCTGCTATTTGACATTAGACTTCATTATAACAATTCATAATTTGTGGACCATTTTACGAATCTCCATACAAAACTGTCAAACAAATGAATTGCGGGATATGAATTGTACGCAGATCATATTATGAATTGGCAGTTTGTGACCATTTTACGAATTTTAATATGATTCATAATATTATCATATTTGCCAAAGCGTCCATTTTAGGCCCCCTGGAGACTGGAACCCACTGACTTGAGTCCTGACAAACTTTCAGTCGCCATTCACGACACCAGCTCAACGGATGATAAATAATAATAAATAATCTTTATTTCCAGTTTTAAATTTTTACATTTACCACTTAGTTTATAACATAATAAATGTTGTCATATTAACTGTAGGTTAAATACAGAGTTATAAAACTCTGACACCTAAAATTAAACTTGTGTTATGGGTGTCAGGGCTTTCAGGTTAACACCAATTATCCAAGTAAAACTTCTGAATTTCTCAGTGTACAGTGAACTATAGACAGAAAATAAAGATTTTATACAGAAACTAAAATAAACTAACTAAAGAGAAAACCATATTTTATTTAGTGTGTGTTGTGTGGGTATGTTTGTTTATTTTGTGTGTTTTTTGTATTGTGTTGTGTAGTGTTGTGTTGTGTTGGAAGGAGAGTAGGGTATACCTATTCTCAGCCGGGACTCTCAGTAACAACACCTACATAGTATGATTTGTAAAGCCAATTTCTGCCAAATACAGTATCAAATAGGTACTCAAAAAGTGCGGTTGAATACAATCTACAAAGAATCCGTGACCGTCGTCAACGTCCGACAGAACTGCTGAGCACAGACAGATATTTAATCATAAAAGTGGTTGAGAAGTGCTATCGTGCACAATTTCGAGTTACTTTAATATACTTTGGTCAGATCAGTGTCCGGCTTCCAAGTTACCTATTCTTTATTCTCCTTTTATTCTATACACATTATAAATTAACACTTTCGACTCCACCCACTTTTCCTGAAATGTTTGCTTGTAAATGAAATGTATGCTTTCCATAAGTGCCTGTAAATGGTTTAATTGAAAAAAATGCTTTGAGTTTGAGTTTGAGTCATAGCAAATTACGTGTATAATGAAAAAAAAAATGAATATAAATATAAATAAAAATGCTTGTAAGTATTTGAAAACCAACGAGTATAATATTAAATCTTACTAAAATATGCAACTGATTTTATTTTCACTGTTTATAATGCTGTATTCGCTAAGAACAAACGGATATTTAAAATGAGCCCCCTGCGAGGACTCCTGGCATACCATATGCAACTTGAGTGAACCCTCCAGGAGTGCTCCCGGCACTGAAAGTGTTAAAGTCGCTTTTCCGGCACAAACATACAAAATGGTTCCGCAGCTTCCGCCCCGCTCGTCCAACACGAAGCTGCGTGCTGGTTTCGTGCCTCATAATCCTATATGACCCTAGCCATATAGGATTAAAAACCAGTCAGTCTACATCTCTCTAGCCCCTAGACAAATGTATACCTACTGACTGGCTCATACGGTTAAAGGCTCGTACAGACTAGTGCGATATCGCGGCACTAGTAGCACAACTTCTTTGTCGGTGCCTGTCGCGCCCGCGATATCGCGCGAGTCTGTACGAGCCTTAAATCGAATGTATTATACCCACACATTTCATGTAAGAATTTCTAAGTATTTTCTTTCCGAATCACAAATGCCTAAAATATCGTCTTCTTTCTATTATTCTTTTATAAAACATGTATTATTACCAATGTATGTATACACGGCTACACAGCAGGCTATACATTTGCAGTATAAGCTGACCTCCAATCTGAAAATCCTCCAAGCTGAAATCCTATTTAATGCGAGATCAGCTTATAGTGGAAATGTATAGCTTGATATGTAGCCGTGTGTACAAAGTTCTTTTCGAATATTGCTTTAACTAAACATACCTTAGTTATTTTTTAGGGTTCCGTACCTCAAAAGCTAAAACGGAACCCTTATAGGATCACTCGTGTGTCCGTCTGACACAGCGGATTTGCAAACTGTACCGTGTAGCATATCAAATTCTATAATTTTAAAATAATTCGTTTCAAAGTTATTAAAGAAAATAGATAAAATTGACCATTCCCCCTTAACTCCGAATCTGCTTTGCCATTTTTTTTTTAAATACAGAGAATAGTTCTATACCTATAGATTACAGGAAACCCTATAAGAAGTCTATGGTCTTAAATTGACATGGTAAATCACTCAATATTGTGCGTATAAACCTACATTTGCAGTTGGAATGTATAAGGGACATATATGTTTTTGAATACAATGTTAAGTTTGTACGCACAATATTGAGTGATGACAACTACGGAACCCTTCATTGTGCGTGGTCCCACACGCACTTGGCCGGTTTTTTTGGAATAGGTATGTACTTAGGTATACCTAACGGGTCTCTGAAACATTTATTTTTTCAGTGGATCTGTAAGCAGACGATGTAACCAGTATAGTGCCTGCCTCTGGGTAAGTATTCAACGCAAAGCTTGGGTTTTATCAGATTTTCAGAAAAAGTCACTAAGTACTAACCTAAAAGTTGCATCATTGCTAAACATGACCAGATGGTTACAAGCGCCAAGCAACACTGTGCATCATCATTAAACCATTTCAGTACTTATGTACCTATGTTTATTGGGCCGTGAAGAGACTGTGATAAAGTTGGAGCGATGGCTCCTTAATGGCGGTCTCATCAAGGACTTGATTGGACCGTGGTTGCGTTGCTACACGGTGTAATAGATTGGGCTGTGTGGCAGCCAGCCTACCTATGTTGCAACTTATGGTCTATCTACAATTTCAATGAACTCATAACATAAGTATTATGTTCTACCAGCGCGGGTTTGTGGATGCCCCATGACATCGAAATAGTTCTCAGTTCTAAGACATGTCGCACAGATTGTCAAGATGTTTTCTTTCACCGTTTTTAGAGCAATGGACCCGCGTGGGGCAGAGTAATAAGCTTCTTTTTTTTTTTTTAATAATGTACAATTATTGTAGCCTCCCCCCAGCTCCCGTGTACTACGATAAGTACCTACAAAACATGAAATAGAGTACTTTTGGCCCAAGATATAATTAAACATCACGCTTTGTTTAACCGAAGGGTAAGGCAGAGGTGTATACATAGTAAGTACACCCACTTTTCGACAGTTTATGTTTAAGTCCAATGTAATAGGGGGCGAGCCTATTGCCATCTTGGGCACAATTCCAGACTCCTCGCTGCTTACTGAGAAATCATTAAGTTAATATTAATACGTGAAGCGAAAACTTTGTACCCCTTTTTACGAAAATTACGCAGACGGACCAGTATGAAATTTGGCACAGCTAAAGTTTACATGTAGGAGGAGTGCAGAAAGCTAATATTTTTATATAATATGCATTAGCCTTGAAATATGCAGGGGTCCACGTGCCAAGGGTCTTGTCACTGTACTATGCGATGTGTGTTAGCCATTCATACCTGCCGGAAAGTTTAATGAAAACTATTGTGGTTCCCATTGTTAAGAACAGGGTAGGGGACATATCCAGTGAAGGGAATTATCGCCCGATTTCCCTGGCTACGGTCATGGCTAAGGTGTTGGACAGTATGCTTGACTCATGTTTGAAAAATATCTTAAATCTTCATGAAGCACAGTTCGGGTTTCAGCCTGGACTATCTACTGAAACTGCTATCTTGAGTCTCAAGCATACTGTTCAATACTATACGGATCGTAAGACGCCGGTGTACGCCTGTTTCCTTGACCTCTCAAAGGCCTTCGATCTTGTTTCCTATGATGTACTTTGGGACAAGTTGAGGGACAGGGGTGCCCCTGCTGAAATACTGAAAATTTTCCAGTACTGGTATGCCAATCAAAAGAACCAGGTAAAGTGGTCTAACACTCTCTCTTCAGCATATAGATTGGAATGCGGTGTGAGACAAGGGGGTTTAACATCCCCCAGGCTTTTCAATCTGTATGTTGATGGCCTCATCACTGAGCTCAGCAGCATGAGTATTGGATGTCGAATAAATGGAGTAAGCGTCAATAACATTAACTACGCGGACGATATGGTGCTGCTGGGCCCAACTGCTGGGGCAATCAGAGAATTGCTCAGAGTGTGTGAGAATTATGCTGCCTCACACGGACTGATTTATAATGTCACCAAGAGTGAATATATGATTTTTAAGGCCGCGGGTAGGTGTCCGGACTCTGTTCCGGAAATAATAAGACTGAATGGGCTCCCGTTAAACAGGGTGTCCAAATTTAAATATCTTGGACATTTCATCACCGACGACCTTAGGGATGATATAGACATAGAGAGGGAGCGTAGGGCTTTAGCGGTCAGAGGTAACATGTTGGCCCGTAGATTTGCTCGGTGCTCTGACCAAGTAAAAATTACGCTTTTTAAGGCCTACTGTCAGAGCTTTTATACGAGCAATCTATGGGTCAATTACACCAAGAGATCGCTGGATGCCCTGCGCGTACAATATAATAATGCATTCAGGATGTTGTTGCGACTGCCCCGTTTCTGCAGCGCTTCGGAAATGTTTGCTGAGACCCACACAGATGGCTTTCATGCTATAATCCGTAAAAAAACCGCGTCGCTGCTGAGCAGAGTGCGAGGTAGTCGCAACTATATCCTGAGAGCTGTGGCGGAGAGCTATACTCCAAATATTCGGCATTTTATCCGGAGGTTGCTCAGGTAGGAAACATGTTTTCTTGCCTGCTCGTCCTCTGCGTGGAGTGTGCGTCATTGTATTTTATTTTATTTTATACCTGCCTTTAACTACTACTAACACTAGAATATAAGTTGTTTTTGTAATACTAACATAATATGGATCCCTGTTATCTGTAATAAATGAATTTTAATTTAATTTAATTAGAAATAAATAAAATTAATAAACAAAAACATTACACACACTACCATGCGTTTGATACACACACATAGTACCAGGCCCTCATAACTTGAAGATAGATAGATGACAGAAGTGACAGCATGAGCATGGAATAAGTAAGTACTTTTTAATAGCATGGAATTAGGAATTACTTTATAATAGCATGGAATTAGTAATTACTATATAGATTGTAAGTAGAGGTGGTCAAATTTTGACTAGTGGGCGACCACTAGTAATTAAAAACAAGCCTGTATCCACAAAATCCTAATAGCTCTCGTAAGAAAAAGAAGCAAGGAGGACCATTATTTGCTCTCATGTTGCTGATTTCAAACGACAAATTTAATGTTGTTCGAAATCAACTAAATTTGGTAGCATGAAGTTTCCTGCTAGCAACCAAATCAGTTAATCAACACGTCAAAACAATGCGACAAACAGCAACAGAGATCTTAATCCAATCTGCAAACGTTCATACGTTAGTTGTACGGTAAGTTGTGAACCGAGTGACGTATTCGGGCCATATTAGCTACAGTAGTTAGTACATAGACCCGAGAACTAATACAGTTATGACGGGCATCAAAACTTTCCCAACATATTGCTATTGTTCGGATGTATGCATTATTAATTCAAATAGTTTGCAGACGGCCTTATATACCAGTTTGTTTGACTTTCATAAATTCAATAGGAGGTATAAAATATACGTTAGTATTGATGTTTTGAGTGTGTGCTGTTGTGAGTAAATATATAATATACCCATTAAATGTTAATTTTGTGATTTGAATGTTCATATTACGAAGGTGGCTACAAATAAGTGTCACAGGTAGTTTACAAAAAGGCGATTCGTGGTTATAACCACAAAATCAAACGTCAAATATTACGTAAGACAGTCTCCAAAAACGCCCACCCTTCACCACTTCCTAGTGCTTTAGCTGGGAAGAAGAAGTGACGCAACAAACTCCCCAGCAGACCAGAAGCCACATTTAGAAGTACGATTTATAGGTACACTACAGAGTGAAATAAGGAGTGAGAGAAGACACTTTTTGTCGTTTATAAAGTCCTGATTTAATATCAAATAGTCCGAATTTTGCGCTTGATGTAAATCAACTTTTGAAGAGCAATAGGACGACGTGACGATTGTAGAAATTGGAGAACGACTTGACTATCACTCTTACTTGACTTATACCAGAGCACACAGCACTGTTGTTTTCGACTGTCCACCAGTACAGTTACGAGCAGAATTTGAGAAATAAACTATTTCAACATATATACTTACATTTACATATATAAATATTTAAGGAAAAGATCAAATCAAAATATTTTATTTCACCTTTGCCTAGGGCACTTATGAAACGTCAGAAGCTAGGTGCACTGTTCCAATTGGTCGTTTCCCATGGAGAAGTACCAGCAAGAAACTCCACGGTTACTCTTTTAAAAAATAATTTACTCTTACAATGTTTTCAAATTATAGTGTTAATAGGTATGGGAGGACAGTGAAGACCCGTCAACAAGTACCAGATACTTAACAAATAAGTTTTGAATCTTACGTAAGTGTAAGGTAATCATGGTCGGCACTGCTGGTAAGTTGGTGATGTACTCGTATTGCCCCGTTGTCTCGGGCTACAGGCACTCGCGGAAACTTTTAAGGGCTCTGCATATTTTATGCCGAAGCACCGCAATCTTCCTTTGTCTCCCAAAAACTCCTTTTAGAGAAACGCTAACATGTTACATTAGATTATGTGTATGCTGGGAATCTCTAAATGAAACCACAATATGAAAGCTTACATACGCAACTTTTATTGTGGCTCACTGGTATTTGGCTAAAAGGTATCTGCTGAACACAAACCAGCTTTTATTAGAAAATATACTTGTTCTTAGTTTATTTCAATATTAAGTATTTATATAGATAGCCAAGCCAATTTTTCTACACGAAGCTAAATCGTATTTGAAGCTTTCGGAATAAAGTGGTAATTTTATAACACCAGCATAATTGCGTAACACACTATTTTGAATTGCTAATCCATTGCTTCTTAAGTTCGAAAAATGTGTCTCTTCAACAACGTAAATAACGCAATGAATGTTGTTGAACTGTCAAAATAAAACTTGTACTTTATATTATTACTGATAGTGTATTACGCAATTATACCCCGCTGCTTCCAAACTTTAACAAGAATGACGACCTGCAGTTTCGATAAGCACAGTTACTTCTTGACCGTATTTTCGTCAAAAATGTCCAAATTACAGTTCAAAATGATACTCAAAACATTTTTTCCTTTTTAAAATCCTAATAAGGGTTCAAGTCACCCTCTCTACATTTTTTGTCGACGTCAGCAGCTGATGACCTCTTCCCAACATTCCACGCCGTTACTAAATTTAGAGAGCTTCAAAGCAAAAACTGCGTAGATAATATGACTTGATTGAAGCTGGAGAATTTTGAGCGGAAGGACGCCGCTTTGGAGGAGCCCACGGGCGGAAACTACAGTACTTATATACGGCTTATATTCCACGCCCTTAAATAATAAAATGGAACGCCAAGGGCTAATCTTAGGTATTCCTAATTACATCTAAATTAAAATGAGTTAATATTGCGCCCGCAGTTTAGTGCCTACCTTAACCCGAGTATTTTATATTGGAAATCGAATCCTGGTAATAGTCGTGGGTGACAAGCGAGCGGTCGCCAGCACACGGGACCGCCATGTATCATAGTGAGGCACCAGCTGCGTGCAAGTGCGGATATTATGGAGAATATCCGCGCCTCGCGGCTATAGCATGTGCTTCGCTATGAGACGGGTTAGCTGTAGTTAAGGTAGGAAAAATAATTTGTGTTAATGGCACAGATTAACAATGGCAAGACATCCAATATAGAGATCGACCCTTTTATTTATAAGCGCTTCTTAAAGTTAAGTAATGATTAGCGAATGTTTGATCATACATTTTTGACGTTTAAGCGTCTCTTAACTTAAATCAACGTTTATAAATAAACCGTTTCTTTATTATGTGTAAGTTTAATATATGTACTAGCTGCGCCTCGCGGTTTCACCCACTTAAGTCTCGATTCCGGGGAATATCGGGATAAAAATCATCTTATGTTCTAATCCAGGCCATGGTCTACCCATTTGCCAAATTTCGTTCAAATCCGTTCAGCCGTTTTAGCGTGAAAGCTGCTGAAAGTGCTGATTTTCGCATTTATAATATTATTAAGGAAGTTTGGAGTATACCTACTCATAAACATTCCAGAATAAATTCTCTAAATGATGGTAAAAACTGCATCGAAATCCGTTCAGTAGTTTAGAAGGACAACGCGGTCACACACAGACACACGACAAGCGAATTTAATTTAAAATCTGTATAAAATTTATATAGATGAAAAGATTTACGTCGGTATTTAGTAAGTATCTACTTTCCCATGTTACGTATCGCTGAGGAGAAACAAAGCCCTCCCAAAGTAATTGTTTCCCTGTAACAAATTGTTGGAAGTGGCGTGTTAGTGACATGGTCGTGTCTCCCTAATCGTAACAATGATAAAAATAAAGGAGAGGTGGAATAACAGCGAGCGCGGGTTATCGCTCCCCTGATATGAACGCACCCAGCACCATGCGCATGGCTTACCACAGATTAAATAATGCGGGACTGAATTACGTAGACTCACTGTTTTTGATATGTAACATCTTTCCTTGTTGGAGTGAATTCGTGAAAGGGGACGGAAGTGTGTAACAGGAAGTGACAACTTGAGCATGGAATAAGTAAGTACTTTATAATAGCATGGAATTAGTGTACTCATGGAATTTGTAAGTAGAAGGAGTCATTTCTGTGGTTGCTCAGTTGCTTATTACTAAGGTGAGATGTCAGATGTTACACATCATATGCGGCTTGTTTCTTACTTAGGTTTATAGCGCACCCACTGGAACTGATCGTAGACGTTATACGTGAAGTATTGGTATCATTGGTACCATATACATTTAATACATAGCTATATAACGGCGCAGGATAGCCTTTACCAGAAGTGGTCATCGTGTTACATATCGATGAGCATCCATAACATCAGAATTGTGACGAAATATAGCAGTTCGTCGTGGACGTGGTACGACAGCGGCTCCCCTGACATCTTCTCTGTCGTCAGAGGACAGCCACCACGCAACCAACAATGCGACGCTCTGCTAGAGTGACTGTCAGCAGTCAGTGTCACTCTTACCCGACCTTTTTGGTGATTCCAGTTAATGCGTATCAAAACGAGGCGGCGCCACTTACTGCGCTATGTTTAGGTAGGTATATAAATACTTATTTAACAAAAATCTAGAAAATATGCTTAAACGGACTTCAAAGACTAACATAAAAATCTGGGTAGCTTGTTGAATTATAAACTATCACAAAATGTGTATTTTTTTTAATTTCAGCCAAAATACGTCCACTGCTGGACAGTAACCTCCCCCAAAGGGGTGTTTGCCATAATCGCCATGCTGGGCAGGCGGGTTGGCGATCGCAGTATGCTGTTAAAATGCATAGAGAACGCTGCTGCTCATTCTCTAGTAAGTCGCCTTTTACGACACCCACGGGAAGAAATAGGATGGTGCCATTCTTTACGTCCGGCACCAAACGGTACAACAAATTGTGTATTGTTGCTTTAATTATTACAATAAGTCTTCTAAGTAGTATTACTTAACCAGCAGGCTAATTCCGTAACACACTATCAGTAGGAATCGGTTTCAATTTGACAGATCAACAACATTCATTGCGTTATTTATGTTGTTGAGTAGACAATTTTTTCTAACATATGAAGCAATGGATTAGCAATATACTTCAAAATGATTCCGATTGCGATTCAAACTGTGTTACGCAATTAGGGTGCAGATCAAGAATGTATCAATAAAATATTATTTCTAAAGACCGACACGCGTTATTTTGTACGTCTTATCTAGAATTTGCATCTACCTAGTCTTTTCCCAGCTATGTTGGGATCGACTTCTAGTCTAACTGGTTGCAGCTGAATACCAGTATTTTACATGGAGCGACTGCCTATCTGACCTCCACAACCCAGTTATTGGGTAATACGATACCTCTTGGTAAGACTGGTTGTCAGACTTTCGAGCTTCTGACGACCCGTAGCGACTGTCAAAGATCCACGAATGACAGCCGGGACCAACGGCTTAACGTGCTTTCCGAGGCACGGAGGGGGCGCGGTATGTAAAGATGGTCACCAATCAACAGACCAACCGCGGCAAGCGTAACCTAATCTATCGATCTTTGCGGCTATTATTACATATTACATAGCCACCCATGGCCGACGTGTAGGTAATATAAACAGCTCGAGAAAATAAGTGTGCAAAATATGTGACATAGATTTATTCAGAGCACGTAAATTATGTGACGAAAGCTTGGTACTCAGAGTTTGAGATAAAACTATACTTTTCAGGCCAGTGGCCTTCCCTTACTACATTAGGTAACCAGGGGTTCTAGTCCGAACATAAATCGGAAGTATCGGCCGAATGTTCGGCCGTTTCCTGACTACAGCTAACTATGGCTGGCAACGGAGAAAGAAATAAAAAAAACAACAGTCAAAGAAATAAGCCAAAGTCAAAAATGTTAATACTAAGTATAACATATTTCCGAAGTTGGTTTGAAGTTACTAAAAGCTTTGACTTGGATGTGGCAAAACAAAAGATATATGCAAAATTCGACTTTTTAAGTTATGGAATCGGGCGTTACTTTGCGGAAATCCATGACAGTAAAATATTGTTACGTAATATTATTTAGTTTTAATTCCCCATTAACTACTTAGGATGAACCTTTTAAGTACTCCTGTAGTATAGGTTTGGGCTGCATGTTGCATCATAATAACCGCATTTTCTGCGGAAATAAAACTAGGTAAATATTATTACATAACATTTTACTTAATTTAGAGTGTCGCAGTACGGACTAAATAAGTGTCAATATTAAACGCTATTCACTTATTTTTCCGGCATCAAGATAAAAGCTTGGCAATAGCTTGGCAGGAGCAACAGACGAGAAATAACAAGTGCCAAGTGGGTAGCCTCCGTCACTGCCGAAAAGCCTACTACGAAAACCGTCTTTTAATTTATGTTGCCTTATGGTAAAGTTAAGTTAATTAAAAGCCGAAATGCCAAGTAAGTTACTACTTATTTGGTTGGAAATAACAACCTGGTGTGACTTAGCTTACTAAGGTACCATGAGATAAACCTGTAAGCCTTAAGTACCTGCTAAGCGAAGAGCTGTCTCCTAGGATTTATTATGACCACTTACGAGAAGCATAAGCTTAACATTGTCCGGAACGAAGTACCTTACGCCAGCGATACTCAAAGTGTGTTCCGCGGAACCCTAGGGTTCCGCAAAGCCTCTGTGACCAAAAACTGGTCAGAATAAAAAAATATACTAAAGCGGTACCTACTATATTTTATTTTACTCTGGTACCTGAGTAAAATATTATCAATCGAAATATTCCAACATAAAGTAAAAAAATATGCAAATTTTAATGTCAAGTAATATGATTATTAAGAATACACATAAAACCATTTTTGATTACTTTAGGGCTCCGTCAAATATTTCGCTATTTCTCCAAAAAAGTTTGAGAACCACTGCCTTACGCGATACACGCTCGTATTATAATAGAAAGAGACACAGAGAGAGAAAGTCGTATTGAGGGGCATAACGCTTTTTCCTTACGTGACGATTTCTACCAGTCAACTCCTACCGCAAGCCGCGTTAAGAAACTTCGTTCCAAAAAGTTTAAAAATAACATCACGCCTGTATTCCTCGAAGGGTTGGGCAGAGGGGTACCTATAGTTCCCCCCACATTTCACCAGCTATGTTTAACTCCATGTTATACGGGGCGAGTCATTGCCATCAATCGGGCACAAGTCCAGGCTCTCTCTCTTAAAAATAATCATGAAACAATTAAAACAAATAACACCAATTCTTAATCGAGTCACATGAAGCATAAACTTACCATCATGGACGCGATGCAAACTAACGAATATTTTGGGCAATTTGCATTAGTTAAACGATAATGATTATGACATCGTAATTAAAACTAATTATTTCGCAGAAGCGTTATTCGAATTAAGTGCCGTTTTATTGAAATCAGTTCAATTTGGACGCTGAAACTAAACTTTTAGAATTCAAACTTAGCCATTGATCCGAAGTCCCTTCCATCTTTCTTTGGTAACTAAACTTAAACAGTGAATTATTCAGACGTTACAAAAAGACGGGAATAAAGTAACCTCGTTAATTCAAAACAGACCATTAGTCAGCGAAGTTAGGTAATCAGCAATTTAAAAAAAATATAAATACGTACGTAACGAGTAAAAAAATGTGTCCTAAATGAGGTGGCCTGGGGCCGCGTGAATAGCGCGCGCCGTGAATACTGGCTGAAAGGACGGCGACAAGACCGACGTATCCTAGTTCCTCGGCCGCGCTGCCAGAATGACATATATTTGTGCCAGTCGCCGGAAAACGTAGAAAAAAAAAATAAGAATTCAAAATTAGAATGCAACGTTAATTATGATGAGCCGTGAAGATTTTTGTGATGCCGTGATTTTGAATGGTAGTAAAACAAATGAATGAAAGAACTTTTCTGAAATAAGTTGAAGGAGGTAGGTAGATAGGTATCATTTTTAAAACACATAATAAAATGTTGGTACAGAGAAAAATGAAATATACCAACATCAGACTTTAATAAACATTTGGAGATTATTAATTATTTGAAGTCGACAACCCATTGCAGAGCACGCAGAAGGCGAAAAATTCATCACAGCGCTTTTCCAATAAGAATTGTAATAAAACATTCGAACGTTTGGAAAAACTGAAATTAGAATTACTCAACTCCGTCCAATAAATCAGACGTAGTGGACATTTAACTCTGGAATATTGAAACGGAATCATTGAAAGGGACCATTAACATTTTTAATTAGAGTAATTTCTAATTTAATTAAAACTTGGTCAGGGCCGTCACTCAATTTGTTCTGGCCCACTTCACCGTGAGCTCTTAGCATTCTATCAAGTACTTTTATAACCGCTTCACTGAAACGTGCTAATAGACGGCAAGTTTGTTTTTATTACCTACCTTAGGGAGCGTTACCCAAGAGTTCGCTAGGAGTTCGCTAGAAAGTTATTATAAGCTTTTACTTGTGCAAGAGCGAACACGTAGGAGCTGTTAAATGTTCTGATATTTGCTCTTTCAGAAATAATTTTAAAATGGTGTTGTAAAGCTGAACCTGGTTCTTCTTTACTTCCTTCTAAACTTGTTTTTGAAGAAATCAAAGTTTACGTCCTGGGGGCCAAGTCTGCTATTTTCAATGCATGGTTATTATGACGACCATACCAACGCAACGCTATGACCATTGTGCCAATAGTTTGTAACCTCCTAAATTCATAATGGCGTGACAGTGGTCCATATGGGAAGTCAAAATAGTAGGAGCTTGTCAGTAAGAGATTACCAAATACAGACAATTTTTCCAATGGAGTATCAGTGGCACGTCATTGGAAAATCATAAAGACGTCTTTCAATCACACGCTTTTCAAATCGAGATTAGCAAAACTGTCAAACTCTACAATTACGGTGCCAATGATCGGCCATTTGGACACAACTGCGTTAGCTTATGGTAAGAAATTAAGTCACTGGTCTTTAATGTCGTGTCATGCAATAGTTCAATGGAGCGGCCAAGCAATATGACGAAACGCTTCGAGAAAAGGTAGTAGTGCTTTTTGTTTTTGGCCTGTTTTGGCGGGGGCACCACCGTGCCAGACGTATAACCAATATTACAATTGACATGTAACAAGCGTAGATCATGTCGTATTTTTTTTTTTTTACCAAGGTGTGAAGTATGTAGAGTTAGGCCTTGTAGAATTAGGGGCAACGCTCTACATTCGTAAGTCTTGGCAAATGAAATCTTTTCGGTGGGATTTCATTTATTTTTGTAGGGTGCTCTATTTATTTTAATTTTATCGGTGATATTGTACTTATATTACACGGACGTTAAAATCATAACCATGTCATTTAGCATAGTCGGATAAGAAAGGTATTTCATTACGCCAGCAGTAGTAACTTTCTTCATAGCCCAAGAAAAAGAGTTTCTTCTTCGTTGTATATGTACATACTAATCTAGCTTTCATAACAAATGGAAGTAGGTATACCTATTATCTGTAAGAAATACAGACTTGCACCACCACTTGACTTTAAGGGGGTTTGAGGGTGAAAGTTACAAATTTCTTAATTTTTATGTTGTGTGTATCAAATGCAGGCTACTGCATACCAAATTTTAGCTTTCTAGGACTTCGGGAAGAACCCTAGAGGATTTATTTTGTATACAGTCCTGTATAACGGGGGTGGGAGGGTGAAAATAACAGATTTTTAATTTGTTGGTTATTTGTGTGCAAATCCTAACCTGCATACCAAATTTCTAGGACTTCGGGAAGTGACCAAGAGGTATTGATGAGTGGGTGAGTGAGTCAGTCAGTGACGAAATTGACGTATTAATAACATCTAAAGTATAAAAGCTAGACAAAAACATTGTGTTTTATAAGTCTGCTAACAAAATCTTATTCTGAAAATTTGAGCCCTCTAGCATTATCCAGGCCGAAGCTACTCGTATGAGGATTTAAAGAAAAACACAAAACGCTTCGAGAAAAGGTAGGTGGTTCTTTTTGTTTTGGGGGCATGGTAGTGCCCATCCATGCCCCCAGATGTATTAAAAATTACATGTTACAACTGCTTTTCATCAACAATTCATATCAAAAAACTTCCCATAGCTATACATAATTTTTGTCCGTTTGTCTGTTTGTCTGGATGTATGTTTCGGATTGGCGCTAAAATGGCTGAACGAATTTGGATGATTTTTTGCACAAAGATAGTTTGTAACCTGAATTAACACATACGGTACTTTTAATCCCGTTAGTACGTACATTCACGTGGGATATTTTTCGACATCTACGCGGGCAAAGCCTCGGGCAAAAGCTAGTACTGTATGTATCTTCCTAGATACGCCAACACATTCATGCACTACCATAAGTACCAGGCAAACAGAAAACACAGGAGATCCTATCTCCCCAACAGTAACGAGCTTAAGAAACGCTCGATCAGCCGCAACTAAGCCACAGTTAATCTCACCGACATTTAGAAGAATCACCGACTTCGGTCCCTTGCATTTTATGTCGGTATCTCTTCAAGCCGATTTATCTTTAGAATGTCAAAGGTTTTTGAGTCCTACGATTTTTTATCCTTTTACAAGCTCAGCAGGACCAGTCAGTATCTACTTTTTCTTAAGGGAAGTAATGTCTACATAGTCTACAGAATAATTTTCTTGAATGCCTTTGTGGCAACGTCCTTTAAATGGAGAATGGTAGTTTGATTACCGACAATCCCATCTTGAAATTGAGAGCATCATAATGTACATTGTCATTGTAAGGGTAATTTAGAGGCCGAATGTATATAACTATAGCAGAGAATGTTTCCGGGCTGGCAATGGTATGATGTTGCATTCCGTATGACAGTTTGCGACTCACATGAGTACCCTTTGTATGATCTCTAGATACTTTGTTTGAGTTATATACAAGATGTAACATAAATAACGCACAATTTCTTAAGGGGTCATTGTACTCAACATTATGAACAACTTTTAGTGTGGGACCAAAACTAAAATCGCGAGAAAAAAAAAGAAAGAAAGAAAATACGTTTATTTGCGGTAAACATAACGCAAAAAAATAAAAACACAAACACGAAATAACAAGTTGAGGGAAAATATGCGTCACATTCACGCAAAACGGCCATCGCTCAGCATAATGCTGCGACCCTATGCGAGACAGAGCCTCAGCGCTGGTTTTCAGCGACAGCCGGCGAAATGAGCTGTTCCTTACATTTTGACGAGTTAGATGAGAACATAACAGTAGGGAACAGCTAATATTTTTTTTTCCTTAAGAGGTTGGTGGTTATTTAAGTTACACCTTGTGCACTATAGAGATGTATCTCAGTAATTTGTCTCTATATTATTAGCCTTTGCCATGAAAAATATATTATTTTTAATTAGGTTTCATTCTACTCCATGATAATATTAAAATGTTCTCAAAGAACTCCACTCCATTTTAATCAAAAAGCTAATTTAAATATGTACCGGATTTCTTTTGAGAATTTTGTGACTGACTGTAATGAAATATATGTATTTTATAGGTAATTATGTACCTAGGTGGAGCAGTTTGAGAATTGATAACAAATAATCGGTGGAGTACTTTGAGAATAATTCCAGATACCTATGGAGCAGAATGGGAACAAAATAATAAGTATTTTTAAATAATAATAATTCCTTGGAGTAACTCGGGAATTAATGTATGAGATTCTTATCTTTTTAGAACAAAAGAATGGAGTAGTTTGGGAATAACACGTCTTGTTTTTGGCGTAATTATATTAATTTTACCGACCACGTAACCGCGTTTCCTCTTAACTGCTTCACCAACTTACATTTTGACGAATGTAAGTTTTGATTGTATTCTATTACTATCATTCTATTTCATATGTGCTAAAACTACCACACACACAGTATCTCGAAAGGGTTTTACTACTACTATCTTGCATAGTAACAGTTGCCCACGGGTTTACTTAGCCGCATCAAAGTTCATTAAGGGAGCCCCCTTTCTCGTAAGATGTTTAGTCAGGCTACCACAAACGTCTTCACGCGTTGTTTAGGTAGTAGTTCGCAGTTTACACACACAGTTTAATTAATTAACGAGAAAAAAACCTAATTGAGAAGAACACGCGTTTCTACGATATAAAATCCAGTGTTTTATTAGAATAATAATAATGAAATAAAATAGCAATAATAATAAATAAATATTATAGCAATATCTAATAATTACTCAAAGAAAAACTATATAAATTATATAATATATGAATAAAAAGACTTATAATACATGTGTACAGGTCTATAAAAATAATCTAAAAATATTTAAGTACATTTACAGGTAAAATAATATATAAATAATAGTGCGAACTATTAGTATGTATGACTATGTCGCGATCTCCTGACTTTGATTATAAGTAAATTAAAACTTGTTCCCACAATTACAACTTAATTATCTCCTAAAACAGGGCTTCTTCTCTCGTATCCTTTTGCTGTGCCCTGCAGGGTACATAATTATCTAATTATATTATCACCTAAGTACACATTATGTTAAAGCAATAAAGATATGGAGTAAATCATGACAAAGGTGTCGAAATTACAAGATATTTCGAAAATTCAGTAGCGAAGTTACTAAAGCTCCGTTATGCTCCAAAAACGTTTAAAAACACACAAAACAAAATACATAGGTATTTTTGTTTGAAATACGGCGAGCTTTCATCCATTTTCAGCTATCGATCCACCGCCTACATAAGCTCAGCAAACAAAAACCAACGACAAGTAGAGAACAATATATAACCTAGCCAAAACTAACGCAACATGAATTGGAAAAACGTTTAGGTATACGAGTAGATAGACAAAAGTTTAAACTAGTGGATGCAAAAGAAACACACAGAAGGCTTAGTTTTGAAAACGTAGGGTCCGCCCCTAGTCGCCGCAGGAGACACCCTGGGCTTCGCATGCCGATTCCCGGCCACCGTCGTCGGCGCGGGCTTGCGGATGGTGAGCAATGGCTAGCTCGCCGTCCGATAAGGACATCCTACGTCTACTCCGAACGTAAATCCGAAGTATCGGCCGAATGTTCCGTCGTTTCTTTACTACGGCTAACTATCGCTGACAACGGCGAAAAAAAAAAAACAGTCGGAGAGACAAGCCAACGTCAAAACTGTGACTTGAAGTCGGGTAAGGACTCAAAGTCAAAAAAGGAAACTGCAAGTTATAAAACGGCCGAACACTCGGCCGATACTTCAGTATAGCGCTTTGGAGTAGACCCCCAGGCCCGGGTCGACCCTCAAAGAGATGTCAGCACAAACTGACGGGGTCCGTTAGGGCCAATGCCTGCCAGGGTTGCGGGTTTTTCAGAAAGGGATACCGTGGCCCTGGCACACAGGCTACTGAAGGAACAATGAGAAGAGGAACAGTCTGCAATCGTGATGACTATCAGCATCTAGCACGATAAAATAAAAATCAAAAAGATTTTAGGTTTTTTTTTGGGGGGTTATTTAAATCAAAATATTTTATTTCATATAAGCCTACATGAGCACTTATGAAACGTCAGAAGCTAGGTACACGGTTCCAATTGGTCGTTTCCTATGGAGAAGACGCGGCAAGAAACCCCATGGTTATCTTTTAAAAATAATTGGCTTTTACAATGTTTTCAAATCACAGTGAGGAAAGTGTAGGCCCGTCAAAAGTACCAGGTACTTAACAAAATAGAAAATGGTCTACAAATGTACAGTCTGTTAAGCCTACAACGGTCTATTAAGCCTACAAGCATGAGTTGAGAACATCTGTGGACTTGTGAATGCGTGACGAGAGCGTTACGGAAGCGAGCGAACGGAGGTTGAGTTAGTGAAGATAGAAAGAGAGAGACTTACGTTTCGTATATTACTTACTGTAGGGGCAAGAGAGAGAGGTGCGGGCACACATTTTCTTTCTCTCTTTCTCTTATAGCCAGTTCCGTTTCGTATATCTAGTACACAGTGCAGGCCTAGTGTTGTAAGTAAGTAACTGAGTATAATTAGTATTACTATTTGTAAGTTTTACTCCACACAAAGCACACTTGTTTTTAGGGTTCCGTACCCAAAGGGCCTTAGTAATAGGGTCCCGTTTTAGGGAACCCAATTACTAAGGCTCCGCCGTCTGTCTGTCTGTCTGTCCGTCTGTCACCAGGCTGCATCTCAAGATCCGTGATAGTTAGACAGTTGAAATTTTCACAAATGATGTATTTCTGTTGCCGCTACAACAACAAATAAAATAAATATTGAAGGGGACATACAACAAACGTGAGTTTTTTACTCGTTTTTGCTCGATATTGATAACGGTAACAGGTAGACGCTTGAAATGTTCACAGAATATTTAGTTAAATATTCACTTTAAAAATAAATAATTAAATTAAAATAAAACAAATATTTAAGGGGCTCCCATACAACAAACTTGATTTTTTTTGCCATTTTTATAGATAATGGTACGGAAACCTTCGTGCGCGAGTCCGACTCGCACTTGGCTGGTTTTTTTTGTTTTATCGTGTTTAGGTATCGATACCCATCACGTCCGTGAAGTTTACCCAAAACATCTATTTCTTTATGAACCTGATAAAATACTAGTAACTACGGTCAATAACCCCACAAAAATATCATCTATCAATATCATCAATATATCATTTATTTTTTGTTTTATTATGTTTAGTTATACGCATCACATCTGCGGAGTCTTGCTAGCTCATTTAATTTGACCCTGTTTAAAGTGCATCTTGTGCCTCCTCATAACAAAGGACCGGTATGACGATGCTAGCGTCCAATTATAATTAAGTCATGAACTTAAACTACGATAACATGGCTCGCCCCTCCATATTACTGTTTCAATGTGTGTAGTCACATCCTTACGAAATAATTTGTATGTAGTTGTATTCATAGTTTTTGTGCAATCAGTACTCGTAATATCTCACTTAATACCAGATTTGTAGGTCAACTAATCATAGCTAGCCGATCGCGCAAGACAACGCACGTGTCGTTTTCATAGAGTAAGTACGTCAGTGCAGCGCCATACTGATAAGAGCGATTAATGACGCCACTAGTCGAGCAACAAATCCGTGGATTTGTTATTGTTTGACGGCCGTCTCATTATGCACACATGCGTTGTGAGTCTTGGTGGCGCTTTGTAAATACTTTCAAACGTTTTGAATTTTGGAGGGACGGGCTATATTATCGTAGTTAATCTCTACAATAAATTGGACCTATTGGTTGCTGAGGTCAACACAAAGCTTGCATTTCCTTCGATATTCGTATCAGTACGTTTATCCATCTGTGATAGCAAGCACCACATAGTGGTTCTTCTCTCAACCCATGTTTTGTTGTGAAGCTGTAACAATTTGCGACGCAGTGAGGCAGATAACTGCGTGGTCCCGGCTCCCGGGCCCCGAGCACAGCAGCCCCCGGTCAGCACATTTTCACACTAACAAATTTGATTCGGTCTAGTTTACCCCCAAAAATTGTTTTGAAACGCCCTTCCCAACACCGCGGCCATAATCAAATGTTTTTATGTTATTACTCTTTTCAGTTCCTCATTCCTCTTCATTCACAATACCCAAGAATGAGTTTCGTTATGGAAACCTCAATCAATAATGTATGTTATGAAAAACATTTTTACCCACTTTTGGAGTTTCATTCACAAAGAAAATCACGGTTCATTGGGTTCCTCAATATCTTGTACACATCGAATGTTGCTAACTCAGAAATTTATTGAATTTTTAACCGTCTTCCAAAAAGGAGGAGGTTGTTATGTTCGTCTGTATGTTTTTTTAAATGTATTTTCACCGATTTCTTCGTATTGCAGACCGATTTTGAAAATTATTTTTTGTTTGAAAGGGTATGCTTTTGAAGTAGTTTGTCACCAAGTTAGAATCTGATCAGAGGAAATTGAGGAGGATAGATGGAAATTGAGGGAAATTCTCAAATTTTATAGGCACACCTATAGCGTGTCAATAAGGCGTGCTCAATCATTGAAGATTTTTAAAATTATGGTAAATACACACTGTTTATCTCCTTAGACATATTTTTTTTTGTTCTTTGCACGTTTTTTCATGATTATTATTATTTATATAGATAATTTTAATATGTGTTATGCATATAGTATTTACTGTATATATGTAAATAGTATACCAGAGACTACCTATAGTATTGTCTCTCCTTCTCCCCTTAATCCATCCAAAGGTTGTCTTTAAAAGATCGCTTTTAGCGATAAGACCGCCCATTGTGTCACTATCCCTATGTAATATTTCTACATTTATATCTGTAATTTTTATGGTGTACATAATAAAGAGTATTGTATTCTATAGCGATTTGTGTATTTTTTATAGTAACTCATGCATTTGCACTCTGAAAACACCATTTGGTGAAGTGGAACTGATGAGGAATACCAGAGATGGCCACCGGAACTACTTACTAATACGTATTTCAAAGGTTGCGATTCGATTAGGCACTTTAATATGGTTGCTAAGCAATGTATGCTCGTCACAATGCATAGGGTGAAGTCAACATCAGCCCCAGTTCTCCTGATTCTTACCAGAAGTATCCTCATCACAGTTAATGCCCCTGCATCGGGAAAAGCAATATTTTGTAAAAGGTTGACATTGAAATGAGCAGTTGACATTTTTTTATTTCTCAATCTTTACATATAAATTCTAAATAAAAATATAATTTCAACTACTATAATTTATTATTCAAGAAATTGCTATTAAAATAAGAACATTCCCAATCCGATTTCTTAAAGCTAACAGCTTTAAGAAATCGGATTAAGAAATCGAACTTAAAATCTTATAATGGGGGGATTTAACAAATCCCCCCATTATAAGATTTTAAGTTTTGATAGTAAATTACTAAACAATAAGCAATTAATCCTAAACCATCTCAACCTAATAAAATTCTAATAATATTAGGGCTAATTATTTAGGCTATTTTAGATAAATTACAAACTGACCCACTAAAAAGTGAAAACTAAAAAAACTTTTTACAAAAAAACAACCGACTTCCAAAAAAAACACTACTAAGTGAAAAATAACTTTAATTTCAGAAGTCGATGTTTTTGCATCGGTATTTTAGTTTTTGCCACCGACTTCCGAAATTAAAGTTATTTTTCACTTTGTAGTGTTTTTTTTTTTGGAAGTCGGTTGTTTTTTTGTAAAAAGTTTTTTTTTAGTTATGAGATGACATTTTAAAATAAACCAATGTCGGAAATACGTCTTTTAAAGTGACCGAATAGTTTCACTTTGATCTAGTAGTGAGGTGGCGAACCTCGGCTAATTAATGCGGTTACCTGAGCAGGGCATGGATCAAATTCTCGAAGGCCGAGTAATTTATAAAATTGTGCCGGCTTGCCACAAATGAGCCGAGGTAAAGTCACTAGCGTGGGCAAAAAACCTTTTTTCTAACCTTTCAGACTATTTGGATCATCAGCTATTACACGAAAGAACATAGTAATTTGAACATACAGGACTAATTTGGGAACTATGCCTAGTTTAACAAATTCGAATCGGTCAGACATTAGTGGCATCCCATTCGGTAACCGAAAGGACATATTAATGACCGAATGTAAATGTAATTTGGGTGGTATGTATTTATTTGATTCGCGTTCGCCGATGCCGCTAACGATCAAGTGTTATGGAACCCTAACATATCCTCGTATTTAGGGTAATCATGCGTAAGCTTCTTTTGTTTACAGTTCACTGAATATTGTATCGACCTTTATTAGGTGTGCGAGTTTTCCTGTCCACATCCTATGTCTGTTTTTCTACTAATAACAAGCCTTGTACAGCGCTAGCATTATTTTTTTGGTAAATATTTCCTGTTGCCGAAATCGTAAGTGGACGGATCGAGGGATCTTTTGTCTTAGCTGCATGTTAGTCCTCCATTCTTATCTAGTACGGGAAAATGTTGTCTTTTTGTCTCACAAAAGAGCGATTTATATTGCTTGACTTCTTAACAATTAACTTGTTTGTTAAGAAGATTATGTTAAAGTCGTCAACGAGGCGTCAAGCTCATTAGCTAATCATAATTTATTGACATAAAACATCACCGCACTTGAAACTTTACCCGCGGTTAGTTCATAAACAAATAAATAGGTAGGTACCTAGAAGTCTGCAGTTAGTTTAACGGCTTATGTTACGGGCACATGTGTGGCGCATGACGGAGAAAAATAATCACAGCCATCCTTGTTTATGATCGGCCATCTTCAACACGTGGGGATTGTAATGAGAAGTGTTTTAATTAATTCTGAATAAAGAAAACACTATTTGTCGTTTTTAAGTACCTACACAATTATATCAGCGTTCTAAACCTTAATTTTTCTATGGACATTTTCTTGTCAATTGAGGAGCCCTATCTATTATTTAACATTTCATTTTGAAGTTATCACTGTTAAAAATTATAAACAACAGTGGTAAGTATAATCGAAAATAAAAAATAACTTTACCAAATAATATGAAACGGCAGATTTACAGTACAGGCTACTCGTTATCTCTGGATTATTTCTGTCAGTAATGTCAAACGCTGGACGACACTTATCGAAATTGGAAATCATTGGCAGCTCGACAGCTATATTTGATGCGGCGCTTATTCAGAAAAACAATTCCATTCTAATTTTGAAAAGCGACAAAGACAAAGAAGAACATGTGCCTTGTTGGTTCTTCAGAGGCCTGGTGACGTCATACGGCCTTTACAACATCTTGACAGGGCTCCTTTCAGTGGGCAGACGCTATAAGATTACAAGGGCCGTCGGCGACGCGATAAAGTGAATTCCTAAAGACTGTTACTAGACCAAGTAATTTACTAAATGGATGAAATCTCAGAGTTTCGACTTTAAAACAGACTTATTTTTAAAAGTGTGGATATAAATAAATAATTAGGTGTGCTCATCAGCATCGTGTCGCTGAATTATTAAGTGAGTGAGCCGGCAGGGTTGTCAAGTCGTCGACTACGATTTGGGTCATATTGGGTGCAGTGTTTTCGACGTTAATATGCACTTATCAAAGGCGACAATTGTTATTGCGACAAAAAGTTAAATGAAAATAATGTTTTATAAACTTCCACGGTTGATTTCTCAAACAAAAAGTCACGGCAGTTAAGTATGTGACAAAAGTATGATGAAATTAATCATTTATTCCCATCATTCTGGACAGGTGGTCTGGTGATCACAAAATATGTTAAAAGCTTTTCCAAAAAGTAATGCTATATCCAGGGACCATTTTGGTTACCCATTGAAAGGGTTTTCGATAGGGTTTTTCTAAGCGGTTAATCAAAAACCCATACGATATGGGTAACCCTTTTGAACGGCTTAAATTAAATTTTGGCTTCGTTTAAGCCATTCAAAATTACCCAATAACATAATATTATGATTTTTTCATGTCACTGGGTTTCAAGTAGGTATAGAACCCATTGAACGGGTTATCATGTAACCCTTTCACTGGGTTTCAAGTATAAAACCCATTCAATGGGTTATCATGTAACCCTTTCACTGGGTTTCTAGTATAAAACCCATTCAATGGGTTACAATATGATAAAGGTAACCCATTGAATGGGTTACCCCTTCGAAAGGCTTAACTCTTAACCGGGGTTGTACGGTCCCTGGCTTTATAATGTAACTAAAAAAAAAGGTTATTTCAATTACAAAGTGCATTTACATAAGTACAGACGCCAGCACATCAAGCTACTACAGTCTGTCAAATTTCTTTAATAGATTTTCAACTTTATCGCTACAGCTTAAGGTTCAAGGTTGATTGGGAAATTTTGACAGTTTCGGGTAGCTTGACCTGCTGACGTCTGTACATGATTTTTAAATAACATTTCAAGCAAGAATTGCTTGTGTTAGGAGGCTTCCCTCTTCCACTTAGAATTATCCAATGAATGTAACTGGAATGGTAGACCACAGGGGTAATTGCGTACCCATTGCTACTGATAGTGTTATCAGTAGCAATGGTTTTCATTTTGACAGTTCAAGAACATTCATTGCGTTATTTATGTTGTTGGACAGACAAATTTTTCGAACATATTATATGAAGCAATGGATTAGCAATATACTTCAAAATCATTAAGATTGGAATTGATAGTGTGTTACGCAAGTAGGGTACAGTTAATCAAATCATTAAGTAAGCTATGATGGTTGTCTGTCGTTTCTAGGCTAGGTACAATAAATGTGTGCAATTTTTGCTTGTTTGGGGGTGCAAAGATGTCTCCTCCCCACCCTTTCCACCCTCTTGCACACAACTTAATGTTAATAACATTAAAAACTTAATTACCACATTTATGACGTCACAACAAACTACAATCGACGATCGAACGCCATTACTTTTAACGATAATTCATATATTATTGTTCGAAGCGATATCATGAAAAGCTATTTGCTGTACGCAATTCCATTGTTGTGTTATACTTTTATTATGTATGAAGTTACATATAAAAATATATCATGCTAATGCATGATATATTTTTATGCGCATATTAATATATGCGCATATTTTCCATTTGGACGCCAGTGAAACTTGAAACGTATGAAAATAACAAAATAGTAGGATTCTGTTGGTTACTCAGATGTCACTTTCTATTGTTTGGCGATATATATTTATTTTTATATATTTTTTAAGGTACCTACCTCCCTTACACGTAAAGTGGGATGATATGTTTGTTTTTTTTTCTCGTCTGTCCCATGGTGTGGGGTATCGTTGGATAGGCTGTTCAAAAATATTCCGTTTGCGTAATATTAAGCGTTAAAGTGCTAAATTTTGTTAGAGTCACATGCTAAAGTTTGTTTGTTTTTATGGTTTTAAAATACTCTTAAGTAGTATTGCTAGTGTTATTAACTTTTCATTCAACTTATTGCCGTATTGTCGGCCCCACATGGTATACGATAAGAGGAAGAAGAAAAAAATAAAGTTTTTAAAGCGATCTTTCACAGCCAACTCACGCGATAAAACGTTATGTTGGTAAGTAGGAACAGCTGCTTTTCCAAGTTTTTCTTTAACAGCTGCTCAGATGAAGAGAGCACTTTATAAAAATCACAATCACCAATTTCTTAAATATTAATAACAGTCATCCCTGTCGTCAAACAGCTGTGAGTGACGCGCCGTCCGCCCTATATTAAAGATTCAGTGTTCCCCGAGAGTTATTACCCGCTTACGATAGCTAAATACCTAGTTATTCTTTCCAATTTCCATTTATTTTGACAGATAATTGACTAAACTTCATACAAATTAAATTTCTGATAGCCTATTTGCGAATTTGACATTGACGAACGGACAAAAGATCTATCTCCGCGCTTTGAGCGGATTTGACGTCGTTTATGATGACAGCATCATTCATATCCGATACATTAGGGGACGGCGCACCATGCCTTCTACCAGAGCAGTCATCTCAGTAGTCACCCCAGTTTATGATAATATACATAAACTCACGCCTTCTTCTCATGGGGGTAGGCAGGAACTACAGAACGCCACCTGCTACGATCTGTACATACTCCTTTTGCTTCGTTTACGTTCAGACTTTTGGTCATACACACGATAAAGTGATTTTAAACTAGATTGTCTTTTCTTTAGTCTTTCGAAAACAAAATGTCCGTTCAAGATAGGACTTTAATCGCAATTTGTCGGGCAATGCGGCTTGTTGGTATCTGATAAAGATATCTTACTGGGTTAGATAAGACTGGGGATGAGATTCAATCAAATCAACAACGTCGACGGGAAAGAAGCTGCCACAAGCCTTAGCAAAAATGCCGGACACTTTTAAATCATAACTAATAAAAAATCACGTTGTAAGTGAGTTGTTCAAAATTTCTCGGGAAGAAGGAACTGTTCATTAATGCAAAAGAAAACTTGTAGACAGTCTTTTAATGAACGGTAACAGGAGACGACAAGATGTCGTTATTATATTATAGAAGTTGGGAAGAAACGAGCCATTAGTAATTTACTCACTAAGAAACAAATTACACTCAACATTTTGTTAATTCGAAGTGATAACAGCTACCAGAGGGCCTAGACAAAGTATCATTCGATTAGCGATAACGCTAGTAGAAAAGCCGTAAAATGTATGGGGTTCACAGCTAACGAAATGTCACGTGATCATAGGTCAACGAATATAAAATAGCTAGACAATGTTATCATCATTCGATTCCATGAAACGAATCAACAGCGTCGAACGATAACTTCCATAGAGATGCGTACCCAAGTGGCACTTTTTGACAAGCGTTATCGCTAGTTTTCGATTCGTATGAAGGAATTTGAATCGAAAACTAACGATAACGCTTGTCGAAAAGTACGATAGCGATTGTAGAAATAGAATCGCTCCGAAGCGATGTCATTTGTCTAGGCCCTCAGGTAGGTACTCGTACTGTGTATTTCGAGAGCTAAAGATGTGATGAACCAAGAATTAAAGCTTGCGAAAATAAATTCAGCAATTATTACTGAGCTTCAACAACAACAACACGCCAACTGTCGGAATTCACATTAACTAGGTATTTGAACCAACATCAAATATTTATGACGACAAATTATTTCGGTTAAGTGCTTAGGTACCTCCTTACGGTTGTAATATTAGGGTGGCAATTGTTAGAGTTGAAATCGTTGTTGTTTTTTTTTTTAATTTCCTACGTCGGGTAAATACTTGGACACGTGGTAAATGTCAATTTCATCCAAGTGTGGAAGCCAGGTCATCATCAACAATGCATAGACAACAAAAACCAAAGCAAGGATTGTGAAAGGATACGTTGGTTGATTGCAATAGCTCATGAATTATTAATAGTACATTACTGCAGCGGCCTGCAAAAGGGGCATTGATGGACAAACGTGAAAATGTGGACTGAGGCGAAGCCGAGGCACTCATACGTGAGTCCATCAATGCTTGGTTGCGGCCAAGATAGTGCTTTTCTCAAAAAATGCGCGGAAATTCAAACTAAGTAAATTATTTATAAATTCCAGATTCAATGACTAACAACGATAACTTTACAAGCGCCAATAATAAGTTAATTTCTTTCTCTTTTACTTTAAACAGCTTTATTTGCAAACCAGTTCGAAATTTAAACAAAACCTTTGATAAGTTACCCCTCCTTGGTTGACATGTATGGAAGTAAAAAGATCGTTCCATTTTTAAATTACACGACAGATATTAATTTTCATAGTAATTTATTCGGCTGCTAAACACGACTGTTAAGGATTTTCATACTATCATTGCCGGCCGCTGATCGCATATAAGTATTTCTCCAGTAGAGAATTTTCGATTTATCCCGAAGAAGGTTGTCAAAATAATGCTAGAGTTTCCAAACATGTTTGAGAAAAAACAATAATTATAATAGGTCGAAAACCGGATAAAATTTTCTGGAAATCCGTTGAAAAATATAAATCGTAGACAAAAGGGCTACGACGTAGCACCTGCGTAGCACTCATTTATTATTGTTATGGCCAGGATTGTTCAATTTAAATATGGATCACACTGCAAAATATACATTTTTCAGTGGCTGTGACTGATTCATGTTAAAAACATACATAATTTATGTAACACGTATGTTTTTCAATCACATAAAACACGTTAACTGCCGAATTTCTCGAAAATCCTACCGAGAATCGGAATGGACATGAAAAAATATTTTTATGAAACATAAAACAAATAGGCCACATACCCTCGTGTTTGCTAGTTGAAATTCTGCCCCGGTTCGTTATTCGGTGTTCCGTTTTATTTATTTTATATGTCTTTCGATTCCATCCCACTTTTGTGGACACCGCGCGCGTTCTAAGTTTTGTAAACCAATTACTGAAGTGTTTGTTGTTGCCACATCCAAGACACTGTTTGCACGACTTGCAGGAGTTGCAGGTCCTATGTCTACAAACGATGCTTTAAAAAGTATATTTTTCGTGAAATTCATTCAAAAGATATAAATGATTAAATGCTGTTTTAAAATTTGCACTTCGATTTACAAGAGTGTTATTTTCAAATCAATGTAATTAAATAATAGGAATCAGACATGTGAGATCCGAGTGCGAAAAAGTAACGTTACTTATATGTTACCTACAATATTCACATGCCAAAAAAATAATAAGTAGGTACTCTGAACTCTTATGTCTATGTGGTACATGCGTGGTGTCAAATCCATAATCATTCATCTGAACTAATATTATAAAGAAAAAGATTTTTTTGTATGTTGTTTTGTATGAACAAACTCAAAAAATACTTAACCGATTTTAAAAATTATTTCACTTATAAAAAGCAACATATCAGCGAGTAATATAAGCTATAATTTACAAAGATTCTATATCACGCGGGCGAAGCCGCTGGTGGAAGTTAGTTAACTATAAAAACTTGATCCTCCTAAGAGACTGTCAAAGAATAATGATTATGAGACCGGGATATGAACACTACCTATCCATAGTAGAGTAGCTAGGAAGTGCTTATTCATTCATTCATGCGGTCATTAAAGTTTCATAATAGACGCAATTAGTGTGAATAATTGATGGTCTTGATCTTCATCTCATACTGTGTCAACTCGTGGTTTCGACCCGCATTGTAGAACAATGTTCTATGGCATAGAAGGTCGAGCCCAGATTCCTGAGGCATGTTCACACTTTCCACTCATTCTTGGCTTATTAGTGTCGTGTTCGCTTTGACAAAGGTTGAATAAAACATGCACCAGACAGATCAAATCAATTTTGTTTAAAAACTTTGTGTCGTAGGTAACCTACCAAGATTTTTTTTACCGATATCATAAGTACGGTTACAAATATGATTTAAACTTTCAAGTTCCTTAGAAAAAAAAGCAATACTCTAGTACAGTACAGGTATTTAACATTTCTGTTCCATTACCACACTTGTGTGTACTACTGACCCATACTTCACAACTGTTACTGCATTATAACTGCGTCCTTCTCACTCAGTGTACGCTTTTTCACGAGTTTTAAAACTTTGACACGGGAGTATATAAGTTAAGATTGGTGTGCAACATCAAAGTCAAAGCAAATCATTTATTTAAAAATAGAATATGAGAAATAGAAAAACCGGCCAAGTGCGAGTCGGACTCGCGCACGAAGGGTTCCGTACCATTATCTATAAAAACGGCAAAAAAATCACGTTTGTTGTATGGGAGCCCCCTTAAATATTTGTTTTATTTATTTATTTTTAAAGTGAATATATAACTAAATATTCTGTGAATATTTCAAGCGTCTACCTGTTGCCATTAACAATATCGAGCAAAAACGAGCAAAAAAATCACGTTTGTTGTATGGGAGCCCCCTTAAATATTTATTTTATTCTGTTTTTTAGTATTTGGTGTTATAGCGGCAACAGAAATACATAATCTGTGAAAATTTCAACTGTCTAACTATCACGGTTCATGAGATACAGCCTGGTGACAGACGGACAGACAGACAGACGGCGGAGCCTTAGTAATAGGGTTGCCGTTTTACCCTTTGGGTACGGAACCCTAAAAAGGAAAGGAGGCCATTAATATAAAAATAGAATTGGAAAAGAATGGGCAGGAAACTCTTTAAAAACATCAAATGTAACTTAATTTGAAAGACACATATTTTATCTAGCAAACGAACTAACTAAGGGTTATTCAAACAGCAGTACGTAGGTACAACTTCAAATGGATGATTATTTCATGTACAAACACAAATATCGTGCAGCCTCTAATTGCAGTAATTACGAACATAAAGGTTGAAAAGGAATTCCTTGCCTGTTATGCATTGCTCTGTGAACGTGCAATAATGGGAAAACAATTTATGTAAATGTAGTAACGTTTGCAACAATTGCAGCTTCCCAAAATGGGTTTTATCACAACAATATCTGCACAAGTAACGTTGTTCTGGTATTGTTTAAATCTTAACAGCCTGTAAAAGTCTACTGTTCATTGTTCAAAGTCATTTATTCAAATTAGGTTGGGAATAAACAAAGGCAGCACTTTGGACGTTAAAATTACATAAGACAGTTCCTCAGCCCTTCACCACTTCCTAGTGCTTTAGCTGTGAAGAAGAAGTTGCGCAACAAACTCTCCAGCAGTACAGCTGTCTGATTAGGTAGCTTCTAAGGGCCTGTGTAATCAACCGTAGAGAGGAGTGTTTACCTTAATCATCACGCTTGGTCTAAACTTATATTACCGAACAAAACCATGCTCATGGTGCACCTACCCATCCAACAATGTGAAAATTAAAACACATTATAAAACAACTAGTGTTCTGTAGCTGTGGAATTGTGAATTCCATATTTTTTATCAAGATGATCGAGCATAGCATCATCACATAACATCACGCCTGTAATCCCCGAAGTGTTAGGCAGAGGTGTACCTATAGTACACATACATTTCGCCAGTTATGTTTAAGTCCCATGTAATAGGGGGCGAGACTATTACCATCAAGCGGGCACAAACCCAGACTCATAATTCCTAATAGAAAATCCCAATAACACTTTTCCTGACCTGGGAATTGAACCCAGGATCTCATGCTCAGCTGTAGCACCTGCGACCACTAGAACAACGAGGCAGTCAGTCGAATTGAGCAAGATCAGCAAAAAATTACAAATTAACAGCAGCTACTAAATAAAATAAAATAATTCAGGTAATCCATCAAAGCATACCTACATGTATTTTTAGTAAGTAAGTTTGCATGCTTCAGTTTTAAGCAAAACATGTTCGATCTAATGCTTATTTTTAATAACAGCTTGTATACCGTGTTTTATGCAAATAAAATATCTTATCTTATCTTAAAAAATGTAGGCCAAGTGTGACTATCGTTATCAAAGGATCCCAACTTCCTATATGTACCTACGTAAATCTATCGCCAGCTATGGTTAAAGCAATCAACGGCTGAAAGTGTTCGGTTGCCGCCAATTAAGAACTTTTTCTTGCGTCGCGCAAATTAAACTTAATTTAAATGAAACAAAACCTCCTTTAATTAAAGCCTACAAACAAAAGACGGAGTTACCCCACTTTGGACCTTAGAATTTACTCGTAGACAGGCACCTATTTTACATAACCACCTACTTTATGTTTGTAATCTAGTTTGTGGTCTACACAATTTTGTATTAAGTTTTTAAAATTGTTATTACAGAGCAAAAAAAAAACCTACGTTACATTGACTCCATTAAAACTGAAATTATAATAACATTATAAAGCCTCAAAGATGCTCGTACTCAACCAAACTTAATTATGTAAAATGAGGAGTAGAATCGTGTAGGCATATAAGTCGGTCGCACGTAGTGACTGGTCTGTGTTTGCGTAGTGTTTGAAGTGGGCGGGCCGAGGCGAGCTGAGCTAATGGCCGAGTTTATTATTATTTGTTTAGAGTAACTTCGCGGCTGCACACATCGCTCCACACTACACACCGTGGGAACATCTCGTCCACTGCATCGTTACAATTTTATACGAGAACAAATCAATACACATAGGAGTCTACAGCTTTACGCCCTTTAATAGCCGAGATACTGACGTTCTAGTTCAATCAATAAAACGTTAGGCAAACTGTTTTTCTTAATAGAAATACTTTTCTCTTTACGTCTATTTATCGTTTATTTCATTTGATCCATTTCTCATTGTAGTACAATGTAATAAACAACATTAATTCGTTTCGCTTCGTTGTAATTTGGCGCGGTAAGGAAAGACAAATTACACACAAATTCCTTCAGATAGCATGCAAATTTACTAAGCATCATAATAAATCTTCGGAGCTCGACAATTGTACTATAAAAAAGTACACGTTACAGACCGCCTGAAATACTGAAATTAAGTTTTTGTCGTGAAAATAGATTAAACGTCACTCGGGCTCTGCCGCTGACGGCGGAGTAATTTTTTATATTAAAATTCAATTCGAGTAAAAATGTGAAATCACCCGCCATCGCTTAACAAGGATAAAATAACTCATATTACCCTCGTCGACAAGGAAACAAGGAAGGCATCACGAGAGGGGGGCCCTAGCGGTTGAGAGCCACGTCACGCCGCGCCCGAATTCATGCAAAAGATAAACTTTGTTCGTTTTGCATTGAAAATGTATTAAGAGCAATTAAGAACTTCCAGTCCCTTGGAGATATAAGATAATTAGCCATAGCCGAAACGGACACCATCGTCTGTTTATTAGTTTAATACTGTATTGAAAACTTTCTCAGGACCTTTATTTTATTGGAAGCGTCTTGTTATGCGTCAGCTTCTCATTCATTATGTTACCGTTACCGTATCCCGTATACGGGTATGTTGATACCATTTTCAGCTTGCATGGTACCGTTATTCTTATTTGGAGTTATGTTCCTAAGTCAATGCATACCCACGCTCCTCCCACATTAAGTCCATCACTGCCACTATTTTCACATGCTTGTGGTTCACACGGGAAACCGCGAGACTACACAAACCGAAACTTTTAATTATCCGTCAAAATAAACACGACACTCTGCGATAGAAAATTTTAATTGGGGAACTTCATTAATTGCACACTACTGCTGAAGCCTAGGTAGTTACAACGTACTTCTACTTACTACGAAACGTGCTCTACGAAAAACAAAACCAGCCAAGTGCGTGTCGGACCACGCACAATGAAGGGTTCCGTAGTTGGGATGAATTTATCGCAAAAACAAACAACATTGTAATTGAAAAACATGTTCTCCCGTACATAGATATGATGTCAAGGTCAATTCTCCAACTGTAAATTTAAGTTGGTCGACTATTACTCGTTAACTTGTAAAGCCTACTTAGCTGCGATAGTTTTCCTTTTAATTTCGTTATATGTACTACTGCCATGAATTATTTCACATATTCAAAAACAACCATTTAGCTGGAAAGGGGCTTGACTCTTACAAAAACCGGCCAAGTGCGTGTCGGACCACGCACAATGAAGGGTTCCGTAGTTAGGATGAATTTATCCCTAAAACAAACTTAACATTGTAGTTGAAAAACATGCTCTCCCATACATCGATATACGCCACGGTCATTTTTCCAACTAAAAATTTAAGTTTCTATCGCAAAAAATGTTTTTTTTTATGTGATAAAACTATAAATTAACAATTATCGGACTTTTTCCTTTACTCGTACTGTGAGACCTTGCTTCTGCCCAAATTTCATGATTCTAGGTCAACAGGAAGTACCCTATAGATTTTGATTTATGTGCGAGATATTCGCAATTTTTTTTTATGTGATAAAACTACAAATTTACGATTTTCGGACTTTTTCCTTTACTTGTGCTGTGAGACCTTGCTTGTTGCCAAATTTCACGATACTAAGTCAACGGGAAGTACCCTATAGGTTTTGATTTATTTGCGAGTATCAAAATATGTCGCAATAATGTCGCTTATATCGCCGTATTTTTTTATTATAATATATTTTTTTTTGGGTGGGAAATTATCAAATAACTTCTCCCGCTCTGGGCGGAGCGGGAGGGCGTGTCAGACTTTTACTGACTAAAACCCACCCGTGTTCCTTCCGTTGCCTGTGTGCCAGGGCCACGATATCCCTTTCGGACAAACTCGCAACCCTGGCAGGCATTGGTCCTACCGGACCCCGTCAGTTGGTGCTGACATATCTTTGAGGCGCGCGTGGAACACAACGCGCCGTCGACCTGGGCCTGGTCCTTATCGGACGGCGAGCTACCCATCGCTCATCGTCCGCAGGCCCGCGCCAACGGTGGCCGGAAATCGGCTTGCGACTCCCGACGCCCGGGGCGTCTCCTGCGGCGACTAAGGGCGCGAGGGCGCGAACCTTGTCTCACCCTCACGCGTTCCGCCTCCTCCTTCGCTAGCATTACTGCTTCGCAGAAGGAGGTGACGACCTCCCATGCACTCTCGCTCCGAACCATGGCCTGGACCAGGGCCGGACGCGAGAGATCGCCGCCGCCGATCGCCTCCGTGAGGACACGGCGGTGCTCCGCCCAAGCCGGGCAGACCTCCACCGTATGCTCCACCGTGTCCTCCGGGCGCTCCACACAGTGGTGACACCCGGGCGTTTCCTCCCGCTTTATCCTGAACAGGAACCTCCCGAAACAACCGTGTCCGGTGAGGACCTGTGTCAGGCGGAAGGTGAGGACGCCGTGGCGCCTATCTAGCCACTCCTCAAAGAGGGGACTTATAGCCACAATTGTGGCGTGCCCATTATTGCGTTGACATGGAAGCTTGATTTTTTTAGAGCTTCAAGGGACCATAGACTTACGTATTTGATATTAATTTCAACTGGATACCTCTACGCGTTCCTGAGAAAAATGGTCTTGACAGACTGACAGACAGACGGACAACGAACTGATTCTATAAGAGTTCCGTTATTTCCTTTTGAGGTACGGAACCCTAAAAATGAGCACTTATAGCTTAATATTGAGCAAACGGATCCCTGAATCAAAAAATGGTCTTCACAGACCCTGAGTATTTTTGAACGGCCCATCCGAAGCTATCGCCCATCATGGGATAGACGAGAAAAAAATATATAATCCACTCTTTACGCCTAAACGAGGTACCCTAAAAAAAATTTTTTCATGATTTTCTTTTACCTCATTGTCGGCGTGATTAATATCTATACTCGTACCTATGCCAAATTACAGCTTTCTAGTACTAAGAGTCTCTGAGCTAAGCCGGAGACAGAAGGACAGACAGACGGGACATGGTGAAACTATAAAGGGTTCCTTGTTGACTACGGAACCCTAACAATCAAAATTACGTACCAATTTATTTCGTGACAAAATCGTGAACAAACGTAGCGTTAAGTTCTATGAAAATAACCAAAAACCTAGATTGTCCATTTAAACATACTTTTTCGTACTTTATAAATTCGAAATGCACCGAAAGATAAGTTCTCCGTGAAATATTGCTTACTCGCGCAATCGAATCAAATAAGACGGGCGGTTGGCGGTCGATTTCATTGCAGAAAATGCAGAAATTCAGCAATACCGATTCGTGCATTACGCCGCAGTAAATTACACGGCTGCAGCAGACGACGAAATCGTCGAAACGTATAAATATAACGCGCGATCTTATTATTACGTGCGACTGTGAGTCGCTCGCCACGTAATTTAGATACGAGTAGTTAATGAAGGCGCGCGTCACCGCTCTAGCGCTCGCAGGAGTCGCAGGCCCTCGTTAACGTTATTCATTACAGTTGAAAATGTACGTTTCATCCAAATTAAGCTTAAACTGGGCTCATGCAAGCGCTGTAGCGCTGCAGCGAGAGTGCAAACGACAAGCTACACCCAAACATAAACTTATTTAAACTCATATTAGAGCGCTGCATGAACCCTCGTACATACGAGTAGTTTAATAGCAAAACAACGCATTCTCTAGAGTTTATTTTCTCAAATTATTCACCTAATTGTTCTGGACAAATAACTCGCTCCAATTCGCCGAATTACAATGCCGCATTGATTGCAGCATACTTATAATTAACAGATAACTACGTACATAATAAAAAGGATAGTTCGATAAACAAAAGCAAAACATACGTTTTTCTCATTTTCCGTAGAAACATTTTCCAATACATAAACAAAGAGTCGCCCATGAAAATTGGAAGCAAGATCTTTATCTGGGATGAGTAAATATTAGGTTTAGGCACGTGTTCATGATTCGATGGCGGGCAAAGCCAATATTATCTCTAGACTGGGTTTTTTCGGCTAACAAATTTTCTTTATATGTTGGACAACAAGAGTATTTTTGCATTATAAGCAAATGATGATTGGCAATATTGTTTCATGGTCACCCTTCATGTTTCCGAACAAAAGTTTTAAATTACCAAGTTCAACTAGTAGTTTAATGTGCTGAACGAAACTCAAGCGATTAAAAGTCGATGCGAAGTGTCAATTCTAAGACTTCTCAAGGCTCCAGACTACGCCTGATTCCCCAGGATGCTAGCTTCTACAACAAAGGTCTCGTCAAGTTTCCTACTAGTTAGCACAAAGGCTTGCTCCGAAACTCCAGATGTTTTGGAAACTGAAGACATTTCAGCGCGACAGCCATTTATCACTGCTGGTGACGTATAAACAGATATATTATCGTCGTCACTGTTGGGGCACAGATTGCCGCTGGCTGTTCAGAAATATTCCTCAGATGTGTAGGACATTTGAGTATGAAAGCCAGTCCGTAATATATTTCTCTCTACTCTAAACCTTTTGTTTGGTATTAAACAATAAATCCGCTTTTAAAAGGATCTTGATTTTCAATCCTGTCAGCGTACAGCGTCCACGCGTCGTCTCGAGGGCATGCCCAGAATGCGAAAAAAGCAATTCTTTTCCACTACTGAGTATATTTTGAAAGAAAAAAAGCAAAGAAAAGCAGCTAATGTAAGTAAGTGGGTCTGCAGAGACAATTTAATGTAGAAATAGTTCTAGAAATGTAGTTAATATTCTGGACGAAGGTAACGCCCACCTGACTTCTCCGTACGGCGCGATTTCTTAATCGGGGCCATTAAGCACGACATTTATTTATGCCCTTTGCCATTATGGCACAATGAACAAAGGATTTAGCCAGTATGCAAGGCATTGCAGTACCTACCACCGCCATAAATACGACTAATAAATAAATCACTGGCTCAGTGGCTCCACAGGTTACACAATATTTCAATGAGCTCATACTGAAATTCGAACAATTGGTGAACGTAAGGGGCGTGCAGCGTCCTGTATCGACCCGCTCCCCCCCACCTCAACCTGCAACTGTTTTTAGTTGCACATCGAGCGCGCACCTGCGAAATTATTTTGCCACTTTATTAAAAATAACGCTGATGCGCCACAGACTAAGGGATTTGGCGCGCTCGGTGAACTTTGAATAAAGAACGCTTATAAAGTGAGTTAAGCTCAGTTCATCATAGTTTTTTCATGAAATCTTTAACAAAAAATTTGAATATTAACGGAAAATTGTACTGTGAATACTGCGAGTATCCGCCGCGTTTCCACGCCGGGCCGGCTGTCAAAACGTTCTTCAGGAGAAAGGATTTGTTTTCCAGTGAGGCGCTTGAAAGCGCTGCCTCTCCGAAAGATGATTGTTACAGCACAAACAAAGAACCGCTGACGTTCTGCAAAACAGCGTTAAAGCTTCTGTCTACATCCAATATCTTTATGGACAGGTAATAAATTGAGAAATACCGTTCGGTTAATGTCTGCGTTTTATATTTGCTTCAACGAATGGTTGTTTTAGTAGATATTACTTTATAGGTACTGTCAAGTGGACTGGTGCTCGCCAAATATCGTTTTAAGTCCTCATTTCAGGTGTGCTCAAACTCGACATAGAGTTCCAAGCGCAAATTAGCAGCAGATTTCATTATCAATATACCTGGTTACCTACTAACCAGTTCCAATGACTGGCTGACCCACACCGCATATGTGACCCTCTAACACAATTGATTTGTCCGATCAAAGTTTCATTATGGTAGCAAATGGAATCGCCCACCTGTAAATGCAACTTGGAACCCCCACAACCCCCTTCCCCGTTCCCACCCGTTCGCGACTGTGAATATTTAGACCCCTGGAATTACCATGGAAACGCGGCCATTTCTATATACCCTCACCACTAGCAAATTAAAGATTAAGTTATTATTTTTTGCGAACGCAATATCGTGCAAAATTAGCGATACGGATGGAAAACTCACTTGAGAGAAAATTACGCTGAACGAGGTAAGGAATTTCCTTTTTAGTTAAATTTTAGATAACGTATAAGGTATGTAAGATCTAATGTAATTTACCAAATAGATAGCTTTAAACTCATTAAATTTCTGTATGCACAACTCACATTTCTAAGTGTGTTGAGACGAGACAAAAACTAACAAAACATACTGGCTTTGTCAGCGTTTGTCATGTTTTGTCTTGTTGCGAAATAGTCCTCCGTACGAAAACCGTCCAGCAAAGAGTTTCATATTATGTTCCGTATGTAGCAGTGTAGGCAACTCTGTGAAAGTCTATCCAAAACCTTGCTTTCAGGCATTAGAGACCATTAACAAAAACCCGCTCATATATCAACTGCCTTCATTCTGAATGCAATACCATATTTACTCTGTAGTCTGTAGTCGTATTAGTACCAACTCTTAATGCATTATCAACTTAGACTGAATAAAATAAAGTAGACGCTGTACTGAACGGGGAAAGAAGGTAATGGAAAACTATAGGACGAGATTGGAACATAGATTTTTTCACCTAACAACCTCGGAAAGATTCTGTTTATCATTCGAAATCTGCGAGTGCAAAAGTGCGTTTTATCCACTAGCATGGAAAGATTTTTTAAATTCGAACGTTTCTATTCAATAATTTTCTATACCGCCAGTACACTGAATGAAAATGCATTAATACTTATTTCATGTCAGTGCACCAACCTCATTTTTAGGGTTCCGTAGTAAACAAGGAACCCTTATAGTTTCGCCATGTCCGTCTGTCTGTCCGGCTGTCCCCGGCTTAGCTCAGAGACGCTTAGTACTAGAAAGCTATAATTTGGCATGGGTATACAATATATTAATCACGCCGAGAAAGTCGTTAAATAAAACCATCAAAAACATTTTTTTTAGGGTCCTCCCTTGCACTTAAAATGGGGATGATAGTTTTTTTCTCGTCTATTCCGTGGTGTGGGATATCGTTGGATAGGCCGTTTAAAAATATTGTGGATTTGAGAAAACAATTTTTCAATTCAGGGATCCGTTTCCGTAATATTAAACTTTAAAGTGCAATTTTTTGTTAGTCAAGTGTGACCCCCCCCCCCCCTGCCAGCTAAATGGTTGGTTTTGGATATGTGAAAAAAATCATGGCAGTAGTACGTCGCTCGATACATTTTTATTCGAAAATCATGTCTTTTTTAAGGATAATTATAAAAACAAATAAGATTGTTCGGCTGTTATGTCTAAAATAAATATTCACAGCAAGAAAATATAGTTTATTATCCAGCAACCAGATATTTTTTCTCTAGATCAATTATTACTTTAGTTATTTAAACGAAATAAGAATTGAGACTTACGTTATTTAGTTTCGTGCTCGAACACAATTAAAGAGCGCTCGCGATATTCAACTTTATTACTGATGCGTTAGTGTTTAGCACATAACGGAGTGGCGGGGAGCAAGGGGCGGAGCTTGCGTGGTTTGATTTAGACTGCCTTAAGAGTTAGTAAAATATCATTTGTAATAAAAGAGAGAGTCGAATTATCTACATTACAATTTGATAGTCGCATCCCTCCTCTAGTTTGTACCAACTTATCAACCGTCTTTGTCTCTCTCTGTTATGTAAAGTAGCTATTAATAATTACTTAAACTTCCTATACTCAATTACAATCCCAATAACTTAGTTTACCTGACACTATTTGCCTGTAACTATTGGAATTTGTACTAAAAGCCAAAGCATAGACTTGCCCTGTTCAATTGTTCAATGGGTAAGCAAACACTAGCCTGTTAACTATTGTCTAATGTTGTGTTATTAATATGCATACTTTGACTAAGTTACATGTTGAAAGGGTTACTACTACACCATTGTTTTATTTTCCGTGTGTAAACACCACACGGTATTTATTGATCAAATAATGAGAATGTTTGAGGAAACTTTGTCACTACGTTACGTCGTAAATGCCATAGATTTGGGTGTATTACTAATCGTATTTTTTGGAACGAAGTTCCTTATCGTTGTACTCTATTTTGATTTAGAGTTTTTGATTTTTGAGTTCTGTACACTTGTTTTTTTATTTATATTTTTTATTTTTGCAATGCTTTTAAATAATTCCTTTGCCTCGCAAATTACAGTTGCATACAACAAAACTCGCTTCCTTATTTAAAAAATAATCCCAACACATGAAACAACCAAGTAATAAACATCCTCATACACGGAGCCATATTTTCTTCTTTTATTTTATTTGTATAAAAATCAGTGTGCGACTTCGGGGAAGCGAGAAATGAAGACAAACGTGCAACGTGCGCTGCGCCACAGAGTAGCTAGTAACTGATATATTAGACTTCAGATGTGTGGGTATGGGTATACATATAACATATTTATGTTACAGTATACAGATATATGTTACACTACATTATCATTCTCCTGTCCTTATTCCAACAACATAGCAACATTACTTTTCCTTCCATATACTTCTCTATTAGTCGTCATCTCGGTAGTCTCCCTTTCAAGCCATATCATCTTTCACACAGTTCATCCATCGTTTCATTGGGCTTCCCCTACTCTTATAGCCATCCACATTCATACTCAAAACTTTCCTCGCGACATTTTCCTCATTCCTCCACATCACATGCCAATACAAACATTAGTGCATTCAAAAACAGCGTAAGCCATGAATGTAGCTACATACTTGCATACAATCATACAGCGCGTGAAGAAAAGGAAAGACCTATAACGATATCTGTTGTTAGAAAGAGATGAACATACATATTTAGTTACGTCACTAGCTGCTGCATGTTCATTGGCGCGTACGTAATAACAATAATTATTATTGTAAATGTCAGGCAATTGCCTGGCATTTACTTTGCCATTATTTAGCGCGGGTAACGCATCTAAAGGTAATAACATCATTGAGTATACCTACATTTCGCTACTAATGTTTAAGTATCATGTCATAGGAGCGTATATTGCTAATGACAGGCTGCTAACTGCTAATCTCAGGTCTAGAGGAGACATAACCTATCGAGATTACTGTTTCAAAGCGCTCGGTTAGACCGCATAGGTACCACATCGTCTTATGCAGGTGTTGCGATATTCGATTAAGGTATTACGAGCGTAGAAGCTGAATAAGCAAGCAACTTCCTCGTGAAACTACTAAATGATTGATGGTTCATATAAAATCCGTTTAATCTATACATTTTATAAATTCAAGTCACTTTTCGTGACTGTCTGAACTACGCAACGGATTTTAATGCGGTTTTCAGCATTATTTAGAGAATTTATTCCGAAAAGTTCATGTGTATCTAATGTATCATTAATATGTATACGTTCCGGGACACTAAGACTATTTGCAAATGTCACGACACTACAAAATCTTATACATTTTATCATACCGTCTACAGCCGTACATATATATCTATATAAATTATATTATATTACATAAATTTTTAATTTTTACGCCGTGACAATATCAACATCATTGTATTTGTATGGCTCAGTCTACGCCTGTCGGCGGTGTGAATGTGTTGTTTTGGTGCATAAGCACTGCGTATGTGATTGTAGAAAAATGACAACACACATTTTACAAAAGAAATGTGTTAGAATATTAGCTCAAATAAATAATATACAAAGCTGTAAACCCTATTTTCTGAAATATAAATTACTCACGCTTCCTTGTATATATTTACACGATATATGTATCTACGTATTCAAAAACATGCACACATTCACTAAAGTACAGGACATACACACTTACAACACCCGGCACAAACATAACCTATACCAACCACCGTCACAACTAAAAATGCTACACCAAAGCCCACAATACATGGCAATAAGAATTTATAATAAGCTGCCTCAAGAGATTAAAAATGAAACCAGGCTTGCTCCATTTAACAATAAATTAAAAACCTACCTTTTAAAAATTGTTAAAAAACTATTCAATTGAAGAATTTTTACACCAAAAATAAATCAATAAAAACTACACACGCATTCTCGTACACATACATTCCACACACTTACACCACTACCTACATGAGTTCCTATTCGAAATAAATTAATAAGACGATCGAATGAATAAAAATGTATTTATATTAATATTGAATTATAAAAATGTATTTATATTGTTATTGAATTATAAAAATGTGTATAGATTATTAATATTATTTGAATGAGTAATACTAAATTATTAACGTAAAATTGTGTCAATAGCATAGTTATTTTAATTTTAATTTGTAATGTTAAATAACCCTCACATTTGCGATGCCTGGAAAAGGTCGCTAAGTTGTAAGTACCTACAGTATAAAATAACACCAAAATGTACACTTAGTTTGCAAATAAACCTTTGACTTTGACTCAAAAAGAGTTTGCCGTAACACCTACGAACGAATGGAGTCGCGTGATGTAACACTAGATCATGTGCTTAACTGTACTGTCACGTAACGATATACGAGATAACGTCGAGAGGCGGTCTGTCCCGGAAAGTTTCCCACTACACGCACTACACGCACACTACACTACGGACACTTTCCGGGACAGGCCGCCTCTCGACGTTATTAAAAACATAAATAAAGATATACTCTGTGTGTCAGGCAGGATGACACATCAAAATTTTCCGTTTTTTCAATTTTAATGTATTTATTTTAAAACAATCTTTAAGTCTCAAAAATCGAAAAAAATGTGCGCTATATATGGATGGAGTAATGGAAATATGGAGAAGTCTCTTGACGCTGCGTGAGTGTGCGTGATCCATCGCCGCCCGTTCGATGTCCATCGCGCACAGGATGGATGGATAGCAGCACATGAAGTAATTTTTTGCTCCGTTGGTGTAATTGCTGTATGGCGTTCCAGTGAGAGGATAAATAAATAAATAAATAATAAATATTTCGAGCTTTGTCAAGTCGTAAAAATAGTGCGAAGCAAGGGCGGTTAATAAACGCCAAAGTAGAAAAACACTGTATCAAAACGATGCGTGAAAAACTGCACTGGGGTTATGACGTCTTCTATATCTTTGCTTTTACTGAATAGGTGTGAAAACAAAGTTAAAGGAGAATGTTTACTCTTACCAATAAACTAGCGACAGATAATAAAACATTGTAAACGATTAGAAAAACTAACTTTATATTGTTTATATCTAAACTATGTGTTGATGTCGAAACGCCAACAAAATAAAATTTACATAATACATAACGGCGCAGGATAGCGTTTACCAGAAGTGATCATCGTATGAGTAGGTCAACAATTTTAATATCATCAGGATTGTGCCGGAATATAGCAGTGCGTCGTGGACGTGGTACGACAGCGGCTTCCCTGACATCATCCTCTGTCATCAGAAGACAGCCACCACGCAACCATCGATGCGACGCTCTGCTAGAGTGACTGTCAGCAGCCAGTGTCACTCTTTTCGGTGATTAAAGTACCTTCATAACAAAACTAGACGGCGCCACTTGCTGCGCCGTCATATACCTGTCAGATATACGTCAAAAAATTAGCACTGCCATACAACGTAGCAATGCTGGCAGCCTTTTTTTTTGATGCCCCATGATTCTTTCTCTTCCCTCTTTTATCTACATGTACATATTATTACTATTATTTTAAGAAATAGAAAAACTTAGCTTATATATTAGAAAAAATCACTAATTACAACGATTTCTGGAAACACTGGCGCGTAGCAGCGTAACAACGTAGCAGGCGTAGCAATGGCTACGATTTAATTTTATTAGCTCATAGCGTGGCTAGCTAAATACAACAGTAAATTGTGGCTTAGTGTAATTCCAGTCTGTCCATTTATAGCAGTATCAAAATCTGTTATGCTGTTGTACTACGAAGTATAAACGTGTATTGAATGTTGTTATTATATGGAGCAAACGCGCCACTAGAGTGGGATTTTACAAGAATATTACGATTTTAAGCCAACAATAATGTTAATGGATTATCTGCGTTATGTCAGTTTCAAGTTTGTCAAAAAGTCAAGTCATTTATTCCAAGTAGGTCAATACGAGGCATTTTTGAGAATAGAATTTATTCTAGCCACCTACCTACGTATAGTCTCGTATGGAAGAGAAGTATGTTCTTCGTTATAGTTCTTTGTGGGTCATGTTAACATATTTTTTGACATTCAAAATCAAAAATCTAAATATTTTACTTCACTTAGGCCTACATGGGCACTTATGAAACATCAGAAGCTAGGTGCACGGTTCCAATTGGTCGTTTCCTATGGAGAAAAGCCGGCGAGAAACTCCACGGTTAGTCTTTTAAAAATAATTGTCTTTTACAATGTTTTCAAATTACAGTGTTCACGCTGGTAGCACACCTCCGCTGCGAAACCGCAGTAGTTCAATTGTACTGGTTCGCGTCATGTTCCGCTACTCGAATCGGATGCGAGTAGCGGAACATGACGCGAACCAGTACAATTGAACTACCGCTGCTGGTTTCGCTGCTATGGTTTCGCAGCGTAATAGCTATGGGAGGACAGTGTAGGCCTGTCAACAAGTACCTAATGGTCTACAAATCTAGTCTATTAAGCTAACAACGTTCTCACATTCACAAAATATAAAAGAAACTAATATAAAAAATTATAAAAAAAATAAAAACCTATTTAAACCAAATGACACGATTGCCATTACAACTCTAACAAATCTTAATAATATCCTGTCAATGGTACGTGTTTATCATCAATCAAAAGGTTTTTATTCTCATTATATTTCTCTATGCACAGGACACATTTCTATAAGTGTGTTGAGACGAGACAAAAACTAACAAAACGTCCTGGCTTTGTGAGCGTTTGTCAATTGTTTTTGTTTTGTTGCGAAATTGTCGTACATACGAAGACCAGCCAGGAATGAATTTCATATGTTCCGTAGCAGAGCTCTGTGAAAATCTATCCAAAAACTTGTCCACTGGACCATCAATACTATAGAGAGGTGAGATCATAGAAATATAAAAGATGGGTTTCTTTTCTTTCTTATATATATAATTCTTTCTTTCGTTTCTTTCTTATATACATATTTCTTATTATACAAGGTGACAGGGAAATTCGACCTATTCCTCGAAAGGGGTTAGACGAGTACAAGAGGTCATTAGCAACAAATTAAGTCCTGTTAACTAGGAGTAAAAACTGGATGGACTCCGAGCTGGGGCGGTTTTTCGATTTTTTAGAAGTTTCCTGTTTTGTTATTAAAGTTAAATCGATTCAAGTTAAATGTCAAAACGGGCCTTTTATTTTTTGACAAGTATAATGACCTGTCGAAGACCAAAGTTATGTGCAACGAAAGACCTGGAAGCATAAAAGTAGATGGGGAGACAATACTAAGAATAAGAATACCTTTACTTGGGCCAAGTAGACTCTTCAAGCGAGGCAAGATAAAGAAATCACAAGACGAACGGAAAACGCCTGGAAGAACTACTGGTCCATGAAGGAACTTCTCAAGGGTGAGTTACCTATGGCACTGAAACGCAGGCTCATGGACATGTGTATTCTTCCCGTCTTACCCTAAGGTGCACAGACTTGTTGTCTGACTAACATCCAGAACTCCAAACTCAAGGTCTGCCAACGACCAATGGAGCGCAGTATACTAGGCGTTAAATTAACTGATCGTGTTCGAAACACAATACTGTGCTCCAAAACAAAGATAGCTGATGTGGCTCAAAAGGCTGCCCAACTTAAATGGGACTGGGCAGGAAATGTCTGCCGCATGCCGAACCAACTGTGGGCCTAAATGGCACAGAATTGGTGCCCTGAGACAGTGCGACGGGGTCGCGGCAGACCACGTAGGAGATGGCGGGAAGAACTGGATAAGTTCCGTCAAAACTGGAAGGAGGACGCGAGGGCTCGCGAAAGATGGAAGGAGTGGAGGGAGGCCTTTGCCCAGCAATGGGATAGCATAGGCTAGAGAGAAAAAAAAATGACCTCTAGTATAACCTCAAGGAATAAATACATCGAATTTACCTGTCACTGTGTATATATATATTCTTTCTTATATCTATGGATGAGATATAGCACTTAAATACGTAACAGTATACCCAGACACGTCTCTGTAAACCCCTTTAAATTCAAGGAATACTAGCGAGATGTTATGCTAGTACCTACTAAGATTATTTGAAGAACAATGGGAACTAATTACATAGCTGATTAATGATTGGTCCAACGAACAGTTATCACATGTTCTGCGGCACTCATTAAGCTGTGGTCAGCTGCCTTGTGCCAATTAACTGTAAACGCGGCTGTTATGATTATCAACGTTCATCAATTAGGATATTACGCAGTACTTATCAGCTCTATGATTATTCTCACCAACCTAAGAATATTTAGGTTTTTTATTTATATGTGTGGGGCCAACATAAGATATTTTTGTCTTATATCATTATTATTCGATAAATTCTGTGAACGTCTAAAACAAATAATTTGGTTTGTTACATTCGTTAGTGTTTTTCTAAATATAATAGCCTAAATGTTATGGTGAATGAATCCTCTCTCTCTTACACTTATAGCCCCATATATTCTACTTCTCTTTCACACTATTTTAAGTCTCATTTATATCTTCTGAGAAAAAAAACCGACCAAGTGCGTTTCGAATAAAGCACAATGAAGGGTGCCGTATTTGGGATGAATTTATCCCGGAACAAACTTTACATTATAGTTAAAAACATGCTCTATACATTCCAAGATTTTACGCACATTATTGGGAGATTTACCATGTTATTTTAAGACCATAGAATTCTTATAGGTTTTTTTAAAGTTTTGATTCAGTTGTTTCGGAGATGAGGGAATGGTAAATTTTCATCAAATTTCTTAAGTCACTTTAAAACTATTTATTTAAAATTATAAATAAAAATATACTTGAGACCCTCACAGTAGTATTTTCATAAAATTATGTCACACGGTACAGTGAGCAAAACTTTATTTTTTACTTGTTTGTTCCCTAATTATGGAAATATTCAAAATTAATTTATTACGGTACAGTACAATACAGTAACAAGTCGTGTTTGGGTCATAGAAATTCATAGTACCAAATTTCAACTTAATCGTTCTGTTAGATTCCGAGCAAATTGGCTGTGACAGACGGACAGAGAGACAACACACACGAGTGTTCCTATAAGCATAAGGGTTCCGATGTTTTCATTCGGACATACAGAACCCTAAAATCGGCTTCATTAATCATTACACACTTTCAAGAATCAACGAAGAAGTCGACGGAGTAGCTAGAAAAGTAATCCATCTAACTTCGGCCGTACTTACTCAAATTATGAAAATTTCTGAAATAAGTATATCAAAGATCAAAGCTACCAAAGAATCTCTTTGATCATTTAAAAACTATACCTACTATTAATGTTGTACACTTGGCAAACCTTTTATTTTCATGACTTTACATTCAGACTACGATCTGTTACTGGGCACCGGTGTGGGCGCGTCTTTGAGGCGACCAGCCCGGCGGTTGAACGCGTCCCAAAGGGTCATGGCCACGGTCTTCCGTGAGGCGGCGAGCCTCCTTGCCGGACTACCGCCATGGGATCTCGAGGCGAAAGTCCTCGCGCACATTTTGGAGTGGCGCGAGGAGGCGAAACGCCGGGGCATAACTCCGCTGCCACGGGAAATCACGGCACAGCGGACGGAGCTCCGGCGAAATGTCATGGCGACATGGAGAGTGCGGTTGTCGCAACCCAGCGCTGGGCACGCCACAATTGTGGCGATAAATCCCGTCTTTGAGGAGTGGCTAGAGAGGCGCCACGGCACCCTCACTTTCCGCCTGACGCAGGTCCTCACCGGACACGGTTGTTTCGGGAGGTTCCTGTTCTGAAAAAGCGGGAGGATACGCCCGGGTGTCACCACTGTGTGGATCGCCCGGAGTACACGGTGGAGGTCTGCCCGGCTTGGGCGGAGCACTTCCGTGTCCTCACGGAGGCGATCGGCGGCGACGATCTCTTGCGTCCGGCCCTGGTTCAGGCCATGGTTCGGAGCGAGAGTGCATGGGAGGCCGTCACCTCCTGCGAAGCAGTAATGCTCGCGGAGGAGGCGGAACGCGTGAGGGAGAGGCAAAATTAGCGCCCTCACGCCCCTAGTCGCCGCAGGAGACGCCCCGGGCGTCGGGAGACGCAGGTCGATTCCCGGCCACCGTAGGCGCGGGCTTGCGGACGGTGAGCGATGGGTAGCTCGCCGTCCGATAAGGACCAGGCCCGGGTCGACGGCGCGTTGATGTCAGCACCAACTGATGGGTCCGTTAGGGCCAATGCCTGCCAGGGTTGCGAGTTTGTCCGAAAGTGATATCGTGGCCCTGGCACACAGGCAACGGAAGGAACACGGGTGGATTTTACTTAGTAAAAGTCTGACACGCCCTCCCGCTCCGCTCAGAGCGGGAGAAGTTATTTGATAATTTCCCACCCAAAAAAAAAAACTAAGTACGATCTGTTATTACCCGACTGCGCGGCGCAAGAGTAATGTGTCTATCATTATAAGAGTACAACAAAGCTATTCTAACTTAAATACAACATAATTAAAACTACTGTAGGTACACTTCGTTATAATCCGGACCGCTTAAAAAAAGCAACAATATATTGTAAACCAGAACTAGACAAAACTTTTTATACAAACACATACGTCTCAGACGTAATACCCAGTCCCGGATTAACGCCTAGGCACACAAGGCTCTGGCCTAGGGGCCCAATCAGCTTAGGGGCAGCCCCACCCACCCAAAGTCTTCGTATGATTTTATAAATAAAGCATAGAGATAGAATCATACGGGTAGGTATATTATACTCCGCGTATAACTGTTGACGTAGCGTAACTATAGCATAGACTGCATTATTTATGATGTTTATTTATAGTAAATAAAGTAAAAAAAAAAAACCTGTACTAGTGCATATTATTTACTAAATTTCTAAAATAACCTCAAACGTCGAAGTGCCTAGGGGCCCTGGGTCTCTAAGTCCGGGCCTGGTAACACAAACTAACTACCTAACTCAATATCTAACTTTCTAATTACTTTAAGCGTTCCTTTTCATAAACAACCGAGTCCCTCTAACTAATAGATCTTCAATCCTTTGGCGAAAGAGAAAATATAAAATAAGTTATTTTACACACGGGGGAATGGCCACCAGGGTTTTATTTCATTCAAATCACATCGGCGGAATATTATGTTTTGTATGAATAATATATTGGAATATTCCACAGTCCACAAGTTACGGTGCTATCGACAAAAGATATTGAAAGCAGTAAAAAGGATTTTATTTTGCAAAAAAATTTACAAAAAAAAAAAAATTACTTATTCAAATAATTTCGGAAGTCGGTGGCAACTAACTAAAATTTTGATCCAAAGACACCGACTTTCGAAATTAAAGTTATTTTTCACTTTATATTGTTTTATTTTTTTTGATAAGTTTTTATACAATATATAAGTTGGTGCAAACATAAACTCATTAGAGTTTTACCGTTCACCAAAATCATCGACCACATAATTTAGAGAATTAAACCAAACTTAGGTAAGTTCTTAATTAAACAACAACAAGAATAACAACGAGGGTATTTAGCGAAATATTTATCTATTACTAAACAAACGAGCGAACATCGGTGACCGACTGACCGTCCATGAAACAAAACGTGATAGAGGAATGTGACTTAGATTAGATACAGGTTGTTCCTAAAAGTATAATTATTTTTAGCAATAATTAACTTTCCTTTATTTTTATTTGCTATGGTTTTATTAGGTATTATATCATTAGTGATGTTCTTCAGAAAGGTCAGGTGCGTAGTACTCACAACCGGCGTGCGTGTATGACCAGATGTATGAACGTAGGCGAAGCAAAAGGAGTATGTAAGGAGCGTAGCAGGTGGCGTTCTATAGTTTCTGCCTACCCCCATAGAATGAAGGCGTAAGTTTTTGTATGTATGTAGGTATTATATTTTTTTTAGAGCCTTGTTGCTGTATGTGTGCACAAATCCAGACTCCTACTAAAAAAATCCTAATGGAAAAGCTCAATAACATGACTGATAATTTCCCTCCATATTTCACAAAGCACATCCACAAAAACCCATTACGAATAAATCGAGTAATAACAAAAGAGGCGAGAAATCCTTGTCAGGAAATGATGGGAACAAGCCTACATCCATCAGGGAGATGTATCGACGTTAGCACGATACGTTACCTTATCACATGTATTGAAGGTGAAGCAAGCAGGGTATGGTCATCAATTATGTATCTTCAGAAACGTGAATAACTTCAATACAAAGATTTTGATTATTTGAATATTTAAACCCGAAATTCTAATTTTAGCGTAGCTGCAGCCCGCGAAATTATTTTTTTTTACGTTTTTTCCAATTTGCAGGTCAGTGTCAGGTTGTATCTTGATCAAAATATGATTCGCGACTTTAACAGATATGTGTTACAGCGGGTATGTTACATGTAGATCTTTGACAGTCGTTACGGGTCGTCAGAAGCCGGAAAGTCTGACAACCAGTCTTACCAAGGGGTATCGTGTTACCCAGTAAATGGGTTGTGGAGGTCAGATAGGCAGTCGCTCCATGTAAAATACTGGTATTCAGATGCATCCGGTTAGACTGGAAGCCGACCCCAACGTAGTTGGGAAAAGGCTGTATGATGATGACTTTTGGAACAGACTATAGAGTTGCTATTTTCCTAGGTTTTATCATAAACATGCGCTTCCCTAAAGTGGAAGGCAGAGCCCTCAGTAGGCAATTTTATAAGTCGCATCTAAATAGCCCGTGCGAGCCTATTGTCGCCAGACGTCACAAGTCCAGAGTCTAGCCTGCCACTGACTATCAGTGCCGGATTAACCACGTATATAGCAAGAGTAGCAATTGCTACGGGCCCCGCGCTAACGGGGGCCCCGCGTATCCAAAACTACCCACGTCCGCCTGAGCGTAATTTGTTGAGTAAAACTTTATTGAATTTACTTGATGTCATAAAAACTTGAGGCGTAACCCCTTTTCTGACTAAGACAATACACGTCAGACAATCGGTAACTAAAATAACACACAGAATTTCATACGGCAAACGCACAAGTTCCACAAAAAGTCGCTCGTAAAAATGTATAGAATTTGCATCGGCCCGATAATCGGCTCTACAAAAAGCCTGACGTGTTGAGCACCCTAAAGGCTGGTACAGACTAGTGTGATATCGCGGATGAGACGCGACACTAGTAGCACAATTTCTTTGTCGGTGCCTGTCGCGCCCGCGATATCGCGCAAGTCTGTACGAGCCTTTACTCGACACTCAGTGTGGCTCTGTAGCAGAATTGAAATGGCTCGATTCAAAATGTTAAAGTTGTTTATTTATTTGTAAGGCTTCTCCGTCAATATTATTTTTATTATAATTTAGTAATCATAACCAAAAAAATTGAGGCGTCACGGGACGACTGGCAGATGAGAAACATCGCACTACGCACACATTTACACACTACTACATATAGACTATATAAGTGTATAGTGGCCGATCGCCACGCAGCATGCGTCGCCCCGCCAGGAATCGCCGGTTTTACGTGCGCCTATTATATTATATGTTTCACATCAAATATTTGTCTTCTTTTACCCTAATATTTTGGGTCCCTCGATGGAATTTTCTACGGGCCCAAAGCTTGTTTAATCCGGCACTGCTGACTATTTCCTAATGGAAACAACCGGACTACCTACAACTAATAAGTTTAACACAAGTTCTCTTATCAAGTACTCTGATGCAGTTGGTGGCAGTTATTTTAGTTAAATCTCAGTTTTGATCCCACCAACTGTATCTTATAACTATCTTGACTTCTTCAAAAGTGAACTTGTTTTGAACTTTCTAATTGCAGTCGGGTTTTTGATCTTTAATTTTTTTGAACCTTTTAATAGTGGTTTATTTTTTTACCCACATGGTCATGGCAATGCTTTTCTTCTTTTTTTTGGTTTTTATAATGGCTTATCGGGTGACCCAGACGAGTCAATGGACACCTCAAGTATGAAAATCCAGCCAGCTGTTAGGATGTTTCGAGGGTGGGTATAAAGAATCCCACAGACACAGATACATAGATACGCATGGAAAAACATAACCCTGCCTTTGCTATCGCGCAGTCGGGTAAAATTTTTATGTTTACCATGTTTTGGGGTTCCGTACTAGAAAGGTACCAAACGGAACCCTATTACTAAGCCTTCTCCGCTGTCCGTCCGTCTATCCGTCTGTCTTTCAGCGGGCTTTATCTCAGGAACTGTAATAGGTAGACAGTTGTAATTTTATCACATTGTGTATTTCTATTGCCGCTATAACAACAAATAATAAAAATTAAATAAAATTACATTCAAGGGGGTCTCCATACAAGAAGCGTGTGTTTTCGGCATTGATTGCTCGACCTTAAATCTTAATACGGTACGGAACCCTTCGTGTGCGAGTCCGACTCGCATTTGCGCGGTTGTTTTTATTTGTTTACGTCTCCGTCAAAATTAAAGCGATTGGGATTACCACTATATTACGCAATTATGTAGCAACATTACAATAATGCATAGGTAAATACAAAATTGAAATATTGCCAAAACATTTCCATGATATGCATAGAATTAATATTATTTCATCGTTAAAATAATACCGCAATTTGTTTGCATATTATTATGATTGCTTGATTTAAAACCATATCAGTTCAGCCGTCTCGTAATTAAAGGTAATTATTGACGTAATTTTTATTTAAATAGATACTTTTAACGATTTATTTGCATTAAATTTTGAAGATAGTCGATTTTAATTTTAAAAACCCGTTTTTAGGATTCCGTACCGAAAGGGTAAAACGGGAACCCTATTACTAAGGCTCCGCCGTCTGTCTGTCTGTCTGTCTGTCCGTCTGTCATCAGGCTGTATCTCATGAACCGTGATAGTTAGACAGCTGAAATTTTCACAGATGATGTATTTCTGTTGCCGCTATAACAAAAAATACTAAAAAACAGAATAAAATAAATACTTAAGGGGGCTCCCATACAACAAACGTGTTTTTTAGGGTTCCGTACCCAAAGGGTAAAACGGGAACCCTATTACTAAGGTTTTTGCTCGATATTGATAACGGCAACGGGTAGACGCTTGGAATATTCACAAAATATTTAGTTATATATTTACTTTAAAAACAAATATTTAAGGGGCTCCCCTTAAATATTTGTTTTTAAAGTAAATATATAACTAAATATTTTGTGAATATTTCAAGCAACAAACGTGATTTTTTTTGCCATTTTTATAGATAATGGTACGGAACCCTTCGTGCGCGAGTCCGACTCGTACTTGGCCGGTTTTTTATTAAGATGCTCCACTATCCTTTAATTAATATCCTGCACCGCCACATAGTTGACAACTGGCTTCCTTCCAAGCAATGCAAACTTAACACTTATAACTTAACTCATTCCATTTTAGCCCATATCTTTAACAACATAAGACTCAGATGTTGCATTTGTGAAACATTAAGTTTTCATGCGATTTAGTGCCTTATTGTTAAGGTAGTAAGGTGTATCTTATGTAGACAAGTGAGTGGAACGGTATCTGCACGTGCGGTGACGTCAGGCGGGTACACGTGCACGGTGCGCCTGCGCATCTGCCGGCTAAAGTTCACTGCACCGGTCCCTAAAGGATCTCAAGATGTTGAGGTATGTAGATGATCTTTTGTGTCATAAATTATTAATATTTTTAAGTAGTGTTTATTATTTCCAAGAATTTTCCTGACACGGACGCGGAGAAGATTGTGCGAACTTTATGCTTTTGGTGTTTTATGTACAAGTTCTGATTTATAGGACCCGGTTATTTAGGTACCTGCCTACAGGTCCAGATTAATGTTGAGCCGATTGAGTATGGGTGAAAATTGATACAATTAATAATAGTGGTTTTGTGTCCTTATTGTGGATCAAATAAACTTTATTTCTTTATTTCTATCTTTAAACTATTATTCACATCTCGTGCACGCTATTGTCAAATTATATTTCATGCAAACCTAACTTAGAGAAACTCATTAAGTAGCTTCTAGCCGATTAATTGATTGTTATACTGAATTTGTGAGCGACTTTGCGCGGTTTTGTTTTTTGTCATTGGAGAGCGGGATCTCCTAGCACAGGTTGATATATCTTTTACTTAAAAGGTCCATAGGTAAGATTTACTTACTATAACTTATAACTTATATGGGAATAGGAAAACGCTCGTAGAAAAGGTTTTATTTATCAAGTTTACATATCTCATAGCTAAATTTTTGCATCGCCGATAAAAATGGAAACTTTTATAAAAATACTATTTGCGTTCAAAATAAATTGGAATGTTTCGTAAATAGTTATTAAATCCCGGCCGGAATATGTTTTTGAAATTAATGAAAAGAATGAAGAAAAAGAGACTACGATAAAAAATAAATGCTTGGATATATCTATCTACTTGTTATCTACAAGTTGATATTAACGTTTTATTGTTCACATTCCTAGTTCCTATGAATGACTCAGTTTAAAAGAATCCACCATTTTTTCTCCATCAAAAATTATTGAAGCGCGCAAATTGGCTGCAGGTAAAAATCCGTTGTTGCTCTACAAAGGAATTCTTTCAAACGAGGTTGGAAACCAAAGTGCTTATTGTATCAACCTTCTTTGTTGTACTAGGTCATATAAATCAAGATGGAGGTGTGCCTGTGGGACAATATACAGCAAAATAGTTTTAGGGACAAATGTCCGTGTGACAGAAGGCATCAATCTGCTTTGCTAAAGAAATTTCTCAGAAGATACGTTGGCGTATTGTATGCAGGACTATACGAGCCATTTGTGTAGATTTGGTGATCAAATATATATTTGCATTGGCTGACATAGATTCCTTTTTAAATTCTGCATATTATATCAAAATGATAAATGTATTTTAAATTAATGGACTCGTTTCTGGTGTGAAAATAAACCACTTCATTATAAAATTACCATTTATGTTATACAGCGTGCCGCTTTAATGGCGACACTAATACGGTTTCGCGTTTTCTTTTTGTGAAAATATTTTAATTTCATTAAACGTTATTATTTATAGAATTATTAACAATTTTCTATAATAGTAATTTGGAGCAATGTGTACGTAAATAACTATAGCGCAGAGGTCATTTGCCGGGTTCACGGATCATAACATCGCATCAATGAAATTAAAACGAATAACGTGCAAAGAGTAGGCGAATTGAAGGAAAGAGAGAGCTTTATTATTTAGTTTGTTTGAAAATTTAAATTTTTTAACGTACGATTTTATCTTAATAAATTTTTATGATCACTGGCTACTAGCCATTTGTAGATCTTTGACAGTTGTTACGGGTCGTCAGAAGCCCAAAAGTCTGACAAACAGTCTTACCAAGGGATATCGTGTTACCCAGTAACTGGGTTGTGGAGGTCAGATAGGCAGTCGCTCCATGTAAAATACTGGTATTAAGCTGCATCCGGTTAGACTGGAAGCCGACCCCAACATAGTTGGGAAAAGGCTAGGCAGATGATGATTGTAGCGGCTCGTTGTATACAATTTTATTCGGCCTTTGGTTAATATTATTTGTACATTGTTCGCATTGTCTCCTTCGTTCGCAAGAAAAAGTAGCGTTTCAACCAAAAATTCATTAAAGAAAAAGACAGCTTTCCTCCTTCCTTCCATTCTAGAACTCTGGCATCTGGAAGGCTATTTGATTTCCCATAATTTCAGTTAGCTACCAAGTTTACCAGTGAAAATAGCACGTCCCTCAAAGTTCGCAAATAAAAAAGGTTCGTTTCTTACACGTTCAAAGGAACAATAAAAATAATTCACATAAAACTTTTCACCCTACTTTATGTGAATGGGAAGATGGCGCGATTTTCTTTTATTTAATGCTTCTCCGGCCTATTGAGAGCATCCGGTTTCCTTAAAGGAAATTACTAGTCTTGTATGAACTTATACATCGACAGCTTACATAAACAAAACACCAAAACATACTTAGATGAATAAAATACAAAATATAATATTATTTTTAAAAGAGTAACTCTTCTTCATAAGAAACGACCAATTGGAACCGTGCACTAGCTTGTGACGTTTCATAAGTTCCCATGTAGGTTTATTTGAAATAAAATAATTTGAATTTGACAAAAAAAGTCATAAGAAAAAGGTAAAGCACAGCAGTAAGATACACCTTAAAAAAAGCAAGGGGCACAATGTCATTGATTAAATTATACCTTCATGTTTGTATGTCATGTTCTGGAATGGTTGCGGTTCGCTCATTCAACTTTGTCAGTCCTTTTTCCTCCCAGTCCAGTATGAGATTTTAAATTCTATAATAATTTTATCAATGTACACTGATGCTGTACGTCATGAGGATAAAAAACTTTTTACAAAAAAAAAACAACCATCGGTAACAAAAAACTACAATACAGATCCAAAGATGATGAAAGTCGGTTGTTTTTTTATTTGTAAAAAGTTTTTTATTTATCACTTTTTAGTGGATCAGTTTGTAATTTATCTAATTTACAATAGCCTAATGTCAAATGCTCATCACCTTTTACAAAATATTGCTTTTCCCGATGCAGGGGCGTTAATTGTTGAGGAGTTATTTGTATGACCTATAAGTAGTTGTTCCGGGTCTGGCTGTTTGTGTATGTGAGTTTAAATGTTTGTAAATGCACCCACGATACAGGAGAAATTCCTAGTGTGCGGCAACGTTTTTTTTAAAAAAAGAAAAGAAAGAAAGCAAGAAAGTTCTGCTGGTAAGAACCAGGAGAACTGGTGGCAACTTCACCATATGCATTTTGACGAGCATAAATTGCTGATGATCCTTACATAGTCCTTTTGCTTCGAATTCATTCATACATCATCAGCACCCTAATTTTATAACACATTATCGATCGCAATCTGATTGATTAAGGATGATGGAAGGATATTGCTAATCCATTGAAAAAAAAAACAAAACAAAAAAAAAAAAAACTGCTCAATACCGTAACGCAATGAATGTTGTTGCTCTGTCAAAATTAAACCCATTGCTTAGTGTGTTACGCAATTAGCCCGCTGGTCATGCGAGTACTACGCACACACAAAATTATTTATAATTAGGAAATTAAGGACGTAGTGGCAGAAGATGCAAGGAATCAGAGTGTCGAGTCGAAGATTCTATTAATTGCTCCTATTTTATTTCAATCATGATGGAAGAAGGGTAAACAATCTTCGGACTGGATTTAGCAAAATTATTAATTATGTTATTATTTGAAAGGCAGCTAACACCTTATAGAGTGAGTTCGTAAGTGCTTTGTCACTTTTGACAACAATTCCCACTGAATTGAAACTTCACTAAGGTTGAAACTGTCACATAGATTTAAAAAAACCGGCCAATTGCGAGTCGGACTCGCGCACGAAGGGTTCCGTACCATTATCTATAAAAATGGCAAAAAAATCACGTTTGTTCTATGGGAAACCCCCTTAAATATTTGTTTTATTTTAATTTAATTATTTATTTTTAAAGTGAATATATAACTAAATATTCCGTGAATATTTCAAGCGTCTACCTGTTACCGTTATCAATATCGAGAAAAACGAGCAAAAAAACACCTTTGTTGTATGGGAGCCCACTTAAATATTTATTTTATTCTGTTTTTTAGTATTTGTTGTTATAGCGGCAACAGAAATACATCATCTGTGAAAATTTCAACTGTCTAGCTATCACGGTTCATGAGATAGAGCTTGGTGACCGACGGACAGACAGACAGACGGCGGAGCCTTAGTAATTGGGTTCCCGTTTTACCCTTTGGGTATGGAACCCTAAAAACGAGTGTGCTTTAGATACTACTGAAGTAAAACTTACAAATAGTAATACTAAGTATACTTAGTTACTTACTTACAACAGTTACAACAATAGGCCTGCACTGTGTCTTAGATATACGAAACGGAACTGGCTATGAGAGGAAGAGAGAAAGAAAATGTGTGCTCGCACCTCTCTCTTTTGCCCTTACAGTAATATACGAAACGTAACTCTCTCTCTTTCTATCTTCACTAACTTATATCTCCGTCTCAACTTCCGTTCGCTCGCTTCCGTAACGCTCTCGTCACGCTTTCACCAGCTTACTCCCCAAGACAAGCGTGCCTAAAGAAGTTTTACTTCAAAAATACCTTGTCGTTGTTTGACGTGCAAGTGACATTTAACCCAGGGATAAAGCATTTACGTTTTCGGGACGACGGACAACTTAAAATATCCTCACCCGACTCTCCTCTGTTTCCATGTTTCCTATATTTTTAAACTCGTACAAATATTTCCGTAAACCGCAAATTTATTTCAAACGAAATATTTTGACAAACTGATACACGTTGGCGAGTAGATACATCCCATTCTCAACAGAACTGTATACCCGTCAAAATGTTTATTGTTATGGCAGCCATACACGTTCCTGGCAGGGTTGCGACCTGCCAGGGTTGCAAGTTTGTCTGAAAGGGATATCGTGGCCCTGGCACCCAGGCAACGGGAGGAACACGGGTGGGTTTTAGTCAGTAAAAGTCTGACCCACCCGCTCTGCCCAGAGCGGGAGTAGTTATTTGATAATTACCCAAATATCCACCAAAAAAAAAGGAGAAAGCCATACACGTTTTTATATACCTACTTGCGCAAGTCTGCGTGACACCGAATGGCTCCGATACTTGTCCTAATTCATCGGACACACGGCTGTACGCGATATGCAGTACACAACCAATATGGAATTCGTATCTGACGGATAGTAAACACAATTCCGAGCTGGGTATCAGTTGTGAACTGTATCAATACCTCAGTTTAAAGCAAACATGTCACTATGTTAGTATTAGTTCGACTCGGTTCGATACGACAGTATCCTATAACTTTATCTTATTTGAGGATCATTTTCTAAAAAGCTGTCGGTATATGTTTATTTACCTACTAAATATTTAAAAGATATGGATATAATATTGTTGAACGACGAACAAGTTTTTTTTTCTTACAATTTCTGTTCGTCCTAAGATTGTCCGGTAGAAATCGCCCTGAGCACTTTGTCTTTCATAATTCTGTTTTTATTTTCCATGAACAATAACGTAAATAATATTGTAAAGATATTCTAGTAAAATAACTGTAGCTCTGACTATGTGGAAGTAGAGTATCTAAATTTCTAAACCACTATTATAAACTACTAGCTTCTCGACGCGAGATCGTTCGCGTGGTGTCCTATTATCCCTACCTTACTTCTACCCTACCCCTAAACCTTCGCGGGCGTATACAGAAAAACTCACCAAAGCTCATCAAAATCGGTCCAGCCCTTTCGGAGTCCATAGATGACAAACAAACAAACATTGATTTTTATTTAGAAGATATATTATACCTAAACTAATAATATAAAGACAAAAAATGTAATTTTTTGTATATTTGTTGGTACGCTTTCTCGCTGAAACGGCTGAACGGAATTGGATGAAATTTGGCACATGGATAGACCATGACCTGGGTTAGGACATAATATACTTTATATTCAGATATAGTGTTGCCCAAATGCAAGAACAAGACGAGACTTAGCCAGTCTTGGTCTTGGTCTTGCGCCAATACACCTGGTCTTGGTCTTGGTCTTGGTCTTGCGCTCCCAGTCTTGGTCTTGGTCTTGGTCTTGCAGCAAGAGTCTTGCAAGTCTTGCAATTACCTATTAGTCTATTACTATTTATTAAAGTTTACTTTAAATCTTAGAAAAACGTATTAGAATTGGAACATTGTGAGCTTGAATTAACATAGCCATAGTAAAGATCAAGCAGATTAATAAATAACTGAAGATTTGATAAGAAATTCGAAAAATCAACTGACCTATATGTCGTTTTCCATGGAAGTAACTGTTTCTTAATAAACATTTATGATTTATAAGCTTTGATTTATAACCTAATCATAATACTACTTGCGTGATCAGTATAATGTATTCATTTTCATTCTAAGCACTCTGAAACTTATTTATTCTTTGGAACACCTGTAGGTACTCTTAAAAAAATTCGAAATTATTTTGCATGAGTATACCTACGCCCTATGGCGGCAATCAAATAGTGTCACAAATGTTATGATTTCGGCGTGGCGGCAACGATTGTTTTAGATTTCAAAAGAAGCCGTATATCATAACCATGTACTTCCGAAAAGCGGCAAATTTCTTTGAGAAGTAAGTACAAAACCTTTGATGCCGCATTATCAAAGTGCCGATGGTTAAAACATAACTATGCATGCACTCAGTTTGATTTTAATAGATATTTTTTTATTCGCTATGTATATGGTATTAGTCGTAATGCGCATAGGTCCAGTTTTTCATATTCTTTGGTACAGTTTTTTGCATCTCATAGAATTCCTAAGCGTACCTACCTATACACCGAACTGTTACACCTAACTACTCAGTGAAATAGCGCTAAGTCCTAGCTGCAAGACGCAAGAGTCTTGCAGGCTATGTCTTGTTCTTGCTCAAGTCTTGCACGGTCAGTCTTGGTCTTGGTCTTGCTAAAAATACGCGGTCTTGTTCTTGGTCTTGGTCTTGCAAAAACGCAAGAACAAGACCAAGACTGAATTTGGGCAACACTATTCAGATATTTCTAAGGGATCGAGACTTATGCGGGTGAAACCGCGGGACGCAGCTATATTCTATATTGCATTGCGAAAATCCTATGCGTTGAACCGTATTTGTGTCTCGTCTCGTCGCATCCTCGCATCAAAACCCAGCCAGCCGCACTTGCGTGTTTGTGTAACTAACATCACACTCAAATATGAATATATGTTACGGCTAATACCCGAAGTGCGGCTACACCTAGTTTTAGCCGGTTAGAATTATAGGTCCAGACAATCCCTGTTGGATAAAACCAATTTACCAACAATAGATCTGGCGCTCGGCGGCCGCTGCCGCGGCACGCTCGCTTCGCTCGCTCGCCTTCGCTTGTTAATGGTTACTGTTCTAACCTAACCTAACCCAAATGATTTTACCCGAAAACAATCGGCTCGTACTAGGTTTAACCAAGAGTAAGTGGCTACACCTAGTTCTAACCGGCTAAAACTAGGTGTAGCCGCACTTCGGGTATTAGCCGTAACATATACACTGTCATTCTGTTTGTGGAATATAATTAAGCTGTGAGTTTTTTTTACGTGTTTTGCCAACGGTGACGGTGGTGACGGCGGTGTTTTTAGTGTACTTTTGTATGTATCTGTTTATACCGATAAGAGCCTTGCCGTTGATAAAGGTGCAACCGGCGCTGGGGGTCTGTCTCGCATAGGGTCGCAGCATTATGCTGAGCGATGGCCGTTTTGCGTGAATGTGACGTATATTTTCCCTCAACTTGTTCTTTCGTGTTTGTGTTTTTATTTCTTTGCGTTATGTTTACCGCAAATAAACTTATTTTCTTTCTTTTTTTAATTGTTTAATAATCTTTGTTTTTGGAACTATTATCCCAAAAACACTACACGTACGTATATTAATTAGTTGGTCGGTTTGGTTGGATGGTTTTTTGGTAAGTTATTTCTGTTTCTTTCTTCAATCTTCTACCACTACTCTAGCCAACTAAACGCATAAATAACACCAACCTAATAAGAAAAGAATGATCGCACTCAATGCACTCCTTTATACCACTGAGCCATTTGTTTTTCCCTCTTGACTACTACACCGAACGAAGATAAAAGAATAATACGCTTTATATATACCTTATATTATTCTTTCATTTCCCAAGAAGTACTGGCAACACAAAATGGGTGGACGGATGATCCTAAAGGACCGCTGACAAGACCTATATGAGATTCGTATGTATTCATACCAGGGAAATTGTAGAAAAAGGAGGAAGCCATTTTTGAAGTGAAAGCTTATTCAGGCGCGTTGCCCGATTTTCGGTAGGGGAAAAACGTATGGGCTCGCGTCACCGACATGCGCCAACTTGCTGTAGTAGCAGTAAGTGAAGTTAAATTGACCATGTGAAAAGTTTAATTTGTGTATACTGCGCATTGTTTAAATAATTGTGTTTTAGATAGTCACTAGCTGCGCCCCGCGGTTTTACCCGCGTAAGTCTCGTTCCCGTGGGAATATCGGGATAAAAAGTATCCTATATGTTAATCCAGGGAGACGGCTACCTCCACACAATTTTTTTGCAAAATTGGTCTAGCCGTTTTAGCGTGACGAAGTAACAAACACACACACACACTCACAAACTTTCACCTTTATATTATTAGTGAGATGTGATTGTTTTATTGAAGTAAAAACTTCTTTAGGCACGTTGAGCGATAAGTTTTCACTTCTGTCGGCAGTCCCCATGACCCCCTATTTTTTTATAGCTAGCTGGACCTAGTCTAGCCCTCGATCTCGCCTGATGGAAAGCGATGGATGAGAGCTGCAATGGAACGAGATTGCCCAGAAAATTCACTCTATTCACTTTTGCTTTGAAGGCTGACGGATTATATATCGATGGGATCACAGATTCCGGCAGAGATTTCCACACTTAGGCCGACTTTTTTTTTTCATGTGGGTAATTTACAAATAACTTCTCCCGCTCTGGGCGGAGCGGGATGGCGTGTCAGACGTTTACAGACTAAAACCCACCCATGTTTCTTCAATTTCCTGTGTGCCACGATATCCCTTTCGGACAAACCCACAACCCTGGCAGGCATTGACCCTAACGGACCCCGTCAGCTTGTGCTGACATCTCCTTGAAGCGCGCGTGGAATACAACGCGCCGTCGACCCGGGCCTGGTCCTTATCGGACGGCGAGCTACCCATTGGCCACCGCCGCCTGTGCTCAACAGTCGGTGGAATAAGGCTGACAATGATGATGTCGGTGATGACATCTCTAACAAGTACGTTTAAAGCCCTACGTTGTTTTTCACAAAGCCTCATTTTTAAATATTCATACCCCTTGTCACATTCACATGAAGCTCACGAAATATATTGCCAGGATTTAAATAACTGAATTACTTCGTACTTGCTGATAAAAAAGCCGCAAATTAATACAATACAGTATTGGGTAGGCAAAGAAATTCATGTATTCATCCCAGAGGACGCCGAATAAATTACAGTTCGAAATATTAAATTATAGGACGCTCGAAAGCCACTCGATAATCGATAAATTTTGCTAAACGTTATGTTAAAACATACGGCCGGTTAATATAATATATTGGTTAAGCAGAGGTGTACCTATGTATAGTAAACCCACATTTCGCCAGTTATGTCCAAGTCCCATGTAATAGGGGGCGAGCCTATTGCCATCAACCGGGCACAAGCTAAAATGTCTAAAGATATGTGTCACATTAAGTTCTAGTGGAACATGTTTTTAGATCGTTCGTGAAATCTGTTCAGATTTCACAGCTTTTATTACTGTTACTAAATAAATAAGAAACGTAATATTGACATAATAGCATGACAGCAAATAATACACACACACACATAAACTCACGCCTTCTTGCCATGGGGGTAGGCAGAAACTATAGAACGCCACCTGCTACGCTCCTTACATACTCCTTTTGCTTCGCCTACGTTCATACATCTGGTCATACACGCATGCCGATTGCGAGTACTACGCACCTGACCTTTCTGAAGAACATCACCAATTTGGTCACTATATGTCCTCCTACGGCGTTTCCACAACAAATAATAATGTACGTATTTATATTTATCAATAGAATAGAATTACTCTTTATTATGTACACCAGCCATACTCAAAGTGTGTTACGCGGAACCCTAGGGGTCCGCAAAGCCTCTGTAGGGGTTCCGCAAAAATATTGGTCAGAAAAAAAAAAATATACTAAAGGAGTGTCTACCTACTATATTTTATTTTACTCTGGTACCTGAGTAACATAATATCAATCTAAATATTTCAACAAAAGTAAAAAAATATGTAAATTTTAATGTCAAGTAATATGATTATTAATGAAGAATACACATAGGTAAAGCCATTTTTGATTACTTTAGGGCTCCGTCAAATATTTCGTTTTCGAAAAGGGTTCCGTCTCCAATAAAGTTTGAGAACCACTGATGTACACCATACAAATTACAGATATAAATGCATATCATTACGCCCTTACGGAAACCCTGAAGAAGTGAAACCTACAAACTACTTGTATTTAGCGTACCTACTTAATCCTTGTCCTATAGCATATTATCATAAATAATTAATAACACTGATTAACAACATCAATTATTATAATCTTCTGTCACTGACTGACCGACCTCATTAAAGATGATTTATAATTGACTAGATGTGGCTCCACTCGCGCGGACTGGTAAAATTACATTACTAGCTTATCTAGATATGGCAACGCTCGCAAGGACTAAAAGGTACTAGAACCTAGCCAGAAACATTGAATCTCTAATAAATCACGAAAATTGAAATTCGAATAATTCTCGAGTTTAATAATATTTGTAAGTATGTATGTTTATTGTAAACTAATATAATTTTAGTTTTTCTTTCATGACTTTTTACACACTGTGTCTACGTTTCTCATCCAACTCTCCTGCCATAGGTCTGCTGGAAGAAATTTCTGTAGAATAAGCAGTACCATACTTCGAAAAATGAAAAATTCTGACACTCCCAGTTTGTATGTTTATGAAATTGCCTTTTTTGTTAAGTTATATGCACGATATTAAATCCACAGTAGAAAATATAAAATCCTGATATTGGATATTGAATAATTTCATCGTAGGTTGATTAACTTTTTCAAAGGAATTTTATTATGATCCATCATAATTATCAGTCTTTGACGACCACAGGATATTTTAATTCCCAAATCCGTGTCTATTTTGGTGGGGGCGTAGCATCGGTTCGGGATGAAACCTGTGGTCGGCACTGAAAGACTAATTTCGCAAATTTCATCTAGCAAACACAGTACATACTTCAAATTTTTAATTGTGTAGTACTAGGATAATCAGATAGACGTCTAATTGGAACTTTGCTACGAGTGACAGTTTCCGTAGCTACGCTGTAGCGCCTACGCCGCGTAGCAGTCTACGACTATCTCTATGTGATCTACATTCTCATATGGATCCATTTTTTTCTAATGAACAATCATAAGAAAAAATTGGATTTATAAGAGATATATTCTCATAGAGATGAGGGTTACCATCCGTCCGGACTTTCCGAACATGGCCAGCTTTGGGGGTTCGTACTTGGTCCGGCATTGTCATTTGTTCGGACTTCCGACACAAGGGGTTATCATTTACAATATAAACAAAATCATTGTGTAGGTAAGTACTTACAGAAAGAATTAAAAAATCCGGACGTTTTCCAAATGTTCAACTTTTTATCAGGATTTATCAAACAAATGGAAAACCATGTGGCAAACCTACATATAATTTGTATTTTTTTTCGTTACCGACACAGACGTAGTTATTTTAAACAGAAATCGTCCGACATACCCATATTTGAACACACAACTAAAACCTCCCCAGGTTAGATAGCCGTTAGTACAATAATTAAGAAAAAAGACTCCGTTCTTAAAAGTAGACTCACCCATAAATAGCAGCTGCGCCTGCGATGGCCCCGCCGCACTGAGCTGCGACATACAACGCGGCGCGCAGCGGCGACACGCGCCTGCGCACGCACAGCGCGGCCGACACCGCCGGGTTCACGTGCGCACCTGTACCACATGTAACGTTCATTTATTTATTTATATATAATTAAACTTGTGTATAAAACGGGGCCTTATGTATAGCACCGTTCACGGTCTCGAGCGATGCCACTTGCAACGCGACTTGAGTCATGCGACACCAGGGGCCGATCGCGCTATTTCTCAACGTAATTACCGTTCGAACGGAACGTTTTTGGTTTTGGTTTAGTTTTGGTTTAGCTGATGTAAGAAACGGTATCGCGCTATTTTTTCTGAGCGACAAAATTGTTGACGTTACCCAATACTGAAAGTTCGATCGATCGTTCCTCCAACGTAACTTCCAAAGTAAAGCTAAATCGTTTCCGTTGAAATGAATAGCGCGATACGAAATGTGTCTAACTTAACGTTTTTGGTTGTGGTTTAGTTTTGGTATTAACGTTCAAAATTAGCGCGATCGGCCCCCTGTTTCCCTCCGTCGCTTTACAGAACACGTCGCGGTGACTCGTGGCATGCTGTAAACAACTTCTTTCATTTCTTTTGTCCGCAGTCGCGAAACGCGTGTCGCTTGAGCGTGTATCTCGAGGTGGAATTAATGTCATAAACAAGCCATCAAGAGCCAGGTCATGTCACACTTTAGTAGCATAATATGCTGCTAAAATCATATTCGATAGAAGAAGCGTTGTTTTGTATGCTTTTGTATTAAGACGTAGCTCGTTTAATCAAAGCCTTAATTTGTATTATTTATTAAACACATTCCCCTTTATTAAGTTGCTTAAGGTTAAGAGACGATTAAACGTCAAAATATGGTTAACAGTCGCTAATCATTGCTTAACTTTAAGTAACGATTATAAATAAACGTCTTTAATGTACAATACATAATTATATTACATAAAACAAAAAGGACAAATATACTACCTATAAGTGCATAATGGGCGGTAAATAAATCAAAATATTTTATTTCACATAAACCTACATGGGCACCTATGAAACGTTAGAAGCTAGGTGCACGGTTCCAATTGGTCGTTTCTTAAGGAGAAGAGCCGGCAAGAAACTCCACGGTTACTCTTTTAAAAAGAATGGGCTTTTACAATGTTTTCAAGTTACAGTTTTAAGAGGTAGGTCTAACTTATCACACAAGGCGATCTCTAGCAGACAGCCTTTGGATGCAACAGAAATAAAGGCTGTTTTTTAACTGACTTCCAAAAAACAGGTTATATGTTTGGCTGTGTTTAGTTTTTTTTTTTTTTTTATTTATGTTCCCCGATTACTCCGTCAATTGTGGACGGATTTTGAAAATTCTTTTTTTTTTGGAAGGGTATACTCCCGAGGTGGTCCCATTGCCACCAAATCAGAATCTGATGATCCCATGGAAATCGAGGGAAATCCTCAAATTTTATAGGCATACCTATAGCGATTTGAGTATTTTTTTATAGTAACTCGTGCATTTGCACTTGAAAAGCACCATTTGGTGAAGTGGAACTGATGATGAAGACCACAGATGGCCACCGGAACTACTTAATAATAAGTATATCGCCGTTGCGATGCGATTAGGCACTTTAATATGGTTGCTAAGCAATTTATGCTCGTCAAAATGCATATGGTGAAGTCACCATCAGTTCTGGTTCTGGTTCTTACCAGGAGAACTCCTCAACAATTAACGCCCCTGCATCAGGAAAAGCAATATTTTGTAAAAGGTGATGAGCATTTGACATTAGGCTATTTTAAATTGGATAAATTACAAACAGACCCACTAAAAAGTGAAAAATAAAAAACTTTTTACAAAAAAAAAAACAAGTTGGAAGTCGGTTGTTTTAACATGTCAATTAGACATCTTAAATCATAACTTCTAGGTTCCTACATATCATGTGATAGCATGGTAACATCAAGCTAGCACGACGATTGTTTTGCTTAGCTACATACCTACAGCCTACACACATCGACCGATCGATACTGTTTTGAATTCTCCTTGTATCCAGTTCCCATGATTTCGACTGGTCCAACCTACCTAATACCATTCATCAAGCACATTTTGTATCAGTAAAATATATACATTTTGCTGAAAACTTCAAGAAAATTCAGTAAACATGAAACGGACGCCAACACGGTTTTTAAAGACCGGGGATCAACAAAATGATTAAGATGAAACCGTCTAGACCCCAATGAAATTTGGAACAAATGCTCTCAACAACAATAAGCCTTTTTGTTAAAAATCAGAAAGGTAAGCTTAGCTTACAAATTGTGATTCATTTATTTAGAAAAGTAATACAATAAATGACCCTTTACGATGGGATTAGAATGTTGGAGGACATTTCACATTGTCATTAAATAAGACAAATCAGGCACACACGGCCGGCGACGCGACACGTGGATGTGATCCAAATAGAAGTTGACATCGATCCTGTCGCTGTACGCGCCTTAAATATCACCATCATTAAAATTAAATATGCTGCTTTGACATGTTATTTTGTATTTGCAAATTGTTTTAATTAAGCTTCAGTTCCTGTATGAGCTTAATCAGCCTATAATATGCCCACTGCTGGACACAAGCCTCTCTTCGAGAGGAATTGTCTATAATCCACCACGCGGGCCCAGTGCAGGTTGGTAGATGTCACATGTCCTCGAATTTTCGGTTCTAAGAGATGCCGGTTGCCTCACGATGTTTTCCTTCACTGTTTTGAGAGCAGTACCGATGAAATTATTTACACAAAGCGACTGCCTGAGTTCGAACACACGACCTACTTACAATTTGTAAGTCGAGGCTGTTACCACTGGGCCGCCAGTGCTCGCAGTTCCAAAATTTAAAACATATTTAATTAACGTTTTAATTTCAATGTTTTATAATAAACATTGAAAATAAAACGTTACAACATTAACAATTTGACCATAAAAAACATAGACAAGCCTACTTAGACACGTGTTTAGCAGTTGTTTTTAACACGCGTTTAAGCCTCGCCATATTGCTTTCTCTCAGTACGTAAGTTGCAAATTGCAATGGATATCTTCGATTATGACGATTTTAATGGTTTGGACGACATGGAATGTATGGATAACTATCGTTATCAAGTGTACCGAGTGCTAGTGAATCCTTTCGAACATTACAATGAATATAACTTCAGGAAACTGTACAGGTTCAGCAAAACTTTCGGTTTTTTTTTTAACCTAATAAAAGATGATAATCCGCATGATTCTCGTGGTAGGTGCTTAGATCGTCAAATTCAAGTTGCTTGTGCCTTACGGAACTGGACCCGCTATCAGGTAAACACCCTTTCGTTATTGTCTTTAGTTTTTTCGTCATTACCGGTTGTCTTTTAGTTCGTTTGACTTTTTGTCAGAAGCAAGAACTGTCATTGAAAAGTATGTTCCGTTCCGCTGTTAACGTACATGAAACTTGTTACATTTATGTCTACACCAGCCATATGGTTACCAATGGCAGACTTATTAATAATTAAATAGTACTTATTTTCAATTTTCTAATTTAGTTATTCCGTATTAACAACGGAACAAAACAAAAAATCGAAAGGAAAGAAAAAGACTCAACAAATGAAATCTGCGTAAAAGGAAACGTTTCTTAGGATTGCCAAGTTAAAACAAAGATACGGCAATTTAGGCCGTGTTTTGTTAGTAAGAAATTTTAAACACTTGTTTAAGCAGTGTTTATCCCTTATACACTGTTTAACTAAACACGTGTTTAAACGTTGTTGTTTTATTTATTTTTTGTACTTAGTAAGACTGTAAATGTTGTAATGTTTTAAATAATTAACCCTACTCTCTGCGCAAATATTTATATTTCTTTCTCCAGATTCTTTGATTTCATGCTTCGCCAAGCCCGCTGGCAGGAGTTTACAAACCGTCAATGTGGATCTTTCGTTAACAAGCAGCATCCATTGTGAATTTATGGTCAGCAAAAAGAGCCACGTGCTTGTGCTATCCGAGGCTATCCTCCTACTCTATGCCTCCTACGCGTCTACCCTACCCTTGTTTCTATACTGTAGGTACCATAGACAATTTCGAAACCGACTTGATTTTCTTTTAAAAGTAATTCTGACCTTTGTCGTTCTTTTAAATAAAAATGTGAGAGCCATTTAAGTTTTTAATACAAAAAGTACCACATTACCATCGAAATAAAACACATTATTGCGTATCTACAGTGCAATCAAAGTCACTGTACATAATGAATTCCGGTCCTGATGGCCAGCTGTTACGTGGCTGACTAAGTACTTTACGATCATTCCCTCCTACAATATAATTTTGTTTTCATAAAATCTGACTTATCTCCAAAGCGTACGTTCGGAATAACAAATTCTGCGACGAGATAAAATCATGTCACTTTAGTATTCGCGCCGAATATTCGTTGGTCCCATGTCGGGAGAAATCACCATAGTGGCTGTGTGATAATGGCTGGCCGGAAGTTTACCTGCGTTTGAGGTAATATAATAGCTAGGATACAGAAGATAGGCTCGAGGTGTGGCACCCCTGGGTATTGCAGAGAAATGCGATATCATAACGTTACTATAGCGCGCCAGAGTAGGTACTTGATGTGTCAATAAGTACGAATTTCAAACAAACAATGCGTAGGCCGGAACATTATTGTTTTATCTTTGGGTACGATCGCCGATCATACAGGTATGAGGCTAATCAATATTCAGAATCAATTTGCACGTTAAACAAACAATCCTGACATTCACAAAGTGGCGTATGTAGGTACCTCTACCTACGGAGACAGAATCGCAAAAAAATTAAATGGGACAGGTGGATCATCCGATGCGACGCGACGCAGATATATCGAATGTAAAGTCGAACTACTACGCTTATCGATTATTCAGATTGTGTTACCTACATTTCAGCGAGCTAGAGAATATTACCAGCTGTTTATACAAGCCTCAAGCGTGATACGACCTACAAAAGGAACAAAGTAGGATACATCTGATGTTTTATAAAAGTTACATTTCCTTACACTACCACTTCTTACGTTCAAGTTCTCTTGAGACACAATATCTTTGACAAAGAACTTTTATGACGTTCTCTCTTGAGAACGAGATATCTCGAGACACCAAATCATTTCTCACAAAAATCTGATTTAAAATATTGCTTTCCTCGTCATATAACATCGCAATAAAGGCGAATTATTTATTGTTCTTTAAAAACTTCAGACGTTTTAAAGGAAGCTCCGTTGACAATACAACTTCGTGCAGTCTACTTCCTGAGTACGCATTGATAAATGAATACAGCATCGAGCGTCTATAAAACGCACAAAACAAGGAATACCAAGTAAATAGTAAGAACTTGAAAAGGAGTCTTGACAATAGTGCCGTACTAAATGCCAGTGCCTGCTGGCATTCACTCGTTTAAAACGTAGCTTGTGTACTTTGTGGGAGCCTGTGGCTAAGTAATAAATGCCGCACGGGTCGATCAATCAGGTTAAGCTACACTTGCCGCGGTTGGTCCGTAGATGGGTGACCATCTTTACATACCAATTTAAGACCGTGCCTCAGAAAGCACGTTAAGCCGTTGGTCCCGGGTGTCACTTGTGGATCTTTGACAGTCGTTACGGGTCGCCAGAAGCCCGAAAGTCTGACAACCAGTCTTACCAAGGGGTATCGTATTACCCAGTAACTGGGTTGTGGAGGTCAGATAGGCAGTCGCTTCATGTAAAATACTGGTATTCAGCTGCATCCGGTTGGACTGGAAGCCGACCCCAACATATTTGGGAAAAGGCTAGGCAGATGAATATATCTAAATCCCATTATAATTTATGCATCGTTTGAAGCTCTGTATAATCCGTGCTCAAAACAGGGCCGGCCACTTGTCCAGCCATTAGTGAAAATTAGGGCAATCGCGGTCGGGGGTGTATTCTAAAAATTCATCACGGTAACCGCGAACATTGTAGATGCAAGAATCGCCGCCTGATTGTGAACGAGAGAGCTTTCTCCGGGTTATTGTTATTGTGATATAATTTAAAATGTCATTGTCCCCACGTCATGTGATCGCCATTATAAAGTTATATCGAGGGGACAAAGGGTGAAGGGTGCACGTGTTAGCTTATAATAATCCCGCCTAACGTACTTGTGTCGTGTAATTTTATGGGAAGTGACGTCAAACTTGTGCATCCGTGGTTAATTTGATTTATTGTTTGTTTTAGTTTTGAAATTGAATTTGTAGTTACCGAAAATGATTTTGAAATTTTAAGCAGATAGCACTTTCTTTTTTATTGTTTTGTTTGCGAAAAGAACTGTTTTGCCTTTCGCTCTTTAATAAAATACTATCTAGATAGCCGAATCAAAATAAGCCTAGACTTTTAAAACCACCGATACGGCAAAACATTTCTTAAAGAAATAAAAAATCAACGTTAAGAACCTACTTGACGAGTAAAAAACTCAAGACTTTCGCCACGCAGCCGCCGATCCTTTTAAAAAAAAAGCGGATAATTGTGAACATCTGCACGCTGCGGCCGCGCGGGTCGGTAACTCATCCGAGCGACCGCCGCTATCAAACGCGTATAAATTACCAAACGGTGCAGGGTTAATTGCAGGAACCTCTACACAACATGGGCCATTTCGACCCCAACTATGTATGGCACTAAAAGTACAGAAAACATACCGATACTAACAAAGCCTTTTACGTTTTATACGCCATATTCCAAATTCACCCACAAAATGAATCGTAAAAGAAAACACACCCGCTGCTGTTACAGGATCATATTGAATGTACGAAAAAGATTTATACAGAAGCATTTATGTAGGAATATAAGTCCAGGATTACCTACTGAAATATTTTTTGGCTCTTAATAAGACCCAAGTAAATAATGTGTAGGAGGTACTAACAAAAATATGTTTTGTGTTTGTAATTATTTTTTGCTAATAAAATATGACAGATGACACAAATGTTCCGTCTGCAGTAAAGTTAACAAAGGAGTTTTTACCTCGTTACCGTTGTAAAACCAGTGTTCAACGTGAAATCACATTTAAAAAACAAAAAATAAAATGCAAATGAAAGACAACCCTATCCCGCCGGACCTATCCCACGTTACATCGAACATTATGTAGGAATAACATTGTTACCCACGTGGGCGTTTAACTCTTTTATTTTCCTTGCCAATTACGGTTGCGCATTCCTCGTAGCTAGTAATTCCAGGTTCTCACAGTATTGGAGGTTGTCTTTTTATTTTCTTTGAATGTCTATTTTAGTACCTAGTACATGTCCTATTTTATTCGCGGTATTAAGCGGTCCTTGTTATCGAAGATCTAAAGTGTTACGCTCCACACCAATATTATGGCCACACTGCGAGCGATTTCAAAATTGACGTAGTTAAATGCCTAACTTTGCTTTTATGGAACCCATTAACTTTATGGTTCATACTTCATCAGAGAGCGCTTTTGTTTAAATAGTTTTTTTACCTGATATATAAATAAGAAAGAGAGGGATTAAAAAAAAACCTAACTACAACAAAGGCAGAGGTGTGGCAAAGCACAAATAAAAGCGTGGGTTTTTAACATAAAATAATTTACGAGTATTTTCTGTTCTAAAGATATCTGTTTTTATCGAGGTTGACCGATTCTCGTAGAGTTAGAATTCGAAACCAAATTAGTACTTATTTAGGTAAAAAGAGGAAGCGATGTGTGGTTTGAGTGGTACTTTTCACGGAAACTGTATCTTACCAGATATATTAGCAAAGCACAGAGTCAGGGTCGCGATGGCACAGCCGGAAGCGAGCGCGGTGGAGAGTAGCACAGCTGAAGCGGACGCGCCCACGCCCGCTCCGCCTGCCGCTCCGCACACGATGAACACATACAGAAAAGACGCCGCACATTCCGCTACCACTGCCTTCCACAACGACAGAGTCCGCACTTCCACCCGCGCCGGAACCCTCCCTGACAAACCCCCATCACCTGAGTTCCCATCCTTTCGTAAACACTCCAATTTTTCAAACAAAGTAATAATATGCTGTTCTAAGTTCTCATCCGAAATGTTAAAAGCCTGTTCCCCCATTGTAAAAAGTAAAAAAAAAAAACACTTTATGCTCTATACATTTTTTAATTTTCGAATTCACGCGCGGTTTACTTACGGACGCGTTCGGTTTAAAGGCCCGTGGTTAGTGACACGACGTGAACGGCTCGGCCGTCGGTCTCGCAATGCCGGCAAGCCAGTGAATGAACAGCGAGTGAATGGGAGGAAAGCGGGGGCGCCGCACATGTCCCGGGCGCCCGACACTTGTTACACCCCGCCCCCGAGACCTGCACTTTCAGCGAGGGTGTAATCAAATCGCCAACTTGCCACCGCACTATCACAATAGCCAATAATTAGAATAGATTTGTGTTTTTTCAACCCCCAAAGTCTACTCCTTTTCCATATTATTAAATAGGTCATATTTTAACAAAATACTTTGTTACTGAATGTGTAGAAATAACTTTAGCACTTTTCATGTTTGTAGAGTAATGAGAGCAATTAATCGATTTAATTGATTAATACAGATATACCGGGACAGTCTAAGAAAGACGTGAGCAATCTCAAGAACGACTCATGTGTGAAACATTAGGTAAATAATATGAATTAACACTTTATCGAATATAAACTAGGCTAAAGGTTCGTGCAGACTAGCGCGATATCGCGGCCGAAACAGGCAGGAGCCTGTGAGCAATCACATGCTATACCTTTTTTTTTTGGGTGGGAAATTATCAAATAACTTCTCCCGCTCTGGGTGGAGCGGGAGGGTGTGTCAGACTTTTACTGACTAAAACCCACCCGTGTTCCTTCAGATGTCTGTGTGCCAGGGCCACGATATCCCTTTCGGACAGGCTCGTAACCCTGGCAGGCATTGGCCCTTTCGGACCCCGTCAATTGGTGCTGACGTCTCTTTGAGGCGCGCGTGGAACACAACGCGCCGTCGACCCGGGCCTGGCCCTTATCGGACGGCGAGCTACCCATCGTACACCGTCCGCAAGCTCGCACCTACGCAGCTACGGTACGAAAACTTAGTAGTTAGGTACCTACAGCTATACCTACTCTAACGATGTGTTATCTCGAAATAAAAGAGTGTGGCAACATAATGGACCCTTATGAGAAGTGCTTAAATTACACTTCGGTAGCGGGATTCTCCACAACAAGTTTCGAGAGTGACTTGAATGATGTAATCCGGGAAGATCCTAATCCGCGCCTTTGTTAAGTCTGTAAAGCTGCAACATTCGAATAAGGACGAAAATAAGATTATGCTTAAATCTAGTTAGAACTTGGTGAAATTGAAAAAGTGCGACTGAAAGTTGATTTAAGTAGGTACATTGATCCAGATATTATGTTATCTTTATTTATAAACACTTTACAGCCCGGCTTTATGTATTTCAACCATTTTTATTTCAATCTGGTGAAACTGCAGTAATAAGTAGGTACTTTGCATCGATAAGACATCGAGATCGCTAAAGTTTGCATTTTTATCGAACTTGTTAACGAATTTGGAAGTACGTAACACGCCACGATAAGATTTATCGTGGGATCGCTTGTCAAATGGCAAGACTATGTCCGAGATGTTTAGAAAATCCTTTATTTTCACAAATTTTTGGCATTGTAAACAATATTTATGGGTATAATTCGGAGAAACTACCAGTATTTACCAAAATTTCTGTTTGTTTTAGTAAAACTAAAAATACAGAAAATATGCCATCTTCTTAAAGCGTCATCGTGTTTACCTTTGCGAAAAAAAAAGTTTATTGTTGACATTACTTTCTTGAAGCTTGAGAAAAAAACATACCTATACGTAAACCTATAAAATGTAAGTATGTTGTGTAACGTTTTTACTATTAACTTGAGTTTAATCAAAAGGTGAGGTATGTTTTGTCTAGATCTCGAATGAAGTAGGTAACTATAGTAAAAAAACAGTAAGTACTTATCACGATATGGATAGGGAGTCCAGTGGATCGTATCCTCCGCACATCTACCTCTATCCCTTCTATTTAAATAACTGCCACTTCTCGAGTCACCCGAAAGAGACGAACAATATCTTCTTCTGGAAGTTCCAGAGGAGTGTTTGTGTCTCTGAGATGCCGCCTCCGATCACGCATCACATTGTGACGCTGCTGCAGTTCTTCTTCATCACCCAGCAATAAAGACATGAGTCCTAAATCAATTATTAGTAATGACCACTATGCTTATTGGGCTTTTACAAGGTGTCGATAAATTACCGAGCTTGACAGCGTAAGCTGACGATCTCAACTGTCAAAATGTCGTTTCGTACCATTTCGTACTTGCATTTTCATTAAGCTGGGTACTGAACGATGTTACGGGGTATGGGTTTCTTAGTAAAAAAATAAATAAAGAAATAATTCAATAAAAGCGGCAGTAAAGGGGGCGGGGGGCTTATTGGCCGCTGGCAGACAGTCCAAAACATATACGTAACAGTCAAAGGATTCGCAAACCGACAGCCGGGTGGAGCACTCAAAGCGAGCATCGAACAGCTCGTTGCTCGCTGGTTTCCCCGTAACACTACGTACTGACTGCATGAATTCTCGCCGTGTAACATGTTACATTACACCTCGTAAGTTCGGTCAGTACCCAGCTTAACATTCGTTAAAATTTTAGCGCTTATCTACCGATCGTTAAAGTAGAAGTTACGTACTTGCGACATCGATTCGATTCGATAAAAACTCATTTTATCGAGAATTTTATTGACAAATTTATCGAATCGAGTCCTACGTACGTGCAATCGAAATTGGACCATGTAGCCGATAAAGCTCTAAAAGGTATTTAGAGCTTTATAGGCTTAGAGTTTATCGGCGATGATCGCCAACAGACTGGATTGCCCTTATATCCGGCAATACTGCAGCAGACATTATTGTTACCTTGTGAGTGTTCGTTTTTGTCAGTGCTTGATATTCTGTCTGTATCCTTTTTACCCGACTGCGGCGAACCAAAAAAGGATGGTTGTGTGTTTGACCTGTGTGTATGTATGTATGTCCGTCCCTATGTTCCCTTGTAACTACTAAACGGCTGAACCGATTTTAATTAATGATATTATATCGTTAGATTCGTCTTTATTGCGCGAGTGTCAAGGTATATTAAAATTATAAAAAATCAAAATGGCGGATTTTTGGCGCCGAAAGGTGTTTTTTCGAAAAAAATATATCTCCCAAGCCGAGTGGGGATCAAAATAAAAGGGTTTTAAAAGGTGATTACAAAAATATACACAAGTTTTATGTTTAAATGTAATTTAAATGAGAAATGATAAAAAAACTATCCCGAACTTATGGAGTGAGTGAGTAAGAGGGTTATTATTGATTATCACCTGATTATAAGTGAGTAAATAACCTAAATTACCGTCTTATAATCCTAAACATAAACTGTAAAATAAAAAAAGTTAATTCAAAAATCAAAAACTCCACTGCGTAAAAACTGAACTTAAAAAAAGATAGAAACAAGATTTATATAAACTATAAACAGTCGGAGGCTATAGGTCGTTCTTGTTAAGAAGATGCCTCCGACTGCATGAGATTGTTTATAGTTTATATAAATCTTGTTTCTATCTTTTTTGAGTTCACTTTTTACACAGTGAGGTTTTTTTATTTTTTTATTAACTTTTTTTATTATGTATCTGTTTGTATAAGAGTCTTGTTACTTGCAATAAACTAATTTTATTTATTAATTTACCTTTTTATTACGGACGCTTTTAAAGTGCACGTCTTTCTACATTGTTCTCACATGTAAAATTTCAACATGAATGATGTAACCAATACTTTGTAACAATATTTTGATTTAAAAGAGTGTCCGTGGAGTTTCTTGCCCGTTCTTCTCCATAGGAACCTACTACGCTTTGGAATGGGTCACTAGCTTCATCTCTCTGACTGACCGAGCTCTTGACAATTCAAAAGTGCCTGTAATTGGTTTATTTGAAATAAATGCTTTGAGTTTGAGTTTGATTAGTAAAGAGTAGCTGCTAATTGATCAAATATCAACCCAGTGTCAAATTGCCGGATTGATACAGATCAATGTAAATCGACCTGAAAATAACATAACATCACGTCTGTATTTCTCAAAGGGTTATGCAGAGGTGTACCTAATATTACCCAAATTTCGCCAGTTACATATTATTATGTTTATTTCCCATGTAATTACTTTATATAGTGAATGAACAATAGTAACAATGCTGTGATATACATGTATCTAACACATGAACAAAGTGTTTTTTCACTCCTCTTGCTCAAAAAGTCCGTCATTTTAGCGTACCAGAGCGGGGCTAAAATAGCATATCTTCCTCTAGAGGAAAAGTTTTTTTTTTTAATTTTTGTTTGTTACTAATGAGCCTACAAAAACGAAAAAGCTATTATTTTATTATTATCTATTCTCTATTATTATTCGAAGCTGTAGCTGTAGCTGTATTAATTATTTTAATGATTATCATTTTGTAAATACTTAACTAATATATTCGCGAATCATATTGTGATTAAGATACAACCTGACACTGACCTGGAAATAAAAAAATAAAAATAGAAAATTAAAATTTCGCGGGCTTCAGCTGCGGATTCATTCACCTTAAGTAAAATCAAAGACTACTATACTCGTAGTATACTGGCAAAGTAAAATAATCATGAATAAAGACTCGACTTATTACGTTTCATAAAAAAAGAACATTTTATTTTTGAAAATGGAACTAAAAGCGGCGGTCTCTTCGGTAGAATGCGTGCATTGCGTTGCGGTGAGTATAAAATATTCCTTGGTTGTGGCTACAGAAGACATTCAAAAAAAGGCATTGGTGCGAAATCTTTGGATTTTTTTTCTCTAATTACAAATTGAATTGGTGGCCGTGATTTATTTTACAACAGTGAAAATGTCATCATCTAGTCAGAATGGAGACCCGTATTTGCAGACGGAAGAGAAAGGAAAAGAAATACTTTTCAATCTGTTGGCGTCGAGGTGTACTTATTGGATTATTTTATTTTCTCGCAATCGTAGTGAATAGTATAGTGTAACACACGGCGCTAAAAATTCATTATAGCTCGGTTTCTATTTTCTCCCTCGTTAACCTCGTATAAAATGGGTCATTTTAGCCCCTTGTATAACAATCTACTATTACTTATTAATTATCAGTACCCCAAGTGTAAGTTTGCAAGAGAGTAAACGTAACTATTTCTTTTGCGTTAACATTTGACCGATAGATCATAATGCTAAGACTATAAGAGTGAGAATAAAAATCTTAACGCAAACGCGTTAGTTACGTTTACTCTCTTGCAAACTTACACTTGGGGTGCAGACCCTAAGAAAGTGCTACGGAATTGTGTAAAAGTGCAAATTGACACTATTCTTAGTTATAACGTATTCTATCACGTAAAATAATAAGTTAGAGTTAAATTGCTTATTAGTCTATTAAGCTAGATTGTAATAAATTAAATTAGGAACTTTAGTTCTTATTCATACAAAAAAAAAATCCTTTGTATTAGAAAAGGGAGCCAAGTAATAACAGCCGCACGTATCGATCCATCAGGTTAACAGGTTCCGATGAATGAAATATGATTCACGTGACACTTTTTGTACCGACACTGACAAGTTCATGAATCATATATGAACAAAATTAGTACCAAGTTTAAAGGCTTATTTCTGTTGGACGTAGCGGGATTTATGCAATTTTTAGTATAGGGACGTAGGGAGTACATTGTCTTCTGTCGAAAAAAATAAAAAAGTTAGGTAAATTATCTTTATTTTTTTTTTATACGGATATGAATGTGCAAATAAATTTTACACAGTAAATTAGTATAAAGAAAAATAAAACGAACAATATTGATCTTAGCAAATTTATTGAATATATACAAAAAGAATAGAAAAAAAAATGGTAAGGTGAGTATAAATTCGAATTTTATGGGTACTAATTATTTGCACGTCCTGGATTTGAGTGTGTGTTTTTACGTTTTTTACGTCTAAAACACCTCTGACATGTTTCCAAAACACATTATATACCTTTTAAATAACTAACAGAAGCGAAATTAAAAAAAAAAGTGCTGGACATTACGTCATGAATAATCTTTGTTATATGGGGACAGGGAACCTGGCTACGCTTGCCGGGGTTGGTCCGTGGACCATCTTTACATACCGAGACTCCTCCGTGCCTCGGAAAGCACGTTAAGCCATTGGTCCCGGCTGTCATTCGTGGATCGTTGACAGTCGTTACGGGTTGTCAGAACCTCGAAAGTCTGACATCAAGGTGTATCGTATTACCCAGTTACTGAGTTGTGGTCATATAGGCAGTCGCTCCATGTAAAATACTGGTATTCAGCTGCATCCAGTTAGACTGGAAGCCGACCCCAACATAGTTGGGAAAAAGCTAAGCAGATTGATTGTATTAGTAAGTGTAAATCTATTGTCGTCAAACGGGCACAAATCCAGACTCCGGGCTGCTACTGAGAATATTTAAAACGAGTCTTTTAAACGTAGGTAACTCATTCTAAACATTACACCAGCTGCTCAGTTCCTTAACAAACGAGGTCAGCGTCCAATCAGGCGCAGGCAGGTCCTCGCATCGCAATTTGATCGGTCCGGCCACCGCATCGGTCAGAGACGCTCGTAAATTCGTTAATCATTTAATTTGTACTAAATCTTAATAAAGATTCGAACTGAGTCATTGGGCTTTTGTATGTCTTAAAATAGGTAAGTATACAGGGTTTAAGGGACATCGGACCAGGGTCAGGACCTACATGATTTTAGACTCCCAGCGTTTAAATGTTTCGTCGATTATTATTAGTCGCATAAGATGTGTGACATCTAACATGTCACCTTGATAATATAATAAGCAACTGAAGAATGACAGATTTACCTGAGTACACTAATTCCATGGAATTATAAAGTACTTCCTAATTCCATGCTATTAAAAAGTACTTACTTATTCCATGCTCAACCTGTCACTTCCTGTTACACACTTCCGTCCCTTTTCACGAAATCATAGTATGTACTAGCAGGTCAAGCTACCCGAAACTGTCCAACTTTCCCAATCAACCTGGAACCTTATGCTTTAACGATAAAGTTGAAAGTCTTTTAAAGAAATTTGACAGATTTTAATAGCTTGATGTGATGTCTGTACATTTTGATCGTGTTGTTATTGGACTTTTGTATGAAACAGCTGTTTTTTTAAATAACCGACTTTTCGTTAAACGTTTCTACTCTGGGAATTAAATTCATGGTTACAGTTCTGTTGGCGCGGAGATGTCCCTTACACTGTGACTCAAGATAAGACAATCTCAGTCATAGATCTATTGCTCTCAGTAACAGTAACAAACCTGGAAGTGATTAAACAAACTACCACTGTGTGAGGGCTAGGCAGTGCAACACGATCAACGAACTAACTCTCTTCGTAGAATCCTATTGAATAGGTACCTATTTCATGAAATAGTCATTCAATAGAATTCTACGAACTCGAGAGTTGTATTGCTGATTCTAATGATAATAATACTGTAAAGCCATATGATCTGTACCCTTTATTTGCGTAACGCAGTTTGAATCGGAATCGGAATGACTTTGAAGTATATTGCTTCATATGTTAGAAAAAATTGTCTGCTGAACAACGTAAATAATGCAATGAAAGTTGTTGAACTGTCAAATTGAAACCGATTCCTTCTGATAGTGTGTTACGCAATTAGCCCTCTGTTACGTCCGCGAAATTGCTGTACTGGCCAAATACATGCGAGCAGCGGCCGTCAAAAGTTGTATGAAAATCCCGTAAATTTGTCGTGGTTTAGTGGCCAAATACTCGTAAATTACATAGTACTTAAACTCATAATTCTATCGTGTAATTTAAAAATGGAACGATCTTTTACTCCGAAACATGGCAACCAAGGAGGTAACTTATCAAAGGTTTTATTTCAATTTCGAACTGGCTTGCAAATAGAAAGCTGTTTATTGCAAAAAAAACCAAAGGAACACATTTGGTGCGTGAAAAATTATCGTTGTTCGTCATTGAATCTGGAATTAATAAATAATTTACTGTGTTTGAATTTCGGCGCATTTTTTTGAGAAAAGCACTATAATATAAGCCTTGGCCGCAACCAGGCATTTATGGACTCACGTATGATGAGTACTTCGGCTTCGCCTCGGCCCACATTTTCACGTTCGTCCATCAATGCCCCTTTTGCAGTCCGCTGCAGTAATGTACTATTTAGTGCTACTAGGAACACCATAGGTAGCCTAGGTAACTAGAACGATTTAAACGACAGACAACAGCAAGTTCAAATAAATGGTATCAATTCACTCGGTTTTAAAGTAAAAATAGGTGTTCCTCAAGGCTCGATATTAGGCACTTCTCTCTTTTTAGTGTATATTAATGATCTACTTCTTTTATTAAAAAATCAACCACAAATGGTATTATTTGCTGACGACACTTTAATATTTTTTAAGGTAGATACACAATTAGACATGCTACAAATTTTGACGACGTAAATAACGCCCTACTGCAGAATTGGCTCACTCCCAATAATTTAGTATTAAATGGAAAAAAAAACAAAGTGCATACGATTTTCTTTACCAAATGTAAAGAGTATTGATTATGAGATAGTATTGAATCAAGAGAACTAAAAACTGTTTACCTGGGGATCACGCTCGACTCTAGGCTACAATGGGGACAATGGGGTCCTTATCTTGCAGGACGGCTAAGTTCAGCAGCATATGCTGTCAGAAAAATCATCAATCAGAAAAGGGACGCAAGTGACAGCTTGAGCATGGAATAAGTAAGTACTTTTTAATAGCATGGAATTAGTAAGTACCTACTTACTAATTCCCTTCCTCGCACTTGGCCGGTTTCTATATACTTTTTTTTGTATAGTGGCGTGTGCTAGCTAGAGAATACAATCCCGAGCATGTTTTTCAATCCCGGGCTTACGGGATTTTTGAAGCCTTTTCCCGGGATCCCGGGCTCATCCCGGGATTAGACAATGTGGTTTCTAATTGGGCTAAAATAAAAAAACACGAGTAATTAAAAAAAAATGTCTTTAATGTCAGCACAACACAAATCAGAATAATAATAAGAAAAGAAAAAACACAAACCAAAAAATACTATACTTTTGCAAGAAATTAAAAAACAGCACAAAATAACTATTTAGAATTTCGAAAATATAATCGCAGAAATATCAAAGCATCCAATGTTTGACTTCCGAGCCTGCTTCGTAGTTTATTGCCAACATAAGCAGCAGCTGAAAACGCTCGTTCAGCTTCTACGCTGGTTGGAGGAATAGACAATAGATACCTACTTATATCCACGAACACCTCCATTTTCGAACAGGCTCATTTCACGTCTAATACTATTTGCCAACACCAATTCATTTTGTACTTGTACTTCAGGATCTGGGGATTTCATACTCTTGTTAATTTCCAGCTGTAACTTTTCCTTTAATGTCAATTGGGGTTGGGAGGTTTCTGACCTTAGCTCATCATCTGTTTGTGATCCTGACCTTGCTTCTTCTTCCGTGTAATCTCGACTATTAAGTCTTTTAATAATACTCTTTATTTGCTTCCACACTTCGCCTGTGTCGGAACTGGAAATAAGTCGTGCCATTCCAAATCCGATAATAACTGATTTTCAACATCCATTCGTGGATTTTGTAAATAATTTAACACGCCAGTTAAATCATCACTTCGTCGTTGCTTTATACGTTCCACTAAGGATGTTTTAATTTTTTTGGCAAGTGCTGAGTTTTTGCTAGACAGTTGTTTTATAAGAAATTTCAAAGCGGCATCAGCTGTGCATAAATTAGCATCTCGCCGACAGATTGCTTCTACTGTCAATTTAATTGGGGTCAGCACATCAACAATTTTATTTACCAATTCAAAATCAACATCTTCTAAACGAATTGGATGATTGAGATCTATAAGAGCTTTTTGAATGCATGCTTTTAAAAGATAAAATCGCTCCAGCATTGTTAAAAGACTATTCCACCTGGTTTTACAGTCCAAAAGAAGTGACAACTTTTTTCCATGTTCAATTTTCACATATTTTTGAAGTACTGTTTCATTTTTCAATGGAGATCATTTGAAATACACTACAACTTTGCGGATTTTCTTTATCAGCTCATTAATATTTTCATATTGTGTTAACTCTGGTACGTGTTCTGGCGCAAGATCATTTTGTGACATTACGATTAAACCTGATTCTGGACAGTCTAAGTCTTCTAAATGGTGTTCATCATCGCTGTCGTCCATATAATCAACAGTCACAGCTGGTTCATTTATAGTATCATCTGAGGTAGGGCTATCTTGCAAATTATTATGTTTTTCATAAAGCACATCACAGACCGCCAAATTGATACCATGTGCGAGACACAGTTGTTGTTCAGTGCAAATAAGCCGCCCCACCTTTATCATAACATTCGGTCCATCGGTTACAATAGCCACGATGTCAGTTTCTAGGGAAATGTCAAATTTACTTAGACGCTCTTGCAATATACGAAGACAATTTTCAGCTGTCTTACTATCGTAAATAGGAACAAGTCCTACGTTCCAAAATTTTTTATATGAATGAACGTTGACCGCCATGTATTGTTTATTGGAAGTTGAAGTCCACTCGTCGAAAGAAAGACTAAATCTTTCACCTGCACTTTTCAAATGTTTTAATTCTGCAGTTACTTGCTTTCTGATTTTTTTTATAACACGTTTTCGAACAGTGACGGCTGACTTTGGTAAATCCGTGTATTTTGCTAAGAGCAATTTTCTCAAATCATCTGAGGTTATGAATACACTGAATGGAAATCCATCTAATGCAATCATTCTTGCCAAAATATCATCCAGGCTATCGGCGGCACTTTTAGTAAAATAATTATCTAACTTTCGCTTGGCTGGCGGCGGTGCTGTGTTCAGATTTTCAGAATCTTGACTTGTTGAAGCTGATATAACCTTGATGTTATGTTTTGATAACAAATGTGTATGTAATCCCTTAGTTGATCCACCCAAAGTCTTGAGGATGGCTGGGCATCGCTTACATTTAGCACTATTCCCGTCCTTCTCAACTAAATAATAACTCCACACTGACGTCGTATCACTGTCTTTTTTATGTCTAACAAAGTCTCCCGCCATTTGAAATACTTAATTTCAGATAATTGACTTTTAAATTTTAATGACGTAGCCTACGTAACCCGTCGTCACTGACGTAGCCTACGTAACCCGTCACTGACAGAACAATAAATGAAAAAAATAAAACCTGATTTGCATATTTATACTTTCGTACAGGAAATCCCCGATCGACGCGCAACAATATTATGATATGAGATGATCGGGTGATTCCCCTGCTGGTTCGTTGGGGAATTACCTTAAAGAGTATTGTATTAAAGTATTCCGAGTGGGGAAGTCCCTTCTAAGTTCTACGACAAACATATTATTAGGACTGTACCTGTGTAGTAAATAGTGGGTACCTACGTATTGTAAGAGTTGCTTTTTGTCGTAATGTATTAAAATAATCTAGGCAAGGTTATTTTCAAGGCGCAACGGACTACAGAATACAAGCTAGACTTGTTTGTGGCAATCCCGAAAATCCCGAGATTAGCCAAGTACAGTCCCGGGATTTTCGGGGCCAGAAAACGGTCGGGATCCCGGGATTGTATTCTCTACTCAAGACCCATAAATATGGGTAATTGATTGACAGCAAATAGTTAATATCGGCACCTACTCCATATATTTTACATGATTACGGTCTGGAGCTCTACAGCATTTATGATCAGTGATGTTTATGATGCCTGTTGGTCCCAGTCAAGACTCCAGACAATAAGTAAGTCCAGTAAGTCTTCAATAAGTTATTATCTAATCTCTCTAAGTTGCCTAGTGGCCTTCTAATGTCACAGTTTTACCCATTATCTTTGTACGGGTGATTGGGACATCAATGTTTCACAAGCATTATCTCAAGATCTAGGCATAAAATAATAAATGGTATCTTGAGTTAAGTATCTCAAGATGGTGTCTTGAGCTAAGTATCTCAAGACGGTGTCTTGAGCTAAGTATCTCAAGATGGTGTCTTGAGCTAAGTATCTCAAGACGGTGTCTTGAGCTAAGTATCTCAAGACGGTGTCTTGAGCTAAGTATCTCAAGACGGTGTCTTGAGCTAAGTATCTCAAGACGGTGTCTTGGGCTAAGTATCTCAAGATGGTGTCTTAAGCTAAGTATCTCAAGATGGTGTCTTGAGCTAAGTATCTCAAGATGGTATCTCAAGACCCATAAATATGGGTTGACAGCATTTGCAAAATATATGGTACTCCATATATTTTACATGATTACGGTCTGGAGCTCTACAGCATTTATGACCAGTGATGTTTATAATGCAATGGCCTGTTGGTCCCAGTCGAGACTCCAGACAATAAGTAAGTCCAGTAAGTCTTCAAAAAGTATTATCTAATCTCTCTAAGTTGCCTTCTAATGTCACAGTTTTACACATTACCTTTGTACGGGTGATTGGGACATCAATGCTTCACAAGCATTATCTCAAGATACTAAGCATAAAATAATAAATGGTATCTTGAGCTAAGTATCTCAAGACGGTGTCTTGAGCTAAGTATCTCAAGATGGTGTCTTGAGCTAAGTATCTCAAGACGGTGTCTTGAGCTAAGTATCTCAAGACGGTGTCTTGAGCTAAGTATCTCAAGATGGTGTCTTGAGCTAAGTATCTCAAGACGGTGTCTTGAGCTAAGTATCTCAAGACGGTGTCTTGAGCTAAGTATCTCAAGACGGTGTCTTGAGCTAAGTATCTCAAGACGGTGTCTTGAGCTAAGTATCTCAAGATGGTGTCTTGAGCTAAGTATCTCAAGACGGTGTCTTGGGCTAAGTATCTCAAGACCCATAAATATGGGTTGACAGCATTTGCAAAATATATGGTACTCCATATATATTTTACATGATTACGGTCTGGAGCTCTACAGCATTTATGACCAGTGATGTTTATAATGCAATGGCCTGTTGGTCCCAGTCGAGACTCCAGACAATAAGTAAGTCCAGTAAGTCTTCAATAAGTTATTATCTAATCTCTCTAAGTTGCCTAGTGACCTTCTAATGTCACAGTTTTACCCATTACCTTTGTATGGGTGATTGGGACATCAATGCTTCACAAGCATTATTTCAAGATACCATGATACCAAGATACCATAAAATAATAAATGGTATCTTGAGTTAAGTATCTCAAGATGGTGTCTTGAGCTAAGTATCTCAAGATGGTGTCTTGAGCTAAGTATCTCAAGATGGTATCTTGAGCTAAGTATCTCAAGATGGTATCTTGAGCTAAGTATCTCAAGACTCATAAATATGGGTAATTGCTAACTTAAAGTTTAAACTTTAAGGGGGATTCCCGAGATTCGGGATCCCGGGATTGTATTCTCTAGACTGCTAGCTAACGTAAGGCAAATAATTTATTCATTTTTTTTCCTGTGTTGCGTAATGCAAATTATTTTACATTTTATTGTATAGATCCAAGTTGTACTCGTATATCTGAACAGACAGCTGTGCTGTTGGGGAGTTTGTTGCGCCACTTCTTCTTCCCAGTTAAATCACTAGGAAGTGGTGAAGGGTGGGCGTTTTTGGTGGACTGTCTTATGTAATTTTTGACGTTCGAAAAGTGCTGATTCTCAGCCTAGTTTGAATAAATGACATTTGATTTGATTATTTGGTACACCTACGACCTACCTATACAGAAATATTATATTACAGTATCTCCACCTGGAAATGATTATCCTTGACTTACCTAGAAGTCTTTAAATAGACTCCGGAACCAGGTTGGCTGAAGCAAGGAAAACCAACATGACGTGGAGATTCACAGATGATTCTCCCCTGAAGCTGTTCCACAAACAATGGGAGACTTAATATTGTGTCCAGCGTGTCCTGTTGGCTGCACGTTACTGGATCTGTTGGATGCTACTGCAGGTGCCAAACTAGTTGCCAAATTCTGGGCCGAACATATTCAGATTGCCATCGACACATTATTATCATATTTCCACTACACTGCCTATATTCATTTGTATGTTGTGTGTTGAAAAACGACCTAGTAACGCGTGCGCATTGATCAATATTACACACTCGGCTCCCTTATCGTATAATAACGCCTCGAGTGTAATTACCAACATAGCACCCTTGTATCATAATGTACTAATAAACTATGGCATACATAAGAGAGTGATTTAAAAGAATGTATTACTCACCGGCCGGCGACGCTGAGTAGATAATTCTATATTACAGCACCAAACTGTCTAAATTGTTTTTAAAAGAAGTTGCAAGTTAACTGCATGTAGATATACCAAATAGCTTGTTTGATTACTTACATAAACTTTCTGAACCGTAGTTTCATCGATAAATGAGCATAGTATTTTTAAAAGATGTTAGTCATTCAGCGTTAAGAGCAGGCAGTCTAAATCAAATTTCGAACGCAAGCTCCGCCCCTAGGCTCGCTCCCCGTCACTCCGTTATGTGCTAAACGCTAATACATCAGTAATAAAGTTGAATATCGCGTGCGCTCTTTGATAGTGTTCTTGCACGAAACTAAATAGCGTAAGTCTCAATTCTTATTTCGTTTATACCTAAAGTAATAATTGATCAGAGAAAAAATATCTTGTGGGTGGATAATAAACTATATTTTCTCGCTGTGAATATTTATTTTAGACATAAGCCAAACAATCTTATTTTTTTTATAATTATACTTGAAAAAGACATGATTTTCGAATAAAAAATGTATTGAGAGAAAATATTACAATTAAGTACGTAACTGTCTTCAACATGGAAAGAAACAGATCCAATAAATCATATACTAAAGTTTCATTTTGCTTGTATGTGTGAGTACACATCGTTTATCAGTACCGTGGAAGACCTGCAAGTGAAATGTCTAACCGGAAATTAAAATTAAGAAAGTTCCACGCCATCCAAACCAAAGCCGACCTCCAGGCCAGGCCCGAGGTCGTCACAACAAATGCAATCATCCATTTAGAGACTGATTCAGATTCTATCCACCACTCCAGTAGCGGTTAAGCGACCAAATGGGCTGTGGCGGCATTAACATCGCCACATGTGAACTACGCGTCACACTGACGTCACGCAAACTCCTGCATCGCGCAAGCAGAGTTTACCGCGCGACTGATATTTATACAACGTCCCGACATCAATTGTCGGGCAGTTGTCCACCAACACGACACCCACCTGGTCGGAAGATCCTCCCTTTTCTATGGAGGATGAGTAAACTTTACACCCTGTTCCTCATGCCTCTAAAAGGCCATCAATAGCGTCTAATAATTCGTCATCTTCACAAAATTGACCTGCGAAACGAAAATGTGTGGACCCGTTAGAAGCCGGACCTTCAGGGTCAGAGAAAGAGGAATTTGTGACAATACCTGATGAGGACGAAAACAACGCCGTGGCATCCAAAATGGAACCCGAATTTGTAAACGAAAGTATTTGGATTGATGACGATGTTGGCGCTAATAATGAGGAAACCAACTTCGGCAAAGAAGCCTCTGGAAATGACTGGCTATGATGGCTCAACGACTGGCATTGGCAATATACCTAGAGGCGGTGAAGGTGGAGCAGTTGGAGATGCACAAGGTTTTGAGTTCATCAAGTCGCAACGGGGAAAAAGATGATACTACACCAGGGTCACACCTACTGATATGGTCGTTTAAGCAATGATGCTCACCATTGGAGATGCACGTTATGTGCTCACTAGAGCTGCAGGGTAAAACTAGTGATAACCATAATCATCCACCTCGGAAATACATAATTTCTCAAGGGACTTACATTAAAACTTAAATAAATTAAAAATTGTGGTAACGGTAAAGGTAACTACCGTGACTTACGATTGGTAGGTCGTGGGTTCGAACTCGAGCAGACACTTTACTTTGTGTAAATTATTCCCTCACCATTGCTGTCAAACCGGAGAAGGAAAACATCGTGAGGAAACATGCTGGCATGATTGTCCTAGGACCAAACAATTTAAACACAGTGACATCTACCAACCCGTACTGGGCGCGCGTGGTGGATTACGGCCCACGGCCTACTCGGTTTCACAAATTGAAGGCCTGTGTCCTATCAGTGGGTGAGGACATTACAGGCTGATTATGAAGTAATTATCTATGGGCTTATAAACTTTGAGTTGAGCGCTGTCTATTGCATCAGTTGTGAACTTTAATTCTGTAAAACCTAGATACCGCGCTAGATGTCGCTTTACTAAGTTTTCCCTTGTTAGTGTTGCTAGTAATATAAAATAGCAAGCACCGTATAAAATCGTTGCATTATAACACTACAGTTGCACAGTTCATGTATAATTTTATTATATATCTGACATAAACTTTATTGCGACGAGGTCACTGTTTTGCAAAATCAGAGATAAAATAAATGTGAAAGGACATACTAATGCGGGCCTAGCTAAAAAACTCTTTGATCGCCCAGCCTAAACATCCTAGGATGTTTAAGCTGGGCGATCAAAGAGTTTTTTATTGCATTTCCAAAATCCGTAAAACTTTAGAACGAACATGAGACCATTCACGCAATGGTCTAAAAACGAACACACCTTTTCATTAACAAACGAACGCACCATTTCTATTTTTTTTTGACGTTGCGTGCCATTTGACGTTTTGTTTACATGTGCGCCCCCTATCAATGAAATTGTAAAACTAATCGTAATGGTGGTGATTCTAGTAAACTAGCGACTGATTGCTTCTATTTTTATTTGTATTTTCTAATTAATTAGCATTAATCGTAATATTTAGTGCTGTGGCTGTGGCCATAGGATGCTTTCTTATGTCGGGCATAGCTAAAACGCCAGTTTTGGCCGAGGAGGGTGGAAACAATCAGAGTAGAAAACGTTCTCTTCACACCACCAGCGAACAGTGCAATAATAAAAGAACAAAATCCGACGAAATGAGTGCCAATGAGAAGAAATCAAACTTTTCCTTGCTGACACCTAACTCTAATGGGACGGTAAAGTTGACGTCGTCATCAATGAACAAGCCTGGTGCAACGACGAAGAAATTGGTTATAAAGAATTTTAAAAGTGTGTTTACGCTATTATCATAGTCGTCATGATTATAACCTATTTGACATCTGCAAAGGTAATGGCTGGGTATTGTTTTAGGTAAGCCGAACCTCCCAGAGAACTATCAGGAGACAACATGGAGCAAATTGCGGGAGGCGGTAATCGCCATCCAGACGTCGAAGGCGATCGCGTACTCGCTCGAGGAGCTGTACCAGGCGGTGGAGAACATGTGCAGTCATAAGGTGAAGTTCGCAAACATGCTGGAAGCCCTACTAGTGAGATGATTGCTACCAACCATCTGTGTGCATGTTAGATGACAACAGCACCATCATTTTGGCAATTAGACATCCTTTTTTTTATAAGTCACAACGTCAACATCATTACAAAATAATGAAAGCAATTACGCATGACAGCAATATTTTATAGTAAATTTTCTTGTGTGATGATATAGAACATCAGCCACAAAATCATCAAATTGTTGATAGCCGATTAAATCTGCTACTTGACACAAGCAAGTAATGTTTTTTGCGAATATTGTAGTGCTGTAAAAGATTTGTTTATCCAAAAATTACTAGGCAAATATGATGCTTGTCATAGATTTTTGCCTGTCAGTTTTTCAGAATAGTAAAGCCCAGGTCCTAATCATCCATGGTTGTTGTATCAGGTGACTCAATCCCTTTAACATGCTCTAACTACCAGATATATGGCAGCGGAACCAGCAGTGGAAGTATATAAATACAGAAGCACATGCCAGCACTATTGTGGTTCAATAACCTTTATTAATCAAAACTATTACAAAAAAATCACTTAATGAGAAACATAATAGTTACAGTAAATGTTCACAGAAATAAATAACAACAAACATACACATGCAGTACAAAAAAACGGCCAAGTGCGAGTTGGACTCGTGCACAAAGGGTTCCGTACTGTTATCTATAAAAACGGCAAAAAATATCACGTTTGTTGTATGGGAGCCCCCTTAAATATTTATTTTAATTTAATTATTTATTTTTAAAGTGAATATATAACTAAATATTCTGTGAATATTTCAAGCATATACCTGTTGTCGTTATCAATATTGAGCAAAAATAATCAAGCTTGTTGTATGGGAGCCCCCTTAAATATTTATTTTATTCTGTTTTTTAGTATTTGTTGTTATAGCGGCAACAGAAATACATCATCTGTTAAAATTTCAACTCTCTAACGATCACGGTTCATGAGATACAGCCTGGTGACAGACAGACGGCGGAGCCTTAGTAATAGGGTTCCCGTTTTACCCTTTGGGTACGGAACCCTAAAAAACATTTAAAGTAATATAAAACTTAACATGCTCAACAATAACAAAGGCCTATTTGAAAAATAAATAAACCACAAACATATATTACCTACAGGGCAACCCGCACCAGCTACCCAGCAAACTGATCATGTGAAAATTGGCTAAGAGAAAGGAAACATTATTTGAGAAAGTCTACTTCATAAAGTATGTAAAAGAAAAACTGCCAGGCTTCAGAAAAACAGTTTCAGTAAACCTGCCAGAATCAAGCCATCTTACTCTAATACAAAGAGGATGGATGAGCAGCTGTAGCATTCCCCTTTCAGCTTATAACACCATCCGATGAACCCAAAGTACCAAATATTGTTATATAAATCCAGGCACATTGCCAAACCTACCTAGCAACCATGTGATGTTAGTAGCAATAACAATATAATAGCCTTTCTTCAAGTTGTTATCTAGTAGGCATCATGTTTAACAATGTATTTTTAATCAAATGATGGGATCTTGATAGCCTATTTTCTAAAATAAAGACAAATATTATTTGGTTATACCATCTTCATGGATGAATGCTGTGCTCCCATACAGCAATTCTAACGATAGGTACTTCATGTAGCATGTAAAAGGAATTTCTAAAAAACTTCCAGTTTGCCTTCCAAATAAAAGAATCAAACAATCTTACTCTCATAATATTTTAGCTTTTAATTTCATTACTACAGCAATTCCACACCATATTTGCCTGATTACCTATAACTTAATAATTGCAATAAAACAACATGGGAAATTCTCACATTCATTTTCTGAATCAACACAATAATTCCATTGTGAATGGTTTTATGTCTCTTCTTCTAGTTTCATAAAGGCATTTATAAACCCAGTGCTAGATCAGAACATAAATATGATCCATTCACCAAGTACAACTGCATGATGTTGGAAACTAAGACCACAGCAGCTTTGATACATTCAATGCAATGATCACTTGTGTTTATCATGAGTGGTTACAATAATACACACGCACATATAACATCACGTCTAGTTTCCCCAAAGGGTTGGGCAGAGGTAATAGTAGCTAATTATTGTCCAACTGCAAGGAAAAATTCTTTTCTCATACAGAGAAGGAATGACTTGATCACCACGCTTGTTCAAGGGGGATTGGGAATTTCAGACTTGTATTAAATCCAGTACAGGTTTTTCACAATGGTTATAATGGCAATCTTTAGTATTCTTTTATTTATATTTAACTGATTTACAGTCTGTCATTATGCTGGTGAATATTTGGTCATAAACAGCATGTTTCAAGTATTTTATACAGTTTTTTTTTTTTTTTTTTTTGTTTTTTGTTTGGTATTTTTTTTTTAAGTTGTATGATTATCATCTGCTTCACCATAATATTTTTGACGTTTAAACATCTCATAACAATAAGCAACTGTTATAAAACAAATCTACTTGATGTTTGAATTACAACACTAAAAACTAGTTCTAAAATTAACTTGCGTTATCCAGATGGCATCACAGCTGTACGTGAACCTCACAAACGTGGTGGAAGCCCACGTAAAGGCCAATATTGAGCAGTTTCTGTCGGAGAGTATGGATCGGCAGGTGTTTCTGAAGCGCATGGACGACTGCTGGCGCGCGCACTGCCGCCAGATGATTATGATCCGCAGTATCTTCCTGTACCTTGACCGCACCTATGTACTGCAGAATCCTAGCATACATTCTATATGGTGAGACTTTTTAACTTTTTCTTACCTGTAAGCTTATATCAGACAACAGTTTTATGAGATAGATAATACAAAACTCTGGGAAGTGTACAGAATTTCACATATAACCATGCTGTGTATGTGCATCAATGTTGGCTTCCTTTTATTATAATGATTTAATCCATAACACATCATGTTGTAAGCTAATTCAATTGATCTCACATATTGCTCAGATTCTCCTTATTCTGTTTAACTTCCCATTCATTCATAAATTCATGGAAACCTTTTATACGCCTTGGGAATGCACATAATTATGTAAATAATGGATTTTTACAACAATCTGGGAAATAACACAGACCATCTTACCATTCTATTAGGCATAGGTAATCAAAATCACATCAATGTTCTGATTATCCCAAAAAATACGGACGCGTCTACGTGTTATGATTCGCGGCCTCCTGAGTAAGTATGTTCCTTGTTCGCGGCCATAAAAAATTTGGCTTTACAGTTATAATCATTAAAATCAAAAAAGCATCATCATCAGTTCAATAAATTCTACTGAAAGATTATTTCTGAAATAATCATTCAGTAGGATTTTTTAACTTAGATAGTTGTAATGTTGATTCCATTGATTAAAATTCTGTAAAGCCATATTTGTTATGGCCGCGAATCATATTTAGATCAACATACAACCTGTTACTGACCTGCAAATTGCAAAAAACGTAAGAATATTTGAATTTTGCGGGCTACCTTAGCGCATCCCCCTTAATGTGGGTAGGTACACGTCACGCCCTTTAATAAGTAATGTTATTTTAATGATGTTTCAGGGACATGGGTCTAGATTTGTTTCGGCACCACATAGCAATGAACACGTTAGTTCAAACGCGCACGGTGGACGGGTTACTGACGCTGATCGAGCGGGAGCGCGGCGGGGACGCTGTCGATATTTCGCTGCTCAAGTCTCTGCTCAGAATGCTCTCCGATCTGCAGATCTATCAAGATGCTTTTGAACACAAGTTAGTAATCGATTTTATAGTAAACTTTTAAACTATTGCGTATTGAAGGAGAGAAATCGATATATTCTCCTAACTTTTTAATATTTTAAATGGGTAAGTGATTTTGTTTGTTACGGTTTTACGCTAAAACGGCTAAACGGATGTGGATGAAATTTGGCACGTGGGTAGACCATGACCTGGAGAAGTACTTAGGCTACTTTACATCCTAGCTCGCAGACAAGGTCGCAGGCAACAGCTAGTTATGATATACATTAGCTAGGTACTGTACGATTTTTTTCCAAGAAAGTTTGTTGCATTAAAAATAATCCTTGTAACTGACAAGTTCAAATTAGGTACTGCCACAACTCAAATGGCCGCACATTATACTGTGTAGGTATTTATTATTTATAACCTCCTGACGATAGAACCATAGGTGGTACGCACATGCATGTTTTTAAATTTACTGAATATCTACAAGACTGCGGAGCCGTTACGCCTTACTCACGAGCTGATCATGCGGTGTTGTCACGAGTTGAAGAGAAGCGCTCGCCGCGTGATCAGCAAACGTGCACGAGTGGAATACAGTAAATGAAGCACATATATTTAAAAAAAAATTGGATAAGAGAACGACCCAGTTCTGATAAGGTTCGCGCAAATAGTAAGTTATGTAATTAGAAAACACTATTTATCGTGATGTTCAATTTTGTTTTAATTTGTATAACATTTAGAACCAACTACGAATAAGTTCAGTTTATTTCATTTGGTACATAAAAACAGTTTTTTTTTATTTATTTATCTTGTATCTGCCTATCCGGACATTATGAAACAGATGCCCCTTCATAGACTTTTTCTTTTTATTATTATATATATATATATATATATATATTATTCTATTTTTATATTTTGTAATAAGTCATGCATAAATACATGTATTTTGTCGTAAGATCAGCTTATAACTACACCATTCTTCGGCAGGTTCCTCCAAGCGACGGAGCGCCTCTACGCGGCGGAGGGGCAGCGCCTCATGCGCGAATTGGCCGTGCCGCAGTACCTCGCACACGTTGAGAAGAGGCTAAAGGAGGAGAATGAGAGATTGCTACACTATCTGGACCCATCCACTAAGTAAGTACAAAGTCATTGTAACACAAGCCGTGTTCCACATGGGTTTCCATGGTCTAGAACAAAAAAAATATTACAATGTTTGTTTAGCGTCTTTTGACGCCTGTTATAATCTTAAAAAGTCAGCCCTACTGGCACCTTCATGACTGGCTAGTAATTCTACAATGACATTTGGTAGTCCCTTAGTCAGTTTGGTCAACACCAGAAAAAAAAAGATAAAATACAAGTTCTATGTGTACTTAAATCATATTTTGTATCCAGATGGCAGTTAATCCACACGATAGAGCGGCAACTCCTGAGCGAGCACCTGACAGGCATCCTGGGCAAAGGCCTGGAGGCGCTGATGGACGGGCCGCGACTCGCAGACCTCACGACGCTGTACGCGCTCTTCAGCCGCGTGAAGGACGGGCTTACCGAACTTTGTAACCACTTCAATGCTTATATTAAGGTCAGTACAATAGGCAACTCAAAAAGCGTTTATTTCAGGCAATTGTCAAAGAGTCCGCCAGTCAAAGATATGCAGCTAGAAAAAAAAAAAAAATGATGCTTCATTAAAGGGCATTTTTAAAAATCCTTTCCGGTGCCGTGACCCCTGTGTAAACAAATCGGTATAACTTTTAAACTAAACGATCTATCACGATGAAACAAACTCAGTAATGACTGGAAATAATAGGGCGTCTTCATAAAATAAAAAATAAAGAAAAAACTCGCCCTCAATTGAGAAGAGGGTGATTTTATAACAAAAATCTGATATTTTTTCATTAATTTTTACAATAAATGTAAAATATCTCAATAAAAGTCCCGATTACCTACCATTTTTAATTACTTTAAATTATTATTATTATAACATACTGGCGGGAGTACCTCAGGGTTCTGTTCTCGGGCCAGTTTTGTATACTATCTTCACGGCAGATCTACCGCAAAACCCTGGAGTAACAATTGCTACCTACGCAGATGACACTGCAGTCCTGGCATGTAGCAATTGCCCCATCAGAGCGTCGGAAAACCTACAGGAAAGTCTAGACGAAATTCACAACCGGCTTGCCAAATGGAGGATACGAGCCAATACATCGAAATCAATCCAGGTCATCTTTACACTTAGACACCAGCAATGTCCACCGGTGAAACTTGGTCATAATGAACTCCCACGAAGCGACTGCGTCAAATACCTTGGTATGCATCTGGACCGGCGACTGACATGGAGGAAACATATAGAAACGAAACGAAAAGAGCTCGACATACGGTACAAAGGCATGTACTGGCTGCTGGGTAGGAACTCCAAGTTGTCCGTAGACAACAAGATCTTGATCTATAAGACCATATTAAAACCCATATGGACTTACGGCATTCAACTGTGGGGCTCCGCGTGTAACTCCAATATAAACATGATTCAGAGAACTCAGAATAACATCTTAAAACAGATATCAAATGCACCATGGTTTATAAGGAACGCTGAAGTTCACAAACACTTGAACATGAAAACAATCAAGGAAGAAATAAGCTCATGTTCGCAAATGTACAAGTCCAGACTGGAGACACCCCAACCAATTAGCCGCCCAACTCACAATACCAGATTGTGTCAGCAGACTCAAAAGACGCAGCATTCTACAATTAGATAACTTGTAGAGGGCTGCTTGACTAATAAGAGAGTTGCTCCTGATGAGGAATAACTCTTCCCTGCCAGAACATCCTACAACTCATCTGCTCATAGTTTTGAAAACTGATTGCAGGATAAGACCAAAGAAAAAAAAAAAAAAAAAAAACTTTAAATTATTCTCCATCGTATCAGCTTTCTAAAAGTAAAAATGCCATGATTATAACTCAATTACAACGTTTCCTATCAACAATTAGAAAGGCCTTGCACTCGGCTACGTACTTTACGCAGGTAGAGACCCTTTTTTTTAAAGATTTTTTTAATATTTTTTCCGTCTATAAAATTAAGCTTAGTTTCCCTCATTTTGATATGTGCACAATATCAAGACTCATAACTGTATAGATTTGTTTTATAAATATTCGCGTGCAAAATGCGGTCTTATCGTACAAAGAATTAGGCAGTTTCTCATTTCCGGAAAGTCATTTAGATTGTTCCACTTTTTTAGTATTTGAACTAGTGAAAAAGTAATGCAACCATATAAAAAGAACTAATATTTTGTATGGAAAAGAAACTGGCGCTACAAATACATTTGAAATTTTATTTATTATTTATTTATTTATTATAGTATTACCACTTACATTTGTTTTTACAGATGCGATCCCAATGTAACAATGTAGTCATAATTTCCACACTCAGAGCCGTTACCCAAAAACCAATCAGACAACCCCACCAACAAAAAAAAAAAAGAATTCTTTTTAAACTGTCCTATTACCTTGGATGTTTCTGGGCGTATGATACACCCAATAACAAAAATCAATATAAATTAAATCATATGAGTATAGAAACGAATCTATTCTACTACCGTTACTAACTCTTACCAGATAATATACCCCATGTCGCCGTTAATGGAGAATGGTTAATTCTGATGAAATTGAATTGTGCCTGTACCTCTGCCAACGCCTTTGGTGAATCCAGGCATAATGTTTTCTAATATTCACATGTTACAGAAAAAAGGTCGTACGATAGTGATAGAGCCGGAACGCGACAAGACGATGGTGGGCGAACTGCTGGAGTTCAAGGAACAGCTGGACTACGTGGTCACCACCTGCTTTCAGAGGAACGACAAGTTCCTCTACTCCATGAGGGAGGCCTTCGAATACTTCATCAACCAGAGACAGAACAAGCCAGCCGAACTTATAGGTGAGTCTACCCAGGGTGTCAAAGTTAAATGTCAATTATTTCAAGTTGTTAACGTTCAAAAGTGACTTTTAATGGCCAACCATTAACCCTTCGGGTAATTTTGACGTTTTGACGATTAAGCGCTTCGGTGTAGAGTAATCGAGCGTTTTACGGGAAATGCGCGTTTATGTAAAGGGCGAATGAAAAGATTAATCGTATAAATAAAACGAACTTTCCGAGTTTGGCTGACTGCTGTCTATCGGAAAATACGATTGACTCCTGAGAAGCTACCACTTTTGATTGACTCCCGAGAAGCTACCACTTTTGAATGAAAATTTTCAAGAACATAGAATTGATTCTAGTTGCCCCCTTCAAATTTAGGTTCGTAGAATAGGCAAAAAACTCCATACTATATTAAAATGTTTTACAATATTTTGTATACAGAAATTTTAAGTGAAGATGATGTACACACGGTTAAATATCAAGCTATACATTCCCAGTATAAGCTGATTTCGCGTTGTATAGGATTTCCGTACAATGACAGGTCAGCTTACATTGGAAATGTATAATCTTTTTTTTTGTAATGTGTGTTTGTTTGTGCAGAATAAACAATATTTATTTCTTTTAAATTTAGTAGGTGCCAATTATTATGCACGTTAATAAAATAATATACATTAATTATTTTCCAGCCAAATTCGTGGACGTGAAACTCCGCGCGGGCAACAAAGAGGCCACGGAAGAGGAGTTAGAACGCTTGCTAGACAAGATCATGGTGTTGTTCCGGTTTATACACGGCAAGGACGTGTTCGAGGCTTTCTACAAGAAGGTATGATGAGCTTCATATTTACAGGGTAGTGGGTACCATTCACATAAAGCAGGTCAATGATACGTAAAGTGAAATATCATGCGATTTTTTACCAACAACTGTTTACTGATCTGCCCTTCAAGACATTACGAAAAAAAAAAAGTGTTTGTTCACGGATAATTATAATCATTTTTAATCAGGGCCCGGCCTTTAAAGTTCATTATAGAGTGCTTTCTCTTCGAGTGTTGATACAGCATAGGTGCTCATTAAACGTTTACACAGTGTAACGCTACGCAAACGTGACATATTTCCAGTATAATCGCGTTAAGAGCGGCCAACCCGTCATACTATTCATACAAACGCTCGTACGTGATTATGGCGTTGTAACATTTTTCTTTGACTTTTTTGAACTTATAGTTATCTTGTGCCTTATATCTAGGTTTCTATGGAACCAAAAAATAAAAATTTGGAGACAAATGGAGAAAAATTTACAAATTCAGTAGAAGCCTGCAAAAACACTTTACCTGAACTTTGGCCGTTCATAATGTACTCATAGATTGTAAAAGTAAAGAAAAAAAAATCATAGAAACCTTGCACATATAATAGAAATTTGAAATGGCAACCATCTATTTCACTTTTACAATCTACTTATTTACTTATACACATTTTACTTATACCGTCTTATTACAAAACAAGGTTTATCTTCAGACCCAGGTTTTACCCATGAAACCAATATTGAATTTCGAACTTTATTCCGACTATGGTAAAGTTCCTAATACAAAACGGACAACTTAATACCAAACTAAGTTTTCAGTTTTGTATAAAGAACGGTATTTCAATCACAGTTACGTTCTTATTAGAAAAACTGGCTCAATGGTTTAAGCCATGTCAAAATATAAATCTTGTTTTGTAATCAGGGGTTTACTCAAAAACACGTATTTCCTGGAACAAGTTTTATGAAATTTCCTCAACTCAATTTTTAATACAATGTTATCGCGTTCTCACTTGGTTGTTAGTAGTTCTCACTTGCGCTGGATGAAACAACAAACTTTTCGAAGGGCCCTCTTAAGTCCCTAGCGAAGTGTACGTGCGCTTACATCATCATCAACGCCTGCGAACTTACGCTCAGTGTGGAGATATTCATACTCTTCAAAGAAATAATATTCTTTTCAATTATGTAGTCTTGACTTTAACCATATTTCACATGTCTAGATGACATACGACAATGATTAGCCCAGATAAAAACGGTTTTACTGTTCCATGAAGCATTGTGTTTCTTTCTTTTTTCGTAGGACCTCGCTAAAAGGTTGCTAGTCGGCAAGTCGGCATCAGTGGACGCAGAGAAGTCGATGTTAAGTAAACTGAAGCAAGAGTGCGGTGGAGGCTTCACTTGCAAACTGGAGGGCATGTTCAAGGACATGGAACTCTCCAAGGACATTAATATTACGTATAAGCAAGTATGTACGAATCCACGTAAGTAGTAGAGCTTAAACATGGCTGCCAGTAGAGACAATTTATGGGACGGCTAATAATTCTTTCTCGATTACGATTTTGGTTCCATAGAGAAACTTGTTCACTTTGATGCTCTTTACCAGATCCTTACATAAGACCACGCATTTCTGATAGCCGCGCTCTATTTTACCGCTGACTTCCCGAAATTATACTAAATCAAAGCTGATTATTCAAAACAAATTGTTGAACTAAGACAATAAAATGGCTACAGAACGAAGTTCAATAAAGTTTTATCTTGTGATATCTCGTGGCATTAGTAATAATTGTAAAATCGATCGACGAGCCGTCACGATAAAGATGTAAAATAACGGTAAACTCTGGGTATTTAGCAAAATTTGCTACCTTTAAGCAGCCGGTTAGTACCAAATTATACAGATTTTGTGTCCAATTATACTCTCTGGCAGCCCTGGTTTGATAGGCTTTTCTAATTAATTTTTGCATGTTGACATTTTTTCAGAGATTTTAGAGTGGAGACGGGCTGAAGATCTCACGGAACGAACCGCAGCGCCAGCCGGACTATATTTCCCCCCATAACCGTGTTGTGTGTGCGACATAATAAATGTTTGTATTTAGCACTTAGCGGCGTCGCAGGAGGGCGGAGGCTTGGAGCTCAGCGTGTACATCCTGACGATGGGCTTCTGGCCCACCTACCCGCCCGTGGACGTGCGCCTGCCCGCCGAGCTCACGCGCCACCAGGACCACTTCACCAAGTTCTACCTCGCCAAGCACTCGGGCCGCAAGCTGCAGTGGCAGGCCACGCTGGGCCATTGTGTGCTGCGCGCGCACTTTACACAGGTAGCCATACCCTGATATTTTTGTAACCTCGTAGTTTCACGCGAGATTCCCACAGAAAAAATATAGAATAACCGGCCAAGTGCGTATCGGACCACGCACAGGGATGGGTTCCGTAGCTGGGAGGAATTTATCCCAAACTTATCTTTGTAGTTGAAAAAAAAAATGTTCTCCCATACATCGATATATGTCAAGGTCAAATCTACAACTGCAAATGTAAATTTGTAATTGCCAAAAAATATTTTTTTATGTGATAAAACTATAAATTAATAATTTTATGACTTTTTCCTTTACTTGTGCTGTGAGACCTTGCTTCTTGCCAAATTTTATGATTCTAGGTCAACGGAAATAACCCAAACAGAAAAGTTTTGATTTATTTGCGAGTACTTATCAAAATATGTCGCATAAATCACCATATTTTTTTATTGCGTTGACTTATAAGCTTGATTTTTTAGAGCTCCAAGGGACCGTAAACCTACGTATTTGATATTATTTTCAACTTGATACCTCCACGCGTTCCTGAGAAAAAGGGTCTTGACATACAGACAGACAACGAAGTGATCCTATAAGGCTTCCGTTTTTTCCTTTTGAGGTACGGAACCCTAAAAATTACCTCGTTATAAAATTTGTTTAGAAGTTTAATGAGCAATTTCTCCTATGTTTTTCTACTACCCTAAATGGAAATAATTTAAAATATAAAGTGTAACATTTCAGGGTAACAAAGAGCTCCAGGTGTCGTTGTTTCAAGCGCTCTGTCTGCTGCTTTTCAACGACGGAGACAGTCTCTCTTTCGAAGAAATTAAGACTTCAACTAATATTGAGGTAAGAAAAAAAATATCATAAACATTCAATTGTATGATAATGATAAAAGATCATTAGACCCCGTTATCTTGTCGCACTCTTTTTTGTAGATAAAAAATAATGGGATAAATAAAAGTCGCAGGTATTCGTTGGTTAATGACTGTTTATCATAGTTTTTCCACAATAATTACAATTAACATTATAAAATTCTACATCGCGGTTAAAAATAAGGGGTTTCGGTTTAAATTCTTTATCTATGGTTATTGCATCCCGTAAGACCAACGAGGTTATCTACTTATCTGTAATCAAGAAGTTTTAATACTTATGCTATATTGAGATTGAGCAGAGATTTGAAAGGCAAAAAATCAATCGCATTGTTGCATAATATAAACTAAAAACATCGATATAGACTGTCAATAAATTAAAACATTCAATCCCTACAAAAAAGGGACGCCAGTGCGACAAGATAACGCGCCAATAGATCATACAACTGAATGTTTTTGATAATTTTACTGATCTTTTTGTTAACACTTTCATCAGATACTTTTGTAAAAGACTATTCACTGGCTTCTTGACCGGAACGTCATTGTTCTTTAGGAAGTGGCCCTTAATTTTGTAACTTGATTTATATTAAAAGTAAGATACACTCTCGGACACCTGAATCGAGCCCCCCTTCATATCTATCTATTTTTAATAATGGTATGTACTGTGGAATGATCTCCCATGCTCCCAAGATGGCAGTTTTCAGCTCCTGCAAGTTTCTGGGGCTGGTTTGCTCGAACGTCTCTTCAGCTCATCCCATAAATGCTCTATTGGATTAAAATCAGGGCTTCTTCCTAACCATTCCATTACTGCGATACTAATGTGATGCAGGTATTGTCGAACAAATCTTGCAGTATGTGCCTTTGCATTATCATGCATAAAAATTAAATCCTGGCCCACAAACTCTGCTTATGGCTTGACATAAGCCTCTAGGCATTGACGAATGTATCGGTAGCTATTTGGTGGTGGCAACCGTGGTCCCGTCACAACTTCAGGGCCTGTTTTTTCTTCGGTGGAAACTCCACCCCAGACTGTCCATGACCCACCGCCATAACTCAACTTCTCTTCAATGCAACATTGCTGAAATCGTTCTCCCTGTCTACGGTAGACTTTCCTTCGTCCATCATTACCATACAGCATAATCTTGGTTTCATCCGTAAAAAGAACCTGGCTCCATTGATGTTGAGTCCAATGCAATGTTTACGTGCAAACTGTAGGCGCGCCATTCTGTGAGCTCGTGTCAGTTTGGGACCATTGGCTTATGAGGTTTCAGGCCTGGAACGACTCAATCTCGTCAGTTTTATCCTGATTTCAGCTACAAAATATTTTAAATTACATTTTGTGCAAATTTTCAGGAAGGCGAGCTCCGTCGCACGCTGCAGTCGCTCGCGTGCGGCAAGGCGCGCGTGCTCACCAAGACGCCGCGCGGTCGGGAAGTTTACGACGCGGACCACTTCGCCTTTAACGGAGACTTCATCAACAAGCTGTTCCGCATCAAGATCAATCAGATACAGATGAAGGAAACGGTCAGTACTATACTAGCTTTACAGCTTAGAACCTATGTACGCACGAATTCAATCAATTTTAGTCTTAGGGATAACTTAAACTCATACCCCCTTATTACAAAACAAGGTTTATCTTCAGACCCAGGTTTAAAACATGGAGCCATTATGGAATTTCGAACTTTATTCCGACTATGGTAAAGTTCCTAAACACAAAACTGACAACTGAGTACCGAACTAAGTTCTCAGTTTTGTATAAAGAACGGTATTTCAATCACTGTTACGTTCTTATTACAAAAACTGGCTGCATGGTTTAAGCCATGTCAAAATATAAATCTTGTTTGTAATAAGGCGGTTAGGCATTTGATTATTTATATGTCTAGATAGTGTCGCGCTGCAAAATGCTAAAACAAACAGGCCAACTTTGTTATGCTGGTGTGCATGACAGCTACGCCTTACACTCTCACCACGTCTTTGTGTTATTCTAGTATGCGTGCATTTCGCGACCAACAGTTGGACGTAAATTTTGTTCGACGTGTTCACAGCTTTTGCTGTCTTTGCCAGGGTTGCGGGTTTGTCCGAAAAGGATACCGTGGCCCTGGCACACAGGCAACTGAAGGAACACGGGTGGGTTTTATCAGTATTTATCTGACATACCGTTCAGCCCAGACCGGGAGAAGTTATTTGATAATTTCCCACCCAATAAAAAAAAAAAGCTTTTGACTGTGTATCTACACATATTTATATTAAGCAATTATGGGCACTTTTGAATTGTCCAAGGATCAGTCAAAAAGATGAAGCTAGTTGCCCATTCCGAAGCGTAGTTTGTTCCTATGGAGAAGAACGGGCAGAAACTCCATGGACACTCATCCTACGTGTTACTCGTAACTATTCTCAGAATTATTTTTGTCGCCAATTGTAACTACACTGCGCCGGCGCTACAAAAGAATAAACTTTGCCGGAATTGTTCGAAATCGTGCACATAAGGATTTTCTTAGCGTTTATGCACTACTCCAAATTCTTCATCTTGCTGCCCGTAACTTAATTAGGAGTCGGCGCAGCCTCTACCATTTATACATTTTAATTGTCAGTCGTCATCTCTCCATTCTAGACGTATCATTTTCAAAATCTTTGTATTTTTTTTTCAGTTTACTTCCTTTTATGTAGCTATCTGCTACATTACTAGCACGTTTTATGTCACATGCTCTGCATCATAATTATGTCCCTTACCTTAACTATCGGTTATCGGTTCGTGTTACCCAGTAACTGGGTTGTGGAGGTCAGATTGGCAGTCGCTCCACTTTAAAAATACTGGAACTGGGACTGGAAGCCGATCCCAACATAGTAGGGAAAAGGCTAGGCAGATGATGACCTTAACTATCGGTTATTACGTTTTTAGGGTTCCGCACCTCAAAATGAAAAATACGGAACCCTTATAGGATCACTTATTTGTCTGTCTGTTCCTCTGTCACAGCCAATTTGCTCCGAATCTACTGAACCAATTAAGTTAAAATTTAGTACACATGAATTTCTGTGACCTAAATATAAACATTTAATGGAAATAAATGAATTTTGAATATAGGTTTCACTTTTGGGAGCAAATTAGAAACAAAAGTTCAGCAAACTGTACTGTGTGATATATCAATTTGTTGTAAGGATTTCAGATATTTTTTTTTTATAATTTTAAATCAAATACTTTTATAATTGTTTAAGAAAATAGATGAAAATTGGCCCTTATATCCAAAACTACTGAGCCTAAAATTTTGAAAATGTAAATCTCTCAATATTCTGCGTACAAACTTCTTTTGCAGTTGGAATATATGACGGAACATGTTTTTCTACTACAATGTTAAGTTTGTTCTTAGGATAAATTTATCCCAACTACGGAATCCTTCATTGTGCGTGGTTTGACACGCACTTGGCCGTATTTTCCTGTCACCGGCGACTTTAAATTTGTTGGTAGATATTTATAGCAAAAATATAAATTTGTATTTCAGAGCGAAGAACAGAAAGCTACGGAAGAGCGCGTATTCCAAGATAGACAGTACCAAATCGACGCAGCCATCGTCAGGGTCATGAAGATGCGCAAGGCGCTCTCACACAACCTGCTCATATCAGAACTGTACAACCAGCTCAAGTTTCCCGTCAAGGTAAAGTTTTATGTGTATTCATCAAATAAATACAGATAGTTACAGCAACAATCAACGGGTAGAAAGTTATACATTAAATTATGTTAGTTGTAAAATCTGTACTAAAAATTTTAACACCCTGCCTCTCAAACTAGGTTATAACCTGAAACAGTGTACGGCCACAAAATTCTTATACTCTATTAGTGTTACAACAATTAACGAACGGTTTCGTTCTACCGCTGCAATAATTTATGTGGTTGTATTTATACATATTATGTGTGTGAGGGTGTGTGTGCATGTAGTGGAAGGTAAGTATTGTGTGGGAGTGTGTGTATGTGTGATAAGGTACTCAATATACAGTCATCATCAGCATCACCAGCTGGACGTACGCCTCGCCAATTAGAAAGAAAGAAGAAATAAAATACGTTTATTAGCGGTAAACATGACGCAAAGAAAGAACACAAACCCAAAGTAACAAGTTGGGGGAAAATATACGTCACATCCACGCAAAACGGCCACCGCTCAGCATAATGCTGCGACCCTATGCGAGACAGAACCCCAGCGCTGGTTTTCAGCGACAGCCGGTGTTGACGTGATGACGTCTACCGGTGCAGCATAGAGATAAACTACGATGACATCGCCCCTCCAAATTACTGTTTCAATGTGTTTAGTCACATCCTTACGAAAGAGTTTGTATGTAGTTGTAAGTGCTCGTAATATCTCACTTATTAGCAGATTTGTTGGTCAACTAATCATAACTAGCCGATCGCGCAAGACAACGCACGTGGTTTCATAGAATACGTCAGTGCAGCGCCATACTAATAATAATGAGCGATTAATGACGCCACTAGTCGAGCAATAAATCCGTGATTTGTTTTTGTTTGACGGCCGTCTCATTACGCACACATGCGTACAAATACTTTTAAACGTTTTGAATTTTGTAGGGGCGGGCCATAATACCGTAGTTAATCTCTACAGTGAGATTATAAATAAGAAATAAAATAAATGTAAAATACTTAGATAATTAAACATTTTATGTAAATATATTTTTTTTACAATGGCAACATTCTGTTCCGTTGGCAACTACGTACGCGCCGCCAGTGTTTATTACACGCCAATTGCAGGACATTCAGCTTGATCCTCGGCAACTCTCATCCACCTGCTACCAGCCGCCCTGCGAAAATCGTCGGTCTCCACTCAAGAACGCGTTTAAAGTCAAATCATTTACTTCAAAGAAGGCACATTAAAGGCACTTAAAGAAGAGGAAACAAAGAATAAATATGGCAGTTTGACATATTTTCTATGTATACAAAAGTTGTCAAACCGCAACTTTTATTCCTTAGATAAAAGTTATCTGAAAATGTATCAACTGTACTATAAATCCTAACTACCCCTTCGTAGAATACAAGCTTGATGTTATGTTTATTAATTTCCAGCCGGCAGACCTGAAGAAGCGCATCGAATCCCTCATTGACCGCGACTACATGGAGCGCGACAAAGACAACCCAAACCAGTACAACTACGTCGCGTAATAGTGGCCCACTTGCGGCCATGCTCGTGGCCCATTCACGGCCATGCTCGTCCGACCGCGTTCACACTACGACACCACTGTTCACTAATAAATGTCTCATGATGATACGATGTTTGAACGATAGCGAGCCTATCATGTGGACCTCATGTTATACTGTACTGCATGCAGTACATGACAGCTTATATCTAGGAAAGAGAAATGGTGAAATCACCGAGTACGGAATCGCCACGCCGGCAGTCTAGAGGCGGAAATTATTATTTTGTATTACTTTTGTAGCGGACCACCAGTCAATGCTGTCAGTTTCTTTACGTCATTTGTGTCAAAAATCAGTGACACGCTTGGTTTTTATGGAAAGTGCTAACAATACCACCTCTAGTACCGGCCGCCGAGGGTCTCCGTGCCCTGTGGGATGATTAAACGGTCTGAGGGCCTGTTTCACTACCTCTGCGTAAGTTCCTGGTAAATTACTTGCCGGATAATTTCATATAAATTTAGTTCCATTTATTTGGTAAGTAGTGGCTATTCGGACGTTGTGAAACAGGCTCTATGGGCCGGTCCACACGATGCGTTGCGGCGGCGTCCCGGGAGCATCCCGCACGAGGGCGGACGCGTTGTGACGCCGGAGGGCACCGCTCAGTAGTGAGTGCGGCAGAAGGCCGAAATTATTGCGGTGCGGCGCCTCAACGCATCGTGTGAACAGGCTCTTAGGGTAGGAATAGACAATTTGTTTTCACAGTCGGGAAAGATCATTTATGGCAGCAAGCGTATAGTGTAACTGCCCGGGCAGTCTATGTAAATGTGCATCCACACCGAAGTTACTTTTTGTGGAGCAACGTTTGCTAGTGTTAGTGGGCAACAACAGCTAACAAAAAGTTATAGAAAGTTACTTAATTTTAACACGTTGCAAAAAATTGCTCTACAAAAAATAAGTCTGGTGTGGACGCACCTTTCGTCAATGTAATATTTTCTAATACAAATGTATTTGACGTGCAATCGACTGGTAAAAGCTTTGTCTGTTCCCGTCCTTAGGCAGTCTTTTTGGTATATCAGAGGTCAGACTGGCTCCGCAAAGAATACTATTTGAGCTGCATCAGGTTAGAACATCAGCCGAATCTAGCTTTGAAACTAACTACTAGCCGATCAAGAAAATAAGCCAACTGGTTGGAATGCGGGCCACACGTCTTAGCGCCTTGGGCTGAGGTTAATGTTCCTACTATTCCTCCCTCTTTCAATTTAGCCCGCTACTTGCAAAGAAATTGAATTTCCAAGCCAAGGAAGGAGGAAAATGCACTTTTAGTTAAGTAATACTAAAGTAGAGGTTGACAAGTTTTCAACTTCAAATTCTCAATTCATCAAACCGGGTGTTGTAAGCTTAACGTTCATATCCGTAAAATATTTGCGGATGACGTCACTGACAGTTGTTATGGTTCTCGCTCGGCTATTAGGTTGGCCAACCAGTCATTAAGCATAGCCTAGTGTCGTGTCGTAGTGTCAATGCGCGCCGCCTTGACCTAACCGCTGTACATATGACAGACCCCCCGGCAACTTACATAGATCGAGCAGGTTACACAAACACTGCCGATAAGAATTTGATTCGCATAGATTACAGTTTATAGCGCAGGTTATTAAATAAAAGCGTTTAACAACCAAAGATGTGAATGGTTAGATTCACCCGCATCAAAAAATTTGACATATTTTTGTTTGGTTGACATGACATGTATTGTCTCGCTCACTCATACTGAAAATCGTTTCTATTGTTTCATGTCGGAAGTGAGCTCTGCTCAGTGTGAACACTTTTTTGCGCGACCTTACTACAGTTAGGGCACATAAACGATTTCATTTTTGATAACAACTCAACAAGTTCTCTACTCGAGTCGCAAATGAAGCATTGAAATGTGAGCTTTATATCGTATGACTTAATGTTACATTACAAAAGTTTTAATGACAGTATATTTGATGACGCGTGGATCATGCCTTCCCGATGAGTTGTCGTACAAGAAATTAAAATCAAAATGTCGCCAATACTTGGCGTATTTGACCATAGATTCTCGAAACTTGTGTACTACAAAATATACCGTGTTTTCATTTAGATAAAGTTGATTTTGTATTAGCGAAATAATGCGAATATTTCCACAAGTACGCCAATTGAAGTATACATTTCAATGCTTCACAGAAGTCGAGCTGGTGTTACAGATGGCCAATAGTCTATTGCCTCTCTTTTAATTGAGTCGATTTTTTTTTTTTTTTAATTTTGAGGGTTCTGACCGCGATACAAGTCGTTATCACGCCGAATGAAGCTAGTATTTAGTAATAAAAAACTACATGATTCAAGATTTATTATTTCTATGATTTAACCTAACAACCAAGTTCAGTACTCTAATCACAGTCTCTTAATGAAAGCAAGTGACAGACTCATTGGCTACATACAGGGTGTCCCGTAAATAATGGATCAAACGTAACGGGTAGGTAGCTTACCTCATTTCCAACAACTAATTTGAACAGTAGAAAAAAAACAGATAAGGTAACCAAGATATTTTTTTTTTTCGATTTTTACTATTTTCTGTACCGAGATTTTTTTTCTAAGGCAAATAAAATGTTATTTAAAAAAATGGTATCTTATAACATTAGTAAACTATTCAGAAATGTTTGACAAAAATCACACCTAAATATGATACCATTTGCAGCAACAGCATTAAAAACACTGAATGCTGGTACAGAAAATAGTAAAAATCGAAAAAAAAAAAAATCTTGGTTACCTTATCGGTTTTTTTTTTACTGTTCAAATTAGTTGTTGGAAATGAGGTAAGCTACCTACCCGTTACGTTTGATCCATTATTTACGTGACACCCTGTATTTTGACCATAGACAGTAATTCTCATATTAACTTTCGTTTTATAATCCGGCCACCGAGAGAATTCGTTTCTAACACCTGTCAGTTGTACAAGATTAGGAACTAATAAAGTTTAAATTCGAAAAACACATTCTTTTGTACTCAGCTGGTATCAGGATCGCATTCTCTCATCGGCCGGAGTTTTATGTACGGGTTGACTAAGAAGCTTATAGATAAAAGTGGAGGCAAAACTCTAAATACCTAAGCGAAGACGGACTGCGTTCGGACTCTGAATACATACATAAGAACGAGACAGTGATATGTTTTCTGTGTCTTATGTATGTATTCGGCTTAAGCTTCTTGGGGTTGACTAGGCGATGACGTTCAAGAATATATTCCCGAATAGGTCGTGTTACTTGTAGTTTTATTTTCAGAATGGCTGATAGTTTATTTCATAGCTCGTAAGTAAATCGCTGTTAACGACGAGATTTTCTGCGCTCAAAGATATTAACCTAAAAAAAGCTGATAAACTTTATATGGTCGAATTAATATTTCATTATCGGAATACACTAAATTTTAATAAAACAATATTCAACTTTGAGAGTAGAAAAGCTTTTCTTCTTTCCGAGCTGACGGTCGAAGGGCAGACAAGAGGTATCCCTAAGCGTCCCGACTCCTGCGCATATAAATAAATATAAAATAATTACACCTTAGAATTATAAAGTGTGATATTAGAGAATCGAGTACCCTCCGCTTGAAACAGACTAGTTATGGTTACACGAAATAACAAAAACAGTTTTCGTGATTCGTTGTCGTTTCATTACTTTAAGCATAAATATTGCAAGATGGCTGTTCTATGATTATTGCAGAGCATATTTTGTTCTGATTATCAAAACGTAATGATTCAAATTTTATTGTCAATTGAACGTAATATTGATGTTGTCCATCATTTCTTTTTAACCTGGTTTTGTCATTTAGCGGGGACTCAGGAAAGATAACTTGTCATCTTCGCTGTACTACCTTAGATACATATATATTAATGAATTACTATAATACTTTAGGTATATTTAGATTGGAACTTAATAGCATAGGGAAGTGAAGTGACTCGACTAGCCGGGTCGCGCGACAAGCTTTTCTCCCCGCATTGTCTCGCGCCGAAGCGAGACATGACTATACGTAAACTTATGTTTGTCTCGTTTCGGCGCGAAATTATGCGACGAGATGATTGTTTTGCGCTGCGTTAACCCTGGCTGGTCCAACGGTACAACGAAGTTGACAAACTCATATCTCCATGTATCGTTTTTCATGAACTATCATAATACCTGTTAGCTTTGTGTTTGTCGTGATATCCGGGTTGTGTTTCCTGTCAGTTTCAGGAGGGATCACTAATTAAACTATTTATAATTTTCCGCCATTGTTTTATTTCCTCTTCTTCGTTTTTGTACAGTGGGCAAGAATTATTTGTGATGTATAAATATTAACAAAAATTAAAGTAGTTATTTACTAAAGCGCAGTTAACTTTTTTAACTGTAACAATTACATAAATTATAATTTTTAGTTAAAATTCTGTTTATGTACTGGTAAAACTTTGTTACTAGAAATATTGTCTACTAGTTTAATATTGCAGTCAGAGTTACAAATAGTAATTTCGCTACATAATACTGAAGAGAAATTCCTCGCTAACAAAATAATTTATTTTTACATTTAAAATATGTACAATCATTACATAATACCTAGGTCAAACAAATTATATAAGGAAGACTGTCGGTGAGTTGCACGAAACCAACATTAGATTAACGGCGACTTTAAAATAAATTGATGCTGTCACTTCTTTTTTTATACAAAATGTGGATGGTATGAATTTAAAGTCTCCGTTAAACTAATGTTGGTTCCGTGCAACTCATCGATAGTACGATAACTACTAATGAGAAATCCTTTTTAATGTGCCCTGTACTTAAAAAGGCCCGCATCACAATCACTAAATAAAACATTGTTCTATTTCTGTCAATCGTAAGAAGTTGACTGAGACAGAATGATGTTTTAAGATGTTTAGTGATTTGTGGTCCAAGTGTTGAAACTCTCTTAAAACTGCTGGCCGTTCAAAGTTATTACAACATTACAGACCTGACTTCAGTCAATACTGTTAAGATGGAAGCATTTCATGATGTTCTATGTTTAATGCATCACAACTCTTCTAGGTTTCAAGCTTTATTACACAGATTACTCACGTAAGGCGGATTAAGTCTGATCAATTAATCTGATTTTAAAATTCGCCAGGTAGCCGCTGTGATTGAATGTCAGAAATAACAACAGTAAATAAATAACTTGACACGAGATTTAAAAAGAGTTTAAATTGAACAGGCGTCAGAAACTAGGGTTGTAATTCAAACTAAAACCTTCCTAAGACCGACGAAAATATGACACCGAGCTTTAGAGACTGTCCCAGAGTGAAGAGAGACAACGATACAAAGCCGAACCATTTGAAAACTCGATGTGCCTTATTTCCGGTCTCAGAAATAAAGTAGTTTAGCTATCAATAGTTTGTGGCGTGTGTAGGATCATTTCTGCAGTATTTTGAACACGGTGTCCAGGTGATCTTTGTGGTAGTCCAATTCTTCGGCGAGCGCGTTCGCTAAAGTCGTCGGCGTAACGTCCTCTTGCAGGTATTCGCGGAGTAATTTCTGTGGAAACAAAATCGTAAATATTATGTCTCGTATAAACCCATCATCTTCCTACCCTCGTCCCATGTGACTTGTGGTCGGCGCAACACGTTTTCTTTCATTTGCCCCCTTCTCTTTCATATGTTTTTTTTTTCTTTTTATGTATTCAAATGTTAATAAATATTTTGATACATGAAGTGGGCTGCCGTTGTAAGAAGATTAAAATGCCACGGTGTATATTAACGCAACATAATTTGTTTTGGTTGGAACATGTTGCGGGACGCGCTGAGGGTTGCAGTGTTGATGGCACTAGCAATAAACGATTGTTTCTTGCTACATTTGCTGTTATTGGGAAAGATGTTTACTTTTACTCAAGGCTTGTTTTCAATTACAAAGATCATTACGGTACAAATGTTATTCATTGGAGATCACCTTTTAAGCAAGGGATTGCTTATTAGTTTAATTTATATATAATAATAAATGAAGATTTAGGGCTCCCGCAGCCGACCGAGTTTTCCTCGGCTCCAGTTTCACCTTACTTTCTTAACTTTATTGGATGTCATGAACACGCAGAGGTGGGCCTAATGGTAACTAGTCACCGCCACCGATTCATTATTAAACAAACCTTACCGCAGGCGGAGTATGTTCTCATCTAATTTGTAAGTAGGTATGCCCACGACTTTCTCACAAATCGAATGATAGATTCATTAGGTTTAATTTGGGAGTAGGTTTTTTTATACATACTTTTTCTTGTATTTTTTTTTTGTACTGTAAAAATAATGAATCTGCCTACCTGAGGCGGCACAGCTCCTCCATGCCTCAGCAAACCTTGCCTCAAGTTGTCTCCAGCAGAGCGACACAAGGGTTGGTCTTGGAAGTACTTGTGCCACACGGACCAGGCGATGCCGCGCGAGATCAGGTACGAGTAGTACTTCGCGCCGTAGCCGATCAGGTGGCTGAAGCGGTGCTGCCACGCCTGCACAATGTACGTATTATTTAGCTCACAGGACACAAGTCTACTGCTGCAAGCTTCTTTTGGCGCTGTCAGGGGGGACGCCTACGTCGCTACCGTCGTGGAGGTGATGCGAATATTTGGTTTCTAAAGTAAGTAACGAAACAGCCAAGCCATACATTTTTACTGCTATGTAAAATTTGTGAAGTTAGGGTCGGTAGAGTTAGGCCGTGTAGATACAGAAGCTTGGCTCTACATGAGATCTGGTATCTTTTTCACAGGGCAAACCTTATGTGGTCGTCTTGGCAACATTTTACATGAAATGTTTTTGGTGGGATTTCAGTTCTTTTGTAAGTTGCTAGGCAGTCTTTTTAGTGTTATTTCGGCTTTCTAGCACTTCAGGAAGTACCCTAACATTTTGAAGTCTCATACAAACTTCCACCCCCCATTTTAGGGGATGGGGGGCGAAAGTTATAAGTATGATTTTTTTTGTTAGTTGTATACTAAACTTAGATTACATACCAAATTTCAGCTTTCTAGCACTTCAGGAAGTAGCCAAACATTTTGATGACCATCAGTGAGTGTGTCAGTGACGAAATCGGTGTATTTTAGATATCAATAAAATCTAAAGTATTAGAGCTATTCAATTGAGACTTTGTATGTTTAATTAGTCTATTATTGACATCATATCCTGAGAATATGAACTATCTGGTACATCGGAAACCAACTCTATGAGGGTTCAAAAAAACGACGAAACACTTCGAGAAAAGGTAGGTCGTGCCCTTGCGCTTCGCTTGGCTCGTCTTGTCGAGGCACTACCGTGCCCCCAGATCAATATTTATTCGACATGGAAAGTGTCGGAATTTAAAACCTTAATTATTGTTTTCTTCTTCGTAATCACTTTCTTCAAAACGTTTACGATGTATCCTCAAACTCTGTTTAATTACAATTTTGTCTTTGCGAATAGCTTTAACCCATAATCTTCTAATTTAAAAGTCTTTCGGAAAATGGTGAACTCCAATTTCGGAGCATTTAGGAAGACAACAATTAATAATTCACGCAAAAATAAAATAAAACCACCTCTTGCCTTATTATTAGCTTGTTTTGGGAACTAGCTACGACAGCGCTAATTTGACAGTTGCCCATTCCCCATTGTTTTGTGAAATGTATCGACAAAAACAAGAAGGCGATAGTTCCGATTTTGGCCTCGAGCCAACAGATTCTTGCACATATTTATAGAGGGAGTGATAAAAAAGATGAACACTGTAATATTTACATCTTTCATCCTTGCGAAATATACCATGGCTCAGAAAGAGAACCCAATAGTTTTTCATATTTTGTCTTAATTATAGTCATTATAGTCCGACAAACATCAGATGGTTGTAGGACAGAGGGCAAAAACCTCTCAAATCCCACGTTAATACGCGTTAGAGTAGGTTGTCTAGAAAGGGGTTTGCTATCAGAACATTTGAGAAGTGACTTTTGGGTAAAAAGCGCTATTGGATTTTCAACGCTCGGATAAGGGCAGAAAGTTGAAATTCCAACAGCGCGTTTTTATTTAAGCCCGATGGAATTTCCCGCCGGCAAAAATAACGAACATCGATACAAACTTTTATCCCCCATTTAGGGGTTGAATTTTCAAAAATTCTTAGTGCTTCCTTTCACTATTTAAAGAACTCTGATGCAAAATTGCATGCTTCTAGGCTAGAGATGAAAGTAGGGTATTCCATTTCATACATGATACCAAATATACCGTATTTTGTAATACTGGCGTAGTTGTAGTGCCGTAGTTAAAGATACCGTTGGAAATCGTTTTCCAACGGTATTTTATCGTATAAAACGATTATTTTGTTTCATCACCATATCAATGGGGAAACATACGAGGGAAGAGAAGGTGAGAGCTAAACGGCGACACCGCGCGCCGCACAGCATGCAGTGTATGTAAAGGTCAAAAATTCAAGATAAGTATTCAGTTTCATTGATCCTGAACTCTTAAAACGAAAATCTTCAATGAACTACGTCAGAAAGCTATATAAACTATAATTACGTATTAAAAAATAAATTACATTATTAATTAAATACGGCATTTTTACATCTCTATCCTAGACCCAGGGGGTGTGCGTTGTCTGCCAGTGAATTTAGGATGTTTTTTGGTGTTGCCTAGTGTTAGTAAAAACGTGTAATAAACTCACAGTATTCTCAACGTAGGGCAGTCCGTAGTACTGTTTTTGCACCCGCTGCAGAACTTCCGTGGTGCTGCCGCGTTGCGACGCGTCCGGCCCGTGGTAGTGCTGGTCTAATGCTGAGTAGAACACCTGAACAAGGCAGAAACTATTCATAAAGATTTCGCATAACTAATGGAGGAGTCAACAAAATTCAATTTTGCTTTATTTCGATTGTGACTCTTCTTTGAAGATTAATAACAAGTTATGCGTTTAAGAAGCACAGAGCAGGAGATTATTGATACGCTATATTGAAAGGCAAGTCATTTGCATTTCAATAGCCTGATAGAACAGCTTTCAAGGTCATCAGATTTTTTTCTGCTATGCGCTAAGCCTAACAGTAAAATAATGGCAGATTTTTATACTAATATACCTGTAGTTGCATCTCGCTGGCTCCAAACAGGTGCTTAGACGCACAGAGTCGGTGCAGCATGTCGTCAGGCATCGGCTCGCGCGTCTGGAAGTGACGGGCGAAGCGACGGATAACCTGCAAGGTTATTAGTACTGTAAATAAGTGTGCCTGCGCCATCTACCGTTTGTCGAGAAGTTATTTTTACCATGTGTTGCCCCGCTGGTAAAGGCCTCCCTTTTTAGGGTCCCATAGCTGATTGGAAAAAACAGAAATTTTATAATTTCATATTGTACAGACTGACAGTCTGTCCGGATGTCACATAGCCATTTTTCTCTAAGAATCTTTTATTCGCAGAATATTGATGAAAATTTGAAAGGTGTATTGTGTGCACCGCTAAACAAGCTGGTGTATATGCATACAAAAAAAAAATTAGGAAAGGCGCCATACATGGGACGTAAAGAAAAAATATAAAATACAAACTTATTTTTGCGGTCGGTAAAACCAGTACTGTGAATGCGTAAATATTCATCCTAACTACGGAACCTTTCACTGTTTTTGTTTGTTTGTTTTTTTTTATTCCCTTTCACTGTGCATGGTCCGACACACACTTTGCCAGTTTTTCCAGTAATTATGTCCGCAAAACTATTTCAGAGCGATCCTATTAACGTTGCCCCTCACTAGGAATTTCTCCTGTATCGTGGGTGAGTTCATCGCTATCTTCGCCTGGGTTCTCCACGATGCCGCTCGACGTTCCACGAAGTTAGTAAAACAAGTTAGTTGAAGACTGCTGATGATTGTCTAGCAGGGCTAACAAGACATGCGCGAGAACGCTCTCGTTCTCGATTTATCGAAATTTGTCGACGATTATGACGTCATTCTAAACACTAACATGACCGATAAGCTCGAGTAAACTCGAGAAAGGCACTTTGACAGTTCTTTATCTCGCGACGAGAGACCGATGTAGCAAATTATTAAAAATAAATAATTTTTATGATCGCAACATCGGCTCATTCATTCGATCTTACGCATGGAATTAGTTTGTACTATATTGATTTTCATCCACCTCTTTTAATTTATGTTTAGTTTTTTTGTGTACTCGTAACAGGCTAATTTGTTTAAAAATAAATGTTTTTCTTTGGCATGCTGAAATTAAAATACAAAACAAAATCACGCAAATGAAAATGAGTGAGACATTTTTGGTAGGGGCAAAATCTGTGGTGTCGTGTCACCGACGTGCTAACCGAGTCATCAACATGCTAAACTCGTCACTGATTTGTTAACAGCATCACCGACATGCTGTCAGTGCCCCCGACATGTAAACCAATTCACGACTTGCCAACCGCGTCTTCGACATGCAAAAAGCGTCCCGACATGCTAACTGCATCACCTCCTTGCTCACGGAATTCCGACATGCTATTAGCGACCCCGTCATACCACCTGCGTCACCGACATGCGAAAAGCATCCCGACATGTTTAAAACATGCCGACATGCTAACTGCGTCACCTTCATGCCCACAGAATCCCGACATGCTATTTGTAACCCCATCATACCACCTGCGTTACCGACATGCAAAAACCATGCCGACATGCTACCTGCGTCACCAACGTGCTCACTGAGTCCCGACATGCTATCAGCGTCCCCGTCATAGTACCTGTGCCACCGACATGCTAACTGAGTCACAGCAATTAGCCACGTTACCGAAATGCTAATGTTACGTGTTGCAGCAGACTGGCGTCCCACAGCGGCCTGTGTACATGTATAAGTATTTATTATGTTATTCCAAAGTTTTAATTTATCACGTCTGTCGCCAGTGTGTGTATGTCATCATAATTTTGTCTACTCTTCTCGTTGTCAAAATCGAGGACGAGTAAATGACAGAAAAATCAGAGATATCTCGTGTTGAAATGTCAAAATCCGAGATAAAATAGGTGCCATGTTAGGGTTTGTCGAGAAAACATCAAGTTTGACAGAACGAGTCGAGTATTTTGTATGGGAGCGCTGTCAGAAAACGAGATAGTTACAGAAATAGACAAGAATTACTCGCGCGAGAGTGAGTAATTGTCGCGTGTGTCATGTTAGCCCTGCAGCATTTTGTTCAGTTATCTGTGTGGTTCTTTTTTTAAAAGACCAACTCAGACACTAATCTACATGGTCGTCATAAGGCTAACAAGACTATGTCTGGATTTTTATAGAGACTGTGACCTCTGTGCTTGATTCAGTGTTACTTTCAGGATAGGAAACACCAACCTCATCTAGTTTTAAAATATAATTTATTTTTGACGTGTAAGTGGTTTTTTTTACAAAACGCCTCCTCCGCTACGATCCTTACATACTCCTTTTGCTTCGTTTACATGTTGTTAGTACTAACGCACCTGACCTTTTTGAAGAACATCAGCAATAATGTATACATATGGCCTTCTAGGGCGTCCCGTCCCGGGCGGCGGTTCAACTCACATCTGCCTGAACAAGCAATGTTTAACCAATTTACCTGCGGACTACTAGCGAAGTACTCCATGAGCACGGAGGGCACCTCGGCGAGGTCGGTGGCGCAGCGCGTGCCCGACACGTGCTGGTGCGCGGCGCGGCCCAGCATGGAGTGCAGCGCGTGGCCCAGCTCGTGGAACAGGTTGTCCACGCCGCCCGCCGACAGCAGCGCCGGCCCCGACCGGTGCCCGCCGCTTAGTGATAGCATCACTACGACGATTGGATTCTGGATGACATAGCGTGTTCTTTTTTAATATGATTTATTAAATTCGTATGAATACATGTTGGGAAAAGCCTATTAAGTGCCTCGCGTGAGAACTCAATAAGGGTACCTATTCAATAAAACATGTCCGTGACTACCGCCGGACCACCAACACGCCAATCACTTCCACATTTGGCAAATAATTTGTGCTCAATTGGTGCTAATTAGTGCTCGAACAACAAAATTGGTGCCTTACTAGTTTTCGAGATAATCGACTTTGAAGGTGGTCCGGCGGTAGTCACGCTCCCTTCAGCAGGACCACCATGAGCGCAGAAAAAGGGGGCATGCTACAGCTATTGTAAGTATGCAAATAATTTGTGCCCTTAAATGTGATTCATTTAGTAACAAAAACAGAACTGAAACATTTGTATTTACCGAGAAATCAACGACGATAACTTTCGCGCGCTCGTTCAGCAGGACCACGAATTTGAATGTTGATTCCAAGTTTCAGGAGCTAGTCGCTTTCCTCAAAACTACATAGAAAATTAGTGCTCTGCGAGATAAAATTGATACCCAAAATTCAAAATTACTTCTCAAGCAGTTTACGAGATATACCATACCATTGGTGGGGTGGCCGTAGTCACGGTGTTAAATTTTCATTTGAAGATTTCCCTATTAAAAACTCTGTTATTTCTTCCCAAATTTATACAGAAATTAGTGCTCCTAAAGAAGTTATAGTGACCAAAAATTCAGATTCCCAAGTGTTGTATTTTAAGAGAAATTAGCATTCATTACTTTTCCATACTAAATCTCCGCGTATAACCCGACCAAATTAAGTTGTCAATGGTATTGCGCTGTTTATGAGATGTACACTCGTGCACATAAACTGATGGATTTCGGAGTAGTAATAACAACAGTTCAATATCTATAATTTTAATACAAACTGTGAACCTAGGTACATATTAAGAAAAAAAATAACCTATCGTTACCCATGGCCTGTGATACTTTTGTTAATGACGTGGGTAGGTACTCGAATAATTATTTTTTTTACCTGCTGAACGAGCGCGCGAAAGTTATCGTCGTTGATTTCTCGGTAAATACAAATGTTTCAGTTCTGTTTTTGTTACTAAATGAATCACATTTAAGGGCACTAATTATTTGCATACTTAGAATAGCTGTAGCATGCCCCCTTTTTCTGCGCTCATGGTGGTCCTGCTGAACGGAGCGTGACTACCGCCGGACCACCTTCAAAGTCGATTATCTAGAAAACTACTAAGGCACCAATTCTGTTGTTCGAACACTAATTAGCACCAATTGAGCACTAATTATTTGCCTAATATGGAAGCGATTGGCGTTGTGGTCCTGCGGTAGTCACGGACATTATAACAAGGTGAAACCGTATTCTCGCATCAACAAAACTTAAACCGACTCTCTGGCGATGAAATGTATGACGATCTCGTAATTCATTTATCACACTAAGGTTATGTCACTTGCACGTCATAAAATATCAACGTCTATTTTTGCTTTAAGACCAATGAGACAGATAGTTTCAACCTTATTGAAGTTTTCATTTACTGGGAATTTTATCAAAAGTGGTAAGCAAAGTAGGTAATACGAAGGAGATAATACTCATGAGTTTAGCTTCCTCATTAACCCCATAAACCTACTTTTTAGGGTTCCATACCTCAAAATAAAAAAACAGAACCCACAGGATCACTCGTGTGTCTTTCTGTCAGTCTGTCACAGACAATTTGCTCCGAATCTACTGGGCCGATTGAGTTGAAACTTGGTACACATATGAATTATGGGACCCAAATACGGAGGTGTAACGTAAATAAATGAATTTTGAATATGGGGGCACTTTTGGGGTGCAATGATTTTTTTTTTTAAAGTTGCTAACCTTTTAAAGTTGTACCGAGTGACATATCAAATGAAAGGGCTTGTTGTAAGGATTTCGGACATTTTTTTTTATAATTTCAAAATAAATACTTTTAAAGCTGCACCCTTGTTTCCAAAACTACTGAGCCTAAAATTTCGAAAAAAAAATACAGAAAATAGTTCTCTACTTATAGATTACAGGAAAACCTATAAGAAGTCTATGGTATTAAAATAACATGGTAAATCACTCATTATTGTGCGTACAAACTTACAATCTTGCAATTGGAATGTATGGGGGAACATATGTCTTTCAACTACAATGTTAAGTTTGTTCTTGGGATAAATTCATCCTAACTACGGAGCCCTTCATTGTGCGTGGTCCGACACGCACTTGGCCAGTTTGTTGTGTGTATATTGTGTGCTTTAACCTGTGGAGAATAAATGTATATTTTATCTTTTTTCTTTCAAAAGTCTACGCACCTGGTAACTACCGTCAGGCAGCCGCTTGCCGCCCTGTATAGTGAAGTGGCAGTCCTGGTGCGGCTTGCCGGGCCGCTCGTACAGGTCGCAGTAGATGTAGCCCAGTAGGCCTTCTGTCTCGTGCACCACGCCTAGTTTGTACACGTCCGGGGACCACGATTCGCCTGGGATAACGAAAAGTCTAGTATTATGGGTGGGGAAGTATTTAATCCTACTGTGAACAGAGTACAGTTGTACTTACAGTGGAGTCAAGTTCTGCAATAATAAATCGGTTATTTTTGTTTTTTTTTAATAAATCAGTCGAGTATCTTATTTATAGGTAAAAAAAGAATACGTTACGAGTATACGTACTTGAGTAAGAAATAAGCTCTATATTGTATAGCCTAAACTGAAACGGGACGCAACACGTTACGTCGCGTCCCGATTCGGTGCGCACTGACCCTAAAGTTATCGTTTTTATAACGACGATTCCCTAATGCACCTAACCAGTACCACAGATTACCAAATAAATCACTCCATACAAAATTTTCAATACCTCTTCTAGTCGCTAGACGCTGCGTACGAAAATGTACCTAACCTTACAAACGTAAAGTGAGTTTTGCTTTGTAGATGCGCGCGCCTTGCGGCTGTCGGCAACCCACTGAGAAATAGGTCGCGTGCGACCCGCCGGCCGGTAGGTAGTTTGCGCGCGTAAATACATAGAGTAATTTATCTGGTAATCAGTGCCAGTACTAATTCTGTATCAGACAATAAGTTTTTCTGATATTGATCTGCCAGGTCCTGAGCGTAAGTAGAGCTAGGGCATAGTATGTATATGTTTGTTACTCAAGTAACAGACAATAAAAATCACAAAAACAAAATGTACAGAATTAGAGATAGAGGGCTTACCTGGCAACATCTCTTCAGCCTTCAAACTAATTCCGTACAGTTCCTCACAGAGCATGTTAAGGCCTTCCATACAACCGCCCAACGAGAAGTACGGACTAAAATCTGAGTTAGCAACATTGAGCAGTTGCGTCTTCGCCTTATGTGTGAAGTACGGGGTGTCCCAGCACATCAGATTGTCCTGGTAAGGGGTTTCTTGTTTCTTCATTTTGAGCATAGCATCAAAGTCCAATTTGGCTCGGTCATAGAGGTTATCTGAGAGTATGTCGAGGAATTGTCGCACGTTTGCTGATGTCTCCATTGTACTCGCTTTTATCGCTCTGTGGAATAAAGTACAGGTTTAGCATTTCACAAACGCGCTTCAATCATTCTAATTTATACTTTATTATAATGACATAAGAGTCACATGATGCACGCCGTATTTGACGGAGCCCTACAATAATCAAAAATGGTTTTAAGTGTATTCTTTATTAATAGTCATAATAAATTACTTGCTTAAGATGAACATTTGCATATTTTTAGGGTTCCGTACCCAAAGGGTAAAACGGGAACCCTATTACTAAGGCTCCGCCGTCTGTCTGTATGTCCGTCAGTCACCCGGCTGTATCTCATGAACCGTGATAGCTAGACAGTTGAAATTTTCACAGATGATGTATTTCTGTTGCCGCTATAACAACAAATACTAAAAAACAGAATAAAAGAAATATTTAAGGGGGCTCCCATACAACAAACGTGATTTTTTTGCCCGTTTTTGCTCGATATTGATAACGGCAACAGGTAGACGCTTCAAATATTCACAGAATATTTAGTTATATATTCACTTTAAGAATAAATAATTAAATTAAATTAAAACAAATATTTAAGGGGCTCCCATACAACAATCGTGATTTTGTTCCGTTTTTATAGATAATGGGGAACCCTTCGTGCGCGAGTCCGACTCACACTTGGCCGGTTTTTTTAATTTATGTTGAAATATTCAGATATACTTTTTTTATTATGACTAGTATTTTCGCGGAACCCCCACAGAGCCTTTGCGGAGCCCCAGGGCTTCGCGGAGCACACTTTGAGTATGGCTGATCTATAGTATTGCTAACAGATGTGGAATGAACTATTGAATGTGAATAGAGTTCTTATCTTTGCCATCTATAGGATAGTCAAACGAACGATACGAGAAAACTGGCTCAGCAGTTTTATACTTGACTTCAAGTGTGACTCTTTTACCTGCATACGCATAGGTTATTTATTTTGACATGATTTACCCAACAGCTTATTTATTTATTAAACACTTTATACACCACATAAAATAAAACCGGCCAAGTGCGTGTCGGTCCACGCACAATGAAGGGTTCCGTAGTGGGGATTAATTATCCTACGAACAAACTTAACATTGCAGTTGAAAAACAAGTTCCCTCATACATTCCAACTGCAAATGTAAGTTTGTATGCACAATATTGAGAGATTTACTATGATATTCTAAGATCATAGACTTCCTATAAGTTTTCCTGTAATGTATAAGAACTATTTTCTGTAATTTTTTCAAAATTTTAGGCTCAGTTGTTACGGAGATAAGGGGGGAATAGTCAATTTTCATCTATTTTCGTGGATAATTTCAAAAGTATTTATTTTAAAATTAAAAAAAAAATATTTGAAACCCTTACAATAAGCCCTTTCATTTGATGTGTCACACGGTACAATTAGAAAAACTTTTTTTTTTAATTTTCTAATGTTCCCCCCTCATATTCAAAATTCGTATATTTACGTTACATAACAAAAAATTCGTATATTTAATTTGAACTTAATTGGAGTAGATTCGGAACAAATCGGCTGTGACAGACGGACAGACACACGAGTGATCCTATAAGGGTTCTGTTTTTTTATGAGATACGGAACCCTAAAAAGGACTAATATTTTTTATGTATAACATCTTTCTTCTTGGAAGTGATTTTGTGAAAAGGGACGGAAGTGAGTAACAGGAAGTGACAGCTTGAGCTTGGAGCGTAAGTAAGTACTTTATAATAGCATGGAATTAGTGTACTCATGAAATTATTAAGTACTATAAAGATTATAAGTGGAGGGGGTCGAATTTCGACCAGTGGGCGAACACTTGTATTGTATTTAGCTTTTAAAATTTTGAGGTTAGTTTCTGTCGCTGCTCAGTTGCTTATTACCAAGGTGAGATGCCAGGCTTACTCTTTTTTTTTTTAACTAGTGTGCAATGAGCGGTCTTATCACACAGGGCGATTTCTAACAAACAACTTTTGGATGGACTGAAATAAAGGAGAGACATATTGGGCATTTTTGGCTTACCTATCTGCGTAGCTCTGGAAGCCGCATATGGACGCCATCTCATGGCGCGCCTCGAGCGTGCCGGACAGCAGCTCGTGCTGCGCCCGGTCGGGCGCCAGGTACAGGCGGTAGGCCGCCTCGCGCGCCGCCGCCTCGCCGCACTCCGCGTATACACCGCTCACTATTATGTCGTCGCCTTCGCTACTGAAGCTGATGATCAAGATATACATAATCATTATCACGCCTAGCTCGAGCCTTTTTTCGAGATTCTATCTCGTGCGAAATCAATCAGGTTTTTGAAGTACAAACAGGTAAAAAAAGAAAGACGAGCGCTCTATCCCGAAATCTCGCATGACACCGCGCGTCAAAGCTTCTTCTTCTTGAGAGCCAAAGGATTTATAGTTTGCTGCTTTGTCGTGTTATGTATGCGTAGTTCAGCTGATTATCACTTAAATAAACGTTAATTCGGTAATTGTTTTGTTATTCACAAAATATAACACGATTACCCTACGTCAGTGGTTATCCACGGAGGGTAGGCCACGGAATAATAATAATTTAAAAAAAAACCAAAACGTCGCCCTACATCATAATTATGATGACCCTCAAAGTAGTCACATTTATTGATTTATAATATTTGAAAATATTCTCACTCCACTTACTAGAAGTAATAACCAAAATGTACGGAATACAAATATTGAAATGACGAGTACGAGATGAATTACCATATTTGACACAACTTGAATCTTATCATTATACGATAATTGAGAAAACTTATTGCATTTAACTTATAACAAACACACATTATCAGCGCACACTTCACAACTGAATACCATTTTTAAGTGATAAAAACAATACACAAGTAATATTTACTGTACTTTTCTGTTTCAAAACAAATTATTTATAACTTAATAGGTTTAAACATGCAAGCACGCCTTATAAATTGCTTGTTACTATGAAACAATATGGCGTATTTACGAAAAACGAAACGAAAAATATAATTACCAATTGGTCGAAAATACTAGCAGATAAAGGCTGAATTCCGAATTAAGACCATAATCGCTGTAATCGATTTTAGCGCGCTTAACGGTAAAAGGGAACGCGTTTTAGCGCGCTAAAATCGATTACAGCGATTATGGTCTTAATTCGGAATGCACCCAAAATAGCGATATTTTTATATAGTTGCTTTACAAAAGCGGGCAACCAAATTTTGGCGGGTTATCCGTCTGCAGCCATGAGCCAATCACAGCCCAGCTCCACTCAAAGGAGTTACGCCCATAATCTAAACATGTGAGCCGTTCATAAACACAAAATATGCATCAGTGTGCTTAAATTTATCAATGAAAAAGTTGCATAATGAGGCAATTCGTCTTGGAGCCTATACAGTCTACTACGTACTGCCTTAGGCGCGTAATTACGTCGTGTATGAAGCACGGGTGCGAGAAGTTGCTATAAGTGTTCTAACAGGAGTTTTAACTTTTTTTTATATTTTGTATTATTTTATAACATAGTTAGATAAATGCATTTGGGCTAGGGTAGGCTAGGCCTAATTGCCTCTATGGATGGCTCGCCCCTGCCCTACGTAGGTGTAATTTTCATTTTAATTAAGTTTAAGATAAGAGATTATGCCGTGTGGTACCGGACGTAAAGAATAGCACCATCCTATTTCTTCCTGTGAGTGTCGTAAAAGGCGACTAAGGGACTTACTAGAGAATGGGCGGCAGCGTTCTCTATGCATTTTAACACCATACTGCGATCGCCAACCCGCCTACCACGCGTGGCGATTATGGCAACCCCCCCACTTCGGGGAAGGCCTATGTCCAGCAGTGGACGTCTTTCGGCTGAAATGATGAATTCATTTTTTTGGATCCATCAGGCACCAATCTACATGGTCTTCACATGATCTGACCAAGATTATGTCTGGACTTTAAAAAGAGACTGTGACCTCTGAGATTGTTTCGGCCTTTCTTCTCATAGTAGTCGGATACGAAACGCCGACCTCATCTAGTTTTTTTTAATATGATTGACGTGTAAAAGTGTTCGTACAAACCTACTTACAGAAATAAATCATTTATCATTTAGGTATTTTATGAAGAGGTAGTCAACATTTTGATCTACTCACAATTGTCTAACGTTAGCAGGCACAACAGATCGTGGTACCCTCCTGGGTTTCGCTGCCCCTGCCATGAACCTCTGCCCAGTTTGCAGGATGAGGTCATTTAGGGCCACCACCCTTCGCCTGCGTTCCTCTGCCAACTGTATTCCACTCTGTTCAAAGTCAAACAGGAACAACTCTGCTAAATGCTGGTCTCCCGATGTGCCACGCCGTACGGAGTCCCGTAACGCTTCATAGAGACCCTTGTGTGTGTTTAATCTGTATAGTAGAAAGTTTAGAATGAAAAGTGGTTTCTTGAAAAAAAAATATTGAATAGAATCGTTTTATTTGCAATAAAAAAATAAGTGAATGACAAGAAAAATAATTATTCTCTGGCCACACTGAGGCGAATCCCGCGCGGGACGCGACGAACTATGTTGTTGTCGGCTTCCAGGCTAACCGGATGCAGCTGAATACCAGTATTTTACATGGAGCGACTGCCTATCTGACCTCTACAACCCGGTTACTGGGTAATACGATACCCCTTGGTAAGACTGGTTGTCAGACTTTCGGGCTTACGAGTATGACGACTCGTAACGACTGTCAAAGATACACGAATGTCACCCGGGACCAACGGCGTAACGTGCTTTTCGAGGCATGGAGAAGTCTCGGTATGTAAAGATGGTCACCCATCCACGGCCCAACCCCGCCAAGCGTAGCTTAACCTGATGGATCGACCCACACGGCTGTTATTACTTAGCCACGAGCTTCATTTCATACAAATAGTCATAATTGAAATCTGCACACACAAATCTAGTTGATAATGGCCACTTACTTCTCAACAACACCGCTAACACTAATACAGGCATCTTCAGCAGCGCTCGCGAAGTGTGACTGTGGATGAGCAATCCTGACAAACTCCGCCAGGTCAGCGACCTTGCACAGGGTGTCCGACAACTCGTCGAAAATCTCCACCATAGGCCGGGTGGGGTTGGAAGTAGCTTCCTCTATCAACTGGTCTGTTGATGAGATGGCCTGTTCTTTTAAATTGGAGAATCCTTCGAAACTAATTAGTTCTGGCTTGTTGAAGAGTCCCTGTAAAGAGTTTAATAGTTGCTGTTAGGAACAGCAGAAGGCACCGCGGTACTATGTTACATTTCAGTTTTCTTTAAATGCTCATAAAGTGGGGTTTATTCATTACTTTGTGCTACAGGTGGGCACTACTGCTTGTGCCCACCTGTAGTTCGTTAGTACGCCGAGTTTATTTTGCCAGTGTTGTTACATTAACAACGAAATGTTCATCCAGTCCTCCATTTTATCTATATTATGACTATGATAAGAGCCAGTGTCTACAAGTTTTTTTTTTCTTATTATAATTATGATAGAAAACATATTTGGAAACCGTAACTAGGACATTTTTCAACCTCGTTATCATTATAGCCAATGTTTTGTGCCAAGCTTGTAGAATAACATTAAAATGAATGAGAAAAACATCTTGTAGCTATTTTAATAGCATTATCACTTATACACACAATCAAATAAAGAAAGAAAATACATTTATTTAGCACAGACACAATATTCTGTAAATAATTTAATCATTTAACAACCTCTCTGTGGTCCAGTGGTAAGACCACCTGTCTCAGGCCCAGAGGTCCCAGGGTCGATACCCAGTGGGGACAAAATTTTCATCTCAGTTTGGTTGGTGTTATGGCTTGTTCTAAGTCCACCTGGCTAGTTACCATCATCTTATCTAAGTCTGTCGCCATAACAACACAGTTAGCAGCATTGTTGTTTTGCCAAGTAAGGTAATATATCCAGGCCCTCTGCGGTTGAGGATTCCGGGTGAAGCTCGCTTCCACCTTCAGCCTGATCAACACTTACCATCAAGTGAGATGAAGACCAAGACCTTTTTTCCCCGTTGTGGTTAAATAAAAAAGTCAAAGTGTATTGAAATTTGCAGGAACGTATGCATTATGGCTGCTCCAAATAGGCCAAGTTGAAAATACTTACAGTCCTTTCTCTCATTGACTCAAACATTGGTCTTGATGTTGGCCGTGTGTTGAATGCAGTGGCCAGTGGGGACCATGTGCTAACACAGCGGCTCGCTTTCTTCTTATGTCCATACCGTAACGGCCAAGTATGTCTTAAGAGCTTCATTCTGGATTAGTTTGTGTCTGAAAAGAACCACGATTGTGTTACAAAACTGCATTAAGTCTGACCGCTTGTGGCTTGAGTTATCAGATTGGGCATTTTCCAGCTGATGGAAAGCTTAGCTTGTAAGCCTTGCCCACCCCAAGCTGAGGACTGCCGATCATTTGAGTGGCTAAAATCATAAAATTATAAATAAAATTACATATCAGATGATTCAATCATTTAACAAGACTGGATTAATTTAAAAAGCATTGATTGATAATACAGGAAGTCTAGCCTATCCTAAACAACAAATTTTAATCAGAAAACATTCCATAAACAGAGTGAATTAACTTCCGATAGCTGGAGGATTTAATATTGACATGCATTTGTGTACAACTTTCACGTGCAATAATACGTTGTATTGCGTACATGTAGAGGCTAAATTAGCAAGGGCAACAAAGTTAACGGTACTGCTTGAGCATTTCTATACGATAGTACTTTAATTACATCGATTTTCATGAAACGAATCAATGCATCAACGGAATATTCCGGTAAGGTCATAAATGTTTCACAATTCGTGATTTCTTGTTTTTCTTTTTCAATATTCTAGGTTGTATAAAAGATAATAACATAGGTACCAAATATGTAGAATAAATCCTCGCACAAGTCAAATTTTCTAATCTCGTGTAAAACAATATAAACAACATATAAACAAATACACCTTTCAACTCAAAGTTAACATTTTATTCCTGAAAAATCACCTTTCGAGATTCTGTTACAATTTTTTCATTTATTTTTTATCTGTGGACGAACTTCAGAACTTGTCACTTGCCGCTTGCTATATGCTTTGCCGCTTTAGTTATGTTTCATTCGTTGATTTGGAATTAGTCGATTTTAGGTAAACATTTATTTAAGCTTTAAAGTGCTATTTATTGTTCGAGTCAAGTGTCTCCCCCCCTGCCAGCTAAATGGTTGGTTTTGGATATGTGAAAAAATTCATGGCAATAGTCTAAATAACGAAATTAAACGGAAAACTAACACAGCTAAGTAGGCTGCACTAGTTAGCGAGTAATAGTCGACTAACTTAAATTTGCAGTTGGAGAATTGACCGTAACGTATATCGATGTATGGGAGAGCATGATTTTCAACTACAATATAAAGTTTGTTTTCGGGATAAATTCATCCCAACTACGGAACCCTTCATTGTGCATGGTCCGACACGCAGTTGGCCGGTTTTTTAGTTATCATATAGTGTGAACTGATGAAATCACATGATGCGCATTGTTTCATAACTTGGTAATCGCGGTGCGAAGTTTCGTGCTTGAAAAGGGCTAGATTGGTATTTTCGGGCTAAATCAAAAGGCTAAATAAAAAGTGCTAGATCTAGCCCGAAAAGGGCTAAGGTGGGTACACCGGCTGTCACTCTGTCAGCTGATGAACTAGTTATATAATTATAGCATGCATGGTCTTATGGCCAATTGAATTTGGCAGAGGGGAACGCTCAGCTATGGTGGCTCCAGGTTATATGCTCTAAGGGGAAAACAGTTAATTACAACAAAAATAATGTTTTTAGGCGATTATATTTTTTGACTACTATGGCTGCATTCCATTAGACTCTAATCGCTGACAGCGCTCACATCAATAATTCGCGTACCGTATTAGTTATTACGATTATGACAGCCGACAACTGTCAACAATTCGGAACGCTTGTGACCGCGCTCACGGTTGGTTTACAGTATTTCTTTGACCACACACACACATTTGTACACTTCTTCTTCTTTGGTTTGATGGCGACTGTAGCCAGAAGCACAATTTCAATAATGTCACGCTATTTTATATAAGATAAGACTCAAAACAAAACAACGCAACTGTCATTTTTGACAGCGCTCACGATGATATTAATTTAGGGCATGGTCGGCGTTATCGCAAGATGGCGCATGTCATGACGTCATCTATGACGTTTCACGTGACAACGTTTTCGCGCTCACGCTAATAGGGTAGCGCGCTAAAATCGATTACAGCGATTATGGTCTTAATTCGGAATGCACCCTATGTTAAGAACAGCCTTAGACAAAGGAGATGTCCGCTTTTTGTATGGGCGTTGGTTTTTTATTCCGAGAAAAATCTAACCAGCGCCAAACTACACTTAAATAAAAGCGACAAAAATATGAAATTTGTAACCACTGAAATAATATTTTTAGACCCCTCCATTTAAGAGAAAAAATATAAAATATTTAATGTTAGTACATATATGTTATTTGTTGATGGCAACCCAAATAAAATCTCCCACACACTTTGACAATGTCTAATTTGACAGCTGATTATATTCTTCTGTCAAAATATGACATAAAGTGTTGACTGGCAGGCATCATCCGTCTGATTCGTCTGCTGTCAAGTGCTGTGATGCTGTCACACTTGTCACAGGTCACACTGTCTCGTCTCGTGCATTCGTGATAACCAGTGTTCTCGTATTTTAATTTGTGCTTTCATTGATTTTACTGACTTGGCTTTTCACAACGGATTCTTCTACTTTGCACATGATTAGGATACCAGTAGCTTATGAACCTTTAACCCTGACGACATTGCTTTTTCATAACGGTTATTTGATACTGCACGCGTTTAGGACTTCGGATTTCGGATTTAAAACCCCAATGTAAGTACTGTTCTTTATTCTTATTTAGCTCCCTATGGGTTTTATTTGCATAACCTTTGCCTCTTTTAAGTCCACTGACAGTCTGCAATCATTAACATCCATTTCTATTTTCAGATTATTGTTACAGTTATGGCTCTCTGCATGAATTGCAACATAGCCACACATGTTAATCAGCAGTATGAATATAACGCTTTTAGCATGAGCCCTGAGATAGTCTCAATAATTGAAGAATGGACTGCTCAGGAAGTAATGTAAATTACCTAAATGTAACTTTTTTTTTAATATTTTGGTACCAGTCTTATGTTGAAAAAGATTATACAGCACTAATTTGCTCAAAAAACATGCAGAAAAACGATACTGTGTTCTGAACATAAATTATTTTGTTTTTAGGTAACAGACGGAGATTGCATTTGCCAAGAATGCATCAACCTATTGCTGATAGAACTGAGTAACAGAAACGACCATAACATTGGTGACCGACAGCTGGGTCATCAATCAGTATGTGTGTGTTGTGGTGTTTCTATCTCAAGAAGAACAGGCAGGCGCTCTCGTCCCCTACCTGATGGTCATCCTGAGCGGGCTTATATAGCTAGCATCATCAACCCCGTCAGGTAAATATGTAAATTAAATATTTTCACTTGATAATATTGTATTACTGATTACTGGAACACACAATAAATGAAAACTTAATTTCAGATCCCTGCTAATGCTCGAGCATGTAATGCCTGCTGGCAACAAGCTCATAACAATATTCACGAATTGATGGAACCACCAAGAAAGGCTCAAGTGACTCAAGACAATGTAGAAAGTAGGTCTAGCTCTGTGGCTGAACCTGTAAGTGCACTCAGTTCAGAAATTGATTTTGTCAATGTAGTTCAAAATGAGAACAGGTATGTAGAACTATATGGTTACAGTCGGACACCGGATTCATCAAATCATTGTTTTGTTCCCGAGTGTATAAATATGGAACGTTTGAGAGTACCCATGTACCTTAGAAAACGAATATTAATAGACTATAAATTATATGTCTCACCTAATGCCCGAGTATGTGAAGGACATTTAAGTGTTTATAATTGGGAACTGTTGAATGAATTTCAGTTCACAACGCAATTTACCCTGAATCATGTTGTAGAAATGTTAGATTTATTAAGAAAAAAAACAATTAACATTATTGATTTTGAAAATGTGGAAAATATGAATAACCATATATGTCATTACTGGACAGGCTTGACTGTATTGAATTTTTTAACAATACTCAGCATTATTACCAATCAATTATCAGCTGTGTGTCGAAAACCAAAAACGGCTTTAGGATTATACCTTATGAAAATAAGAACTGGGGAGCCAATTAGACGAATTGCATCATTGGTTTGTATAAATAAATCAGTAGCATGCAGTTATATGAAAAAGGCACGTAATTGTATGAAAGAATTTTATGTACCAATACATTTAGGTGTCAATCGTATTTCTCGAGCAAGCCTGTCCAGTAGAAATCTTTTAATCCCACAGGGTCTTTTTGGAACAGCAGAAAATAACCCCATAGTTATTTGCGATTGAACCTATGTATACTTACAGAAATCGTCAAATTATCTGTTCCAAAAAAAATCATACAGTTTACACAAGTTTGCAAATCTTGTTAAACCTTTTTTGCTGGTGGCCACCGATGGCCACATTATAGACATATTTGGACCATACGCAGCCACAACATCTGATGCTACAATTATGAAACTGCTGTTCCAAAATGAAAATTCTAATTTAAGGCAATGTTTTGGACAGAATGATGGATTTATTCTTGACCGCGGCTTTAGAGACTATCCCACTGCTCAGATTTTTGGGATATTCTGTGTACAAGCCAGAGACCCTAAGTGAAGGCGAAACTCAATTATCAACTGAAAAAGCCAATAGATCTCGACTAGTGACACTGTGCAGGTGGGTGGTAGAAGTTGTAAACGGTCGGTTTAAACGGGATTTTAAAATCTTTAGAAATAAATATTTTAATATTGGGTCTAGAAATCTTATGGATGATTTTAAAATTGTAGGAGCCATTTTAAACCATTTCCATCCCGTTTTGACTGACCGTCCTCATGCCCAAGCTATACTGGACAGAGCTAATCAGAGAATGGCCATGCCAAATTATTTAGCTGACTATGTGATTGGGCATCAGCTTAATAGACGCCGAGCCAGTTTCGTACAGATAAATGCTCAAATACCACAGCTGAATATGTTCCCTACGATGGACATGTCAGATTTAGTTCTATTTAGCTTAGGAATTTATCAAATTAAACAGGCTCGCTCTTATTATGGGGAACATATTCGGCCGAACGGTACTTTTACTGTAGAAGTAAGTGAAGATTTACTATTAATAAACATTCCAGGCATTTCGTCATCACATGAAACAGCTTTGATCAGAGGACGAATAAAGTCACGCCACTATAGTAATAGAGTGTATTACAAATATATTTTACTCAAAGTGGCAGAGACTAGTTGGCAAAGCTGTTTATCTGACTATTATTGCAGTTGCATAATTGGAAAAAGAACTGTTGGAAGCTGTGTTCATTTCAGTGATGACAATTGTCTGGTATCTTGGATGGGCCCGGCATCAAAATGATATAATATCTCCACCTGCTCAGTTTCTCGACAATATTTTAACAAGAGAAGACATTGAAAATGAAGAAAATCAATAAATGAATATCTAAGACTATACAAAGTTTTATTTCATACCAAAACTGTAAGCCGACGTTCGCACGGACATAAAAATATCGCGACGGGATTTTATAGCGCAGTGCATTTTCAATGCTATGCTTGGCGCCGAGAGATGAAAATCCAACAATGTGTTTTTTGACGCGCTGGGATACACTCTGTTGGATTCTCACCACCGAGCGGTGAAAATGCAGTGCGCCAAAAAAAATCGTGGTATTTTTACGTTCATGCGAACGTCCAATTATAGCATAATAATTCAGTTTTTCAATAGCATATTTTGCTGAAAAGCTTTTCTTCTACTTCCGATCTCGATTCCAAGTCATAAAAAAGGAATTCTACGTAATTAAAAAATGTTCTCAATCAGTAGATACTATTAACATATTAAAATAATTACTTATTACAACTTGCACATAAACATTCTAAGTAGCCATGATCATACCTATAGAGTGCCCTTTCAGTTCTAAAAGGTTAGACTAAACATTTTTGACTGAAAATACCCCATTTCATCATATTTCTTATTGTTTACTTTGTCATAATCATCCATCAAATATCTAAAGACAATAATGACAGTGCCATGTGTCAATTTTGACAAGTTTTGTATTTGTTTAGGGTGTGTTCACTTTAATATACTAGTTAGTTAGAAAGGTTTGTTCGTTTTAGGAGTAAATTCACACTAAAATAAAAAAACCATTTTTCTCAAAAATGGAAGCCTTTAAAAATGTATGTTATAGTTAGAAACACTAGCTTTTGGGTTGTCTATACAAATATATTTAACTGATCCTGGTTAGAATTATTGAATAATAAAAAACCATTTTTGGACATGTCCTTTGTGACATCTGTGCGAACTGTCAAAATCATATGCAAATTCAAGTCATACTGACATACTGGCTGGCACCGCGATTTTTAGGGCTACCGATTGCAATGCAATTGGTAATGTTTTGATTGCTACTTACCGCAACTAGCAATAACCAAGTAATTTGCGGCTACTCTCAGTGCCTGTGAAATTTTTCGTGAACAATCAGTGCCTTGTTTATTGTCATAATGGTGAGGTTAAAAACTTACTTTTGTGTATATTTAGACTTGGCGCGCTATCGAGCGTGTGGAAGTTTGATTTATATGGTATTGATGTGATTGTTTTAGTCAACCCCACCGCCGCCGCCGCAGCCACGCCATTCATCAGGAGAGAGTAAAAAGGTGACTCCACCTGCTTCTGGCATTGTGACCAGAAATGGTGCTCGCAAGGCCAAGATCCAGACTCGCGCAATGTCTGCCGGGGCTAAGGTAATAAATTGGCTATGTATGTAGTGCGGCGCCGCCTACACATAGGGCCGTGACATATAATTTTATAGCATAACTACAGATACTACTCAGCTAGCCTTTTGTTCTGAGTTCTTCATGGCTATTCAATAGAGAATGAATTTAATATTAAAGGTACAACAAAGATTTAGATTGTATATTTTGTAATATTAATTAAGCTAGTGTTCTTCCTCTCTATGTACAAAAGTATAATATTAGCCTTGAATAAGTTGTATTATAGAAAAATAAAAAGATTTTCATACATAGTGAGAAAAATTATTTATTGTTAATATTAAAACAGCAATGAAACAGATATTGAACCTGGAACGCTGCACTTTATCTGCAGAACTATCACCGCTCTTGGAAAATCTCAACTATTTGTTCAAAAGATAATTATTAATAATATCCTTGTAAATATATCTTCAGTTGTAAAGATACCAGTCTTATCTTTATTGCAATACAAGACACACATACATTATCTTATACTATGTACCTATTATATAATTATATAGCATGCAGTTTAGTAGCAATTAGTGAAAATTAATTGAATGTTCTAAAATTTATTCAGTTTTTTAATTGAATTTATGTGAACTAAATATGTGAGTCTGTGCCTCTACAGTTTGTTTATTACTTTTCTGTTTATTATAAAACTATTCTTTATAAATACATAGGTGTAATCACAATACTTGGTTTACAATCTAAAGTAATAGGTATAATATTGATGGCCAGAAAACAGCGTTTTTGTGTGATGTACACATTCACACCAAATAAATTAGTATCATGTATCACCTTTGTAATTAGGATGAAAAACACTGGAATAATAAAGCTTAACAAAACAATTATATTTTGCATAAAGAACTGCCATTTGCATAAATTATTTTTAAAGAATATGTGCAAAATGTTGTGTAAAGGATTGTAGTTTTCAGCAAAGTTAAATAAATGATCAATTTTTAAACATCTGGAGTCATTGAAACCTTTTTTGTATTTTTATTTTAAGCTGGTTGATGATAGTGTTTTGTGTTTATGGTCATTCACTGAGTTTTTTTTTTATTTGTGTTTGTCATTTTCTAGTTTACTTGTGAAGTGTTTATGAATGAACTTCAAAACTTACTATTGTTTTTTTATATTATTTTTTATTTATATAAACTATACTGACATTTCTTTTTTACTTTAAAGAAAATAATTATTTTATAAGCTACTTTGATCAGTAATTTATGCTGCATGTTTCAGTATAATATATGTGTTTTGCAGCCATCTGCATTAGTGGTTGCTGCTAAGCGGAAAGCACAGCAGAAGAAGAAGCACGGCTTCCAAATAGAACTAAGGGATCATTATCAAATTGTAAGTATTACAAACAGTTATATTTAGCAGCAATAGTGCCTAAAGTAGAGCTCTTCGTGAAGGCGCTTGTTTAGCAACTAGAGTTTCTTGCTCATTCTTCTCCATACAAAACCACCTTTTGGAAGGGGCACCTAGTAAAGTTTTTGTCTTGTAAAATTTGGCATTTAAAAGTGTGTTTTAATGGTCTATTTGAAATAAATGATTTGACTTTAGACTTCACACCATAGACTGCCTGCATTATAATTTCTCCTTCTATATAAGTCCAACCAAAGTTACAAGATCTCAATAAATATGCACACCTGAAATTATTAGCCCGAAATTGCCTATAGAGTGATATTGATGATTGAAAATGCTTTTACTAATAATAACTAGTTATGTAATAGAATTTGTTATCACTAATTAAAACTTGACTTTTGAAGAACAGAGGCCCTAGCACGAACGCGCGGCAATTGTAATGTAAATTCGAACGATTTTTTAATTTAAATACAACTATGCAGTAGCATTTTGGCAAAGATATAAATATAATTATCTAGATAGACAGTCAAAGCTGTGAACTCGTCGAAAAAAATTGCGTCCAACTGTTGCCCGCAAAAAGCAAACACAATGACATCTTAATGACGTGGCGCGAGTGTAAGACGACGCATAGCTGTGACGCACACTAGCATAACAAATTTGGCCTGTTTGTTTTTACCCGACTGCGTGACGAAAAGGAGGGTATCGGCATATGTACCTATGTATATTTGTACCTTTGTGGTCCTCTAGAGACCAAACGCGTTGGCCGATTTGATGATTCTTATAGTTCTTTTGCAGCGCGACACTGTCTAGACATATAAATAATCAAAGCATTTTGGTTGAGATTTTTGCGACAAACACAATTAATATCGCCCATAGAAATGTATAAAGTTTTGAAATTAAGTAAATATTATGTGCGAAACGAGTATTTTCAAATTTAAAATCGTACATTTTCTCCGCGCGTTCGTGTTAGGTCCACTGTATAATATTAGGTAACTACAATAGTACCTAACTATTATTAGCGTATACAATGTAGATTTCAAGCGCCGAGTTTTATGGTACTAAAATAAATGATGAACATGTTTACGACTGTTAGCTTGCTTTGCTATGTAAAGCCTATGTAATTTAGATTATAATTTAATTGCTTTTATGGTCTTAAAATGCTTCAAAGAAACAGTGAAAAGTAGGCATTTTGGTGATTTTACCTTTGCTATCAAATAATTCTCATTTTTTAGGGTAAACAAGGAACCCTTATAGTTTCGCCATGTCCGTCTGTCTGTCCGTCCGTCCGTCTGTCCCGGCTTAGGTCAGATACTATTAGTACTAGAAAGCTGTAATATGGCATGGGTATACATATTAATCACGCCGACAAAGTGGTAAAGTAAAATCTTGAAAACAATATTTTTTGTGTATTGGGCTGTAATCGAATTTTAGGCACACTAACAGACATTCAAACAGACACATAAATACACCTATGCAGACAAACAGAAAGATAGATGCTGCCTTTTGTAATATTACAAAACATTTAGTTATAAATCCAACATTAAAAATGTATAACAAAATTTTTGTAACATTATAATTTAAAAGAGTGTCCATGGAGTTTCCTGCCCGTTCTTCTCCATACCTGCTACGCTTTGGAATGGGCAACTAGATTCATATTTCTAACTCACTGACTCCTTGACAATTCAAAAGTGCATGTAAATGGTTTAATTGAAATAAATGCATTGACTTTGAGTTTGAAAACTAGTAGAATTCATTCATATCATCAATTATTATTCCAATTTTCTAGGCCATGGATTCTAAAACGAAGGTGAAAGGTGAAACAGGGCTGGTGACAGAGCCGCGCATGGCGGAGCACCGCTGTCTGTGGGACGACCAGTATCCCGAGTGTCCGGAGCGACTGACTAGCGTTATAGAGAGGTGAGTAGCACTGGCAGACTATGGTTTGTTTCTTAAATATCTGATGGAAGTGTAAACTGTACCTGTGTATGTGGGTATGTGTGTGTGTAAATTTTTACGCAATCAAACACTAAAGGGAATTAAGTAATAACACTTTCATCTGTATTTAGAAGGTTTCAACTTTAAATCTCAACTCTTTTTCCAACAATTATTGTTTGAATAATTATTCAACTGAAAAATTATCGACGAAAATTGAGTTTATAAAGTTAACCTCAATTGCGAAATGAAAAACATTGTTAAAGTTATTTAAAACTGGAGTTCCGGGTATTCAAATGCGTCCAAGCAAAAAGGGTCCAGTTCTCGGCATTTAGTTTCCGAGATATACGCAGTTTTGTAAAGTTGGGTGAAAAAATAGCATTTCTCGATTTTAATTGATTAATTGATCTACAAGTTCATATAGTTTTTCTCAAATCAAGCTTTTTCAGAGTTTCAACTTCAAATGTCTATTAAAAAAAAAATGTGCCAGTTTTTGAATATTTTTTTAATCCTTATTATCAATTGACTATTCTAGATACCGAATTTAGTCTTAACTCAATACCCCACTACTGGACCCTTTTTGCTTGGAAGCCCACAAAAACCAAAGCGCACATTTTTTTTTTGTTAAGCCCCACACTAGGAATTTCTCATGTATCGTGGGTGCATTTACAAACATTTAAACTCACATACACAAACAGCCAGACCAGGAACAACTACTTGTAGGTCATACAAATATTTGTTCCGTGCGGGAATCCAACCCGCGACACGCAGCGCAGCAGTCAATCGCTTAACCACTGCGCCAACCGTGTCGACTATCTGTAAGTTTTGTAAAATTTTGGTGTACAATAAAGCATATTCTATCTAGCTATGTATGTATCTTCCCCGGAAATGACCACATATGAATTTTCCTAGTCTTATTTTTAACCTGTTTAATTGCAGGTGCCATGAATTAAATCTAATAGAGCAATGCAAACTGTACCCACCTAGAGCGGCGACTAAAGAGGAGTTATGTGTTTTACACTGTCCGTCTGTTTACGACATGATGGAGAAGACGCATCAGAACGGTAATCTGGAGTATTTGGAAGAGATCTCTGCGAAGTACGATGCGGTCTACATACATCCTGTAAGTAGGAAATATTTGTTCTTCATTTTTGCGTATTGGCAGAAAGCACAGCCTGTTGAAAGAAAAAAAAGAAAGAAAGAAAATACGTTTATCCGCGTTTATTCGCATCCGTGTCGTACAGTCAGTGACCTGCATAACCCGAACCCTTTTCCCCTTTGTCGGGTAATGCAGAGCACTGACCGTACGTGCTAAGTCCGTAGTGTAAGTAGCAATGTGAAGACAAAAGAAAGAAAGAAATATGTTTATAGTGAATTTCTTAATTGTTGTTTATTATTTGCTTTATTTTGTAGTATTTATTACTACAACACCATCAATTTCTTCCCCAGACGACACACGAACTAGCCCTATTAGCAGCTGGCTCAACCATAGACCTAGTAGACCGAATACTGTCCGGAGACGTTCAGAACGGCGCGGCGCTCGTGCGGCCGCCCGGACACCACGCGATGACGGCGGAGCCCTGCGGCTACTGCTTCTATAATAACGTCGCGTTAGCTGCTAGACATGCCATCGACCAGCGAGGTGTTAACAGGTAAGTGCTTGCCCATTAGTGGACTATATATGGGCGTTCTAGCAAAAAGGGTCCAGTTCTCGGCATTTAGTTTCCGGAGATATACGTAGTTTTGAATAGTTGGGTGACAAAATTTCTAATAACTAATGCGCAATTATCTATAAGTTCATAAATAGTAAATGACTTTCTAAGATGTTTCTAAGTACCATAAAATTTAAGAGAAAAGTTTATTAAAAAGGTACCGTGGTAGGTAAAGTGGTCTTGTGTAGGGAAAGTGGAATGTCAAATTTGAAAATGCTTTTTCTCAAATCAAGCTTTTTCAAAGTTTCAACTTCAAATGTCTGATAAAAAAAATGTGCCAGTTTTTGAATATTTTTTTAATCCTTAGTTATTATCAATTGACTATTCTAGATACCGAATCTAGTCTTTAACTCAATACCCCTGGACCTACTGGACCTTTGCCACCCACATATTATAGTGTCTGGGGCGTTCAGATCCCGTATAATTATGTATATCATAGCATAACCAAGAGCAGTGCTGGCCCAGTGGTAACAGCCTAGACTTACGTGTCATACATAGGTCATGGGTTCGAACCCAGGCAGGCACTTTTGTTATTTGTTTCATCACCACTGCTCTCACAACGGTGAAAAAACTGGCATGTTCCTACAACCAAAAATTTTAAGACATGCAACATCCACCAACCCGCACTGGGCCCGCGTTGTGGATTATGGCCCACTCCCTGTCATAGAGAGGAGGCCTGTGTCCCAGCAGTGGGGATGCTATAGTTTTATTATTCTAAGCAAACATAGACCTGAACGCTTTAGCATTATAGTCCATTTCTTTTAGCTACTATTGACACAGTGTCGTGATTTATCTGAAAGTAGAAGAAGTTAAATAGGTTTGATAAATGATTTATTTCTCTATGGAACCTGTAAATGTGATATATTTGCAGGATACTAATAGTAGACTGGGATGTGCATCACGGACAAGCCACACAACAGATGTTCTACAATGACCCCAGGTAAGGAACTGTCTAACTAATACACTGTCATACATAATGCTACATCTACTGGAATTTGGAAATTAAACTCAGTGGAACGAACATTACAACAAAATAAAAACCGGCCAAGTGCGTGTCGGACCACGCACAATTTAGGGTTCCGTAGTTGGGATGAATTTATCCCGCGATACCGCGCCTTAGGTATGTACGCGGCTCACGGTGTGTGTAGGTGCAGGTCGCTCATTCGTCAACGCTCACGGCGTCCCGCCCCCTGCTTCGCCGCGCATTCCTAAGGCGCGGCGAAGCGGTATCGGGCAAACTATAAGTTGATATTAATAACTTTTGCACATTATTCCAGGGTGGTATACTTCTCAATACATCGCTACGAGCATGGCGCGTTCTGGCCCAACCTGCGTCAGTCCAACTTCCACTACGTAGGCGCTGGCCGAGGCAAAGGATACAATTTTAATGTGCCTCTCAACAAAACTGGTATGACCGACGGTGATTATATGGCGATATGGCATCAGTTGTTGCTGCCTATGACTTTGGAAGTAAGTGCAAATCATCTGTCATTGCTTCATTTTAATTTTGTATTACCTATTGTGATGTAGTAATTTTAATCTAGGTCTTCACACAATAATTATACAATATTAGTTTTAGTATATGCGAAACCCGAAACATGTATCTAGTATTTTTATGTAAAGAATCTATGTACAAATTTTCTAAACTGTGTCATGAAAAATCACAAAGTTACAAGGTTGATATGTTACCGGGTTGTCCGTACAAAAACAGCGACGCGGCGCCCCCGCGCCTGCGGGTCGTCTTGCGCTCATTGATAATAATTTGGCAGTAGGTACCTCACCGTACGGCGATTGTATTGTAAATTTGTAAGTAATTAAATGGTGATAACATTTTCCATCACACTTAAATATTTTTGGGGCAAAATATAACATGGTGTAAAATTTATTGAAATCGATTCAGTTTGTATTCTGAACAAACTATATTCAGGTTTCGCATATACTAAAAATAATGTTGTATAATCAATGTATACAAAATATTGTAAAACATTTTGGTTTCTTGCCCATTCTCCTCCATACGAAACTACCCTTTCGAAGGGGCGAACTATGTAGAATCAATTAAATTTTTCTGTAAATTTTGACGTTCAAAAGTGCCTTGGACTTGTAACTTTGAGGAAAGTAAATTAGATTATTTTTACCAATAATTCTAACGCGCATCAATCTCTATATTTATTTATAAACATACATTGTATCATTGTAGGTACAAATAAAATGGGTGATCCCTGTACAAACATTAATAGTTTATGAATATAAAATAGTAGTTAAATAAACAATATCATTGCAATATAAACCTTATGTCAGTGACATAAAAGTTACACGATGCTCGCTTGTGACTTGCAATGACTATACCAAGTTGACATTGATAAGAATGCAAACAGTACCCGTCAGTACTGCCATTTTACCGCTTTCGGCGCTAAATCTAGCGCATTTTTAATGTGCTTAGCGCGCGAATAAATATTTTAGCGCCTAGCGGATACTTTAGCGCTTTTTGATTTCTAAGATGGCAGCACATAAATAAGAGTGTTTTACCGACATGTTTTAAATATATGAATCTTTATTTTCTGACATGGCTACACAATATAGTGCGTTTTAGTTGCTTAGAGGGAATTCCCTTTAGTTCTCAGATTTTCATTTTAATATTCATTACTGGGTTCGATTCCCAGGTAGGGCAAAGTGTTATTGGGTTTTTCCACCAGGAATTTCTCAGTAGCAGCCTGGAGTCTAGATTTGTGCCCGGTTGATAGCAATAGGCTTGCCCCCTATTACATGGGAATTAAACATAACTGGCGAAACGTAGGTGTACTATAGGTACACCTCTGCCTAACCCTTCGGGGGTTACAGGCGTGATGTTATGTTTAAATATTTATCATCTTACTCTTGCTTTATTTTTTATTGCAAAAATAAATGATGCCAACGTAACAGCGCATTGGCAGGTAAAACCGTCCAAAATATATCCCTCATAAATCATTTTTGTTACAACAGTACCAGCCGGAGCTCATCATAATATCGGCCGGCTACGACGCGGCGTACGGCTGTCCTGAGGTATACACATTCGTCTCTTTCTAACACTAGCGTTTTGTATCTCTCTGTCTCTTTCAGTTCGCCCCCGAACTCGTTATTGTGTCGGCTGGGTTCGACTCGGCTATGGGAGATGAAAAGGTTGGAAATGAACTAATCAGAAATAATGTGTTTGTCTGGATATTCAATGTGGCTTCCAAACATATTACATACAAAAAAACTGAGGTGTTTATTTTTTGGGTGCTTTTTAGGGTTCCGTACCCAAAGGGTAAAACGGGAACCCTATTATTAAGGCTCCGCCATCTGTCTGTCTGTCCGTCTGTCACCAGGCTGTATCTCATGAACCGTGACAGTTGAAATTTTCATAGATGATGTATTTGTGTTGCCGCTATAACAACAAATAGATACTAAAAAACAGAATAAAATATTTTTTAAGGGGGCTCCCATACAGCAAACGTGATTTTTTTGCTCGTTTTTGCTCGATATTGATAACGGCAACAGGTAGACGCTTGAAATATTAACAGAATATTTAGTTATATATTCACTTTAAAAATAAATAGTTAAATTAAAATAAAACAAATATTTAAGGGGGCTCCCATACAACAAACGGGATTTTTTTGCCATTTTTATAGATAATGGTACGGAAACCTTCGTGCGCGAGTCGGACTCGCACTTGGCCGCTGTTTTAAGAATATAAGCTCCAACAAAGTAGACATCTGCAGTTTTTTTTCTGTACTCAGCAATCATTGGAAAACAGAGTTGCGCTACATTCATGGAACATTTGATGTTGCGGGGAACATGTCTAGCAACTGTTGCTCAACAAATTGGGGGCTTTACAAACGGACTTCATGGCATATCATTGTGAGATCATAACTTACACCACCACCAAGCATAGCACGAGAAGCGGTTTGTCGACGCAAGAGTAGACCAAAATGACGTTTCCTTGTAGGCAGTAGATCATTTTCGATAGACAAGCGATTTGTATTCTACAGTATAGTAGAAATTGCGTAATGCTAAGCCTGCTGCAGAGGTGTCTGTATAATAACAGGCATAGGAGACATTTCAGCTTTATTTCATTATCACATCTGATCTGCGATGCCTCCAGTATTAGGTACCATTTACCATGATTACATAACAACCCTGCTGAGGCCTGCCTGCTTGTTTGTCACCATACATACTTAATGCCCTAATCCTAACTTTGTATTATAAAGGTGAAAGTGAGTTTGTTTGTTACGCTTCAACGCTAAAATTGCTGAATAAATTTGGATGAAATTTGGCACATGGGTAGACCATGACCTGGGTTAGGTTACGATACTTTTCATCGCGATATTCCCACGGTATCGAGGGGAGGGTGAAACCGTAGAGCGCAGCTAGTAATCCTAACTAATATTATAAATGCGAAATTAAGTTTGTTAGGTACGCTTTTACGGTAAAACGGCTGAACGAATTTGGATGAAATTTGCACATGGGTAGCAGCGGCGAGGTGTCAATTTTTGTATGAGAGAAGCCGAAGCGAAGCCGGTTTAAATTACTTACTTTTATTAATAAAGTAAAAATTAATTAATTAACTTAAAAATAAGTCTTTCCTTTACTGAATTTTTACACCATATATCGTCAAGTAGCAGAACCAAAAAGACGCATCACTACACAAACAAAAGTTTTTTGTTTCTCTCTATTCAAAGCTAATAAAAATAGGCATTTTTATTGTTTGAATGTTATAGTGGATTAAATACCCGTAGTGTAACTATATTTTTTGGCAATAGTAGACATTATTGTCTGTGCCATTTTTCAATAGCGGTAGAGTTGTTGATGCAAACCTCCGAAGGGAAGCCGGTAGGAATCGTGTTATATGGTCCTTTCGCCACTGATGGGTAGACCAAAACCTGAATTTAGGACATAGGATATTTTTTATCCTGGATCGTAGACGAAGTCGCGGATAACAGCTAGTAATATTATAAATGCGAAAGTAACTATGTCTGTCTATCTGCTTGTTACCTTTTACACCTAAAGTCGCGGGCAACAGCTAGTATAAAATAAGTGTGGGAATGTCTCAAATGCGCCACCCTAAGGCACCACCGCATACTTATTCACTTGTAATCTTCAAAATGATCTAATGTTGTAGGGTGAAATGGAGCTAACTCCAGCAGTGTACGGTCACCTCACACACTCACTGATGTCTATATGCCCGCGGGTGTGTGTGGTGCTGGAGGGTGGCTACTGCCTCGCGTCGCTGGCAGAGGGCGCCGCCATCACGCTCAGGACATTGCTGGGACACCCGCCGCCTGTGTTGGAACAAGTGCCAGAGCCCAGTGACGAGTTAGTATGGCATTTGTGATGTTCGAAAAATAAATTGGCTGGCTACTTATATTACTATTAACACGTTCCATGACAATAAGGGTCCATTCAAGTATTACGTAAGCAGAATTTTAGTAATTTTTAACCCCTTTTGTTTTTTTGTCAGCAAAAGTAAGCAAAGCTTTTAGGCCCTCTCATATACTTACGTAAACACTGGTATATTTTTTTTTTATCTGTTCAGGTGTCTTTATTGTTATTCATGTGTTTGGAAATAAGGAATTTATGGAAAAAAGAAAGGAATTTAATGCCCATTTAGGTAATTTCCCTACTTCGGTTCTTTCTAACTTAACCTAAAAACACTGCGTGAGAGCGAGTAACCAATATCAATTATTTTGGGGAATCCTGAACATGCTTTTCGCTTTCGAGCATAGACAAGTAGGGTTGCCATATTTCTTCCAGTCACCGTCCAGATACCGGTATTTGTACTTTTGGACTTTTCCACCGGTATTTGTATTTTCCCTTTCTGTTGGTCCAAAATATTATCCTAAACTAGAGCAAGAAAGTTGCTTGCTAGCGCCCGATGCCAATTCCACTTCTTTATAGCTTTCGGGCTTGAGATGTCTTTATTTCCCATAAGAAATTTCACTTACATGAGAAATATTTAATCAACTTAAAAACATTAATGATACGTACAGTGTTTGCAAAAAAATATAACAAACAAAAATATTGTAAAAGTATAGGGTAATCACTAATAATTTAACATGGCTAAAATGTAAAAGCATACACGGAACGCGCGCAACTAGATGTGGCATGAAATGTACTAAGGTGCGCTCATTTTTATTGAAAATATGTAATTTTAATTGTTTCTTATATATTGCTTAAAACTTAAATAAGCTTTAGGCCCACTTACACCACAAATCAGCACATCTGCGGTGCTGATTTGTGGGCCTAAAGTTATAACGAAGTGGAATTGGCATAGAAAATATATTCAGTATTTTTGTACAAGCGGGCCTTAGTGTTTGCGGGCGGATGTTTCTGAGTGATCGAAAGGTATAGTCACGGTAAAATGCGAATATAGTGGTGTGGCTCAGCCCAAATCCCAGAGATCCAAACATCTTTCAAAACTCAATCAAATTAATTTATTTCATCATGTTTAGATATAGATACCCATTACGTTTGCGGAGTTTCGCTAGCTAATTTAATTTGACCCTGTATACATTATAATGAAATAATAACGAAGTCAAAACTGTACATTAAATATTAAAAAAAAAAAACTTGCTATGAGGTGTTCGAACGAGTCAGATTCCGAAAATATAGTTTTTAGAATTTTTGTCCGGTTGTCTGTTTGTCTGGGTGTATGTTCCGGATTGGCGCAAAAACTACTGAATAGATTATTTTTGCATTTGATAGTCCAATTTTTGAGGATGGTTATAAGGCTTAACATCACATTACGACCCCTAGGCGCCGAGCAAAAAGAAGCACAACTCAGAATAAAAAGCTAAGCGAAAATGAAGTAACAGTGCGGGGGAGCGATGCGATGTGGTGGGTGGGTCGGGGGCTGGGAGAGTTTTATAAAAATATGGTTGTTTTTAGGGTACGGAACCCTTATAGACTTCGTTGTCCGTCTGTCTGTCTTTCTGGCTGTTTGTCAGCCTGTATGTCAAGACCCTTTTTCTCAGGAACGCGTGGAGATATCAAGTTGAAATATACAAATACGTAGGTCTACGGTACATTGGTGCTCTAAAAAATCAAGCTTCTAAATCAACGCAATAAAAAATTACGGCGATTTATGCGACATATTTTGATATTCGCAAATAAATCAAAACCTGTAGGGTACTTCCCGTTGACCTAGAATCATGAAATTTGGCAAGAAGCAAGGTCTCACAGAACAAGTAAAGGAAAAGCTCCGAAAATTATTAATTTTGTAAAAAATATATATTTTTGCGATTACATCTTACATTTGCAGTTGGAAAATTGACCGTGGCGTATATCGATGTATTGGAGAATATTGTTTTTCACCTACAATGTTAAGTTTGATTTTGGGATACATTCATCCCAACTACGGAACCCTTCATTGTGGGTGGTCCGACCCGCACTTGGCCGGTTTTTATTTAGTATATTGTGTATCTTACGACTTCCACGCAAACAAAGTCGGGGGCAGACGCTAGTACCTACTTAATAAAAATTTTGAACGGAGGACGTACTACAAAGCTGAACTCTTTTCTCCACAGAATAAGAGATACAATCCTAAACTGCATATACGCACAGAAGCCTTATTGGAACTGCTACAACTTCCAGCCTACGTACTCGCTTAGCGGGCCGCCGAATGTTTGCGATGAACAGAAAGAGAAGCATACGGTTATAGTGAAGTGGGAGGGAGACGAGACTAGACCTGACACCTTCGCTACGAGGGACTGTTACCCGCTGCAAGATAATGACACGAAGATGAGGATTGCGGAGAGATTGAACCATCTTAGATTAGGTGAGTGTAAAAAAAAATGTTCTAAGACCCAATAATACTCGGGGGGTCTACTCCGAAGATAAATCCGAAGTATCGGCTGAATGTTCGGTCGTTTCCTGACTACGGCTGACTATGGCTGAAAAAGGCGAAAGAAAAAAAAAACAGTCAAAGAGATTAGTCAAAGTAAAACACGTGACTTGAAATCGGGTAAGGATACAAAGTCAAAAAAGGAAACGTTGTAATTCAAGAAACGGCCGAACATTCGGCCGATACCTCGGAGTAGACCCCTTGATCCTTTTTTTTTGGGTGGGAAATTATCAAATAACTTCTTCCGGACAGGGTGGAGCGGGAGGGTGTGTCAGAATTTTACTGACTAAAACCCACCCGTGTTCCTTCATTTGCCTGTGTGCCAGGGCCCCGATATCACTTTCGGACAAACTCGCAACCCTGGCAGGCAGTGGCACCCCTTGATCCTAACTTATTAATATTATGAATGCAAAAGTGAGTTAGTTTGTTACGCTTTCACGCTAAAACGGCTCAACGAATTTGGATGGAATTTGGCAAATGAGTAGACCATGACCTGGAGAAGGACATAGGCTACTTTACATCCTGGATCGCAGACGAAATCGCGGGCAACGGCTAGTATTACAATAAAAGCAAGTTTGGTTCGTAAGTAAACATTAGTAATCTCGCTGGGGTTCTTAGCGGTGGATTTCATTTTAGACACAAAGCAACACCTTAATTGCGTAACACAGTAATCTATCTATCACAACCTGAATGATTTTGAAGGATGTTGCTAATCCATTACTTCGAATATTCGAAAACTTTGTCTGCTCAACAACGTAAATAATGCAATGAATGTTGTTGAACTGTCGAATTTAAAACCATTGTTACTGTAAGTGTATTACGCAATTATCCCGCAGCCCTGGCCTTCAAAAATTACCTTTCTAATGCTGAACTTTTGCAAGACATACCTGCTGCGAATTAAAATACGGTATGGTTGTACTACAAATGCACAAGAAAAGGGGGTCTTAAATTTATCAGGGCTATATATATTGTTACAGTGACTGATCTGTCGATGCCGCAGCATGCCGTGGGCTACATATATGACCAAGCAATGTTGAAGCACAAGAACATATGCGAACCGTGAGTATTAACACATTATGATAAAGAATAATTACATAAAACACTATCCGTGACACATATTAACAAAATGCAACCTTATGACTTCTGTGTTAAAATTTAAATTCAAGCGTCCACCGTTCTTTACTAAGAATAGGCATTTTAAACAAAAAGTTATATTGAACCCTAATTTTCAATAGAGTACAAATTCGACTAAAGATTATCGAAATCAGATAAAATCGATTTATGAAAAGCTAATCAACACCAAAAAATTGCTACAAGACTTCATAGTTCACTTTACATCTTCATTTATATTCGTGCATATTTGAAATTCATATTCACTGCTGTGATTGGCTGATCCTACAGGTAAAAAAGAAAAGCGCTTCGGTTATCTTCGTTATTCTGAATTAGTACAGTCTGTGATCAACATTGCCTAACCCCCTTTAGTTTTAACCAATTTGAACGTGCAGGTGCTTTTCAATAAATTATGTTTGTTAAGCGACTTTAATCATTATCTGTATGTTGTTAAAGTTAAAGGTAAAGAGTATTAATATGCAACACGTCTACTAAAACTTTTACCAAAGAGAACCCTCTCTTTGGTAAGTTTTAGTACCTATATTGAAAAGGCTTAAGACCGCGCGTCAGTGACAATAAAATAACTGTCTATGTCTACGCTTAATTCAAAACGTATTGCACATCTCTGTACTCAGCGAGCCTGTGGTTCAGATATACCTAAATGGCTTGTTTCAGAAAATTTTATAGAGGATTTATAGCATGGGTGTAGATAAAATATATCTTTTTTTTTCTTTTTTCTTTTTTATTAATAGTAACTAAAGTTCCTAATAATTTATTACAATCTAGCCTAATAGACTAATAAGCAATTTAACTCTAACTTATTATTTTACGTGATAGAATACGTTATAACTAAGAATAGTGTCAATTTGCACTGTTACACAAGTCCGTAGCACTTTCTTAGAGTCTGATAATTAATAAAAACACTTTGTTCGGTGCATGTATAGCACCCGTGTCCTCACGGAGGCGATCGGCGGCGGCAATCTCTCGCGTCCGGGCCTGGTTCAGGCCATGGTTCGGAGCGAGAGTGCATGGGAGGCCGTCACCTCCTTCTGCGAAGCAGTAATGCTCGCGAAGGAGGAGGCGGAACGCGTGAGGGTGAGACAAGGTTCACGCCCTAGCGCCCTCGTGCCCTTAGTCGCCGCAGGAGACGCGTCGGGAGTCGCAAGCCGATTTCCGGCCACCGTAGGCGCAGGCCTGCGGACGGTGAGCGATGGGTAGCTCACTGTCCGATAAGGACCAGGCCCGGGTCGACGGCGCGTTGTGTTCCACGCGCGCCTCAAAGAGACGTCAGCACCAACTGACGGGGTCCGTTAGGACCAATGCCTGCCAGGGTTGCGAGTTTGTCCGAAAGGGATATCGTGGCCCTGGCACACAGGCAACAGAAGGAACATGGGTGGGTTTTAGTCAGTAAAAGTCTGACACGCCCTCCCGCTCCGTCCAGAGCGGGAGAAGTTATTTGATAATTTCCCACCCAAAAAAAAAAGCATTGTTACTATTATTCATTCACTATTAATACACTACATTAAATCAAATGGTTTAGTTCTCTTTAGCCTACGCACTATGTCCGTGTTGTCTAGCAGCTGAATTGCCTCGACATTCACATGTCGGTGAAGTCTGTGTTCGTGGGCTTCAGCAAATTTTTGGGTGATGGTGGTGACGAGTTCCATTTATATATCATGGAACTGATATTTCAGCATTTCGCACCAGAGCGGCAGCGGCGGCCGATCATACATAATGAAAAGGTGCTTAATTACGAGTGCACTAAGGCCTAAATACATTATTAACCAAGTGGGGCTGGGTAATGTTGATCACAGACTGTACGAACGTCGCGCCACTTACTAACCCCTCACATAGGCCAAACTTCTTAGTTGTGTACTTCCGCGCTTTCCCGTAGTGCAACTATCTTTGCTTGTTTGATTACATTAAGTCAAAACGTCAAACAAGTTCTTGATGACAGCTGATAGCTGTCACAGATTGTGTATGCATGCCGGCGGGGCGCGGCGCTTGAGCCGTTGCCAACGCGTACATAATGTTGCCATTGTAATTTTGTAAATATTATATTTATACTAGCTGCGCCCCGCGGTTTCACCCGCGTAAGTCTCGATCCCGTGAGAATATCAGGATTAAAAGCCTATATGTTAATCGATGGTGTCAGCTACCTCCATACAAAATTTTATCAAATTTCGCCCAGCCGTTTGTGCGTGAAGAAGTAACAAACACACACACACACACACAAACTTTCGCCTTTATAATATTAGTGTGATAAACATTTAGAACGAAGTATTGTATTTTATTTCTTTTTTTTATTTTATTTCTTATTTTGTTATTTTTATCTCATTAAATGCTGTACTGGTGGAAGTCATCACGTCAACACCGGCTGTCGCTGAAAACCAGCGCTGGGGCTCTGTCTCGCAGAGGGTCGCAGCATTATGCTGAGCGATAGCCGTGTTGCGTGAATTTGACGCATATTTTCCCCCAACTTGTTCATTCGTATTTCTTTTTTTTTTCTTTGCGTTATCTTTACCACAAATAAACGTATTATCTTTATTTTACTTATCGGCGAATGTAATTATTGTTTTCGTAGGTATCGTTTTATTTTGATGTTTTAAATTTTATTTTGATTTTTAAATTTTATTTTGCAAAGGTTTTTGGGTTGTTAATTTATAATTTTGTAATCACGGTATTGCTATTTATTAGGTCTCAACATCGCGCGTTCGTATTTTCGAAGACAGGCGATGATCCCCGAAGCGCATACATTTCTTGGGAAATCTGTACGTCACATGAATTTGACAGTCGATTAGCTCATGTTTCTGTTGATTAGCCTTTTAGAAAACGGGTGTTAGTCTGCTATTATAAATTGAACCTTATGTATATAACATTAGAGCACACATTGCAGCGGCCATGTGGAGTGCCCGGAGCGAATCCTGCGCATACACGAGCGACACCGCGACTTCGGTCTGTTGGACAGAGTACATCAGTTGACTGCGAGGACTGCCACCGATCAAGAGATATTAGCGGTACATACTGAGAAGCATTTGAACAGGTTCGATTATTCTACAGTATGTAAACTAACTGCGTTCGCAATTTAGTTTTCAAACAGGTAAACAAAAATCGGAAACATTTATTTTTACAGGGTCAAATTAAAATAGCTAGCGAAACTCCGTAGCCGTGATGGGTATCGATAAACTAAACACGATAAAATAAAAATGATTTGGTGATTTTTATTTGGGGTCCACGAGAGCTGGTAGTGTTGTTACTTGAAATAAAAGTTACGAAAATCGGTTTTTGTTTTGTTTTATCGTGTTTACATATCGATACCCATCACGTCGCAGCACAGTTTTTCAGAAATTATCAACATCATATATACGTACGGAACCTTCGGTGCGAGAGTCCGACTCGCACATGACCGGTTTTTAAAACTGATATTTCAAGTTACAACTCTACCTGCGGTTGATGGCCCCAAAAGCATGATAGAGGCAACTAGCTTCGCCGCAGGTGCTTACTGAACACGGATGTTTGAAGTACCTATGTCGCATAGGTCGGGAGTGGACGCCCGCTTGCCATCACTGTGTGGACAGCCCCGAGGACACGGCGCAACATACGTTGGAGGAGTGCTTAACTTGGGCCCAACAGCGCTGTGCCCTCGTCGCGACTCATGGTGCGGGTGATCCCGCGCTTCCGGATGCGAAAACGCGCGGGATAGTGTCGCCTCTTTTTGCGAGGAGGTGATGCATGTACAGGAGGCAGCGGAGAGGGAGAGAGAGCATACCTCATTCCACCCGCACCAGAAGAGCTGACGGGTGTCGAAGGGTGCTTAACCAGCCACCATGGGGCCTGCGGGCGGCAAAATGGGGGCTGTGTGTTCAAAGAGGTGGCACGCATTATTATATGCGCGCCTTAATGGGAGGATTTGCGGTCTTGCGATCGGCCGTACTCGGTGATGGGGCCTGCTAGGCATGGCGAGCTGGTACCAGTCGGGGCTACGGCGGCTGTACAAGTATCTCCCGGGCCCCCGACTCATGGTACTAGAATAAACAGTGTGGTTTTAGTCGGTAGGACTCTGACATAACCCTCCGTACTTCCCAGACGGAATGTATCCATGAGAATTTACCCACGGCAAAAAAAAGGCAACTAGTTTCATTTTTCTGACTGACTTCCTGATAATTCAAAAGTGCCTGTAATTGTTTTAATTTAAATAAATGCTTTGACTTTGAGTTTTTGATGTGAATATCTGTGATGTGATTTTCCATCATAAATGCCTCAGTAGCAACTTAGTCCAGATTTGTTTCCGGTTGATGAGATTTAAATAAGTGGTGAAATGTTGGTGTACTATAGGTACAACACTGCATAATTGTTGGAGACACAGGCGAGCTGTTATGTAATGTTTTTTAAATGGAAAGGTCAAATTCATAAATAAATCGAGTTTTCTTCCTGTACAGGCTAAAAGAGCTGGCCTCAACGAATCTAAGAAATCTGCACATTCAGAAGAACGCATACGATTCCGTGTACTTTCACCCTGACTCACTGGAGAGTGCGGCCGTGGCTACCGGCTGCGTGTTACAGGTAAGGGTAACAACTAACGTGATTATAGTGATATATCTTTTGTTCTACAATACATCCTAACTAATATTATAAATGCGAAATTGAGTTTGATTGTTTGTACGATCGCACGCTAGAACTTTGGCACATGGGTAGACCATGAACTGCATGACATGGGATACTTTTTATCCTGATATCGCCAAGAAATACAGTAATACGAAACTTATGCGGGTAAAACCGCGGGGCGCAAGTGGTTTAAAACAAATCAGCTTTAATCCAAAATCACCAAGATTACTTTTTAAAATTTGGCATAAAGCTCTGGCTTTATTATAAATACAAACATACAAATACGCCTGTAATTCAATATTTGATTCAAGGTTTTCGTCAGCGGTCATAACAAGGTCTTTACGTCATTCAAAAACAAACCTTATCACCACAGATGGTAGACTCAGTTCTCTCAAACGAGGTTGGCAGCGGAGTCTGCGTGATCCGGCCACCCGGCCACCACGCGGACGAAGAGATACCAAGCGGCTTCTGTCTGCTGAACAACGCTGCAGCCGCTGCAAAGTACGCCATACACAAGCACGGACTCAGCAGAGTCATCATACTCGACTGGGATGTACACCACGGCAACGGCACGCAGAGAATCACTTACGATGACAACAGAGTAAGTTATACTATGTAGCTTTAAGAGGAGGCTCCCTATTTTTATATTAATTTGTTGAATATTCTGAAACAGTCACACATACAAGCAAAATGAAACTTTAGTATATGATTTATTGGATCTTTTTAAGGACGCTATCACATTTTGAACTCGCTCGAGTTTAGGTATCTGAATCGCAACACAACAACATTACGCGCACAAACACATTGAAACCGCTGACCGCTCGATTTTATACGTAACTTAACTAATCTTGGTACTTGAAGGTATATTTTTTTAATTTTACTGGTATTGATTGAATAAAGTTAATTGTAAGTTGGCAATCGAATTTGAGTAACTGTGGCTAAGTACTATCTGCGTGATAATTATGTTTTTAGTAAATTTAAAATTCATCAGCCATCAGGTACTTGTAAATATTATTTTTGCTGGCAAATGTTGGAGCATTACATAATCAAATACTAGCCTGGGAGTTTATCGTAGCATTTCGTTGTGATATTTAAAAATAATCATTGCCTTATGAAAACAGTATTTTATTTACAGAGACTGGGGCGCGATTTCAGTACTTTTGATAAAAATTAAAACCAAAGTAGGTAGTAAAAAGTATATTTTCATTTCATGTTTCAAAGAAGTTCAAATTTAGAATGAAGGCCAGCTCTTTCTAGGGTTCCGTATCCGAAGGGTCCAAGCGGAGCACTATTTCTGTCACTCACGTGTCCATCTATCACACAGGTTTTACAACCAAACGGTTGATGAAGCTACAGTCTTTAAATTTTCACAGTATAAGCATCTTGTTAACCTTTGTTTTTTCTTTATTCATGATGAGAAACTTCACGCCGCGCCGTAATCAAAAAGAGGAGTGGCTACCTACAAGGATTAGCTGTTCAAAAAGGAAATCCATCTCGATTATTTTTGTGCTTTTTGGCGTATATTCTCTTATTGCGCATTCTTGATCCTGAAAATAAAAAACCGGTCAAGGGCGAGTCGGACTCGCGCACACGTTCCGTACGTATATATGATGTTGATGATTTCTGAAAAACTGTGCTATTTAGAGACATCGTTTTATTTTTCCTGTAGGTAATCTTTACATAAACTTCTATCACACAGAATAATTTCAGATTTTTATCTATGCAAACTTCGGAGATAAGGGGAACGGTATTCTTTTTTACATTTTGCACCAAAAGACTGAAACTACGCTGCCTAAAAAAAAGAAGATTTTTGAGAAGGTGCAAACAGCGCTCTTTCATATGATACCCCACATGCCCTAGTAGCTCCATTTCAAATTTTTAAGACCCCCTTTCAGTTCGTTTTGCAAAAAGGTACATTTTTTTAATTTCTTGTTTGCAAAATAATTGGGCAAACGTCATCTAAAACTATTCTAAATTTCAAGTTGATAGCATTAGTAGTTCTCGAGATATCCAGGTGCGACAGACAGACAGACTTAGTCTCACCATAAGGGTTCTTTTTTACCATTTTGGTACGGAACCCTAAAAAGACAACATTAGTAAGTACCTAAGGTAAATCAAATAAAACAAATTACCAACAGACGTATATCAACGTCTGTAACAAAACTCCAGAGTAGATTTGTAATTTCTGAATGAAAATACAGTCTCATTACTTTTGTTTACTGCTACGTGTACGGTTTTTTTGTCCTTTATCCAAATTTCTGAATTCGTGGCATCTGTAATAACAAATGTAAATATTTTAGCAATGCACACCACAATCAAAAACTATACTTGGTGTCGAAAGTTATAACCATCTACTATTCTGGATTTATGAATTGACAACTAAGTCGATTTATCACCAAAATGTACATCCGCCATCATGAATCATAAGTTGGATGGTATATTTGTAAACGCCACCTTCAACAATTGATAACAAACCTCCACAATTGCTAACAATGTCGAATTTTTATTTAAAAAAATACACCCGCCATCTTGGATAAAAAAAATATGAAATACGTAATCACCACCCCCAAAAACCCCAAAATTGCCTATGTATCGAATATCTCAAATAAAAAATATTTCTGCCATTTGATTAAAGATAATATAATTATTTACACAATGTTTATCCGTAATCTACAACCATGATTCATACAAAAATTTTGAACTATGTATTTATTTTTAAAACAAATTCCAATAATCGTACTTACTTTTATTTCGGTCCGAAAAAGTATCAACTTCGTCCTCCCACAGTATACAATACAGCACACACTTCTGTACGTAAATATTTTTTTGCGGAAAATCGATACACCGGTGCTTCCACGAGCGCGTCTGAGCGCGGAATGACGAACCGCGAGTAGAAAATGTATGGAGAAATTTGAAGGCGCTTCTTATTTTAATCATAAATAAAAAAGTTATTTATTTACTTACAAAATATTTAGTTGACCGTATAGAGGACTATATAAACAATAGTTTGTTATTATTTTTATGTATAACTATGCAGTGGATTTAGCTATATGGGTTCCTATTCAGACCTATATTTTTTTCATTTGTTGGTTTTATTGTGATTGTTAAAACGTATTTTCGTGAAAAATTTGTATGGGGCTATACATTTTTTATGTGCCCATTCTGGAGATGAACATATTATCTTTAATTTAAGACAATGATATCCTTGCAGTTGTGACTCCTAATTCGTTAATACGGTACTTGAAAAGCACTGATATTTGAGGAAAAATGTGATAGCGTCCTTAAATAAGACTAGTAATTGTAATATTTTTTCTCACTAATTATTTTATTCGAAAATCATGTCTTTTTTAAGGATAATTATTAAAAACAAACAAGATTGTTGAGCTTTTATGTCTAAAATAAATATTCACAGCAAGAAAATATAGTTGATTATCCCGATAGTAAGATGTTTTTTCTCTAGATCAATTATTACTTGAGCTATAAACGAAATAAGAATTGAGACTTACGTTACTATTACATAACGGAGTGGCGGGGAGCGAGGGGCGGAGCTTGCGTTCGAACTTTGATTAAGACTGCCTGCTCTTAATATGTAATACTCTGCAAAGTACTCCATACACAAGCACGTACGGAGGAGGGTAGATATTAGTAAATAAATGTAGATTTAATAAATTTTGAACAAACTTGTGTGCACTTTGTGTAGTATCTTAACTAGTCAGAATGGTAGGTAGTTGATGGTAACATATCATAACGCTCCGAAGGCGTTCAAAATTGTGCTAAAAGACTACAGCTTTGGGGCGTATGATAAGCCCTGTTTCGTTTCTATCACCATTACCATAATTCAGCTGGAAAACGTAAACTGCTGGATAAAGACTTCACCTGACCATCGTCACAACGACCTGTTCTGTACCTCCTACATTCAGCGGATTCCCGCAACCTTCACCAGGTCATCGGTCCATCTTGTGGGGGAGCCTCTGGACATTTGGAAACTAGACTGAAAGCTATCCCATCCCTAAGCTCTTACATCCTTATTACCAGGTCATCGGTCCATCTTGTGGGGAGCCTATCGACGTTTAGAAACTGGACTGAAAGCTATCCAATCCCTAGGCTTTTACATCCTTATTTCCTTTTTAACCTCTACTAGCTTTTGCCCGCTGCTTCGCTCGCGTAAAGATCGGAACAAAAACCCTTCTCCATGCAAAAATAAATATGTGCCAACTTTCAAGGTGATCGGTCAGACGGTGTTGGAGTTTATCAATCTCAAATCAAAAGAAATTAATTTGATCAGTTTTTTTGGGGTCATCAACCGCCTGTAATGTAGTCACTTGAGATATCTGTTTAAAAAAACTGTTTTTTTGTGTAAACTTCATCGTCGTGATGGTTATCGTTAACTAAACCCGATAAATTGAAAAAAAAAAAAAAACAACTCATACTTCCAATAATTAATAAAAAAAAATCCCTACACAAGATACAAGCTGTCGTTGACTCAAAAAAAAACATAAAAAAGGTTTTTCATTTTTTCGCGTTTGGAGATCGATATCCAACGACTCCACGTCTGTGGAGTTTCGGTAACTAATTTAATTTGACCCTGTATACCAACATCCATTTTTTTTATATTAACCTCTACGTTTTCCCTCAGATCCTATACATGTCGATCCACCGCTACGACCACGGCCTGTTCTTCCCGAACTCGAAGGACGCGGATCACATCGCGGTGGGGGAGGGGAAGGGGGAGGGGTACAACGTCAACGTGCCATGGAACTCGGTATGAATCTGATGTTGTACGGATGCAATGTACTGATGACCATTTTCAAAATTCGCATCAAAATTCTTTGTGGAGTGTAGAACTAAGCGGTCACACAGACACACATGAAAAGCGACTTTGTTTTGTACATGTCACAAAGTGCAAAGTTGTATGAACATCAACATAAACAAAACGCTCTCGCGTGGTCTCGTTTGCACTTTAGTAATAAAGTTCGTTATTCCATGTTATGAAAAACCTTGCTCTGGCTTCTCTGGCCTGCGCTTAAATCACAAAATCGCAGATTTATTCATCTTTATGCTATTTTATTTTTAGAACGCTTGACAGTGACAAGTAGAGATCGTCTAATATAAAAATGCACGCCCCCGCGACTAAAATTTATATACAATCATTTGAAATGTGTATGCAACAAGCAGTGGAGGGGCTTGCAGTTTTAAATTAGATGATCTCTAACAATATACACGCTATTTAGCAACAGTACATTACTAGAAAGCTAATTACAAGCCTCCACAGATAGATGCAAAATCGATTAAGCGATACCAAATCAGTTTAATTTTATGCCGTATTTTTGTCGTCTTGTAAACAGTAGTATTACTACTATCACATTATTAAAGTCTATTTTGTTTCAAGGTTCACCATAGCCGATTTTTAACCGACTTCTAAAAAAGGAGGAGGTTCTCAATTCGGATGTTTGTATTTTTTTTCTTTTTTATGTTTGTTCCACCAACAACTCCGTCGCTTGCCAACCGATTTGAAAAAATCTTTTTTTGTTGGAAAGGGTATACTTTCCAAATGGTCCCATGAAAATTTTATCGAAATCGGACAATCGGTTTTTGAAAAATCAACAAAATCTAATAATGTATCTACATTGTCTACATTAACGATCTTTTCGTTTACTCTGCATTGTGTTTTTTGTTCGCGCATAACTCCGTCATTTACGAACCGATTTGGAAAATTCTTTTTCGGCACTAAAAAGTGAAAAATAAAAAACTTTTTACAAAAACAAAATAACCGACTTCCAAAAAAACACTACAAAGTGAAAAATAACTTTAATTTCGGAAGCCGGTGGCATAAAACTAAAATACAGACCCAAAGACACCGACTTCCCAAATTAAAGTTATTTTTCACTTTGTAGTGTTTTTTTGGAAGTCGGTTATTTTTTTTTTGTAAAAAGTTTTTATTACCCTAATCTTCATTAACTGTGTTATTTACAGCGTGGCCTAGGCGATCCGGAATATTTGACGGCGTTCACAAAGGTGATACTTCCGATCGCGTACGCATACAACCCGCAACTCGTCATCGTGTCGGCTGGATTCGACGCCTGCGTAGGAGACCCGCTCGGAGGTACCATAACATTTATTTTTATACGTACAGCTTTTCCAAGAAAAGTATGCGCTTCGGAAATTATCGTCTATCTTCGGAAATACGACCGTGCCCAACTACAAAGCGCGTTAGAACAAAACTTACAAGCATTGCCTCCGTGGGGGGTTATTTTGTGACGAAACGTTCGTGCTAATTCGAGAACATGAAGAGTACCGAAGAGCATAACTTTTCTGGTTTACCTGTGTATTATATCAAAATGTATATGCATGCTTTCATTGGGTAGACAAGTTTCGCTATGGGCTCATCAAAATGTATGAAACAGGAGCTTTTTTTGATTTATTGTAACTCATTCAACTGTCTGCCCATAAAACTCTCTTCATAAAACGGCACCCTAATCGCGTAAAACACTATCAATCTCAGTCTAAATGATTTTGAAGGATAATTCTTAATCCATTGCTTCATATGTTCGAAAAATTTGTTCGTTCAACAACGTAAATAACGCAATTAAGACGCTGACAACAGCTAAACCGCGGTCACTGTCAAACTGCATACAAAAGAAACAGAAGCGTGATGACACCGCTTGTAATTTATTGCAAAATATGAAGCAATTATCTATTTACTCAAAAATGAGTTGAGTAATCGAAAATTAAAAACAACCAAGTTCTGCATTCAAATAAGACGTTCTTGTTATTAATAAATTAATAAATGCCAACCGTAAGTTGATATTTAATACAGATATTTTGGATTGAAACTCAAAGTAAAAGGTTAGTTTACCGTTAATTTATACAAATTAACGGTAAACTGAGAAATATGTTCAAGAATAACATATACTTTTTCCGCTACCGCAAAATATATAGATTTAGAAATTTTTTGTTTTAAGACAAGCTTATATCACTTGCCTCTTGTCAGCGCCGCCGCCGCCGTAATGTTGGTGAACTGTCATAATTAAAGCCATTGCTACTGATAGTGTGTAACGCAACTCACCCGCTGTTCTGCGGTTTAGTTGTAACATCAATCGGCAACATATCATCACCTTTAAAAAAGTCCTGTTTTTTTCTAGGTTGCAAAGTAACACCAGAATGTTACGGTAGGATGACTCACTTGCTGCGCGGCCTGGCCGGAGGCCGCGTCATCCTATGTCTCGAAGGGGGCTACAACATCACCAGCATCGCCTACTCCATGACCATGTGCACTAAAGCACTCCTCGGAGATCCCATAACTCACCACTATGACCCCAAAGCCCCCTGCGCATGGCCCGCGAACGACTCCATACAAAACGTCATCAACACACACAAGAAATACTGGAAATGTCTCAAATTCCAAGTCGCTTTACCAGCAGACAACGTACTAGAACCACCTTCACCATCCAGAGGACTTATCATAGATCAAAATGATTTAGAAATATCAGCCTGCAGTGAAGATAATGAAACTCATAACGTATCAGCTAAGTCTAGTGCGAGTAACTTAGAGACATCACTTGAAGCAAGCATGGGGAATCTCAATATACAAACGAAATGCTCCGACGGCATTCATTGTGGCACAGATGACGAAAATGACGGACAAGATGAAAAGCCTAAATGCTCTAAAAGTAAAGAAGGCATTGCCGGTGGAAGTAGTAGTAAAGAGGCAACGAGTTCTAAAACTGACGCACAAACTTGCGGGCAAGCTAGTGCGGGGAAGAAGGCAACTTTAGTCGAATATTTAGCAGAGAATATGCAATCGATTGTCGATGGCGATATGTTTGCGGTGATACCTTTGCAGTGGTGTCCGCATTTGGATTCACTGTTCACGTTACCAGATGAAGTGAGGTTCGAGCAGGGAGTTAAGTGCGTGTCCTGTGATTCTACTGACGAAAACTGGGTGTGCTTGCATTGCTATGAGGTGAGTGTTAATAGGCTTACAATCCCATCGTTTAATTACTACTTTTCTGGCAAAATGCCAAAACAAATTGTTCATTCAAAAATGTTGGTCAACACTAAACATAGTTTTACAAGAGATTCATCATTACGACATATTTAAAACAATAATTTAGAATCATTCATGCAGCATTATATTGAGATCATTATGTGAGGCAAGGTTCGCGCCCTCGCGCCCTTAGTCGCCACAGGAGGCGCCCCGGGCGTCGGGAGTCCCAAGCCGATTTCCGGCCACCGTAGGCGCGGGCCTTCGGTTTGTGAGCGATGGGTAGCTCGCCGTCCGATAAGGACCAGGCCGTGATCGTCGACGCGTTGTGTTCCACGCGCGCCTCAAAGAGATGTCAGCACCAACTGACGGGGTCCGTTAGGACCAATGCCTGCCGGGGTTGCGAGTTTGTCCGAAAGGGATATCGTGGCCCTGGCACACATGCAACGGAAGGAACACGGGTGGGTTTTAGTCAGTAAAAGTCTGACACGCCCTCCCGCTCCGCCCAGAGCGGGAGAAGTTATTTGATAATTTCCCACCCAAAAAAAAAAAAAGCATTATGTTGAGATAGGAGCCATTTTGGCGTAACACAGTTCTTGATTGTTTTCTACTTTTTGTATTTCTTGTGCGTGTCCCAAATAAAATATTTTTCTTTCTTATTATATGATATTAAATAATCAAAATTCCAAAGCAATGTGTCTGTCTACACAATAATTTTGACTGAAATATTTTTGTTTTCAGACTGCATGCGCTCGCAGCGTCAACGGGCACATGCAAGCGCACTTCACAGCGATGGGCCACGCGCTGGTGTTGTCTTTAGTCGATTTGTCGGTGTGGTGCAACGTCTGCGATGCTTACGTCGACAACTCGCTACTCTACGACGCCAAGAATAACGCACACAGATGCAAGTTCGGAGAAGACATGCCCTGGTGTTATAAGACTGATTTACATATGCAATAATGATATTTACAAGAGTAGGAAAGAATATAAGATTTAGGAGGAAGTGAAGGGTACAGCAAACACAAAATGTGACATCAACTATTAACAAAATGATTACAATAACATTCAAGTTCAAAACATTTTATTTCACATAAACCTACATGGTCACTTATGAAACGTCAGATGCTAGGTGCACAGGTCCAATGAGGATAAAAACTGCCACTGGCTCACTTCAGATGTCGCTACTATCCAACGTCTAAGAATTTGGCAGCTAGCTGTCACTATCCATACATTTTTTGTAAATGCTTAATTAATTAATAGCCCTGTTGCGCAGCTGTTGACTGCAAAAATACGGGGACTCTTATTTGCCACAAATGTTAAAAGACGAAAACTGTGGAAGAAGAAGAAGAAGAACTGCTCTCGGAGAAAAAACGGAAACCCGATAGCTCATCGAGACTATGATTGTGGTATCCTTTTGAAACCTGAATATGTTTTATATATGGGAGAAACTCGTGTACACGAGTTCCAAGTGAGTTCCGAGTGTCCTGTACAGTACAGCTGATGCTCGCAAGAGAACTAAGTCTGTTTTCTTTACCTACAGGCACTTGTGATGTGATATTATGTAAATTATAGTAAAGGCGTATGCTTGTTTTGTATTATCATATTAGATTAGATCAATGCTAGAATTAACATCTCTGAAGGAAGATCATCCTTGAGTTAGTTTTCAACTCTGATTAGGTTTTTTCTGACGTACGCCTCCAGTCTTCAACAAAAAATGAACTTAGTCAACAAACACAAAATAACCTATAAATTATAAAACATTCATAATTTATGTTTTTTTACCAGCGGTAGACGCTTCCCCTATCCTTAGCTCGTCTTTTAATAGTGGTACACTCCAAGCCGCATACATATTTATCTAGTTATCGTTTAATTTGCGATCGACGAAAAAGTAAACATAAACAAAACAATGGCAGTTTATGGACGGACAACTGTGCTGCCACCTATGACTAGCTTTCAGTTTTTAAACCCATTGGTCGTTTCAGTTTGTTGTTTATAGGAGGAACCTTGTCAATTTTACTGACTTTTAACTGTACATATAATTTCGTCTCGATTCCATAGACCTTCATTATACCTGTACCGTTACATTTATGTACTATACAAGTCCCTAAACCACTCTTTTATGATACATAGGAATAGGCATTGCATTAAAAAAGGGCAGTTAAATGAGATTGATGTTTATCACTCTTACAATAATGTAAGAATTTGAATAGTCTTTTATTTTCATCATTGTTAACTAACTAATGTATATTTATTAATTTAACTTTTGTTAGACCTAAAATTAGTAATAGTGTTGTTTTAAGCATTCGACTTAACTAAAACGATTTCGATTTTTGAGTGTACATTTTTTTATGTACTTTCTGAAATGCTGGAAGCATGAAAACTTGGCCTAGGGTGTTACTACATCCTAGTAAAGTATAATAACATGGCCATCATAGCACCGTGTGTGCACTTGTGCAGCAACCTTGTATATTTATGTAAATAACTATTATTTATACATTTTATATTTATGTTTTATGTGTACCTTAGAATAATCGGGCAGTTTTTTTATACAATAGTTACTAACATTCTCGTAGTTAATCCTGTGTTTTTAATGTCTGTATTCAACAGTAGAAACTACTACCGTGACGAGATTGTAGCACTGAATTTTGCAGTCCTAATTTCAATACTAATAGAGTTCAAAATGGCGACTTACAGAACAGAACAAACTACCAATCACATTACTGCAAAATTAAGTGCTACCAAACGCGTCACGCGTCAACTTATAGTGAACGCATTCGTTTCTGAACTCATCAGTTATTTTATGTGTCAATGGTTTTTGACTTTGCACAAAGAAAATAATAATGCACACAATCTTACAAATATTAATGTTGCCATAGATATAGTTCAATCATAAAGCAAATAAACTTCAGTTCTAGTATGGTGATCAGTGTAGCAACCCTGATCAAAACGAGGAGGAAAACAAGAAGTTTATATTATGTTAAATGATTTTTCGGAAGAAGAAGTTTACAGATATTAAAATATAATTGTTAATCTCTGACCCTTATTAATTTTATTATTCATAGATACTGGCAGTTTAGCGTGCCCAAAAAGGTTGCTCCTATGTCATAACTAAAACCAACGATGTATTAACAAAACAATAATAAAGTCATATCATAAAGCTCGTATTCGTTTTCTTGCCCACACTAGCTGTACTGACATGCCATCACCAGCTTAGGAATACGGTGCAGCGTATTTGCTTAACAAACTATTCACAAACATGATGATCCTGCCTGTAACTTTTATCCGTGTCTCACGATACTTAATTTTCGTTGAAAGGTGCTTCCGCTCACATAGTCGCAGAGTGCGGACTGGAGTAATAAAATAGCATAACCCTTTATGAAGGAAGTTAAAGAAAAATTTGTTTTCTTTTATAAAAGTTCCTCCGAGTATTGTAGTGAATCAACGCAACGCAACGCGTCACAATAATATCACTTTCGTAGATTTTCTATGAACCAACGTATACTCCAGGCGGGACGTACCGCACTTTTTTGTCTAAATCAAAGGAAAAAACATACATACATAGGCTGATAAACACATTACCCTCCTTTGCGTCACGCAGTCTGGTAAACATGTTGTGAACTTGGTTTGAGTTTTCTTCTATTCCATAAAATCCGCCCCTTTTTTTTTGCTATGCGATCTCGCAGTCCTTTCTAGGAGGTTGTCTGCTTAACTGGACTTTCCTGTGGGTGCTCAATAATTTAAGGCCTTAACCGGTCAGGGCTTACTTATAAACTAAGCGACTACAATAGGGACACCTGTGGGGTACGGACTGCGACTTAGGGCGTCGCTGCCCCAAGCGACGCCCCTTGTCCTCCCCAGGACAGCAAGGAATAGGCTGGATCGGATTAAGATTAATTAGGGACGAAAAAGCATAACCCGTCTGAAATGAGAATCTTCTTTTTGAAGTCTGAAGATGTGTTGATTTGCCCTATCAAATACTTTGTTTTTTTACTACAAGGATAGGTGGAATAAAAAAGTTTACTTTATGTGATTGCTTTTATGAAAATCAGGTTTATGGAAACCGGAGAAACGCAAAACACCAGTTTCAGTCACCAGCTTTGTCGCCAATAAGGTCGCCAAAGTTGTCGCCACTGAAGGTATTTTTCTATGAATTAGTCGATCAGTATATCGATTTAAGCGACATCCCTTTTGACATCTGATCTTAGAGAAAAAAAAAGTGACTGTTGCTGTCAAAAATACATCAACAGAAGAAGTGCTTGTCCGTCCCAAAAATGTTTTTTTACAATAGTAAATAACGAAAAATATTTAACGAAGTTACTTAAATTATATACCCGATAGGTGCAAGATTAACATGTTTATAAAGACAGAAATACTCAAAGCGATTTCATTTAAGAATCCTGTAAAATTACCTTTTTCATACTGGGTGTTGGTATTTCTTAGATTTGCGCTCACGGTCCTGCCGCAGCACGGTTATATACACCCAGACGAGTTTTTTCAAAATGTTGAGGTCATTGCAGGTGAGTTTTTCGTATACCTACCTATAGCTAAATCTTATGTATTATTTTTTGTTCTAAACATAAAATAAATATGTATCATTTAATTTATTTACCGGCGATACAATTGCTTTCTTTAACGTTTCTGTTAAAAAATATTAATCTTGGTAGATCGTTTTATAAATAAACTGATTTAACGCAGTATTGCGAGAAATTTTATAATATAAATTAATAAAAAATAATGTTGTTATTTTCTCACTAGGTACATTAAACAAAATTTTTTTTCATACTTTGTACTTAAAAAACAATAAGCACCTATAGAAAAAATATTTCGCCCTAAAATCATAATGTCTATGAAACCAAACAAATCATAAGTTCCTTTAAAAAAATATATTTCATTTATGTTATTACCTACATCTTTATGTTGAGAAGATAAGCATTATAATTATTTTAATAACAATTATACTATAATAATGTATTTATGTGTGTGTTTTTGTTTCCCCATGGGAAGAAGGTGTGAGTTTATGTATGTTATGTATTTATGTTTATACAATGATTTCTGTTATTGAAATTGTTATTGTCATCCTAAGAAACAAGTCTCTCAGTTATTCTGACTGATAGTTTGAATTGTATAAAATGTTTCCTGTGGCGTTTCATAAAATAAATGTATTAATATCCCCTATAAAGTTCCACAAAATAATAGGATGATTCAGTGAGCCTCGTGTATAAGCGAACAAACTATTCAAAAATTAATAACACATTATGACAAAAATCTTTGGCCCTATTTAAGTACACTCCATTATGAAGAATTGGTAGATTTCTACACTATGTCTTGAAGTTACAAGCAAGTAACTGTGAGCATCACCACTGGCGGACTAAGGGGAGGGGTGGCAGGTGCGTTCCGCCCCGGGGCCTCGGTCCTGGGGACGGACCAAAATATGTTCAATTAGTAAAAGGCAGTTCGTAGTTACCCCTACACATGCTAAATATAAACGTAGGGTGACCCCTCTACATGCTAAATATAAACGTAGGGTGCTACAATTTTCGCAACACACTCTTGCAACTTACTCTTTTTTCTCAGACTTCTTTGCGTAAGTCGACAAAGCAACTCCTATATAAGTACGAATAGTCAAAACAAAACCTAACCTTTTCGTTTTTGTTGTTCATTCTTGGGCGGAGGAGGGGGACAATTAGTTTTATCGCCCTGGGCCCCGACAGGCTTACTCTGCCACTGAGCATATCTATAATAATAAAGTAAATCTCTGGAACTACCAGTCGTAGGTACCTATTTGAAAAAAAAAATCTTTTACCTTTTGTTTTCGACCCTTAGATCCCAAAAAGAAAAAAGTCAGAACGAACGCTAAGCGAAAACGAAGTAATAGCGCGGGCGGAAAATGTGGCTGTTATTTTAGTATATTGTGGTATCTTACACGGTTGGAACGAAGTAGCGCGCATATTCAATTACAAAACAAAGCATTTGTTTCAGTAAAACCATTTACTGGCACTTTTTAATTTTCAAAGTCTCGGTCAATCAGAAAGATGAAGCTAGTTGCCCATTCGAAACCGTAGATCTGTATTGAGAAGGAGCAAGTTATTAGAAAACAACAATCACCTTATCAAATTATTTAAAATTTCCTTTGTTATTTCAGGTGACATGTTCGCGATCGACATCGCAAGAACGTGGGAGTTCAACCCAAAATTTCCAATCAGAAACATCTTCATACCCAAAATGATACTCGGTCCACCTCTCCACTTCATACGCTTGATCAACCCCTATGCCAAATACTATCTCCGTGTGGATCTTAGGACCCCATTCTACTTGCTTGTCATTCCGCGGCTATTTATATGTTTGCTGTCGCTCATAAATGACTACTGTTTGTACAGAATTTGCGTTTTATACGGACAAAACTTCAGAAACAGACTAACGATCTTTGCGAGTTCTTACGTAGTTTTTGTCTACTGCTGCAGAAGTTTTTCGAACACATTTGAAATGATTTTCTTCTCTATGCTCTTACTCATAGTCGCGGAATGCATGTTGAAATCAGACAAAGTGATTTATCACAATGAATTTCTCAAAGAGAAATATGAGCAAGCAGCATCAACCGTCGAAAAAGTGAAGATTTTTAAATTGTCCACACATTTGCCTAACCATACCTTGAACAAAGTTATGATTTTGTCTACAATAGTAGTCATAGGGATATTTAATCGTCCCACGTTCGTAGGTTTTGCGTTTCCGCCTGTTTTCTTTTGGTTACACCGAGGTTTGGGATCTAAAGTAGTGGGATTTAAGGACTTCCACTATCGCATATTTACGTTTATAATGTGTGGTGTGCCGACGGCGTTGGTGCTGATTTTGGTGGATTCTGGGTATTATGGGTACCTTACGATGGCGGACATAGAGTCGCTGAAGGTGTCGTGGGACAGCTGGGTGGTGACGCCGCTGAACTTCCTGCGCTACAACTCGGACATGCGCAACCTAACGCAGCACGGACTGCACCCGCGCTGGCTGCACCTCGCCGTCAACGTGCCGCTGCTGTTCAACGTGTTGGGGGTACTCGCCGTCGTCACTCTAGCAGTGAATACGTACAGGTGCGATAAAACATGATGACCATAACTCAATGTTGACGTACCCACAGATGTTATAACTCACAAAAGTGGGTCTGGTCGTAATTATGTGTGCAGTGTGTCTAGTGCATGCACATATTGTTTCTATGAGCACAAGCTCGGCATTCTCTACTAAATTCACTTGAAGTTAGTACAGTCGTTTACCAGAGATATTGTATAAATAAATTAAAAATTAGTCTAGCTCTCTCCCATGCATAACTTCGTGAGACAAGAACATTATACTAACAATAAATTTCCATTTCTGTTTCACAAAGACTTCATAAACAATAGCTCATTATTCGGTTTGACTTAAGCATAACATTATTCTTCAGGTTTAATTAGTGTAAATAATATGTTGATGCCAAATGATATTTGTATGACATTGTTAACGTTTCCACACTGCAGAAACATTTCTGAATACTATCCTTCTGTACAATTAATGGTCGAAGTGGCGGTGCTTCAGGGAGGCTTATGTCCAGTAGTGGACGTCTTTCGGCTGAAATGATGATGATGTACAGACGCCAGCACATCAAGCTACTACAATCTGTCAATTTTTTTAAAATAGATTTTCTACTTTATCGCTACAGCTTAAGGTTCAAGGTTGATTGGTAAAGTTTGACAGTTTCGGGTAGCTTGAACTGCTGGCGTCTGTACAATTAAATAGTAAAAATAAATTGTTTCAGGTTCGTTCGCGGTCAGTACAGCAAGTTGCCGCGAATCCAGAGCATCACCGGCCTCATGTTATTCTCTCTGGTCATCCCGATCGCTGTGCTGTCACTCTTCCCACACCAAGAGGCACGCTTTATCATCCCAGTACTTATCCCTCTGATATACCTGTTTGGAAACCATCTCCACACCAACGAGAGCGATGGACCGAAAACCAGAAGATTTAAAACAACGCTTCGTTATACTTGGTATGCGCTAAACGCTTTACTTACAATATTTTTCGGGTTTATCCATCAAGGTGGCATATACCCTTTCGCCAATAGCCTCTATCATGAGATCAAGAATAACTACGGAGTCCATACCCACGTTATAACGACACACAGTTACAGTATACCAACGTTTTTGCTCCAATTGGAGAGCACCACCAGGGTGTACAAGGATAAGAAAACGGGACATAAATATAGACTTGCTCCCACCACATTTTTACATAAATATGGATCAATGCCAACGCAGCATTTATTTGTGAAGGTCGACGACATATTGACTAACGCTGAGATGTTACTGCATGATTACAAAAAGAACTACAGGTTTTATATTGCGACCCCATGCTCTTTGGACCAAGAAATTCGGTCGGCAGCTGCAAAGTATCACTATTTTGAACTAATCGAAGAGTTTACCTACTACCCTCATTTTTGTACAGAAGCATTCCCGAAATTCCCCTCTAGTCATGACCAGTTTTGTCTCAAAAATACCTCTATGGTACGATCGAACGAATCTCGCGCTGTAGATCTAAATATGTTACAAAGAATCTCATGCTTTTTAAAAAAGTTTTGTCTTAGGATTTATAGGGTTAAACCGAATACGAAATATCGAATATAAATTATTTACGTCAATTTTACAATTCCATTATGCAATATGTAAGTAAATTTATTATGGAATTAATTGAAGTCGTGTACACGCCGCCTTATTGTTTAAAAATTGCATACCTAGTGCTCAATTTAAGGTTAATCATCAAAGACATTCATTTTAACATTTATTTTAATTAAATTTTAACGGTAGAAGGTATATTTCTTTCAATACAAGATGTATGTTTGAATCAGTTACCTTCCACGTGAGGGATATGATATCTGAATTTTAACCTAACGGACAAATTCATCGAACGAATCCTTTAGGGAAAAGAATTGGGGTCGACCGTCTACTTTTTACTGTTTGTGTTTAAAATCAGATATCGAACCGCCTCATTCTGACTAACTGCTTTTTTTATAGTGTAGCCGCAACCAACCGCACATTAGTGTTAACACTTCTTTATTTTCTTCTCTGGCAACTGAGCCGATGTGTTAAGACACAGTATGTACTAAAATCACCCTTGTACGACAGACGCTGTCAATGTCAAATTGCTGTCACTGGTGTGCCGTTGACTGCACCTGCGATAAGGTGCCATCAGAAAACCCAGCGATATTTAATGTACAATGTTATCTGACGTAGAATAAGACTATGCTTTAAGAGGAATAAGCGAAAACGATGTTCGTTTTTGACTGTATGTTGGGAAAGTTCTGCATATTAAAAATATTTTTGGATGAAGTTGGGTGAACTTGGGGTGGTATTAAATATCATCCACTGTATTCACCGCGAATCGATGCCTTGATTAACGTCGATCGCGTAGGTCAAACCATCGGTCGATGTAAATCGCGAGGGTGCTACCCTTCACCTGATTCTATCCCACCCTACCCTGCTACCCTTCACCTGATTTCTGAAACGCTTACCTACCAGCACTAAAATCAGCTAACACGTTGTCTGACTCATGTTTACAATTGTGATTGGCTGATCGAAGTAACAAAAGCCCATGAAAACTTGACATGAGAAGTCGATAGGCTTTTATGGTAAGATGAGATGCAACTGAGGCGCTATCTACTCGGGAGAGTATCGTGGAGATAGTCACGACGATATCATCGCGGCGGGAATTTGATGGCACGGCGAGCCTATCGCCGCGATTTGCTCGCCCGTGGAGATTGCAGCTTAGCATAAACTGATGCTTCGATCTGTTCATTTTGGCGTGATTTTATCAGATCAAAGCGTAATGTAAGGTCACACAATATTTCGTCTCTATGTCTGACCTTAAGGCCGAGATCTATAACTAAACGTTACTTAGCACGTACTTAGGCTAAGCGTTATTCATGCCACTGTCTCACAACTGACAAAAAACAAGATAGAGACGAAAACATGGTTAAGCCAAAGAATAAGTAACGTTTATAGATCTCAGCCTTAGAAACCGAGGGGTAACAGAGACAGCACGTTTCACCATTCCGATTTTTACGTCGTTTCTGGGCCTTCATACTATCGCGGGCATCCGGCATGGACTATTCCTGCTATTCCTATTGGTCGAATAAGCGTGGTCAGACATCTGTGATCGATAGTAACAGAGCCTGAGAAATTCATTTAAACAAAATATTCCTATGTATTTTTGTTTTATTGGTCGACGCAAAAAGGGACGGTTTAAACAGATGTGGACATCGTGAGCATGGCATTTTGTTTTGAAAGTAGTCCGATTTGGGTACCCGCGGTATAGTACCTATCCCAGCACGTGTGTTGTTATTTATTGAAATGCACTTTACTTACATTGATTTATTTACTTAAGTTTTATTTAATTATTTGCTCAATTTATTTTACTCTACATATTTAGTTATTGTATTTTAATTTATATTTACTAACTTAATTGGCATCCATTATTACTTAATTTATTTTTAATTTCCAATTGACATATCTACTAGGTTTTTTCATCATTTATTTAATAATAATAATTTAATATATTGTATTTTCAATCCACTTACAAAATTATGATTTAGTTTTCTTGTACATACTTACTTAGTTCTCATTATTTGAGATAAGGTCCTCACTAAACAAGATAATTATGCTAAAATCTCAGAACAATAATGAAAAACTGTTTGTGGCATCTGAAACATGCAATGTCCTATGGTTTTAAAGACAGTAGTATGGATTCTTCAAGTACTTAATTGTTTTATATACGACCCTATATGTCTGTAATAAGGTCCAATATTGCTCGATGAGTTTAATAATATGGATGTTAAGATTATTTCTGTGCACGTCGTCCTTCTTAACTGTCACTAATTGTATTTAAAAATTGCATTTGTGTGATAAGGTCAAAAGTGTGGAATTAACTTATTTTTCAACCACTTACAACATTCTTCAGAAGCACATGAAACGTATTACTTATTTAGACTATTAGACGAATCTAATAAAGTTGAAGAGTTTGTTTGTTTGAACGCGCTAATCTCTGGAACTACCAGTCAGATTTGAAAAATTCATTTTGCATTTGGTAGCCCAATTCATGAGGAAAGAATAACATCACGCTGCGACCTTTAGGAGCCGAGCAAAAGGACAGAAAGAACGCTAAACGAAAACAAAGTAACCGGGCACAGCTGTAGGATATATTTTATGTTCAAACAAGAAATTTCACGCGGACGAAGTCGCGGGCAGAAGCTAGTGTTTTTATAAATTAATAATGCATTTTACGAATCTCGAACTACGATCTATCTGTTTAGTAATATTTACATAAATGGACTGCTTATTGCTATGTAAAAATATAGGCTTTAGTGATAGTGATTACCAATAAAGACATCTTTGTTATTATAAGCTGTAGTTTTTATTTGTCATTCTTTGGGTGAAGTACTAAACTCGTCAAGAATTGGGGTTAACAATAGTCAGAAAATTCGGGGCCACGTCACCTTGACTTGGGTACCGTACCGGGGATCACAAGATCAAGAAGAGAAGGGAACACCGGGGTGGTTTTTAGTCAGGAAGAGTCTGACAGAACCCCGCCCGCCCCAGGGCGGAGGACATCCATGAGGATTTTCCACCCCGAAACAAAAAAAAAAGGATCTATGTACCGTACGGTCAACCACTCGTCAGCTTATCACGCGTCTTTTGAACTACGAAAATCTTTCGTAGATCTAAATAAGCCACGACGACGCCGGATGACGCTTGAAAAAATCCCTAGAATCAATCTCACGTTACATCTAATTAGATTAAGTATGTTGCTGACTTAGATGGGAGCGGGACAGAATAATCAAAGAGAAGTGACATTTCTGGTAGCAGTTATGGGATGACCAAAGGTCAATTGTTGTTAATTAAGTAAAGTAGGTACTTCAATAAGCCGCTAAGACAATCCAGCTAATTGGATACAGTCACAGAGGACTGAACTGCTTTGCCAGCAACGTCTCGAGACGGCACTACGCTGCCGTAGTGCTGTCTCTATTAAATACCTAAAGACCTACTATTATTAAAATTCGTGGCACCGAAAATGCGTTGAGCGCAAAACTTCTGTTTCGAGCTGCCTTCAAAGTTGTCAGTTCCTATACGTCATTTGTGTCATGTGTGAGTGTGAGAGAACTCCACAGCACACGGCTGCAACACGCTTAGTTTTTATGTAACGTACCGCCTCTAGCAGTTGCAGCCGAGGCTTCTCCGTGCTCTGTCGAAACAGTTCATCTCGGCTCAGTATTTCACGCCCTCCTGAAAATATTGTTGCCACCTTATTCGGCACTTCTGCTTTTCCTCATTTACTCTTTTCTTTCGGAAGTTTCGACTAGAACTAACGGTTTTTTTTTTGTTGTGTCTATTTGTAAAATCGACTACTGTTATTTCAGTTTTCATCACTAGTTATTTAAAAACTTGGGACAGAGCTGTCATATGTTTGAGACTTGACATTTGTTGTCATAACAAACTTTGTCAATTTGTAATTTTGTATTAAAAAACGTGCGTTTGTTGTTGAAATTTTGGAAGTTGTTGAAGTTATTTTGGAATGTCTTCTCAAAAAGAATGTGTGGAAACTAATCTTGCGATGTCTCTAAAAGTTATACGGATGTACGACTGGCTGTTGGACTTATATGTTCTGGTAAGATTCAATTGAAACATTATTCCAAAATCCCTCTTCTTATCTTCGTGAAATCGTGATTTCTACTATCTTGAGCTTTACGATCCAACGTAAACTTTCAATAATTATTTTGCATCATCTCCATGCACTAAATTACTTTTCCTTTTAAGGACTTCTTCGTCGATGATCATTGGAATAAACTGCCGGATACGTGGCGTCACACTTTCGAACATATGGACCCCCAGCATTTAGGAAACATTCTCTCAAACAGACCATCGAACCAGTTACTTCCACTATCATTCTTAGCTTTAATAAAGACTGTAGAGGCACTTACTTTACCAAGAGAAAGGGACTATAAAAAAGAAAATGATAAAAAAGAATCTACTGCCTTAGATACATGTAAATACCATCCAAAGTTAAAGAATTTGTTTCTAAAACATGTGAAGTTAAAGAAGAGACATGAGATAAGCTTGATGGCTGATGTGGTGGTGGATACTGCCCTGCAAAGTGGTTGTAACTCTGTGATAGACTTTGGTGCAGGCTTGGGACATTTAGTGCGAGTGCTAGCATACAGAGATGACATGTATGCTGCAGGCATTGAGTGCCAGACACAACTAACTGAGGAGGCTAGGTCTGTACCCTTGGTATGTATAAATTAAAATGGTATATTGAATAAAACATAATTAAAAAAAATTGCAGACAAAAATTCAGACTACATTTCAAAAATTGTGATTGTATTAAAACTTTTACTAAAATAGCTGTAACATGAAATCTATTTATCTATGTCAAAATTCTTATTTTTCAGGAAACTTGACCTAGAATTAGAATACACAGTCAAAAAGCATCTCTCTTCTGAAGCTGAATCGAAAATGAGGCGCCCTCTACACTTCAACGTGACCTTATCAAGCCACCAACAGCTTATGTCGCTCCCCCTACCTGATTGTATGCAGAACTACGGTTTAATAGGCCTCCATCCATGCGGAGACTTGGGACCGTTATTACTGAAACACTTTGTTGAATCTCATAACATTAAGTTTATATGTGTGGTTGGATGTTGCTTTATGAAGTTGACCTGTGATGGATCAGATCGAGGGTACCCGATGAGTAGCTATGTGGAGAGTTTGGATAGTAAGCTGTCGTTCCCGAGTAGGGAAATATCTTGTCATGCCATTGAGGTGTACTGTGAGAGGCTGCGTAAAGGCAATTATGGAGATTTGAAGGTGCCCAAATGATAAGATTTAATAAAATGAATGCATTTTTATATGCATAATTGATTGATTATTATTATTCTGTACTATTTATTTACAGATACATGCATACAGGGCAGCTTTAGAGAGGATCTTAGTGGAACATGACCCGAAACTACGTCATGCGCCAGTGCGGAGCATCAAACATTCAGATACTATGACATTTGAAAAGTAAGATATTCAAATAATATCTATGAACACCAATATCTTCAGTAGCATGATACAGAATAATTTTAAACAAAATATATTTACCTACATATGATCAATTAGGGCCTATGCATGGTGTACGCGCTGCAAACTCAACTAGTGGTGCTTTCTCAAGCTAAAGACGCGCCATCGTCGCGCAGACGACACACGTTTCACGCATGGATCGCGTGTATAAAAAACGCCGTGTGTAAGGACCCTTAGTAGCAGTTGTTTTTACAGTTATGATTGGATACTTTTACTTTCCTTGAATTCTCAATTTTGTATAAAGTCTCTATAATTTTTGTTTAATACAGATACTGCTCCCAAGCCGTAGAGCGCGCTCACCTCCCCCTACCAACGTCGCCCGCGGTGTGGTCGCGCGGCCACGCCGACCTGGCGCAATGGCGGCGCGTGGTCGTGGTGTACACGCTGCGGCTGGCGCTGGCGCCGCTCGTAGAGACTGTGGTGCTGCTAGATAGAGTGCTGTATGTTTTGGAGAGAGGTAAGAGCTCTTACAGGCGAACGACATTTTGTCGACGATAAAAGTACCTAACTGCAGCCGTCATCACTTGTCAGCGGCTGCCGTAAACGCGCCAGCGCCGGCTGTCTTTGACGCGGCTGTCGTTGTCACGTAGGCGACTGCAGCCGACTTAACTTCAAGCGATGCTATTTGTCGGCCGCTGCCGTCGACGCGCCGCCGATGTAGTTTTCTCAGTCGCCGACAAGATGTCGCTCGTCGGTAAGCATCCTAAGACGGCAAAGGATTTTTCAATTCTTAGTAAGGAACACCCTAGAAAGACATAGTGACCTTATGGTGATGTTCTTCACAAAGTTCAGGAGCGTAGTACTCGCAACCGGGCGGGCGTGTATGACTCTAAAGCGATAATCCGAAGTATAGACCGAATGTTCGGCCGTTTCTTTAACTGCCAAAGTTTCCTTTTTTGACTTTGAGTCCTTACCCGACTTCAAGTCACAGTTTCGAGTTTGACTTATCTCTTTCTCTGTCTTTTTTTCTTTCGCCTTAGCCAGCCATAGTTAGCTGTAGTCAAGAAACGGCCGAACATTCGGCCTATACTTCGGATTTCTCTTCGGAGTAGACCCCCTGATGTATAAACGTAAATGAAGCAAAAGCAGTATGTATGTAAGGATCGTAGAAGGGCGTTCGGTATTTTCTGCCATGGGAAAAAAACGCGTCAGTTTATGTAGGTATGTAATTAAGTTCGGCTGTTTCCTCAAATAGAACTTGAGTTTAAGTGGTCGGTAAGTCATACGACTGAAAGGTTGAAGAACGTGTCGTCTGAAAATTCTGTCGAAAGTGTTGATAACATTTATAACATAATATCACGCTCGTCGAGTCGCACTAGATCCCAAGATCCCCGGTGCAAGTGTGGGAAGGGAACACTGGGGTGGTTTTTAGTCAGTAAGAGTCTGACAGACCCCTCCGCCGGTTCCAGGGCGAGACATCCATGAGGATTTTCCACCCCGGCAACAAAAAAAAAACAGTTATGTTTTAAGTCCAACCCGCACTGGGCCCGCGTGGTGTATTACGGCCCACTCCCTCTCACCGAGAGGAGACCTGTGTCCCAGCAGTGGGAACATTATAAGCTGATTAAGGCTTCTACATACTGGCGCGATTTATCGCGCGACGCGGTAGAACAATTTCTATGAAAAATTCAAGGAAATACGCGCCAGTATGTCGAAGCCTTGATGCTATGTTTTAAGTCCCATGTCATAGGGGGCGAGCCTATTGACTAATGAGAGAGTTAGTATTCCAGAAACTGCTTAAAATTATGGGTGGTAGCGCCTAAACTACAATATTGAAGTGAAACAACAGTTATCTTAACTGAATTAGTTTAATGGTGGAGACAAAAATACACTTATTTGACATTGAATTTCTTTACACATAATACAATTTGTATTTACAGACATCGCTTCATAGAAATACATACACGATTGAAAGAAAGCGACAAATAAAACTTAAGACTAGATTTAATCTTTGGCACTTTATAACTAGAAATATTTGTACAAGGGTGTGCAAGGGATATCGAATCACATGTTACTTGGGGTTAAGTGCACTGTAGGAGCCACGGTCTTTAAGAGACGAAAATAACCGTTAATTGAATAAAATTACAAATATAGCCGGTCAAACTCAAGGTGTACTTACTACGTGATAACGTGAGCAATGTGAGCATGCAACGCGCAACTCGAAGTCAAAATCGGTTGAACGGACTGTAAAAAAGTTTATTTCAATTTCTAATATAATATAATGTGAGATGATTTTTTAATGGGCACAGCCAGCGTGAGTTCTTTAGGGCTCGTACAGACTTGCGTGATATCGCGGGTGCGACAGTAGGCCGCGCGACGCACTGCGTGACACTTTCCATGAAGTTTTCATAGAAATTGTGCTACTAGTGTCGCGTCGCACCTGTCTGTGGGAGCCTTAACACTTACACGAGTACCTCCATAAAATATGAAGTAGGTATATCAATTGTTGCACATTTTCAGGGTCTCCTTGGACAAACATTAATTATAGCAAAAAGGCTTATGAATTATTATTGTTGACTAGAAGTAGGTAATTTCGTACTCATAGGTATCTTCCGTTTGGTTTAGAAAATGTATTATTGGTATTGATATATTAAATTAGTATTAACTTTCCACAAAAATATAATAATTTAGAATAAGAAATGTCAAACAATAATTTATAGGTATCGCTTTTAGCGATAAGACCGCTCACTGTGTCACCCTATGTAAAATTTCAACATTTATATCTGTAATTTTTATGGTGTACATAATAAAGAGTATCCCATTCTATATCTATACTATCCACTTTAATGTTTTCCTCTCTCCGACACATGGAATATGCTCTGTCGGGTCTATACATTTAGCTATTTAATAACATTTTCACTGCATCCCCAATTTTCACGTTGTCCTATGCGATGCTGCCATAAAAAAAAAATCGCAGCGAACGCGTTAAAGCAGACAGAAAATAGGAAAATCGAAAGAGAGAGACGAATCGAAAAATTGTTTTCACAGACCCGCAATATTTTTGATCGGCCTATCCAACGACACCCCACACTGTGGGATAGACGGCAAAAAATATCATTACTTTACGTGCAAGGGAGGTTTTCTTTTCAAGGGTTTATTTTACCATTTTGTCGGCGTGATTAATATGTACACCCATGCCAAATCACAGCTTTCTAGTACTAGAGTCTCCGAGCTAAGCTGGGGAGAGACAGACAGACTGACGGACATGGCGAAACTATAAGGGTTCCCTGTTGACTACGGAACCCTAAAAACGAGCGAGCCATACAGTAGTTGCATATGATGTGTTCCATCTGACATCGCACCTTAGTAATAAGCAACTGAGCAGCGATATGAATTACCCCCCCTGACCTACAATCTTTAAAGTACTTACTTATCCCATGCTCAACCTGTCACTTCCTGTTACACACTTCCGTCCCTTTTCACGAAATCACTCCCACAGAAAGCGAGAGGAAACATGTTACACATCTAAAATTGGTATTATTGTACAGACCAGCACATCAAGCTACTACAATCTGTCAAATTTCTTTAAAAGATTTTCAACTGTATCGTTGAAGCATAAGGTTCAAGGTTGATTGGGAAAATTGGACAGTTTCGGGTGACCTGCTTGCGTCTGTACAATGGTTATCAGACAATCGGAGGGCAAATTGCGTAACACACTATCAGTAGGAATCGGTTTCAATTTGACAGCTCAACAACATTCATTGCGTTATTTACGTTGTTGAGCGGACAATTTTTTCTAACATAAGAAGCAATGGATTAGCAATATACTTCAAAATCATTCCGATTCCGATTCAAATTGCGTTACGCAATTAGGGTGCAGATTCATTCAACTTTATTCTAGCTTTAGACGATAAATATTGTTATAATGTAGGTACCCAAAAGTATGCCATTTCGTAATTTATCGGAATGAAATGTCCTTTTCCAGATACTAATCTACTTGTTCGGTAGTAGGTAACATAAACAAAACAACATCACGCTTGTAATCCCCGAAGGGTAAAGGGAGAGGTGTACCTATATAATAGTACTCCCACATTTCGCCAGTTGTTTCAAGTCCCATGTAGGTAATAGGGGGCGGGCCTAATAATCAATAATATTGTTCGGTAGTTTAGGCGCAAAAAACAATTTTATGTTATTAAAATTTGATGTTTTGTTTCAGGCCTGTCGTGTGAGATTCGACCAGTGTTCGACCCAAAATTGTCGCCCAGGAATCATATCGACGCTTGAAAGGCAAAAATTACCAAACGACATTTTGGGCGATATTGAGTTATATATATCATTGAAATCAGAAAAAAAATCCGCGTCGATTGATCATACTCTCGTACCGCTAGGAAGAGTTTTGTTGTCGCTTGGTAATCTATAAAAACACACATTTTCACCGTTTTCGGCGACTAAACGACTAAAATTTTAACGATTTATGAATAACTTTCACTTGGTGGGTATTCGATTTTAACTTTTTACGCTTAGTAATTTTTGCTTTGACTCGAATTAACGCGTTTAAACATAAAGTATTTTTTTCCTTACGGTATCTAGGGTATGAGCATTGCTTAAGAAATTTTACCTGAGTATTATTTTATTTGTTTCTTCATTTAAGACTTTTTAACACACCTTAATTATGGACTCATTTTCATTTAGTATTTTCTTCCTAAATACAATGTACTGTAAAACGTAATATAGTAGTATTTTTCCTGCCTAAAAAGAATATATTTTGTCGTTTGGTAATATTTTACCTGCCGTTTTTTTTACTATTTTTGTTACTTAGATATCTCTTTCAGATATGAAATTTGTATAAAAATGAGCTTATCCCCGTTCCACCTATTTTGGGTCGTCGCATAGACGCGTTGTAAAGCAGAATTTGAATGGCTGATGGTAAAAAAAAATCGATTAGTCTTCACTGAATCGTCGCATAGACGACCCGCGTGCTCGCGCGCACCGCACTAAGTACGTCGCCTGCCATGCTATTCTGTAAACACCTCACCGTGAAAACTTGGGTGAAGTGAGCTGTCAATAGTGTCAATCCCTGTGGAATGACAGCTCACTCCACGCTCACTTCACCTAAGTTTTCACGGTGAGATGGTTACAGAATAGCACTGCTGCTCGAGATAGTACCTACTCGGTAAGTGTTTTTATTATAAAGATTGTATGAATGTTGATGAATAGTATGAATAGTAATATAACAATGTAAGACTGCTGAAAGAGACAATTTTTTTTTTAATAGCCTTGAATGTCCCACTGCTGGGCAAAGGTCTTTTTGAATTGTTTTATCTACCTGTACTGATTTTTTAGTTACTAGTATAGTATAACGGGTGTTCGCAACTCCACGTCAAAGCGCATATTTTGCGTACCTACGGGATTTTTTTAAATTTTTGTAATGACTAATAAATACCTTTTAAAATTAAAATGCCTTATTTATTTTAGTTTACCTTTACAAGGACAAGGGCTGTCATGATGATGATGAAAACCTTTGTCAGAAAGTTTTTGATTTTGTGTCTTAAAACCTAAATTCATTGTTACTTAGTCAATAAAATCCTACACTCACCATATTTAATTTGTACTATAATTAAAATTGGCTGACAGAAAAGTGTTTAAGTTTTCTATTTAGATCATTTTACCTATTATGTCAAACATGCGCCACCATGGATGCGTCATTTTTCTTTAAACAAAATTATAAAATAATGGAGTTTAGTTAATTTTACTTGTTTTATAATAAAATTTTGATGTCGGTAAGTAAGTTTTACCTGTTTGTGATTTTGATGAAATTATTACTAACCGACACTATTTCATAACCTATTGAGAAAGTTCATAATCTTTAAATGCCAGTTTATTAAGCCTTTAAACTGCATTTAAAATTCGTTGAAATTAAGTAGTTATGACAAATAGGCGATTTTCTATGATTTTTTTCTAAAAAAAAAAAACTTTAAAATGCTCTACTGTAAAGTTGCCAATATGTCGCTTGGTCATTTTTGCCTTTCAAGCGTCGATATTATAATAGCGAAAAGATTATAAACATTTTGAAATTAGGTACACTTAAATATATTGTTAGAGATAATTTAGTGAATAAATAAACTTAGGTGATTATTGTGTTATTTAAGGACAGTTGTAATTATCTAATAAAATGGCCTAATGTCCTATATAAAGAGACAAAGTCATATGAAGAGTTTTTTTTCTCCAACAGGTGTAAGACGAAGTATATATAATACTTACGTTGAAAAATAATAATCGATAAGGTACCTACTTTGAATCTCCCGGTCAGAATGCCTTTTTGATCGATATTCTTAAGTTATTTGCCTATATTACATTATACAATACCAAGAGCAACAATATTTTGTAAAGTGCACACATTTACGGTTTCAATAAATAAGCGTACCTGTATAACAGGGTGGTCAAACAAAATTCTACATATTAACACATTCGAGTCCATCCACGTTTCATAGACCTCTTAAACCATGCCGCCATACATATTGCTAGTCTCTAGGAGGAGCTCCCGGCACTAAACGTGTTAATAAAGGAATATACATATTAATATTATAATTTTAGATACACTTATATAATTTATAATTCATTCACTCAAAGCTCATACGTATTTTTTTTAGTCCGCCTCTGTACATCTGTGTGCTTAAAGTATTAAATTTAATAGACTAGTGATAATTGTACGTTTTAATTTACAATTGCACAAACGGACAAGTTAGAGCGAAATAATTTTTGTGCAGGAACTGGAAGGGAACATTTGTTTGAGCAATGTGATGTTTATGAACGTCGAAAATGCGCTAAAGAAATATAATAATAACATGCCTTGTTTCCCCGAAGGGTAGGGCAGAGGTGTACCTATAGTATCTAACCCACATTCCGCCAGTTATAATTAAGTCCCAAGAAATACGGGGCGAGCCTATTGCCATCAACCGGGCACAAATCACAATATAATAATAAGCTACTGAATATTGGTGATAATGTATTATTTTTATATTAAGTACCTACTTTTGCTGAATGCATCAGATCAAAAAAAAAAACATCCACTTATGTAATAATCACTGGAACAAGAAAATTAAAAATACTACAGATTCAGACGTCCACAAATATTCCCGCTTATTACAAAGCGTGGTTTAACGGGTCTGGACTTAATTCTATTATTAATTTGTGATAACACCCGTTTTTGAAAATCTGATCAATAGCAATACCAAAATTAACTAACACGCTGTCAAATCTCAAGACTGCATGCAGCTGTGATTGGTCGATCCAAATCAATTCACAACAGCCTATCAAATCTCTGGACAATGGTGTTTGACCAAAGATCATTCATCAGACTTTCAGAACCTGAAGTACCTAACTGGCATAAAATAGTCTTAAACCAAGGTTAACTTATTAAACCACGTTTTGTTCACGGGTCGCGTATTTCGCTTTCATAGACATCGGTTGCGTGAACTCGCCACGCTTTTTTGCACGGTATATGCAACCCACCAAAACCGTGTTCTGTTTGCGTCAATTATGGATAGATGAATAAAGCGCTTAGCAAACGATGGACAATTGCTCAGCGACGATATGGAAATATGCAATAACGCACACATAGGAAAAATAGACTGACTCACATTTCGGCCATTAAATTGCGTTAATTTTCGGGCGGCGGACAAATAGTCCATCGTCTGCTCAGCACTTTAAAGGCGTGACGTTTAAGACATCGATTAATCTGTGACAAACCGTTTTAAACTAATGTTCCATTCCAGTATGGTGGTGATGTGTGCTGTTTTGTGAACAAAAGCGTAGTGATTTCACACAACTCGCGATTCTAATTGAACTCTGAAAGAGAAATACGCGTCGAAGTCCAGCGTTCTCGCTCTGTTCACATATAACATTGACTGGCGTGACACTCGCATCGGCATCATGCGTTAGCGGGAACGGTCTGCGGCAGCATGGGCGCCGGCTCTTCATCGGAGTCGTCAGAGTGCACGCGAGTAAACCGACGCCGCTCCAGCAGCCGGCGTAACTTGAACTCGCCGTGTCCGTACTCCCAGCGGCGACGGGTCACGCCCTTGCGACCTAGCAACGTGTTAGCTAACTTACTGACTGAGATAATATTAAACGACTGGTTAGAATTCGGTCGTGGTTCTTGGCCTCAGGGCCTGCAGTCTCAACATAGGTTATCAAGTACCGTTCTTTGTCAAATATTTGCGAATTATCACGATTAATGACTGACAGTTGTCGAAGCCGATATCAGACGCTGCACTCGTCAAGGTTCATTTTTGTTTACTTAATTCCAAGTTCACACAATACGGACCAAATTATATAAAGTCCGTCTCACGAAAGACGAATAATAATTTTATTATTTCCACTTATTGCCGCGGGTCCATCTAATCCTTTTATTTATTTTTCGGGCATTCGGTCGGCGAGTGAAAGATGCCGAGTGCCGAAATCCAACATCGTTGGATCGGTACACTGAATTAATTTTTTGACGATGTCGAATGTAAGGCAAAAATGAACAAAAAGTGGAGCATCTTATAATGGCCTTACTGACTGAGATAATTAAACAACTTGGTTGAATTCGGCCACCCGTCCGCTGAGCGCTTCAGGGGCCGTTCAAATCCGCATAATATTTGCGGATAATCACGACTGACAGTTTTCTTACTCGTGGTCGGCTACAATATTGTATTCATTCTGGAGTATGTTAAGCTGTAACCTGTTCAGATGTAAAATAATATTTGTCTACTGGTATGCCATTATGCAAAGACGTGTTGTTTAACATTTAACCAAAAATAAAGTACCTAAGCATAAGGTGCATAGAGATACGGTACCCTGTTTTTAGAGTGCTTTGTTTTAGCCCAGGATATAACTTGCAAGACTAATAAATTACTAATTAGATTTTAAAACATGGTGCTTAATTTTAATATAAAGCCCTGTCCAGACTTGGCGTTTTACACGCTGAGATACTAGCTAGTACGTTCCGCCCAAACGCACGCGTTTTACACGCAGTTCCAAATACTCTGAACACCTTGTACTAATACAGAAGATTAATAATTAAATTTGATAATTAATAAATTGAACCAACATACTTCCAAGTTACGTAAACTACATCAATGAAACAAATAAAAAACATAGCGTATACTTGTGCTTTATTATGAAAAGTGACCACAATACTGACGGCCAGATTCAAAGTTCGCACTGTGCTATGTAAAGTTAGATACGAATATCAACCTTATATTTAATTGAATAATGTTCATATTCGTATAAGCGAATTTGAGCATGTGTTTCATAAGAATATAAACCTTATTTGCTATAAGGTTCATATTCGTATGAGACGCTAACTTAGCATTGTAAAGTCAATGTGCGATCGTGCGATCTGTGAATTTTGCCCTAAAAGCCGAACTAAAAAGGTGTAGCATGCATCGGTGCATAAATAAAAATACAAGAAGCTGCTTCCAATAAGTATATTTTTACAATCCAACGATATAATTGCACATCACAACTCTTCACAATCACAATATTTGAAAGCGCAAAAAAATATTAAAAGTGAATTTGTGTAAAAATAAATAACAGTAACGGAATAGTGAGATAAATAGACTAGCTAGTGTAACCAGTTAGGCTTGAGGCTGCACTGGTGAGGCGATTATGATGCGACAACAACAAACAAACATTTTGAATGTCACTTATGGTATGTATTGCTATAAATGTTTATAAGAGTTAGTCTCCTCGCATCGCATTCGTTTTACCAATGCAACCGCTGCCTTATCAACCTTACCACCGCCAACCAAATAATTGAATATCGTAAAAATTTCAATGAATTATTTTCTTTTTCAGTTTGATTACCAGATATTTTCGTTTGGATGGCGGTGAAAAGTTACTGCTAAATGACTCTGATGAGATAGTGGTTTGATGTAAAATAGTTCATTTTAATTACGATTAGTAGTTATACATATCAGATGATGAGTTGGGAAAAATCTAGGCAGATGTCTAGCCTTTCCCAAGTATATTGGGGTCGGCTTCCATTATATAGGGATGCAGCTGAATACCAGTATTTGACACGGAGCGACTGCCTATCTGACCTCCACCACCCAGCTTAGCTTATTAGTAGCTACACTTTAAAAATAAAATAAGAACTTGGCAAGTTTCAAGGAACTATTTTGCATCAATTTAATTTGCAACTACATCATTATCTCTTGAAGGTAGCAAACTTAAAACTAATACAGATCAAAATATACAGAAATAAATAAACATCTCTATTGTATTCAAGCTACGAGGAAAATAAATAACATGTACAGTAAAATAATATTAGATCATTGTGATTCGAGATCATTATATTCTATTTGAAATAAGATTAGAAACTTGAAATAAACCTTTTTTACAGTCCGTTCAACCGATTTTGACTTCTATTGCGTGGTTGGCATGTCAAATGGCAGCTGTAATAAACAGTTGGTATTGTAACAAAGTTTTTGCTTTTAATGCCATCCTTATTATGCCTACGGAATAGAATTCAAAATCGGTTGAACGGACCGTAAAAAAAAATTATTTAAATTTCCAATCGTATTTCGAATGGAGTATAGTCAGTCACTGATAAAATTCATTTCATCATAAAATTGTTTTTTTTTAAACTTAAAATTATTATTTCATCAGATCGTAAACAAGAGATATATCGACTATTTATAATTATTTTATTTTAGTATTATCTTCCACTGAAACCATTTTTTATTTTCTTTACCTTCATCACAGAAAACAACCATTAAAATACGGTTATAAATATGTTTATACTTTATTAACTTATCTATTTATTATATTTTGTTTTTTTAATACTTAGTTGTTTTTTTTTTAATATTGGATGGGGTTATCCTCAGTTTAATGACTTTTTTATTTAAATACTTTCATAAAAACTGGGTTTTCTTCATATGGAAAAAGAAAATCTATTGGAATGTAGCTAAGATTGAGCCTTTGAGCTCAAGTTTCATCTATATAAGAGTGTCGTGGACGGCTTATTTTTTTTTTAATATGCAATTCTAAAAGTATTAGGGTATTTCAAGGTTCCACTGGGGAATTATGTGAAAATAGTAGGTATATAGAACAAACAGACTAGCAAACAGAATTTTAATAATCATAGCGGGATTTCTAACTACTGTTTGTAAATTTTTTTTTTTTAATTTGCACAGTAGGTACCTATTGTATCAAAGAATATCTAAAAATAAACTAGATTTTCAGTACTTATACTAATAATATTTTGTTTTATTAAAAAATAAACGTTGCTTAGCTGCGTCTACATTGTATTTGTGACATTTCAACAGACAATACACCTTGACAATCCCATGGTTAAAGTGAACAGGGGGTTATGGTTGCGTGTGTCTTTTAACTAAGAGGCTTCGGAATAGAACATGGTTCTTGCTACACGTAAAGTGCTACAAGAATCTTCTGAGTCTTGATTGACAGGAAAGTGTTTTTTTTTTTTTGTTATAGTTTCATGCGGTATTCAACCATGAACATTCAGCAGCTACACGCGCCAGCAATATTACCCGGCGCATCGTCAGCGCTAAGAACTGACCTATTGAGATATTCGCTTCATCGGCTCGATTCATACACAACACACATGTAAATACTTATCAATGTGTATTGACCACAAAATTTGTATATAATTAAGTTAATTATTGTAATAAATTAGTCATCAAGCTAGAGTCAAGTTTGATTCATCTCCTGTAACTCCTCTCACTGTGGCCAAGACACCTTTAGCCGTCATCGATCCTATGAGTCTGTGGGATCGGCAGTGAGAAAACCATTTCCTGTGTACATTGCACGACGTACACAAAACCCTGTTCCTACCCAAATTCCGTCTGTTACCGCAGGTCTCCTTGTAACAGACTTCCCGCACGTAAAACCAACGTAACTTACGCTTGGTATGGTAGGTTAGGGCGTTAGGGTAACTAGGGTGCTAGGTAATTACTGTAGGGCTAGGTTTACAGTCAGTAGGGTCTTAGGTAACTGATAGGTACTAGGCTCAATTGTCTCAAACATAGCCACCCTGTACGCGTTTGGGATAGCGGCCATACTAAGCTGTAAGCCCTAGTGCGTACATACGGTTTGCATAATTAGCCAGTTTCAAGTAAAAATTAGGTAACAAGTACAAAGTTTGTTTAAATAATGATGAAATTAATTATATTAAATGCATGATAGATGATATCCCCGCCTGCCCACTCTGCTTGAGTTTCAGTAGAGATGTGGCACTTTAATGAGACTTTGAAGTGATGTTGAACTGTTTTGTTTCATTTGCCTACACTAATGCACGTTCACGAACATTTATTGGATAATAATCCACCATTATTACACATTAGTATTCGGTTAAACATACATTTTTGAAAATAAAACAATAGGTACTGCTAAACATGACGTTTCACTTTCCCGCCAAGAACCCCCCAGGGAAACGTTGTTGGCAAACGTTGTTGGCAACAGCAATTGCATTGAAAAATTAAGATGGCGGTTAGTTCCGATTTTGGCCACGCGGCACTTGATCCTTCTACAGCTGTATTTGTCAAATACACGGTGTTTAGTCAGGTGATATGACAAAAATGTGGACGCAGCTTTAGGCCCGTATTACAAAACCTCATTCAAGACTCGAACATTACTTAAAACTAGTATAAAGACTTTTGATTGGTTGGAATTAGTTTTAGACTATGCTAGTTCTGTAGCACGGGCCTTACGAGTTCATTATAGGTGTGTGTACATGTGGTGTGTCAGCGCACGAGCGGCTCGGCCTCGCGGCCCTTACCGGCGGAGCGCGCGCGCAGCAGCGCCAGCGCGGCCAGCGCCAGCAGCGCGGCGGCGGCGGCGCCCCCCGCGCCCCCCAGCGCGCCGCTCCACCACTCCCACGCGCCGCCCGCGCCCTGCACTGCGCCCACCACGGCGGGACTGCCTACCACTTCTGTAACGACATTTTACGGCCTCTGTAATCAGCGGGGTAATTGCGTAACGCTTACAATGGCTGCTTTTGATCAAAATCATAGCCACTGTAAATGTCAAAACAATGCAATAACATTCGTTGCACGATTTACACAGTCGAGAAGACGAACTTGTTAAACTTAAGCAGCAACTGATTAGCAAATTCCTTCAAAATCCGTCGACATGTCATTTAAAGAGTGTTATGTAATTGTGGTGTTCTGTTTGTTCGGTAACTTTTATAAAGCGTTGTTTAGACTATACACGAAAGAAAACACTGACAAACGTTGATGAAAATATTTCATAGAAAGTTCTGTAAAATATAATTGACTCTAATCCATAAATTCAATTAAGTAAGTACCTATATATTATGTAAATATCTAATTTGAAAATAAATCATATATATTAGATACTATCAAACTAGAAAAAAAAAAGTAAATAAATACACACATCAAATATCTAGAGATCAAGTAGGCACGTTTTAGAGTATCGCTGCAATTGAGGATTATTATTTTAAGTTGGGAGATCTACTGTCACGAACCTGATTCTCCTGAATGAATTTATATCGGAAGCCATGTGCAACGGTAAGCAGGTTGATGTTGTTTATACAGACTACACCAAAGCCTTTGATCGAATTGATCATAGCATTCTGATATCCAAGCTAAAAAATGATAAATGGCATGGAAATTCATGGCGATTTACTCAGATGGTTTTCCTCCTACCTTATCAACAGGTCCGAAGCAGTAGTACTAACTAATTATATATCTAGCTGAGTCCCTGTGCCTAGTAGAGTCCCACAGGGTTCGTTGCTCGGTCCATTGCTATTTATTATTTATATTAACGACACTTGCTTGACTTCATCCAAACTCTTGTGTTTTGATGATTAGGATTAGGCTGGTCCACAGAAAGTGATGAATTGCATTTTACTACTGAATCGTGTAATGCTGTCAATCATTTCACAGGTGTATGATCCGTTAGGTCTGCTGGCTCCTGTCGTTGCTACAAAACTTACGGCTTCAAAAACTAGATTGGGACGAGGAAATTCCCGTTAAAATTGCAAATACGTCGCGTACTTTCGTTTCTAGTCTGCAATATTTACGTTTTATTAAAATACCTCGTTACGTAACAACAACAAATTCGCGATATAAAGAACTACACATATTTACAGACGCATCTAACATGCGTACGGTGCCTGCGCGTATATTAGATCTTGTTAACTCTATTCTTCAGGTCCAAGATTGGTTTACGGTAAATAATTTGGTATTAAATGAAAAAAAAACCAAATGTATTAGATTTAAATTACCTAATGTTAGAAGTAGCGAATGTGATATCATATTGAACGGAGAAAAACTGGAATTTATTAATCAAACGGTTTTCCTAGGAATCACTATAGACGAGAAACTGCAATGGGGACCACATATAACCTCTCTGGCGGGGCGGCTAAGCTCGGCCGCTTATGCTGTTAGAAAGATAAGACAGCTAACAGATATAGAAACCGCGCGTTTGGTTTATTTTAGTTACTTCCACAGCATTATGTCGTATGGCATTTTACTGTGGGGTCGGGCTGCTGACATTGAGTCCATCTTTATTTTGCAAAAGAGAGCTGTCAGAGCAATTTATAATCTCCGTCGCCTCGAATCTCTTAGGGAACTATTTAAAAGGATTAATATTATGACGGTACCTTGCCAATTCATTTATGAAAATATTATGTATGTAAGGAAAAATCTACATATTTTTAACAAGATAAGCGATAGACATAATTTTAATACTAGAAATAAAGATAAAATAGACCAACCATTTTTCAGATTATCTAAAGTACATACATCTTTTATGGGGTACTGTGTTAAATGTTACAACAAAATACCTTGTGATATATTGAAATTAAATGAGAGAAAATTTAAAACACATATTAAAAGTACACTTTGTAAACAAGCATATTACAAGTTAGAGGATTATATCCAGGACAGGAATGCTTGGAAACATGCTGGTCCAGCTCCATAGGACAATCTAGAGTCTAGACAAAATCAAACTGGTTGCTATTTTTATGGTAAAATCTGTTATTTTTATGATATTCATTTTACATTCTGTGATAACCTATACTCACACACTGACTTATTTTTTTAGAAAAACATACTTGTATGATGTTTGTAAATATGTGAACACCACGTATCTATCTAATACTTAATTAAGTTATTTTTCATTGCTTAGTTTTTAATTCGTTTTACCTATTATGGTATAGTAATTTTATTCTAGGTGCATCGTCTTCACATATAATCATATAATTAATGTAATCAAACAAAATATTGTAAAACATTTTTAAAAGAGTACCGGTGGAGTTTCTTGCCCATTCTTCTCCATACGAAACTACCTTTTGGAAGGGGCAACTAGAATCAATTCTATTTTTTTTGTAAATTTTGACGTTCAAAAGTGCCTCTTATGTGCCTATTTGAAATAAATGGTTTGACTTTGACTTTGACTTTGTTGTGATAAATGTGAGCATTCTATACACGGTATCTCTGTGCATTTATTATGTGCGAAAAGCAAATTAGCACCATTAAAAACCGTGAGCATACCTATACTCTATAGGTTTAGGTAGTTATAAAGGTATACAAATCATAAAAAGGGTTTTTATAGATGACACTTTTGGTTTAAACATACGTTGAACTTATAATCATTTTTTTTATTATTATTACGATGGTTTCCTCTTTTATTACTGTATATTAAACTTTATTATTTATTCTTATACTACTCTTCGTAGATGTAATTGCTTGAGCACAATTATTTAGTTAGATTTATATATTACTATATTATTTTGTAATCTGTCTATTGTAAAGAGCCCAAAAAGACATGTTCTTTAAACGTCAACGAAATAAAACGTTGCTAAATTGAAGAGTACAACTGTGACGGAGCATGCCAACTGAAGTGCCAGGTATTACGTTTAGTCGGTTACTTGACAGCTCCTCGTCACGTGGGTTTTTTTGTTTACCTTTATTTAACTACCTAAACCAACGGAATATAGGCTCGAATTATGCGGCGCACTGACGGCTAATTGCGTAACACACTATCAGTAGGAATCAGTTTCAATTTGACAGTTCAACAACATTCATTGCGTTATTTACGTTGTTGAGCAGACAATTTTTTCTAACATATGAAGCAATGGATTAGCAATATACTTCAAAATCATTCCGATTCCGATTCAAACTGCGTTACGCAATTAGGGTGCTGGTAGGTACAAAGTTATATAATAAAATTAAAGGTTCCCTACGTTTAACTTTCGATAAGGTTTATTTTTGGACTGATTTAACCATAGTGCAAGGATGGCTACGTATGTCTCCGCACTCACTCAAAACTTTTATACAAAATAGGGTGGTACAAATCAACGAGCTTACTGACGACATCATTTGGCGGCACGTTAAGGGTACCGAGAACCCTGTTGACCTCATAACAAGAGGATCTAGCCTAGAGTCGTTAAAATATAATAACAATCACGTATGGTGGACCGGTCCAACGTTTTTACGTGAACCTAGCACACTTATTTTCTTGAATAATAATGAAGAATTAATATCCACCGAATTACAGAAAACTAAGTCACAAACGATAAGTTTAAGTTGTAATCCTAATCAGTCCATTCAGGTGATTGACCTTTTTCATCGTTTATCCGTTTACAACGGGCTTGTGCATATTCGTTGCGATTCATAAATAACGCGCGTGCACACATTCCCGGTCGAAGCCGCATAACCGCAATCACTCTCCGTTCTGACTCACTTAGTTCAACAACAGTCGTCTGCTGACGAATACTACAATCTTAAAAATAAAATACCGTTAAATTATAAAAACAAATTAGTTCATAAAATAGCGGGTTTATATATTTTTATATAAATTAAATATTATTCGTGTAGGTGGTAGGTTGCACAACGCTGTTGACTTTAGTTATGGAAAGATACACCCGTCGTTTACTAGGTTGTTGTGTGAATATGAACATTAAAAATTACTTCACGCAGGACCTCAGCTTCTGGTATATTCCATGCGTGAACAGTGGCGGGTACTGGGTGCTCGGAACTTGGCTAGGCAGGTGGTACGTAGCTGCGTAACATGTACCTGCACGCATGAAAGGTAGGACATTGACCCCGATTATGGGTAATTTACCATCTGAAAGATTAGAACCAAACTTTCCTTTCATGCATGTGGCGTTGACTATGCGGGGCCATTGCTCACCGGACCGTCTCATTGGACCGCAAAGGCAGAGGTGCCAAGTTAATAAAGGCATACATTTGTTTGTTTATTTGCTTTGCCACTCCAGCCATACATTTAGAGTTAGTTGGTAGCCTGTCCATACAAGATTATATCTTGGCTTTGAAACGCTTTATGTCACGTCGCGGTAAGCCTTATCAAATATTTTCAGACAATAGAAAGAATTTTGTAGGCGCTGAAAAGGAATTATCAGTCATTTTTGATAATTCGAATGATATCTCTCATTTTATTAATCAAAATCAAATTCGTCTTACGTTTATACCTCCTTATAGTCCTCATTTTGGCGGTTTGTGGGAGGCAGGAGTCAAATCCTGCAAGTACCACCTGCGGCGTGTGCTGGGTGACGCACGGCTGACACGCGAGGAATTTGAAACTGTCTTAACACAAATTGAATCCGTCCTCAACTCCCGTCCTTTATACCCTCTCTCCTCCGACCCGACCGATTACCTCCCTCTGACTCCAGCTCACTTCCTGATCGACCAACCGCTGACTGCGCCAGCCTGCGAAGACCTGACGACCTACACGCCCACACAACTGGGGCGCTACGATCGGAGGAGCTGCTGAGGCTGGTCCAAGGAGTACGTATCCGAACTCCAGCAACGTACGAAATGGAAGATCGACATTGAAGATATCGCTCAAGACAGCCTCTTTCTCATCAAAGAGGAAAGGCTTCCGCCCTTCAAATAGAAATTGGGACGAGTCACGCAAATATTCCCTGGGAATGACGGAATTTCACGTGTCGCTGACATCCGTACAGCCACTGGCACCATCCGGCGAGCCTTCTCAAAGATCTGCCCACTACCTACACAATGACTGTGTTCTTCGTGTTGGAATGGTTCTTCCAAGTCGGCCGGCATGTTAAGAAGCGACTGCTGCCTCCATCTGTGCGCTGCGATGGGCATCTCTGGCTGCGATAGATACTGTTCAAATCTCGCGCGCACCGCATCATCGCCGTGCGCACCGACATGTCAGCTTCATATGAGTGCTGTGGTCATCTACAACATCCGCTTCCGCCCACCTCACTTTTCGTTGGAAGCCTCTGAACAGTCGTACGCTGGCGTCGCGTCGTCGTCCTTATACGTTAGACATTTCTCAAAATTAATTAATTTTATGTAGCTACTCGTTTTATTAATGTAATATAGTAGAATCATCATTATCTATCTTTAATTGGAAACGGCCCGCTGCGTCCCGCACATACCCTACAAGAACATTCACATACCAAACAATTCTTTTTAGTGAATTTCGCTATTTGAATAAAGAATTTTCTTTAAAATTTTGATTAAAATTGTAAATCAACTGTTAATCAGGATTCCTGTACAAGTGTGTAGTTTTTACAAAACCATTACAATTTCTGCACTGGAACTGAAAAAAAATTGCGTCGATATGGAGCGACAATATCATTTGACACGATAAGAGATGATGAGAGCCGTCGGAATCTTGCAAGCTGGTTCCAGGCAACGTACTGTGGCTGTCGCTCTTAGCACTACACAGAGCGTCATAAGCCGCCTCTGGACACGCTACCGTATCACGGGCAGCGTGACCGAGCGACATGGAGGACGTTCTCGCATCACCACTCGCAGACAGGACCAGTACATCCAAAATACTGTTCGACGGAATCGTACCATGACCGCCATGATGTTGGCTACGAGGCTCCACAGCTCTTTAGGCTTACTGATAAGTGACCAAACCATCCGAAATCGTTTACATGAAGTGCGTCTGCGTTCCTGAAGGCCGCTGAGAGTTCCACCTATAGCAGCCCGCAATCGTAGGGCCCTTTTACAATGGGCTCGGAAACACAGAAATCGGGAAGAAGACTGGCGTTGTGTTTGCTTTTCCGATGAATCTCGTTTCGATATGAGGCCGGATACAAGACGTACTCGAGTTTGGAGGACCTCTGGACGGCAAGAACGTTTTAAATTTTGTCACGAAGTTCATTCCTATGTAGGGGAACAATAATGGTTTGGGCCGGTATTTGGATCGGTGGAAAAACCGATCTCATTTGGATCAGGGGCAACCTCAATGCTCAGGTTTATGCGGAGAGTATTGTTTCAGACGTGATCATCCCTTTGCGAAACTGGTTGGGTGATTCGTGTCAATGGTGGAAACACAGATTATTATAATTTTTATCATTACAATAAAAAATTTAAACATCCAAATTTTTGCCTTTTTTTTCCATTTAATTGACGACATTAACTTAGGTTAACTTCCCACAATTTGCAAAAATTGCAATTTTTTTAATTTTAGGAAATTTATGAATAAGTACCATAGGAACTAATGTAAGAAGCCAGTTCATTGGATATTTTTTATAGTTTAAAATGTACTTGATCCCTAGACACTTCTGATGTGTGTAATATATGAAGTCAAGAAAAAAATGTGTCAAAACAAATTATCACATACCTTCTGAAAGTCAAATAATCTCCAGTGGAATATGCAATACTATTATTACTACTAAGATATTGTAATCTAAACAGAGCGAGTTATTTGTTATGCAAATATAACATAAGCAAGAAAACATAAGGCAATACACATCACTACATAAGTAGCAATTTCTAAACTCAACATTATGATTCTGAACCATATCTCTTTTCAGATTAGAGAAAAAATGCGCGACAAGCAAGTAGGTAAACTCGGAAATAGAAATCTAAAGGTTACGCAATATCCAAATTATACATTTCATCCCGTACATGTAACCAGAACTTATAATTGCAAGCAGTGAAGTTGGCGGAAAAATAATAAGTCAAACGAACTTTTTCATCCTGCGACTGTAAATATCACTCATGCGCACAAAAAAAACCAAAGCAAAAGACAACGAACAGACACAAACCTACTCACCGACAGTCGCGGTAGGCTTCACATGTGACGTCACATTCTTTTCCAACCTGCTTTCATTCCTGAGCGCCTCATCGACGAACTTATACACCCTGAACGGGTTCAGTTCAGCGACATACACCTTGGAGCCGTCAGCTGATGTGACGATGTCATGGGGGTTCCGTAGACCGTCTTCGGGAGCGAAGGTCTGGATAAGCCGGCCGGTCGAGAAGTCGATTACGAAGCCACGGACTGGAACCGGGTTTGGTAAGGGACTGTCGGGTCCGTTTACTACGTAGAGGCGGCCGCCTGTTGATGAAGGTTTTGTTAGTAGCAGGTATTAGGTAGTAGGTAATATAAATAGAGATTAATCGTCTTTTACTGCCTTTTAGTTCTATGGGGTGAAGAAAGAATAAGTCGTGGCAAGAGGTTTTTCTTAGGTTGGCAATCAGAACGTCGTACCAGGTGGAAAGTGGTTTCTGCTGCCAATACATTCTTGCGAAACCATAGTTTATTTCAGCTTACAGGATAGCAACGTGTTTGCAGTGTTTTTGATATAGCAGATGTCCATAGGGCGGCAATTAATAATAGGGAATATAATTTTCGAGGTGACTTACAACTTAAAGGGCGACTAATTATTTGCTGCAAAAAAAAATAACATGGCAGCGATTAAATATTATTTCTTAATCGCTGCAAAGTCATCTACTGTTATTGAATCATTTGGGTTAGGTTAGGTTAGAACAGTAACCATTAACAAGCGAAGGCGAGCGAGCGAAGCGAGCGTGCCGCGGCAGCGGCCGCCGAGCGCCAGATCCCCTCTATTGTTGGTAAATTCAGTTACCAAAACAAAAATTCGATGCCAGTTTAAATTAAAATAAAGCTAAAAACTGATATATTAATATGCTACCTATTACTTATTACGATACTCCTTATTAGCTGCCAACCCATTATATATGGTACCCACTCTATTTTTTTTTAAAACCTATATTCATTTTACTTAGTTGCCGCATTAAATACATGCCTAATAATAGTAATATAAGTGTATTGTACAAAGAGAAACAGATTAATTTAAGTTAGTCATACATTAAACATGATTGTACAAGTGGTGCTCAAATCAGGTTGAACAGCTGGCACCTTAACTAAGTAAAAAGATACTTGTATCTCAAGGGCCCGTTTGTGTGGTGCCGGACGTAAATAATAGCACCACCCCATTTCATCTAGTGGGTGTCGTAAGAGGCGACTAACGGACTTACTATTGAATGAGCAGCAGCGTTCTCTATGCGTTTTAACACCATACTACGATCGTCAACCCGCCTGCCAAGCGTGACGATTATGGCAACCCCCCTTTGGGGGATGCCTATGTCCAGCAGTGGACGTCTTTCAGCTGAAATGATGATGAATGATGATCTCAAGACCCAATTACATACATGTGAGCCACCTACTTTTTTGCTAACCATTTTTTTTTGCCTTCTTTTCCTTTTTCTATCCAATATCCCATAAACGCATCTAAGTCATCACGCCAGCGTTTCCTTGACCTCCCTCGACGACGACGCTCGTCTTCTGGTACCCACTGCGTAAAGACTGGCTCATCTGTCCCGATGCATCAGATATAAATGGCCCACCTAATCCCACTTCAGCCTAGCAGACTTATTGCCCACATCGGAGATTCCTACTTTCAAATAACTTTGTAAAATCTGTGTTTTCTTACCATGTACAGGAGCATAAGCCACACTGAACAGCCTGCCGCCCATAAGCCAGCTGCTGAAGCTTCCCTCATACGTTCCGTTGTCGTGTCGGAAGCAAGCCACTCGGCCGCGCTCTCGGTCAGCTACACAGACCAACCCGCGGTCCTCAGCTAGAGTGAGTGCGTGGGGCACGTTGAACGCGAACGGAGAGTTGCCGTGACCTGTGAGACGATGAATTGATATGATACAGTCAGGGCCGCAGAGTACAGATATAGTCAGGAGCCTTTGAAACCTATCCTGGTGATCTCGCCGAGAACTCGGTGTCTTTTTCTGAGCTTGTCTCTGTAATTCGGCTTATGCGATCGGACATGGATGAAGTTAAAACATCAGTGATTTCATTGGTCGTCGGTGTTAACAAATGCAACGCCCGTCTAGACAGTTATGAAGTAAGAATTAAATCCCTTGAACAAAACAATTTGCAATTTAAAGGATCAATTAAACCATCAACAGTCAACAATGCGTAATTAGACTCAATCTCATTACGCATTGTTGATTGCATCATGGGCGTTGAAGAAACTCCCTCCGAAAACTTTCAACACATCGATCGTCATGTTAACCTCGTGTAAGCTTGGTGTAACGTTGACTAACATCGACAGCGGAAATACATCACGTGACATAATATATGGCAATGTTGGATAATAATAAGGAATGTCTGAATAGGTAAACATTACGCCAAAAACATTACGTCGTCCATAGTTACGACTTACGGGCTGACACTAAACTCAAATTGTACAACCTATGGTGAAAGGTGTGGCCGTGTGGCAAATAAGTTCAAAGCTCAAGCGGGCTTACTACGGCAGTATCAAACCCGACATCCAGCGGAAACCATGTTTTTTTAACTGCACCAAATTATCAAAAAAAAACTGTTTCATCCTTGTGTAGACTGAGACTCGGTCACTGCTGCAGTCCAGTTATTCCTCAATAAGATTCGTGTTCACAGTGTTGACAGTTCCTTGTGCGAATGCGGTCTTGATGAAGGTACTCTGCACCATAATATCTTTTTTCATGTCCTTCCAATTCCCAATCTTTTGGTTTGTACCATAAGCTTCCCAAAATGAAAATCACCCTTCCTACTAACTAACTATATATATATATAGATATATACTATATCTTGACTAACTTTTCCCTTAAAATAATCCAAGTAGGTACTATCTAAATTTTTAAATGACAACGATAGGTATTAAAATGTAGTCTGGTGTGTAATTATAACTTTGTAAATATCTGTGTCGTTGTACGGAATTTTATTAATAATAATAATTGTACGGAACCCTAAAAATCGGGTTGGGACGGCAGACGGCGGGCTGTATTCTCTGTATTTATATGAACTACACCACACGAAACGCGTGCGCGGCTCCCGCTGCCGACCCGCTGCCGACCCGCGCATGCGTTTCTGCCTGTTGACTACGGAACCCTAAGAACCGGATTTTTTGTAAGATTTTTAGCAAAATCGTGCTTGCTAAGGAGACACTTTTCATGTGTATAATGTGTGGCAGTTACGAAACTAAAGTTGAAAAACAATGTCGCCTGTCGCTCAGCGGGCCGAGCACGGGCGTGCCCAAGACGTTTGTGACAAGACATGATAAATTATGTCATGTCAATTTGTACTAGCATTTTATGACAAAACAGTTTTATCGCTCAAACTGTGATAAAATGTGTGACTCAAGTCATGTCACAGTAGGCCGTGCTCGCCCCGCTATTCTGCCCTCTGTCATCTTACATATGTTAGTGAGGAATACGAGGACACGACAAGACAAGCAACAACATGACAGGTCGTGGTATATAAATGCTGAATACTCATAATCACTCCCTTCGAGATAACTTCATATGAAAAGAAACGTCGTGATTACCCCGTATTTTGATAAGAATTTCACCCAGGTCTGTTTGTTAGGTAAGCTATTGAAATTCTCCAGTGTCTAATCTAATGAGGTAAAAATAATCAGCTGAAAATATTGTGAGCCAATTGTGAGCAATGGTCAAATTCAAATAAAAAGGTGAATACAGAGCTGACGGCTGAAAGAGATGTATGGCAGAAGACAGGCTGCGCCGACCCTAAATGACAAAAGATAAAAGAGCGGGAGGATAATGATGATATTATGAAATATGGATAACTTTATGGTTAAAACATATCTGCACAAAGTGGACACCCAATTGTAATGTTCCAGCTTTACCTACAGTACAAGTGAGGAGATACTCACTGATTCCCCACTGCAGTATAATGGTCCCGTCAGCTGAAAACTTGACGATCCTATGGTTGCAGTAACCGTCTGCCACGAAGAAATCGCCGTTGGACAGGACCGCCACCGCGCTCGGCTTGCAGAAGTGCTTGTCATCATTGCCCGGTATAAACCTATGATTTAAGAGGTATCGCTTTAATAATAAACGCGGAGTAAAGTTACAACCAAAATTTAAACGGAAAAGATAAGGTTAATCTCAACGTTATACACTTGTAAATAGGGAAATACGTTATGTTGAGCTGTTTTGGGTGTAAACTCTCATGACTGAATAAATATCTGTTTCATCATCTGTCTAGCCTTTTCCCAACTATGTCGGGGTCGGCTTCCAGTCTAACCGGATGCAGCTGAATACCAGTATTTTACATGGAGCGACTGCCTATCTGACCTCCACAACCCAGTTACTGCACGATATCCCTTGGCAAGACTGGTTGTCAGACTTTTGGGCTTCTGGCGACCCGTAACAACTGTCAAAGATCTACAAATGACAGCCGGGACCAACGTGCGACCCAACGACTTAACGTGCTTTCCGAGGCACGGAGGAATCTTGGTATGAACAGATGGTCACCCATCCACGGACCAACCGCGGCAAGCGTAGCTTAACCTGATCGATCGACCCGTGCGGCAGTTATTATTTAGCCACAAGCTCCTCCAATAACTATCTGTTTAAATTTGCTTATCATCATCTTTGAAAATAGCTTGGTAGTGGAGGTCAGATAGGCAGTCGTTCGATGTAAAATACTGGTATTCAGCTGCATCCGGTTAGACTGGAAGACCACCCCAACGTAGTTGGGAAAACCTGTGCAGATGACGATGATCTTTGAAGATAGCTTCTTATAACATCAATATAGTGGTTGTTTCAATCATAAAACAATTCTTCTCAATATATTATTTATTTACGTTTTTTAATTTGGTTCAATAACCATGATTTGTTGGTAACACTTATATATTATAACACTATACAATGACATGTTCTTTTGTGTTTATTTATAATCTTAATTCAAATTCAAACATGGCAAAGATAACAGATTACATCATACAACATCAAAGATATGTAATAAGAATGAGTTCACTATAAAATAATAATAAATATGACTGACATATTTATGACTATACATCCATCCAAAAACAATTGTTCTGGGCACTTGTTAGAGTTTCTCAATGCTAATTACTCTAGCTGCTTTCCATATAATTAAAAAAAAAAACAATATGTGTGCCTTGTGGCCAGTGGCGTAGCTACCGGAGGGCTAGACGGGGCAGTGCCCCGGGGCCCACAAGCTCAGGGGGGCCCTCGGACTCTGACTTACAAACTATAAATTGAACTAGTGAAAACTCCCACATTCGGAATTTAAATAAACAAGATTCCAGGAACGCGACTTTAATAATGGCAACTTATTTGAAAAAATACAGGGGAATTCCCAACAAGTCTCGAACGTCTTTGTTTGAAACTTGCGGGGAACTCCCCTGTATTCTTAGGCTGGTTTCACAGTCGCACCGTCGAACAGCGCGCTTAAACAGCGTGACTATAAAACGCTACTAGTGAATTTACAAGCGCGCGAGTCTAGTGAATTACGACGGGGCCCTAGTTTATTCTTTGCCCCAGGGTCTTTGGTTACCTAGCTACACCGGTGTTATTCAGTACAGGTCCCAGATAAGGGCCCTGTGGCATCTCTGAATGAGTGTCAGAAATAGTAGTTTTATAAAATTTAGCCAAACAATCAACTGTATAACTATAATGTCAACTAATTAAAAATTGCTGTTGAAAATATCATAACATGAAAACAATTTCATTTCATATAGGAATTCTGTGGAATACTATATTATTTCAAAAGCCATAATTTAATCTATATTAATATAATAAATCTAAAATAAATTTATCTGAAGATATCTTTGATAGAGCTAGAATAATTTATTCTATAAACACTATATTATTATTTAGGCACAGTTTACTTAAAATAATCTGAGTCCAGTATTTTTTTATGAAACTGTTATGAAATGTTGCAATACCTGAAATTCCTACCAATTTGAAAATGAGGTTCATATTATATTTTCAATTAAAAAGGTAAGAAACAAAAAACTTACTTCTCTCCCAAGGTAATGTTTGGCTTCAGTTTGTCATAGGGTGTGAACTTGAAGACCTGATGCAGGGCCACATCTGTCACCCACACATTGCCTTCATAATCCACTGTTATGCCATGGGGGATGTAGAACCTAGAGGAATTTGTTTGAATGAATGCATAAGTTTAATTAATTTATTTTTTGTTTCATTCTTTGTCGATAAATTTCTGAGTTTAACTAAGTTTTAGCACTCGTATTATATGTATAACTAGTAATTATGACCATAGTCAAACTTATAATAGATGATCAAATATGCGTACGTTCTGTAAGTACCTAGCTTCAACATCTTTAAACATGCAAGTCTAGTAGTCTTTCAGCATTATGTTTGTTTTTTTTTTCAGAAAAAATCTATAGAGTAATTATAATTGTATGCTAAAAAAAAGAAATAAAAGCAGCAACAGTAGATTTGCAGGTCCATTCTAGTCTTTAGTGTTGTTTGAATAGCAGGCACCATAGAATTTGGTTAGGCTTTGTCAAGCTAAACTTTGTATTTATGGAATATGAAAATTACTCACAGTTTCTGCCCCCAACTGTCAACCAGCTCCCCTGTATCATTTAGCACTAGTATTGTGGGTTCCGGTATAGGATTTTCCCCAATACCCTGGTACACATCTCTGTTGTTAAATGTGGTGGCATCCCACAGATTGTGGGATCGGTGGAACACCAGTACTTGGCCTGAGTTATCAATGGCCACACCTGATACCTGGCCCATTCTGATGGACGGGTCTGGCCAGTCGTTCACCCATTGTGGGGCTAGAGAGAAAAATAAGGTTTGAATTTGGCATTCTTCAGATCAATGATTTTACTGTATGTTCTAACTAGAAAAAAATAATTACGACTTTTAATTTATGTAACTTTATTGTATAACAAATATGAAATCTGTTGGTTATTAAAGTCCAACATGTACCTATTATTAAAAACAAACAAAGCTTTCAGAAACCAAATGTTTTTATTTGCAGTTGCCTGGGGAATACCCAAGGGAAATCACTTCACTACAGTTGTGGGCTTTTTATAAGTAATAGATAATACATTTTCTTTGGTAACAGGAAAGATATATTGTAAAAGACCTAGAGGCCGAAGCCCAAAACAGTGGTTGGATCAAATATCTGAGCAACTGGAGGTACCTATCAGGCGCCGCACTCCACCTGGCCACCGATCGTAACTGATGGAGAAAGACTGTTGACAATTTGAAACGGAGTCACGTTTCTCAGCAGTGAGAGAGTGATTGAGAAGAGAGAGAATAAATTTTCTTATTATTAGATATTTATTATTTGTTTTGTTTTGCTATTCTATAGCAGCAAATTATGTATAAAATCGTGTGAATAATAATTACTTTGATTATTTTAATCGCTAAACTCGATTTAAAAATATAAATACCGTGTTCCAATTTCGTGAGCGCAGTTTTAATTTTTTCGTATTGAGCTTGCTGGCTGTCGTAGTAGCCGGCTGGATAGTATCCTTCTTCACCAAACTGCACGCAATAAAAAGCACTTCTTAATTATCTTATAATCACGAATATTTCATAAATATTGCCGATTCCTTACCATTCGTCCACAAATCGAATTTATGATGCATAATAATACAATTAACTGGAATTTTGATAGAACACTAAACATAAACGACTTCATTATCAGTTTTGTAAGCACTAACTAAAAGTTTTGTTTTGCTATTGATCAAAATGATTTTATCAAATCAACAAGTACCAAGCTTATCAATTATCACGGATCTCGAATGACGCACGGCCGCGTTATGGTTTCGTTTCGTTCGTTCGGTAGTTCGGTTTTGAGATGACGTAGACGTATCCACGCTAGTGATGTGCCCTATTTGAAACTTACTAAATCACTATCTATTTTAACCTTTTTAACAGATTTTAACACTTGCTGAACTCTGTTGTGTATTCACACGTAATAACCAGTGTCCGACTGTGTATGATTTAGAATGAAAATCATAGTTATTGTAGCGAAATGGACTCGTGCTGGGTCACATTGTAAGAGTCAATTGAGAATTCAATAGTTGCAAAAGATGTTCCTTCAATACGACTTGTAGAAGTCAATTGAATAATCTGATGCATAAAAGGGGATAGAAAAATACTATTATAGATCTAGGTTACAGATTACTGCGTTTTAGATCTAGAAAAAATCTAGGTCAGGTTCATCCATCCATTATGTATTGAGGGCCATTACTATTACATAGGTCTTTTTTGCTTGCATCTGGTTGATGGTAGCACCGAATGTGCTGTGTGAGTACTGGCATAGCGGCAGTAAAATTAATTACTATCCCCAGCCAGCACTGTAACAACTTTCTTACTATGGATACTCTTTTTTTACGCCAAAGCATGTCCAGAATTTTACATTTACGTTAACTTGGTGAGGGTGCAGAACTTACAGACAGCTGATAGACTTTTTCTTTGAATTTTGTTTTGCCATTCGCCACTTTATTGTTGATTTGTAAGGGTGTTACAAAGTAAACAAAGGAATGCTTTACACTAAGAAGTTTAATAATTCACACGCACGATAAAGTGCCATTATACCAAACCGGCAAGTTAACACGAACATAAAAGTGTTCCCATTCGGGGAAAACACATAGTACATGCCGGCTCGTCTTATGCCGAGCACGCCTCTGATTGGCGCCAACATAAAATATTTATCTCCTAATTATATTTTATACATTAGACAAGAACAGCTGCGCCTGTTCTTGCAGCTTTCTGACCTTCTTCATGTTTTTTGAAGACATTTTCTCTTTCCTGAATAGCGAGGCGATGTATGAGTGCAGCCTCCTGACGAGGTGGCTGCGCGTCTTCTTGAGCGCGGTGGCGGCCGGGCGCGCGCTCATGAGCCGCTTGTGGTAGAACGCTAGCTTCTGCAACATGTGTGGGTTACTGCACGGACCCGTCTGTTCTTCCCTCTTTTCCTGCATACCGTTTTGTATAGGTTGAGTTGGAATGCTGTTTACTTTTATCTTCAATATGTTAATTTTAGGATTGAGTTTCAACGCCTTCTTCTTTCTCTTCATCATAGTCGACTGTTTCGACATGTGGTACATTTTCAGTAAATCTAAGTAGTCGTTCCTGGGAAGCGCGGTAAATATAAGTGCGTAATGCTGTGCGATCTCTTTCCGCAGGTCGTTTGGTATGGTCTTCTGTCTTGAATTCATGAGTTTCTCTTGATACGAGTACAGTTCAGTAATGTGTACGGCGCCGTCGGCGAGGCCAGCCTGTCCGATGAGAACCATGTTCAGCTTCTTGAGCATTTGGTTAATGTTACCGCGGTTGTTGTTCAACTGTTTGGGGCTGATGACTTTCTGTTTCAAGAGTTGTTGGTGACGGTTCTGAAGGAATGTCAGCTCTTTGTATAGCACGCTAGGGTCTCCTATATCCTCCTTCAATGAGTTGAGCGCGTTGTTGAGTTGCCGCAACAGATTGTTTCTGTTCTTAGGCAGGCTGCTCCAGGCATTCTGCTCGTTAGTGTGTTCGTGTTGTGTGTCGCCCTCACTACTTGGTTTGGACCTGTCGTCTGTCGCGTTGGACTTGAACCAGTCCCGAAGCTCTGCTTGGAAAGCCTCTTGGTGTTCAAGCCTGCCCTTAATACTTAAAAAAGAATTTATTTCTGCGTTCTCTACTTCTACGCAGTGTTTATCCGTGGTTGCCTTCAACCAGACCTTGCCTTCTTCAGATTTGAGTTTATGAATAATTTCGTTGGTGATGTAAATCCTGGCGGAAGTAACAATTTCATTTGTGTCTGAAGAGATTTCATTGTCTTGAATCATGTTGCCTTTCTTGTCATGGTTAGCGGAGGTAATTGGAATGAAGTTGGGTGCCTTTTCTGTGACACCTTGATTTTTGTTATCATTCTGGTAATTTTTCTTAGCTTCCGGTTTGTTGGTTTCCTCCACAACATCTTTGCTGACGGAAGTCTTTCTTTGTGGCGCGGGGCTTTTAGTGTTGCGTCGTTCATTCTCGTCACCAGCAGAGAGATTTCTCTTCTTATTAATATGTGTTTCGTGTGTGGTGGGCGATTTGGACTGGCGCTTGTTGCGTGGCGTGGTTTGCGCGGGGACAATGACCTGATGGTTAGGGGTCGGTTGGTGCAGGGGCCGGTAGAGACAGACAAAGGGCGAGTTGATGGGCAGGCCCGAGAAAGGCAGGGTCACACGACAGGCGTGCACGAGGTGGCCTCGGCGCGTGCAGCCGCTGCAGTACTGCTGGTGGTGACGCTTGTTTTGGTGGCAGCGCTCCAAAGGAGAGTTGTTGTCAATCTGTCGGGGAGATAATGTATTAATAGAAAGATTTGAATTGTGATCGCCTATTGCCATCACCTGGGCACAAAAGGACTATGGACTACCTACTTAGGTATTATAACATAATAAATTAACTAACTATATTATTTCCTAAAATAATATATAAATTTAGGGTCAACAACTTCAAACAATATCATTAGTATGGATAAGCCCACGGAAATCCCAGAATCTTGGGATTTTGTAACAAAAAAATTATGCTGTCCCACTGCTGGGCAAAGGCCTCACTCCAATCCTTCCATCTTTCGCGAGCCCGCGCGTCTGCCTTCCAGTTTTAACGGAACCTATCCAGTTCTTCCCGCCATCACCTACGTGGTCTGCCGCGACCCCGTCGCACTATCTCAGGGCACCAATTCTGTGTCATTTGGGCCCACAGTTGGTCGCAGCAGACATGTCCTGCCCAGTCCCATTTTTGAATAAATTATTTTATCTTAATGTGTATGTATGAGTTACTTGTTTCTTTTGAGTGCGCTCGTATCACTACGAGCGCACTCCTTCAACGCACGTGCGGCGTGACCTACACCCGAAATACTAATTTTAAATCACCTTAAAAATTATTTTCATTTGATAATTGAGGTTAATTTTATAACCCCAATATTTGTCGATGATTTTTCAATCACAATTTAATAATGTGTTTCAACCCACAAACAATAATAAATAAAATAAAAATAATCATAAAAAATAATATATTTTAATATATTGTAAAAAAGTATATATTATATTATATTATTATTATTTATTTTTATTATATTTTAATTTATGAGTGATATAAAGTTGAAACCTTCTAAATACAGTTCAATGTGTTACTAATTATCTTTAGTGATTGTGTAAGAATTTAACCTGAACAGGTTTTGTTTACAGTTTCTTCAGAACTTTTGAAACAGACTTTACTTACAGTATTATGGTATCTGCGCCAGGTGTCGGGACAGTGGCTGGCCGGGTGCCCGTTCTGTCCGCACTCGGCGCACCGCAGGGCGCCCCAGTTGCAGCAGTTGCGGCACATGTGAGTGTACATCTGGTTCGGGGAGCCGCACTGGAAACAGATAGATAGAGCGTTCAATTACATAGCATAAGATAACGCCTATAATCTGTGAAGGAATAAGCACAATTAGGAAATTGAATCAAGAGCAGTGGTAACCAGGCCGCGACCTATGAGGTGTAGGTTCCACCTCTGTAAGGCGCTTTACTTTTTGTAAAGTATTTCATCACCACTGTTCTCAAAACGGTGAAGGAAAACATCGTGAGGAAACCGGCATGTCCTACAACCAAAAATTCAAAGACATCTACCAACCTACCCTACGGAATTCAAACACGATCTCGCGACATCTCGAGGCATTTTTTTTTTGCGTGTTTTTTTTACAGCGCGCGCGTGCCACTTCTTAAACTACGTTTCTTTGAAAAGCCATTTTCAAAATAATCATAAATTGATTTATGGTGTGCACGATGCGCGTATGCTAATTTGTTGCGTTATTTTTATGTTGTGTTATATGTATGCGTAGTGCAGGTGGACATAGATTTTTTTGTTTTGAGATTTAATTAACGTCGTTTTGCACAGGTTTTAAATTATGGTCATTATTATTGGACGGTCAGTTATACTAAACGCCAAAGTTCGTTACAGATGCAGTCGAGAAACTTGAACCGGCACGACACGAGACATACAGCATGAAATGAAAAAGCTTGTTTCAGATAGTTTCACTAGACATCTGTTCATATTTATTTTTAATTTAATGTATTGAACAACAGGTTAATTAAATAAGACCACAAAAAGATCTCAAGATTTATTGCACAATATAATGAATAGGGAATATGCATGTATTATTTATTAACTAAATCAATAATAGACAGTAACACAAACCTAAGAAAAGTATTGAAAGTTAAATTGAACTACTGATTGATGCTCAAAAAAATTATGAAACTCCAACAATTTTCGACTAAAGTTCAAACGTCCGTTTCTGTCGCGGTCATGATGTGACGTCATTGTTCACGAAACTGCTTTGTTTACCTACATCTGTTTTTTAGCCCCAAATCTTATATATTAAATTATTTTTTATGCTTTATTCAAGTAGAAATCGCACTTACATATTTACCTTAGTCAGATTTCAAGCATTTATCAAAGAATAGATTTTATTCACATGTTTTGTTTCGTCACTTTCGGCATTTTCGAAGAGGACGTGTTTTGAGTTTGCGTTCCATTCCACAAAAAAAACGCAACATAAATTAATTAATTGTAAAATAAGTGATGCATTAAAAAATGTAAAAAATATTGGAATTTGTTTCTTGACTCCTACAAAATGTATATTAAAATAATGGATACGTTTTGAATTACGTGCACATTTCCTATTGTGCAATAATAATTAAGTCTATGGATGACATTAAAAGGTTATGGAATAAATCAGGTTTTGGATTTTGTCATTCTTGTGGAGTTGTCAATATTTTAATAAAATACCAAAGGACTTACATTAACACAGATCTTCCTAGGGCACCTCGGTTCGAAGTGTCCCGTGGAGCCGCACATGTAGCACACGGGCGGCTTCAGGCGACACGTGTCGTCGCGGTGACCGGCGCGGTTGCAGTAATTGCAGCTGTAATGTAACAAGCATGTCACTATGTGCAGTTTCAGGGGGTGTTATGAATGAAAACACAATTATTATAACTTGATTTTAAAAGGTAGATTACATTGAAAATTAGATTTATGATACAAAGCAAATAATAATTTAGTTTCTGTGAAATTGAATTGAATGTACTGTATGTAATAGGAAAACAGGTCTAGTGTTCCTAAGCTGTCCATGAATAACAGTTACTTTTCAAATAAAATGTTTCTTCCATATTGAAGTTACTATTGTTACTGGCTACATGAATCACACTAGATCTGGGCAGGTTGCAGTGAGTATTTGGTTACAAATAAATACAATTCAAACTAAAGCATTTATTACAAATAAACCCTTTACAGGCACTTTAGAATTGTCAAGGAGAGAAGCTAGTTGCCCATTCCAAAGCATAGTAGGTAACTATACTAAATATAATTTTTACAGCATGAAATAATTTACTGACGGGAAACATTTTGTAATGTAACCTATAGTATTTGCATGCTATGATGCACAACCTGTATGTTCTTTATTGTCTTTCAAAACAATTTTGTACACCATGTTTTATGCAAATGAATATTATTTCTATTGAGAAGAACGGGTAAGAAACTCCACGGAGATAAATAGTAGGTAGTGGTCTAGTGGTCACAAGTGCTACTGCTGAGCATGAGGTCCAGGGTTCGATTCCCAGGCAAGGCAAAGTGTTATTGGGTTTCTCCACCAGGAATTTCTCAGTAGCAGCCCGGAGTCTGGATTTGTGCCCCGTTGATGGCAATAGGCTCGCCCCCTATTACATGGGACTTAAACATAAATGGCGAAACGTGGGTGTACCTACTATAGGTACACATCTGCCTAACCCTTCGGGGATTACAGGCGTAATGTTATGTTTAAATATTTATCATCTTACTCTCGTTTTATTTTTTATTGCAAAAATAAATGATGTCAATGAATGAGTATCTACATAACAAACAATATACTTACGTGATTTTCCTTTTAGCCAGTGATGGTACTCTGTCCTTAGGATCAATCACCCACAAACTCTTATCACCTAAAAAGTAAGTAATATTATGATCAATTATAATATAATTATCTATTGCAATGATGATTCTGTTAAATGATGCCATGATGAGCTATGTTAATCTTATTTTAGTGTTTTAAAAATGGTTTATTAATAATATAATTAAGTAAATAGATAAGACTATTATTGAGAGACTTCTGCGTGAACAACATTATACATTATGTAACCATAACTGGTTAAAGTAATTACTACTGGTGCTGTTTAGATTTTAGCAGCCTAAAGCAACCAGTCAAACTGTATGATGTTATCAAATGTTATGCAATTACAATACAACATAATCATGTTTTATATTAGTACTAATTTATAATATCCAAGAAAATAAATAAAATAGAGAAATAATAAATTTAACACTTACGTGACATGCTTTTCTGTATCTCCCTGTGGTTGAAATTCTCTCCGCCCCAGCTCTCATTATAGAATTTCTCCATTTCAGCACGAAGAGTTGTCAGAGAGTATCTTCGTCTTTTGCAAACCTTGTCTTTGCCTTTCAAATTGTCAAAATCGAGGTTCTCGTTCAAAATCGAAGGTATTTTTGTTGACCCAAAGTTGGAAATGTCATCGGACAGGCTTACATCTCCGTAGTCTTCATATTCTGTGAATCCAGACACATTTCCCATAATGATGCTTTCTGGAATATCCGAGTGGTTAATATTCACAAAACTATCATTGCCTGTCAAGTCAATTGAAATGGTACCATTAGAGACACTGGATTCATTCTTATTCATTGATTTTGTAGGTTGCTCACTTGGTTTATGGACAGATATGTTGAGGTCTGCACTCTTAACACCATTATTTTGTATTTGCTCTGGAATCTCTTTAGCACATTCAGACAAGTTCGAATCAGATTCATACACATCAGTGCTGGGTAGACTTTTCTCAGTAACTATGTACGAATTTCTGTTTTTATTTGTGTCCATTGACTGGTTACTATCAGAATCATACACGTCAGGATTGGGAATACTTTTTTCTGTCACAGCATACAATTTGGTTTTCTGCCTTTTATTCTTGGCTTTACTTTTTGGTGTGGCAAAACATTCATCATTAGGGGTCGCCTTGTCTGGTGTCACTGTAACAACTGGAGTAGATGTCACAGTTTCCTTAGTTTTCTTCTTTTTCTTTTTTTTTGATGGAGTACTTTGTCCAAGTAGATCTGATCCATGGAGACTGAAATCAAAGCTGGGATTGTCCTGATGTCGGGAGGAGATGTTCAATGCTATACAATCACCACGGATAAATTCATCAGATACAGACGAGACCGCTGAAGGTGCGGGACTCGCTGAAACTTCTCTTTCTCCACTTGTAGTTGTCTTGTCCACATTAACTTGAGTTTTGGTTGGGGAGATCGGGTTGATAACGTGGAGTTCGTCTTCATCTGAGCTTTCAATAGTAATAGTAGGTTTTGGAGGCAATGCCACTTCAATGACTTCATCTTCATCACTAGATTCAAGCACTACAGCTCTTTCTTCATCCTGTTCAATAATTTCAATGGTTCTCTTAAAGTTGAGTGGTACAGGAGACTGTAATATAGACAGATCGACAGCGGGAGGTTTGGGGGTTGAGTCACGTTTTTCTTCTTTGGGCTTTGGTGTTTGGTTAGTTTGGTTCACATCAGCTTGTTTGTTGTTGCTTGTTGGTGCAGCGGAGTCTTTCTGAACGTTCACCTTTTGATACGGAGTAGTAGGCTCGCTGGTGCGCCAGTATCGACGCACCGTGCTCCTAGGCGCGTTCTCCGCTATGTTCAACCCATCGCTGTGGTTCGATGCTAAGTTACCCTCTGTCTCGTCCACATGATGTAGCATAGCATACAGCCGTTCCTCCAAATCATGCTCGTTAAGTTCCTAAAAAACCAATAATTGCAAAATAACCACACAATAACTTCGTTGTATTGTGACACAACAAAAATATGGTAACATTGGTAACCTAACAACTCACCTCTTCCATGTTTCAGCAGCGAATTTGAACTAAACAAAACTCCACACGAACTTAACATAATCGTAAAAGGTATTTGGAATAACTGTTAAAGTGGTGACAGCATTACAAGTAAATAAAAAGGAAATTTTGTTGTTACGGACACGTCCAACACTCCATTGCGAAAGGTGACAGATTCATTCAGGGTTGCCGCAGATAATAATTTAAAAAGAAGCATGGAGTTTAACGTTTTTAAGTTTGCAGCACAAAGAATAGAGATGCACAAAGTTACCAATATGAAAATCGACTAACGTTCAATTTGAGCTCCAATTTCAATAAATAAAACAAAAGATTACAATACAATCGTTACCAACCGAAACTTTTGATATGTGTATAGAGATCTTACCTTTAAACTGGTAAGATTGTGTATAGAAATCTTACCAGTTTAAAGGTAAGATCTCTATACACACATCAAAAGCTTAGAATAATAACTAAAGGAATCAAAAGTGTGTAAAGATCAAGTACTTTTTTGCTAGTTAATAAAAATCTGTTTTTTTATTATATTTATTGTAACTCATATGGATACTTTTTAGTAAATTTCGTCATTTGAAAAATAATAGTATTTGAATTTCCGTCAAAAGATAAAGATCGTGTGTCAAGTCGTAAACCTTTAACCCTGCAACAGGTTTGAGGCCAAATCAGTATCATTTCTGCCATACTTCTGAATGGAATCAATACAAAATAAGGTTATTATGGAGAGAAGACGTCATTTGAGCCGAGAAGAAGCAGTGGTAATGTTAGAAGCTGGTTCTCGGCAAAGTGCTGTGGCAATCGCTCTGGGCACTAGGTACGCTGAGTGTTATAAGTCGACTTCACATACGCAAACAAGATCCGATCCACGCAGGCGTCCCTCAGGGGTCTGTGCTGGCTCCGCTCATTTTCACGACATTCACTAGTGATATCTCCAAATGTAGAAAGGCGCAGTTAGCTCTGTTCGCAGACGACACGGCCATCTACTACACCGGCCTCAGGCAAGACCAGATTTCCGGCACCCTACAGACCGAAGTCGACAGAGTCGGTGCCTGGTTTAGGAAGTTGAGAATCGAAGTCAATCCTGATAAGAGCCAAGCGGTCCTATTTTCTAGACCCCGGCGTAAACCCGCCCTTCCCCGACTGATCACCATGTTCGGTAAGCCTATCCCTTGGGAGAAGCGAGCCTTATCTTGGTGTGATCCTCGATCAACACGTTTCGTTTTCAGAGCACACAAAGCTTTCGCTCTCGGTAGGCTTCCCGTTGTCCCTTAAGAGCAAATTGCGTATTTACACAGAGTGCATCCGCCCGATCATTACTTACGCCTGTGCGGTTTTCGCACACACTAAGCCCCAACTCATCCATAGGATGCAGGCACTTCATAACCGATTTCTCCGTAAAATTACGGATGCTCCTTCGTTCGTTCGGAACGAAACCCTCCACCTAGATTTTAAAATGCCCACCATCAAGCAGTTCATGAAACGCATTACGAAGTGGTTCTTCGATTGCGCGGATAGTCATCGCAACCCCTTGGTTGTGCAGGCCGCTAGTTACAGGCCTTCTCAGATTAGTTAGACTCGCCGACCTAGGCATACTCTTACCGACCCAGATGACCCCATCACTCTCCTCCAGGAAAGCAGTAGGAAAACCAGTACAGTGCACAAATCACACAGACCGACATTCCGTCCTCGCCGCCGAGGTACCACGCGAAGTCCCAGACTAAATTGTCCCCCCCATCCCTTGCACGTCGAACCGCCAGCCGCCCGCGCCGAAGCTGAGTGCGCCGTAGCATTAATAGTAACCCCTGATATTAATCATGATTTAAACTTTGATCCAGCCTGTCCCCAACTTGCTGTTCCCCAACGACGCTCTAAGCGGAGGTCCGTACCCCACATAGGGGGTGCCCTTAGTGTGCAGTCATTTAGTTATAATATATATATATATATTTTCGCTCCTGGCTGGAGGCTTTAAGCTCAACCTTAAGGCAACCACAGGAAAGACCGGTTAAGTAGTCACGGCCTCTCAAGGCCAACTCTCGGTTTGGCTGTTGTATGTGAGTTTAAATGTTTGTAAACACACTCACGATACAGGAGACGAGATGCCATTAAAAAATAAAACGCATACAAGATCGTTACAAACAAATTACTTCTCGGCGTAATTTATTTATTTATTTATTTAATAATAATGAATTATATTACTTATTATTTTTATTTTATAATTATTATAATAATTAGTAATTTATTTAGTAATCGTACAATCACCGCGATGATGATGGTTTAAAAGAGGCTTCATAGCTCTTCAGGATTGTTATTGCGATCAAAGTCGCTACGTGTACCACCTATTGAGCCCCACAATCGCAAAGAGCCCGTTTACAATGGGCTTGTGAACATGTGAACACAGAAATTGGCCAGAAGAAGAGTGGCGTTTATGAGTTTTTGTGTGCGTACTAGACGTACATGGTATTGGGAGACCCCTGGATGCCAAGAATGTTTAAAATTATGCCAGCAAGGCCATGCATACAGTGGTGGAACAATCATGATAATGGGCGGGTATTTGGATCGGTGTAAGAACCAAACTTATTTGGATCAGAGCACAATTCAATGCACAGATTTACGTTGAAACAATTGTATCAGATGTAGTAATTCGTTTGCGGACCCAATTTGGTACTTCGTTTCTGCTTAAGCATGATAATGCACATCCGCACACTGCCAGAGTCGTTGAAAACACACTTGCCGTAGCTAATATTAACGTCCTACTTTGGCCTGCTCAATCGCCAGACTTGAATCCCATTGAGCACGCATGGGCTATACATCAAAGAAGAGCTCTGCAATTATGGATGCCGTACACACACACCAGAAAATCTTTTTCGCCTGTGGGCAGCCATTCTGCAACGTGATTTGGATGAACTCATTGAGTAGCCGAATCGCTGCAATTGTATTATACGCGTTAACGGCGGAAATACAGACTAATCATTGTTTATTTTACGCATTCTATATCACATTTTAATGTCAGGATTAACTACGGTGAAAAATCCAGCTTAAGCAAAAATCACGAAAAGTCTTTAAAGCAGAGAGTACTTCGTCGATCTACGCATACGAAAACATTTTATTTTATCAATTTAAATAGACATTTTTGTTTCATTTCAATGTATAATCCACTCTCGGCCCCGCAACTCCCAATAAATAATGTATTCACTGGACCCCTAACTATAGTTTATTCTCGACCCTTGTTTTTCGAACGGAACGGAACATCATATTGGCGGTGTATTAATAGGCCTACATGCCACGGAACTGTGACAATATTTGAAGTGGACTATAAGTATTCTCTAATATTGCTCGTTTATTTTTTTTATATCAAATTTCTGAATTTTGCCTTTAGTCTGTAAGTGTACAGACTAAAGGCAAAATTCAGAAATTTACCAAAATATTTATTTTTAGTAAGTAGGTACCTACTTACCGAACTAGGGGTTGAAAGTGGACGAGGTATGCCTGTCCTTTGTATGAAAATTAAGTCTCACCCCCTGGGGGTCGAGTGTGAACTATGTTTAAGGGTTGAGAGGAAACAAATCTTTTTTTAGGGGTCGAGGGGCCGAGAGTGGACTAAACGAATTTCAATAGGGTAATAAAATATATTTAAAAAATACCTCGAGCCCCTAAACACCTTTGATGTGTGTAGTTTAGGTGGATGACCCATACCCATGAGACCTTATCATTTTAGCCAGCTGTGCCCGCAAAGGGTGGCATTTCACATCTACATAGGGCTAACTAAAAGATCGCTGGCCACATAGTAGGTACCACAGGTACAATAGGCCGCATGTGACATGTCAGTGACAGCGTCTTGCGAAGTACGGAGTTTCAATAGAATGCGAGGCCATCATATACTAGTTTGGTCCACAGACATTGAAAGAGGTGTAAGTAGTTTTTTACTTGGATTAATAAAACAACAGCATTTAAAAGTACCTATTACATAATTTATTTCTAACAAAGTTCAGTAAATATCGGATGATTTTTATTAACATCCAAACTTACAATAAAGCTTTACAAAGAGTTCATCTCATCATACAAGGTGGAGAGGTAGAAGTATCACGAAACTATTTTCAGCCACCTACACAGGCATTCCCCCACTCGGTGAGCTGCGTGTCTGTAAAATAGGAGGATTACGTATTGTTAAAAATAGATAATAATTTTATGTTAGAAGTAGGATTTCAGATATATGTACAGACGCCAGCAGATCAAGCCGAAAGGGATATCGTGGCCCTGGCACACAGGCATCTGAAGGAACACGGTGGGTTTTAGTCAGTAAAAGTCTGACACTCCCTCCCGCTCCACCCAGAGCGGGAGAAGTTATTTGATGATTTCCCACCCAAAAAAAAAAAAAAAAAAAAAGCAGATCAAGCTACCCGAAACTGTCAAATTTTCCCAATCAACCTTGAAACTTATGCTTTAGGGTTAAAGTTGAAAATCTATTGAAGAAATTTGACAGATTGTAGTAACTTAATGTGCTGGCGTCTGTACTTCACAGACTTTCAGTTTCCCACAATGTTGTAGTCACTTAAACTGACGAGTGAGGGAAACTGACCGGTGATACGCGGACTCCTTCAATCAGCGGGCTTACATTCGACATCACACTAATATTATAAAGGCGAAAGTTTGTGAGTGTGTGTGTGTATGTTTGTTACCTCTTTACGCAAAAATTTTGTATGGAGGTAGCTGACACCCTGGATTGAGACATAGGCTACTTTTTATCCCGATATTCCCACGGGATCGAGACTTACGCGGGTGAAACCGCGGGGCGCAGCTAGTTTTCTTAATATAAATGAAATCGAGTTGAAATCTAATCTTATTCAGTATCAAGTTAACACTAATTCGGATGAAATCGGGACATTTTGAAAATCAAACTTTGCCAGCACGCCATGTATGTATTTACACAGAACTTGCTTTCAACTTGAAACTCAAGTAAGATGTTAAACTTAAAAGTATAGATTTGGTCACCTGACAGAAAACCTAGCTTGTGGCGCGTCATCACTAGTGAGTAGCGCGGCGACCACTCGCTCGGCCGCTTGCTCCGCTGCCTCACACCGACCTACCCAGATAGGTTCACAGTGAGAACTGAAACATACAACCAATATATAAATAAATAAAACTGCAGGAGGTCGAGAGTTTATACTACTTCAGACAGAAGTGACAAAGTATGGTCATGTCGAATTACATTCCTGCATTATTGGGATAAGTAGGAACTCAAACAAGTTCAAATTCTCTAAAAAGGTTAGTTGATAGCGGCACCTCTCTAGCTCGTTCTTTGGATTGTGGAACGGTTGTAGGTTTTGACCATAGAGGTACTTTACTCTATCGGTTTAGTCCATAGACAACACACTAATACAACTTGCCTCACCTTGTTTGTTTTTATTAGTTAATTAGTTAGAGAGTAGTTTAATCCTTCGTTTATTAGTAACAAGTTATATGCTCTGTGTTAGTAACAATGGATTATTTCACGGGAGAACAGTGGGCGTTCTGTGTGAAACAGTTTTACAAAAATAACCGATGTTACACGATTGCTCGGGATATGTATCGAGAGCATTACCAAATAACTGACTTGAAACAGTGTCCAACTGTAAATATGATAAAGTCTTGGGTCAAAAACTTCGAGGAAACCGGTTCAACCCTAAATTAAAAATTTAACTTGTTTGACCGTTGGGTTCGTAGCGAGAAGAGAAGAGAGAAAAAACCGTTGCAGAGCTGCAAGAACGCAACAAAGATGTTTTAATGAATATCAGTTGAGTAGACTTGGATGCAGGCAGATTGGAAAATTTTATCGTTATTCTTTGGTATACCGAATTTTATTGCTGACAATCTGTTTGAAAACGTGCTGAGGCAACGGTCAACGGCCTGCGGTACCTGTTTGTAAACTTTGATTAAATAAACACATTTTATTGACACACGATGTTTTTTTTCAAACCTTTTTAATGTAGTTTAAAGCTTACGCTGTGCATAAAGCATACCCCCGTGAAGTTTAAATGTCAGCTAAAATACAGTCTATAGCCTACTTTATTTATGTATTGTCCACATTGTTTTATTTATGAAAACGCTCCCGTCCGTAAATCTAAAAATGTAAAACCAAGAGACTAATATTATTATTTTTAGTTACACTTTAGCGACATGTTGCAGACTGGCCCGCAACACGGTGTCGAAGGCCGCGCTGGCGTCGCTGAAGGCCCCCGCCCGCACCCCCGCCTCGCCCGCGCACGCCCACGCGATGCTCCCGCCAGGATAGACACTGCACGACAATGATTCTAGGAGCTGAAATGAAAAATAAATTGTTTTGGATTTGTTTAGGAAACTAACGAGTTCAGTACCTACTCGTAGAACTCGAGAATATAATTATTGTGTTTCTGTTAAACTTATTTCCACACCATATAATTCGATTGCAATTTACACGAACTGCCAATCGGATGTTCATGTGAAGTGCAATTAGCGATAAATCTAATATTAAAAGTTGTCACATTAATTAAACACACATAATTATACAGGGTGGCCCAAAAGTCGTGGATCAAACGCAACTAGTGGTTAGATGGGGTCATCAGCTGCAAAAAGTTGTTCTACGGGAGGTCCTTAAGGTCAACCCCTGCAGAGTTATAATTTATTTTGTGTTTTTATGAGAAACTTGACTTTTTTTAAACTAATTCTTATTAAAATGCGAAAATATCTACATTCTGTATCTTTTTATAATTTTCACTAGGTTGGTACTGATGAGTCCTTGCGTTAGACATGCTATTTATGGTTGTTTATTGGGTGTGTTGAAGATAATATTAAGTTTTACGATTTTTTTTTCTCAAACCATAACTTTTTATTTACTTCGGACCCCACTGTGAAAACAAAATACTCTACCGAAAAGTGACCCTGTATTACAAGTCTTGGCGCATTTAATAGGGATTCTGAAAAGGTATTACACATGGCTATGCGTGGCTTTGATATCTTTCAAGGTCGATTATTCGTAGCAAGGCCAAAGTTAACCCAACCATAAAACTCGGTTAGGCTTATTTAAAAATAAACTGGAACTAATACAATTAATGACCAAGACTCTGCCTCTCTTTTACACTAACCATTTAATCCTTTGTCAATAAAAGGCCGGTTCGCCCGTCAGTTCAGGTAGCGATATCTCTTCTAGGAAACAAAAGGCCGGGCCGGCCGGGGCGAGGGCCGGGGGATGCGCGTGAGCATGTTTCTTTAGAATGTTTAGTGTTCTTTAGTGACTCGCTTCCTGCCTGTGAGTACGCACGTGTTCTTTTTCTCGGTTTTACGACGACTTGTGATCAGTTTCTGTCCTTTGACCTACGCTTTGTTTTTCGGACTTCTGATAGATTGCCTACCTGTGACCAGTGCTGTGTGAATCGGACTAGATTCGGAATCGGACGGATTGGCTACAAAAGTGGACAGATGGCTGCTGCGAGGAGAGAATACACCCAACGGGAGTATGCAGAAATGCATTACCTGTATGGCTTTTGCGACGGTAATGCCCGGGCTGCTGCCAGGGAATATCGTCAACGCTACCCTAACCGTGATCGTTTTCCGGACTACAGGGTGTTTATGCGCGTACATAATTCGTACATGGAGGGAGTCTTACCCGGTCAGCATGCTCCGAGAGCAGGCAGACCAGTGGTGCACTTTGAAAATGAAGATGAAGTGCTGAGAGAATTAAGATTGGATCCTAGTATAAGTCAACGCCAAATATCCCGTAATATCGGGATTCCAAGATCGACGGTGCAACGTGTCATTAACAGAAACAAATATCACGCCTACCACGTGCAAAGGGTGCAAGCTTTGCTGCCCGGTGACTATGAACCTAGAGTGCGGTTTTGCAGAGAGATGCTAAGATACCACAGAGAGGATCCGCAGTTCTTCAACAAGGTTTTATGGACGGATGAGTCAACTTTTAGAAGAATGGGAGTATTCAATATCCACAATCTACATTCTTACTCCAGAGTGAACCCCCATATCATAAGAAATGATCGATTCCAGCATCTGTTTGGTATTAACATGTGGGCTGGTATAATTGGCCAGCAGTTGGTGCTGCATGAAATGCCAGCAAGGCTGACTGGTGCTCAGTATTTAAATTTTTTGCAAAATAATTTAAACCATATTCTTAACGAAGCTGAAGTTCCAGAAGAAAGAATAGCAGAAATGTGGCTGCAACATGACGGCGCCCCGCCTCACTACGCTCGAGCAGTAAGAGATCATTTGAACGAGCGCTTCCCCAACCGGTGGATTGGTCGAGGCGGACATAATTGCGTGGCCACCCCGGTCGCCCGATTTAAATCCATTAGATTTTTTTCTTCGGGGCTATTTTAAAGAAATAGTTTACCAAGGAGAGAACAATAGCGAACAAGAACTACGACAAAAGCTCGAATTTGCTAGGGTACAAGTTACTAAAAACAGAGGTGCATACGGCGTAGGTTACGTAGGAATTTTATTGGACGGTGCAGATTATGTATTATGGTCAGAGGCAGGAATTTTGAGCATTTATTGTAAAATGTTTTGTTTAATAATACAATTATTTCACAATCGTTGTTTTGTTTTTTCGTCCTAGAAAGATATTAGAGCCACTCATGGCCATGTGTAATACCTTTTCAGAATCCTTATTAAATGCGCCAAAACTTATAATACAGGCTCAGTTTTCGGTAGAGTATATTTTTTTACAGTGGGGTCCGAAGTAAATAAAAAGTTATGATTTGATA